>CM042693.1:101391556-101991556 GCA_023614405.1 Avena insularis
CTACCTTGGATGAAGAAACTAAAACTTGCTTTGTCCTTGCTTGCACAACTTGACAATGTTAGGATGCTTTAGATGAAAGGAAGAACTTCTTGACTTGCTAAGTAAAAAATGAAAGAGATGTCGCCGATGAAATTAGCTTCTCTCACTCAAAGTCTTGAGGATGAACAAAATATGAGAACTAATCTTGAAAAAAGTGTGTCTAAAGCTTGTAGATGATCCATAACAACACCATGTTCTCTCTGAATTAAAGAACGTGATCATGCTTTTCTTTGGTTAAGGTGCTTAAGAAAGAAAAAGTTGAGTTTGTGGTTGGTCATGATAGGACTCAAGATCTTGAAACTCAAAGAGGAACACAAAAGATTTGGAGATCAAATTCTCAAGTCTGAAAGCCATGAACAACTTCAAACTCAATTAACTTGTGAACATGCTAAGTCTTCCAATTTGTGCAAATTATAGACTTGTCTAGCACTCTAACCCTTGTTGCAAGCATGAGCATAGGGTCATTGAGGAGGTCAAGGTGTTTGAAGGATCAACTTGCTAAGACTAAGAAGAAGAAGAGGAAGAACAAAGAAGAAGAAAAAAGAACAAGGGGAGCATGGCTCAGGACCTTCTACTGGCCCAACCATCTTGCAAAGTGACAATCTCTTGTGAAAAGAACAATCCCTCTTATATTCTTTGCAAATCATATGATGGTCATGTATATGCTAGATATGTAGGAACTTCTTACACGCACGATTATCATTGGGCTATTTGGGTGCCAAAGGCTCTTGTTACTAACAAAAGGGGACCCATTGCAAAATGGGTACCTACAACCAAAGCTTGATTTTCTTGTAGGACTATATTTGGGTGGATCAAAATGGAGTGCTGATAGTGGTGCCACGAGGTCATATGACGGAAGCAAGTCTATCATGATGGAGATGAGGCCAATATTGCCAACTGTACCATGGTCTCCTATGGTGATAAAACAAGTTCTCAGGTTTTGGGTTTTGGCAAAGTGGTGGTAACCCCGGATATATCCTTGGTTGACGTCATGCTTGTCAAAACTCTTGGTTACAATTTACTCTCAGTTCGTGCACTTGCTCTTATGGGTCTTTCTTCTTTCTTTCATGTGCATATATGAGAAATGCGCCACAGAAGTGGATTTGAATTTTGAATTTCTGTGGTGCCCTCCTCCTCTCTTTTATCCTTCTCCACTTTACTCCTATCCTCCACTTCTTCTCTTCCTCCCCTTATTCCTCCACTTCTTCTCTTCCTCTCCTTCTTCTCTTCCTCCCCTTCTTCCTCTCCTTCTCTTCCTCCTCTTCTTCTCTTCCTCCCCTTCTTCCTCTACTTCTCTTCCTCTCCTCCTCCTTCTCCACTCTCCGGCCAACTCTTCCTCCTACTCCGGCCATGGCCTCCACCACCTTCGGCGACACCTCCTCCACCGCCTCCTCCTACTCCTCCTCCTACTCCTCCTCCTCCTACTACTCCTCCTCCTACTCCTCCTCCTACTACTACTCCTCCTCCTCTTCCACCGACGGCCTCCTTCTCCTCCTACTATGGCGACCCCTCTACTCCGGCGACCCCTCCCCTCCTACTCCACCTACATCGGCGGCCTCCTACTCCGGCAACCCTTCCTCCTACTCCTCATACTCCTCCTACTCCTCCTACTCTAGCGACCCTCCTCCTCCACCCTCCACCCACCTCCCACTCCGGCCAGATACTCCGGCCACATCTGGCCGGTTTTTTTTTTGAATTTTGAAAAAAACATCAGTGGCGCATCAGAAGTTTGAGATCTGGTTCGGGACTTCTATGGCGCATTTGGGCAATATGCGCCCACGAAGTTTTGAGACTTAATGGCGCATTTCAATATACCAGAACCCACTTTGTGGCGAGATAACGATGGCGTATACCATATACCACAGAAGTTCAAATGGTGCGCCTTGATAGGCCTTTTCCTAGTAGTGGCTGGTTGTGGCATCGCCGCCTAGCCCATGTTAACATGAGAACTTTGCAAAGACTTCACTCCAAGGGCCACATCCTTGGGCTTAACGATGTTTCTTTTGCCAAAGATCGTGTTTTGACTTGTATTGAAGGAAGATGCATGAAACTCCTCACAAAGCGCTCAATCAAATCACCACGGAGATGTTTGGAGCTCTTGCATATGGACCTTTTGGTCCACCCTCTCATGATAGTCTTGGAGGCAAAGTATTGTTTGGTTATTGGATGATTTCTCAAAGATACACCTGGGTGTTCTTTTTCAAGTAAAGTGAGACTCAACAAGCGAGTCATCGATTTTGCCAATGAAATTCAACGGAAACACAATGCAACCATTCTCTCAATTCGAAGTGACAATGGCACCGAGTTCAAGAACTATACTTTGGATGCGTTTCTTAGTGATGAAGGAATCAAGCATCAATACTCCACTCCCTATACCCCTCAACAAAATGGAGTTGTCGAAAGGAAGAAGCGCACTTTGATGGATGTGGCTCGGTCTATGCTAGCTGAATTCAAGTCTCCATACAACTTTTGGGCCGAGGCCATCTCCACCGCTTGCCATGCAACCAGCAGCTCTATCTCATAAGAAAAAGAACAAGACTCCCTATGAGCTCCTCACCGGGAAAAATCCAAATGTTAGCTACTTTTGGGTGTTTGGTTGCAAGTGCTACATTCTCAAGAAAGGAGAAAGGAGAAAGGAGTTCGTTTGTCCAAGTTTGAATCCAAGGCTCAAGAAGGAATTTTTGTTGGTTACTCAAATCAGTCCCATGCTTATAGAGTCTACAACAAAGCAAATGGAAGAGTTGAAGAGACGAGCAATGTGAAGTTTGATGAAAATCATGAGTCCCTTGTTAGGAAAGACGGTGTTTGTGATCCAAGTGATGAAATTCCTCCTAAGGCCATAAGAAGAATGGGTGTGGGTTTCCACCTCCCCATTGAGGATCCCCTTGTGGACGAAGGAGAAGGACCAAGCTCTACTCAAGTGGAGCCCTCACTCTCACAAGATCATCTTGCTTCTCAAGGACCTACTATTTTGGCTCAAGCTTCCTCAAGTTCTTCCGAAGAATCCCATGCTCATGACTCTCCAAGCTCCGAAGATCAAGCTCTTCATCAACAACATAAACCTCCCCAAGATGGGGCTCCTTCTCAAGGCACCTCCCAAGGTCAAGCTCTTCATCAACTACATCAACCTCCCCAAGATGGGGCTCCTCCTCAAGGTCACGGCTCTCCTCAAGGTCAAGCTCATCAAGATCAAGGGCAAGCCAATGATACTCAAGGATCCACTCCAAATGATGACTCCCCCGAAGTGGAGATTGATGAAGATGATCCTCTTGTTCGTGCTTATAGTCAAGGCAGGGGCTCCAATGGTGGCAATGACCAAGTGGTTTCTCAAGAATCTCGTGTTGAAGCACAAGACCGCCGTCAAGCCTATCGTCTCGCCAAGCTCGTTCGAGATGGCCATATCCTTGATAATGTTTATGGAGATTTCAATAAAGGTTCCACTACTAGGAGGCAACTAGCCTCCTTTAGATCTCACCATGCTTTTATCTCTCTTATGGAACCACAGAAAGTTTTCGAGGCTCTTGAAGATGATGATTGGCTTGATGCTATGAACGAAGAACTTCACAACTTCAAGAGGAACAATGTTTGGACATTGGTTGAGCGGCCCAAAGATTTTCAAAACATCATTGGAACCAAGTGGGTTTTCAAGAACAAGTGTGATGCGAATGGAATTGTCGTGCGCAACAAGGCAAGGTTAGTTGCCCAAGGATACTCACAAGTTGAGGGCATCGACTATGGTGAAACTTATGATCCCGTTGCTCGCCTTGAATCCATTCGTATTCTTCTTGCTTTTGCTACTCATCATAACTTCAAGTTGCATCAAATGGATGTTAAGAGTGCCTTTCTTAATGGTCCTTTGAAAGAGTTGGTATACGTCAAGCAACCTCCGGGCTTTGAGGATCCACGTTTCCTGAACCATGTCTACAAGCTCAATAAGGCACTCTATGGCCTCAAACAAGCCCCCCACGTGCGTGGTATGATTGCCTTAGGGATCTCTTGTTAGACCGTGGCTTCAAAGTGGGCCTTATTGATCCCACTCTTTTTACTAAGAAAGTTGGAGGCCACTTGTTCGTATGCCAAATCAATGTTGATGATATTATCTTTGGGTCTATTAACAAAACTTTTAATGAGGATTTTTCCAAGCTCATGACCGATCGCTTAGAGATGTCCATGATGGGGGAGTTGATGTTTTTCCTTGGGTTTGAAGTCAAGCAATTGAGGAAAGGGACTTTCATCAACCAAGCCAAATACATCCAAGACATGCTCAAGAAGTTCAAGTTTGATCAAGTCAAAGGTGCCAAGACTCCCATGCCAACTAAGGTTAATCTTGATCTCGATCCCAAGGGTAAGGATGTGGATCAAAAACTCTATCGCTCTATGAATGGTTCTTTGCTCTATCTTTGTGCATCCCGACCGGATAGTGTGTGCTTGTATTGGGTGTTATGAATGAATGAATGAAAAGCAAGTTGCTAGTTGGCAAAACCAGAGTCAAACTCAAAGTTTAAAAGCTTTTCAAAAACAAATCCATGAACCTTAGAAATTTCCCTCTTGTCTCACTATCTATCTCAATCTTCATATGACTCGCGGAAATCCCGGAGGAAGCAGTTCATCTCAGGATCCAATGCTGCAAATCCTACCAATGTTGGTTGCTGACCGTGAAGCTGGAAGAGCTAAACATCAAGCTAATTTATCCACCCTTCAACATATAGCTCAGATGGCCCATAATAATCAAGTCCATGGAAACCAGGATAACCATTGATCCAAGCTCAAGAACTTTCAAAACACTAATCCCCTCATATTTAGTAAGTCTGAAGAGCCATTAGATGTTGATGGCTGGCTGCAGACCATGGAGGACAAGTTAGAGGTCACCGGAGTGGAGGCCAATGAGAAAGTACTGTTTGCTGCCCATTATCTGGCAAGTGATGCAAGAGCATGGTGGAATCGCATTCGTACCATGAATGGAGGACAGATGATGGCTTGGGATGAATTCAAACTCAAGTTCAGCCGAACCCATGTGCCACCAGGTTTGATTCTGCGGATGAGGGATGAATTCAAGGAGCTAAAGCAGGGAAGGATGACTGTGCTAGAGTACCGTGATAGATTTCTGTCTCTGTCTAGGTATGCCGGAAGGAAATATGCCCTAGAGGCAATCATAGAGATGATTATATTTCTTATGTATCCATGAGTTATTGTATTGTTCCTTGAATATCCATATCAGGCAACTTCTATTGATTGGCAATTATGTGAATTGTTTGTGAAACTCTTTACTTGTATGGTTATTTAATAGTTGTCCCTAGTCGGAGTTCATGTGAGGACACATGTGAATATTAGACTAGCACATCGATTGGTTGATGACTATGTTTCACAAGTCATAGACATGGATATGTCAAACCAATGATGTGGACACATGTTATGAACATGGGGTTGGACTGACCCAACTTGAGACTGGCAATTAGTTGCAGCTCTCTCTACACACCGTGTATGTTTTGTCCTTAGACCTGAGATTGTCACATGAACTTGAGATGTGGATCGGCCTACTTTGGGGCTATCAGACGCTACTCCATAACTGGGTAGTTATAAAGGTAGCTTTAGGGTATGTCCTAAAGCATGCTGCAAGGCATGGTCAATCAAGATGGGATTTTCCCTCTACTTGAGAGATATCTACAGGCCCTCGGTGATCGGATCCAGAAATGCATGGCCGTGCTACATATGGTTAAGAGTTAACCTAGTAAAGGGATTAGTATCACGATGTCGAGAAAGGGAGGTCGGCTTGGAGCTAGACCAAATATCGTGAGGCAAACGGAAAGAAATGTACTAAACATTGTGATGGTTCGTCCGAAATGATCTTTGTATGTGTTTAGGAGTTGGCATGTCTTGCTAGAGGCCGCTACCAACTATTATGGAATAAGAGTATTACGTGTCGTCTATACATTATATGAACCTATAGGGTCACACACTTAAGGGCTGGAAGCCTAATGAGGATTGGATCCAATTAGACGAGCTTAGGCTATTAATTGGCTGCTAATGTAGAAGCCCACTAGGACGTCTATATAAGAGAGGGTGGGGCGTGACCAGGTTAGACCATTCCACCCCCGCCACTCCTCACTTTGTGTTGCATGCACGGACCTGGGACCTAGCAGTCCTCCGTCTGATGCTTCCACCACATGCGTGTGGATACCTCGGAGGCACTGCATCATGGCGCTTAGACCAGTGTGCAAAGGGAGCTGCTCGAGGATGAGAACAAGGAGGAGGCGTAGATAAATGCACTTGCCTCAACGTGCTTCATCAAGTTCTGGCTAGCAGTGGTAATCCCATGATCTATGACAACAGTAATCCTGGTTTACGCGGTAGAAAATTTTGATTTGCGCTAGTGTAGCCTACCCGTATCCCTTCAGTGGTATCAGAGCTGATGTTGTTCAGTTATAGATTCGGGATGTTTGCATATGGTGATATGCAGATTGATATGAATGATGTGATCGTTTATATTGTGATGGTTCAGGATTGATCTATGATCTTGCTTTCCGTGATCGTGATTACGAGGTAGTCGAGCAACTTACCCTACCGGTCAGTTTTAGCCATCGGGGTAGCGGTGACACATAAATCCTGTTGAATCACGCGAAGATCAATATGATTGATCGAATCAGAACCTAGATCTAAAATCGATGTACCGTGATCAAAGGAGTTTGATCAGATCAAACAATACGGTTTATGGTAAATTTGATTTGCCGATCAAAACCCTTAAAGAAAATTGTGTAGATTCGATCTCTCACTTTTTACGGGCGCTGCCCCTTCGAACCCCGCAGGGGGAGACCCCCTAGACCCCCCTAGTCGTAGCACATTTTGTATCCGTTAAGGTAACTGGGTGTTGCGAGGTCACATGATCAGTAGAATGCGATTCTATGCATAACTTGTTTTGTAGGATGTATGTGATCAGTATGGCTATATATGTATGTGATGCATGTATCAAATTTATCATGACACGTGTAGGTGGTAGGGCAACACGGCTGGAGCCATGTGTGTTGTCAATTATTGTAATGGCATGCGTGCCAACTTGTGATGATCCCAATTCTATGTAATTTTGATTATTAGCTGTTAGGAGTAATGGCTTGTATTAGTTCTTGGAGGACTCATCACTTGGAGGATGGCTCGCATGGAACATGAAGATGGAGATCATCATGGTGGAAAGGTTCTATGGCGATAGAGATCACCATGAGAAAATGGGCCATACTGTGTCACAACTATGTGAATGCTATTCTTATGTGTTTTACTCTATGCATGCTTAGATGATAGAAGTAGAACGACCCCTCACAAAGTTTAAGTTAAACCATGCCCTCCCAACCAAACCTTGCACCATCCTTTGCCATGTACAATCGTTGGTGGGCCTATGAAATTAGGGTGTTGCGGTTTTCCTTGGCTGGATGGGTTTGTATCGGATACCTACACACATAAGGGTTGGTGAGCTTGACAAGGTCATCTTAATAGTTAAGAACTTTGGGTCATAAAGGTTGGGTGCCTAGTTTTGACATAGAGATGTCACCCAACAACAAGATTCATATGTGATATGATTAGCAAGTGTTGCTTACGATTTACGTGTCTTCTAGCAGTGATGCTGAAAGTACCAACTTTGATCGACTAGAGGGGTGAATAGCGACTACCAATTTTTGTTTCACACTTTTAAACAACGAGAAGGAAAGTTATCTATATGTGCAACTATGTGGACAACCTATATGCAAGATAACTTACAACAACCACAAACGGTAAAGGACAAGAAGTAAAGGAAGGAGCAGTAACAGGGAGGCAGCGGAGATATAATTCCCGTAGTTCACTCCCAAGGAGCTACGTCTATGTTGGAGAGGTGTTGGGGCCACACAAGGTCACCCGAGCGCCACAAAGGCCTCACCTTCTTCTCCGGTGAGCTCCCCCACAAAGGAGACCTCACAATCCACTAATCGGTGACCTTGAAGGCGCCAACCAAAACCTTTACAACAAGGTTGAGGGGGAAGCTCCACAACTCAATTGGAGGCCCTCAAGGACACCACGAAGCTTTACAACACAAGCCTTAGCTCCGAGGATGCCCTACACCATCTAGGTTTTTAAGAAACCCAAGAGCAACAAGATCCACAAAGTATGGGTGGGGGAAATCAAATCTTCATTGGTGGAAGTGTAGATCTAGGTCACCTCCCTCACCTCTCAAAAGATCAAGTCATTTGAGTGGCTAGAGAGAGATATCTAGTGAGGTGAAACTCAAGCATTAATGGAGGAGAGAGAAAAATATTCAAGATGGGTGGGAGGAAGAAGGAGGGCGCCTTAAATAGGATCCCTCCAGGCTGAACCGTTACAGCTCACGCGACCTCACCGGAACTTCCGGTGAGGGGCCAGAAGTTCCGCCCAACACAGCTCCAACGGTCATCAGCCCGTTGACGCCCGTTCCAAAAGATCGACCGGAAGTTCCGGTCAAACTGACCGGAAGTTCCGACGGAACTTCCGATGCAAGTTCCGGCCCAAGTTCCGGCAAATAGACCACTTCATACAGAAGGGTACTGACTCTTCAGCGGAACTTGGATCGGAACTAGGGGCGGAACTTCTTGGTCGTGAAGTAAGTCTGACCGGAAGTTCCGATGCCTAGGCGGAAGTTCCGCTCAGGAACTTTCTGGCAGGAAAACTTCCGGTGGAACTTCTGGCAAATAGAGCATACCAAAACAGAGAGTTCTGGGAGCTCACCGGAAGTCCTAGCGGAAGTTGGATCGGAACAAAGGCTAGATCTTCCCGCAGAAGAGTCCTGAGCGGAACTTCCGGCGCCTGGCCGGAAGTTCCGATCAGACAAAAAGGGCTCCAGCAGAATAGAATCTCGCTCTCTTGCAGGAAAATAGGATGGTTGTGGTGGTGCATATGGGGTTTGTGCAAGAACAAGTGATTTCCCACAACCTTCCGAGATGGACCCCCTCTTGATAGTACGGCGACCTAAAGCAATAAACGGACAGAAACTAGAAAAACAAAAAGGCCGCCGTCTTCACGAGATCCCAAAGAGAGCATCCACATAATCCATAGGAATCATCAAAAGCATTTTTCCTGAAACTCAAATACATGATTAGGCCACAAGTGGGATTGTAATCATCACCAAAATAGCATGGGAAAATATAGTCCTTTCAATCTCCCCCTTTTTGGTGTTTGATGACAATCCCAAAGATTTGCATAATGATGGAAGTAATCTTTGCAATGGATGGAATAGGCCCCCCTATATGTGTGCAAGGTAGAGATAATGCTCTAAGGACAAGACTAGCACACATACAAGGAGGCTCCCCCTCCCAATTGCAAAGGTAACACAGATGATAGATAGGATAGAGATCATACCATTGCACCAAAAAAACTGTGGTGGAGACAATAGAGGAAATAACGAGGGCGATTAAAAGCTCCACCACCATATACAAATGCCCATAAGCCAATCACAATAATACCACACACTAGTCATTAACCAAGCATAACATATCATACCACATAGTCTCAAACAAGTAACATGGTCCACAAGCACACATAAGTTCATAGACATAAAGAGGTCCATAAGCACAAAAATAAACTAGAGAGTCCGCGAGCTAGAAAAGATCAAAGACAAGAACAAGCTCGCGACTCAACCCATGCAAATCCCTGTAGACAACCTAATAGACATCTTTCTCCCCCTTTGGCATCGAGACAGAAAAAAGGAAGAAAAGATCACTCTAATCGCCCCAACCATGAAAGGGAGGAGGAGCGGTCTCAGGGACCCAAGAATCCCGCGGCGACCCGGACGGTGACTTCCTCCTCGGACTCATCCTCGGACCAGCGGTTAGCCATAAAATCAATCATCCACAGGAGCGATGTGAGCTAGTGACCGAAGAGCAAGGTATGTTGAGAGCAGTCATGATGGCCTTCTGGTGCTGAACACTGTGTCGCTGGTCGACATAAGCCTGGTACTCGCGGTTCTGGAGAAAGCAGAAAGTCTTCTTCACCTTTCCAAGCAGCTTCTTTGCCCAAGATGGCTGCCTCTGGAGAGAAGGACCACCAGCACTAGATTCACCAGGAGCAGAGGAGGGACCACCAGCTTAATCACGAGCCTTCTGGAGAGCTTCTTCTTTTTCTTCTTGAGAATGAGCCTTTTTGTGTTTACTCACACGCAGCTTCTTCTCCTCATGAATGGTGATGTTGGCTGGAGAAGCGAGTACGGTCAGCTCAAGCCACTTGTGATTGATGAGAGTCTGAATATAGGGAGCATATGGGCAAGAGCATTTGTCAACAATAGCACCTTAAATCTCTATGTAGATAAAGTGCATGATATCCATTGGCCTGTCAGTGTCATGGCGAAGATAAGTCTGATGCGTGAGATCAACCTGATAGGCATGAAACTGATCAAAGTTTCCAGCCTTGGGAGAGATGGTGTTCAAGTACACCCTGCGCATGATGTCATAAACTGGCTGCAGATGATTCACAAAACCAACAGTGCCCCATCCTTCAATGTAGAGAGGCTCCAGGACCTCAGGATCAACAGCTTGGGCGGTATGAACACGCCAACCATTTGCCCCTTTTCTAGGCTGAATGGGATAGCCAAGGAGCTCAGCAAACTCGGACCAATTGGCAGTAAGAAGCATGCCATTAGTCATCCACTTCATCACACCTTCAGTAGAGGAGCTCATGTTCAAGTGAAGGGTTGTATAAAACTGAGCAATAGCAGCCTCATCGAAGTTCTGACGGTGCACCATGAGGGGAATCATCCCAAACCTCCTGCAAATATCGAGAGCCTTGCCAAAGTATGCATGTTTCTCTTCCATGTGAGCCACATTGATGTACTTCTGAGGAGCAACCACAAACCTTGTCTTTGTAGCATAGATTTCAGCAAAGATTTGTTCCTGATAGCAGTTGTGGAAAAGAGGATCCAAATAGAGACGGTCACGAGGAATGAGGTAGGGATCCTTACGCCTGAATTCAGAGTAGATCTTCTAAGTTCATTTGGAAATCTTGGCCTTGGATTTTTCAGGCCTAGCAGCAGTGGTCTTCTGAGAGGCAAGAACATGCCTCTTCCCTTCAGCAGCGATGACCTGACGGCAACAGCCATCCTTGTTGGTTGATTGGAGAGGATGAACGCACCACCTCAACATCTTCTTCATCGATCTCAGGAGGCATATCAGAGGATGGTCGACGGAGACGCTTGCCTTTGCGGGAACCACCTTGCCCTGAGAAGAAAGCAAAATAATAGGGAGGGAAGGTAGGGTAAGTGCACAAGTTTGGAAGAAGGAACAAAAGGAGATTGTAAAAATACAGTCGGGAAGAAATTGTACTGTCACCGGAACTTCCGCTGAAGTGCCGGAACTTCCGGTGAAAATGATCCACCGGAAGTTCCGGTCGTGGCTCACCGGAAGTTAGGTGAGACCTGGCTGGCGGTTCAAAACAGGCAGTTCACTAGATCTAGATCTACAAGCCACAAGTACAAAAATTTCCAAGAATGTATTAGACCAATCTACCCTAGCATGATTCCCTAGGCCTACCAAGATCTCCCAACAAGTTCTAGCCAAAGAACTAGCCTAGACAAGGTGAGCCCTAACTCAAGCAATGGTGAGAGAGCTAGATCTCCATTAATGGAGGGAGTTGAGGAAAATACGGAGTCCATGGCCGGAGATCGAGGTGGAAGGTTCCAGAGCAGATCTGAGGAGGTGGCGGAGATGAAGGGTAGGAGCTCCTTCGCGGAGAAGTCCTTGCCGGCGGCTGCTCCAAATAGAAGATGGGTCTTAGGGGAAAAAGGAAGAAGATCCCGTTTTCCCCAGGGACCACTTTATATAGGACAGAGAGCCTCATCGGAATTTCCAGTCAGGGACCGAAAGTTCCGGTGAACCGAAAGTTCCGGGACAGGCTGAAAAATTCCAGGTCTGCAGGTGGTTCCTACGAACAACGGTGACGGAAGTTCAATGACTGAGGAAGTTCCGGTGATGCCAGAAAAACTTTCTCAGGTTTGGAAGAAAACAAGGAAGAACTTGTGCAGGGAACAGAGAGGGATTGAGGAAATGAAAGGCTTGGGATAGAGAGCTCAAACTATGAAGAACCAACAACAAACCAAATCAAAAGGAAAACACAAGAATAACCAAACACAAAAAGAAGCAAGAGACACAAAAGGGTTTGGTCGAGGTCACCTTATATAAGAGTAAATGGCTTGACACATGAAGATATATCTTGGGTTCATTACCAACACTCATCATGAAGCTCAAATGGTCTCCTTTAGAGACTATAGAGTATGAAAACTTTAATGTGCGCATAATAGGGATAGTGTTTGTTCATAAGAGGAACTACACTCCCCCTAAATCCATGCCTACATCCAAACAAGATACACATTGAGACACGGGTAGGTGTGCAAGATACTCAAGCAACATTGCACGAATCAATGATATTTAGCTCATGCCTCAACTCTCGTAATCTTGCTTCATCAAGAGGCTTCGTGAATAGATCCGCAAGATTTGCCTTGGTGGGAACATACTCCAAAGAAATGTCTCCTCTAGCAACATGGTCCCGAATAAAATGATGATGAATCTCAATGTGCTTAGTCCGGTTGTGTTGCACGGGGTTGTGAGCAATAGCAATGGCACTCTCATTGTCACAAAGAAGAGGCACCTTGTCAAAAGATAGTCTGAGATCCTTCAAAGTTTGCTTCATCCATAGCAATTGAGCACAATAACTTGCGGCGGAGATGTACTCAGCTTCGGCAGTGGACATAGACACATAGTTTTGCTTCTTCGAGGACCAACAAACCAACGATCTTCCAAGAAACTGACAAGCTCCGGAGGTTGACTTTCTTCCCACTTTGTCACTAGTCCAATCCGAGTCCGTGTATCCAATAAGGTCAAAGTTGGCTCCCTTGGGGTAACACAACCCAAAGTTTGGGGTATGAACTAAATATCAAAAGATTCTCTTGACTGCCACCATGTGGCTTTCTTTTGGTGCGGCTTGGAATCTTGCAAACATACCCACACTCAACATAAGTTGGGTGAGTTGAATCTTGAGTTGTCCCTTGACCTTGACTTGAGCCCGGACTTGTTCCAAAATTCCCTTGAAGCGAGAGCAAGATGTTCGTTGAAGGCACACTTGAGGTCCTCTTGAGACCACTCACTTGATGTATCATCAACTTCAATAGCCTTGGCATTCAAAGCAAGATTCACTTTGGTTGGTCCAATGGCCCTAGCACGGGCGGACTCCGCATTCTTCTTGGCAATGGTCATGGAAATCACTTCACTCAAGACTTCTTGGGAGGTCATTAGGTGAAAGTTGGTTCTTCCCTTGATAGAGTTGAGCTTTTGTTCTTCAAACGGAAGGAGAGCTTGAATGAACTTCCTCTTCATGAACTTGTAATCAACATAGGTGGCCCCAAGATCCCTCATAGTGCAACAAAGGACCTTGAGCTGCCTATACATGTCTTCGGGGGTCTCATCATCTTGCATAGCGAAACCATCACACTCGTTGTTGACTTCATCAAACTTGAATCTTTGGATGCTTGCATTCCCAACAAAGATCTTGGTGAGTTGATCCCATGCTCCCTTGGCGGTGTCGAATTGGTGAATGTGAGCAAATTCCTTTGGAGTCAAAGCCTTTTGGATCATCCCCAAAGATGTGGCATTGAGTTGCTTGTCCACCACTTCACCACTTATCAACTTCTTTGGTCATATGGAGAGAACCCATCCTCCACAATCCTCATTAACTCAATAGAAGAGCTAGAAATATGTGAGCGCATTAGATATTGCCAATTGGCGAAATTTGAAGTATCTAGCATAGGTGGTGCTCCTTGAGGAATGATGTGTGGCATGGTAATGGGTGGATCTGGAGTGTACTTTGGCGGTGGGGGTACCGCCAAGTAGTCCTTTCCTCCATTTTCCTCTTTGGAAGTTGAGTTCTCAGGCTCCTCGGTGTTCTCACTTGGAACCTTGGTAGATGTTTGAGCAACAAAACCAAGTCCCAGGTGAGTGGTGACGACCGCGGGATTCACCCCGGGAGCGGTCACCGTAATGGTGGGAGGAAGCTCGATGGTTTGGAGTGTGTCAAGAGCAACCCTAGGGTTTGGCTTGAGAGACTGCAAGATACTCATCATTTCCTCGAGCTTGGACATCATGGATGACTCCAATCGCTTGAGGTCATCCATAGTGGCCAAGCTCTTGGGGTTTTCGGTTTCACTACCCCCTTCGTCGACCATTGTCACTTAGGCGGTAAAGCCCGAAATAAGAGCCTTAGCTCTGATACCAATTGAAAGTACCGACTTTGATACGACTAGATGGGGGTGAATAGGCGACTACCAATTTTTAATTTGTTTCACACTTTTAGGATTAACGAGAAGGAAAGTTATCTAGATGTGCAACTAGGTGGACAACCTATATGCAAGATAACTTACAACAACCACAAGAACGATAAAGGACAAGAAGTAAAGGAAGGGAACGAAGTAACCGGAGCGGGGACGTGGAGATATAATTTCCGTAGTTCACTCCCAAGGAGCTACGTCTATGTTGGAGAGGTGTTGGGGCCACACAAGGTCACCCGAGCGCCACAAAGGCCTCACCTTCTTCTCCGGTGAGCTCCCCCACAAAGGAGACCTCACAATCCACTAATCAGTGACCTTGAAGGCGCCAACCGAAACCTTTACAACAAGGTTGAGGGGGAAGCTCCACAACTCAATTGGAGGCCCTCAACAACACCACGAAGCTTTACAACACAAGCCTTAGCTCCGGGGATGCCCTACACCATCTAGGGTTTCAAGAAACCCAAGAGCAACAAGATCCACAAAGGATGGGTGGGGGAAATCAAATCTTCTTTGGTGGAAGTGTAGATCTAGGTCACCTCCCTCACCTCTCAAAAGATCAAGTCATTTGAGTGGCTAGAGAGAGAGATCTAGTGAGGTGAAGCTCAAGCATTAATGGAGGAGAGAGAAAAATATTCAAGATGGGTGGGAGTAAGAAGGAGGGCGCCTTAAATAGGCTCCCTCCATGTTGAACCGTTATAGCTCACGCGACCTCACCGGAACTTCCGGTGAGGGGCCGGAAGTTCTGCCCAGCATGGCTCCAACGGTAATCAGCCCGTTGATGCCCGCTCCAAAAGATCGATCGAAAGTTTCGGTCAAATTGGCGGAAGTTCAGTGAACTTCGATGCAAGTTCGGCCCAAGTTCCGCAAATAGACCACTTTATCTGAGAAGAATGCGAGACTTGATGGAACTTGGAGCGGAATTAGGGGCGGAACTTCTGGGTCGCGAAGCAAGTCTGACCGGAAGTTCCGGTGCCTAGGCGGAAGTTCCGCTCAGGAACTTTCTGGTAGGAAAACTTCCGGTGCAACTTCCGGCAAATAGAGCATACCAAAACAGAGAGTTCTGGGTGCTCACCGGAAGTTCCAGCAAAAGTTGGATCGGAACAAAGGCCAGATCTTCCTTGAAAAGTCTGGCGGAACTTTGGCACCTGGCGAAGTTCGATCGATAAAAACTCAACGAGCAGAACCTCACTCTCTTGCAGGAAAATAGGATGGCTGTGGCGGTGCATATGGGGTTTGTGCAATAACAAGTGATTTCCCACAACCTTCCGAGATGGACCCCCTCTTGATAGTACGACGACCTAAAGCAATAAATGGAGAGAAACTAGAAAAACAAAAAGGTTGCCGTCTTCACGAGATCCCAAAGAGAGCATCCACAAAATCCATAGGAATCATCAAAAGCATTTTTCCTGAAACTCAAATACATGATTAGGACACAAGTGGGATTGTCATCATCACCAAAATAGCATGGGAAAATATAGTCCTTTCAGATGCTAAAGCTCACTAGTCGACTTGTTAATTGTGGATCTTGAATCGCTTAGTATCAATAGAGGGATATTGGATTAAGTGGCAGTAGATGCTATTAAATTGTTTAATATGTTTTACTCTTTCATGGTTACATGGCTTAGTATTTTGCATGTTTTCTGTTGTAGACAAATGGCACCAAACGCTGCATCACCTTTTTCTTTGCGTTCGATTCTTGACAAAGATAAACTAAATGGAACAAACTATACGAACTGGGTCTGTAACCTGAAAATTGTTCTCAGGTCTGATAAAAAGGAAACAGTTATGGATACCCAATCCCCGATGAACCTGCTGATAATGCATCTGCTGCCCTCAAAAATGCCTACAAGAGAGCATGTGATGATTCTCTTCAGGTTAGTTGTCTTATGCTTGCATGCATGGAACCTGAACTCCAAAAGAAGTTTGAGGATCAGGACACGTACGATATGATCATCGCGCTTAGGGACATGTTCCAAGATCAGGCAAGGACTGAAAGGTACAATGTCGCCAAGTCCTTTGTGGAATGCAAGATGGCAGAGGGAGCAGCTCTAGGCCCCCATGTGATCAAAATGGTTGGTTATAGTCAGACTTTGGAAAAGCTTGGTTTTCCACTAGGCCAAGAGTTGGCTACTAACTTCATTTTGGCGTCTCTTCTGTCTAGCTATGGGTAGTTCATTTCGAACTACCATATGCATGAGGTGGAGAAGGGCCTTAATGAGTTATGCGGGATGCTTAAAACAGCAGAAAGTGACATGAAGAAGTGTGCAGGGCATAGCCATGTGATGGCTGTGCAGAACAAGCCTAGCTTCAAGAAAAAGGGTAATTCTTGGAAGAAGAAGGGAAATGCTAAGGATATGATCCTAAGCCTGCACCTTTTAAGCAAAAGGCTGGACACATAGAATACAGAGTGCTTATTTTGTCATGAACATGGCCTTTGGAAGAGAAATTGCAGCAAGTACAGGATTGTTTGAAGAAGAGTGGAAGTAAGTACTTCCCACTTAGGTACACTTGTTGTAAATTTTGTGGACATTCTTCCCATGATTCCTATGTTAACTCTTGGGTATTTGATACGGATCGGTTGCTCATATTTGCAATTCGATGTAGGGGCTAATAAGGACTAGAGAAGTGCGAAAGGCGAAGTGGATTTACGTGTAAGTAAATAAAGCAAGGGTTGCTGCATTGTTCGTCGGCGTCATGCAACTTCACCTTCCATCAGGATTTATTATGGAGTTGAATAATTGTTATTACATTCCAAGTATGGGTCGAAACATTTTATCACCTTCATGTTTGATGAGGGATGGATGTTCATTTGCGAGTATGAACAATGGTTGTGTAATCTCTAAGAATGATATGTTTATGTCTAATGCTCCCATTGTGAATGGGTTATTTATTTTAAATCTTGATGATGCATCTATTTACAATGTTAGTGCTAAAAGGCTTCGGCCTAATGATTTGAGTCCTACCTATTTATGGCATTATCGTTTGGGGCATATAAGTGAAAAGAGCATGAATAAGCTCCATGGTGATGGTCTTCTAACTTCGTTTGATTTTGAATCATACGAGACATGTCAGGCTTGTTTACTTGGAAAGATGACCAAATCGCCTTTTTCGGGTTTACCCGAGAGAGCGACAGACTTGTTGGAACTCATACATACTGATGTATGTGGACCAATGAGCACGACAGCCAGAGGAGGATATCACTACTCCATTACTTTCACTAATGATTTTAGTAGATATGGTTATGTCTACTTGATGAAGCATAAGTCTGAAACTTTTGAAAGGTTCAAGGAGTTTTAGAGTGAGGTAGAGAATCAACGTGGCAAGAAAATAAAGGCCTTGCAATCTGATCGTGGAGGAGAATATTTGAGTCACGAATTTAGCAATCATCTTAAGAGTTGTGGAATTGTTCCACAACTCACGCCGCCTGGAACGCCTCAAAGAAACGGAGTCTCCGAACGGCACAATTGAACTTTGTTGGACATGGTTCGGTCGATGATGAGCCAGTCAGATTTACCATTATCATTTTGGGGATACGCTCTAGAAACGGCAGCTTTCACACTTAACAGGGTACCATCTAAATCCGTAGTTAAGACACCATATGAGATGTGGACTGGAAAGAATCCCAGGTTGTCCTTTCTAAAGATTTGGGGTTGTGATGCATTTGTCAAGCGACTTCAGTCGGACAAGCTAACACCCAAATCGGATAAGTGCATTTTCATGGGATATCCGAGGGAAACCTCGGGGTATTACTTCTACAACCGAGAAGAGGGCAAAGTGTTTGTCGCTCGTAGCGGTGTTTTCTTAGAGAAAGAGTTTCTCACAAAGGGAACTAGTGGAAGGTCGGTGCAACTTGAAGAAGTTCAAGATGATCCAGTCGGGGATGCTTCTACGAGTGATGCTATTGTAGCAGAACAAGTTGAGGAACCCGTGGGAATAGAAGCACCACAACCACGAAGGTCGCTGAGGCTCCGCGAAACACGGGAATTATTATTGTTAGACAATGATGAGCCTGCGACCTATGCAGAAGCGATGGTGGATCCAGACTCTGAGAAATGGCTAATCGCCATGAGATCCGAGATAGAGTCCATGGGAGATAATCAAGTTTGGAACTTGGTTGACCTGCCTGATGGTTTTAAAGCCATCGAGTGCAAAAGGATCTATAAGAAGAAGATTGATATGGATGGAAATGTTCACATCCATAAAGCTCGACTTGTTGCAAAAGGTTTTCGACAAGTTCAACGAGTTGACTATGACAAGACTTTCTCGCCCGTAGCGATGCTTAAATCTATACGGATCATTCTAGCCATTGCTGCACATTTCGACTATGAAATATGGCAGATGGATGTCAAGACGGATTTCCTAAATGGAATCCTAACTGAGGACGTGTATATGATGCATCCCGAAGTTTTTCTCGATCCAAACAATGCTGGAAAGGTATGCAAACTTCTAAAGTCTATTTATGGGCTGAAGCAAGCATCTCGGAGTTGGAACCTTCGATTTGATGAAGTTGTAAAGGAGTTTGGCTTCATCAAAAACGAACAAGAACCTTGTGTTTACAAGAAGGAAAGTAGGAGAGCGCTGGTATTTCTAATCTTATATGTAGATGACATATTGCTGATTGGAAATGACATTCCTATGCTCGAGTCTATTAAGACCTCATTGAAAATTAGTTTTTCGATGAAGGACTTAGGATAAGCGGCATATATTCTGGGCATAAAGATCTATAGAGATAGATCAAGGAGGCTAATTGGATTAAGCCAGAGTACATACATTGACAAAGTGTTGAAACGGTTCAGCATGGAAGAGGCTAAGAAGGGGTTCTTGCACATGTATCACGGCATAAAACTCAGCAAGACTCAGTGTCCCTCGACTACCGATGAGTGTGAGCACATGAGTAGGATTCCATATGCTTAGGCTATTGGATCCATCATGTATGCAATGATATGTACTCGCCCAGATGTTTCCTATGCTCTAAGTGTTACGAGTAGATATCAGGCTGATCCGGGTGAAGGTCACTGGACAGCGGTAAAGAATATCCTTAAGTACTTGAGAAGGACTAAGGATGTGTTCCTCGTTTATGGAGGTGAGGATGAACTCGGTGTAAGGGGTTACACAGATGCGAGTTACCTTAATGACTCAGATGACTCGGATGTAATCTGGTTATGTGTTTATCATGAATGGTGGTGCTATGAGTTGGAAAAGTTCCAAGCAAGATACGGTGGCCTCCTCTTCAACAGAAGCTGAATATATTGCCGCCTCGGAGGCTGCAAAGGAAGCTGTTTGGATTAGGAAATTCCTGATCGCTCTTGGTGTGGTTCAGGGCGCGTCCAATCCCATGGACATTTATTGTGACAACAATGGTTCTATTGCATAAGCCAAGGAACCTAGACAGCACCAAAAGAACAAACATATTCGCATGTGTTACCATCAGATTCGTGAGTTCGTTGAGGATGGTAGTGTCATGATATGCAAAATACATATGGACTCAAATGTTGCTGATCCTTTTACAAAGCCACCATGACTGCGCATGGTATACATAAAAGCAATAGGTATTAGATACAATCTAGATTGACTCTAGTGCAAGTGGGAGACTGAAGTCAATATACCCTAGAGGCAATCATAGAGATGATTATATTTCTTATGTATCCATGAGTTATTGTATTTTTCCTTGAATATCCATATCAGGCAACTTGTATTGATTGGCAATTATGTGAATTGTTTGTGAAACTCTTTACTTGTATGGTTATTTAATAGTTGTCCCTAGTCAGAGTTCATGTGAGGACACATGTGAATATTAGACTAGCACATCGATTGGTTGATGACTATGTTTCACAAGTCATAGACATGGAGATGTCAAACCAATGATGTGGACACATGTTATGAACATGGGGTTGGACAGACCCAACTTGAGACTGGCAATTAGTTGCAGCTCTCTCTCTACACATCGTGTATGTTTTGTCCTTAGACCTCAAATTGTCACATGAACTTGAGATGTGGATCGACCTACTTTGGGGCTATCAAATGCTACTTCGTAACTGGGTAGTTATAAAGGTAGATTTCAGGTTTGTCCTGAAGCATGCTGCACGGCATGGTCAATCAATATGGTATTTGCCCCTCTCTACTTGAGAGAGATATCTCTGGGCCCTCGAGTGATCGGATCCAGAAATGCATGGCAGTGCTACATATGGTTAAGAGTTAACCTAGTAAAGGGATTCCGTATCACAGTATCGAGAAAGGGAGGTCAGCTTGGAGCTAGACCAAATATTGTGAGGCAAAGGGAAAGACATGTACTAAACCTTGTGATGGTTCGTCCGATATGATCTTTGTATGCGTTTAGGAGTTGGCATGTCTTGCTAGAGGCCGCTACGAACTATTGACAGAATAAGAGTATTCGTGTCATGTCTATATGTATATGAACCTATAGGGTCACACACTTAAGAGGCTGGAAGCCTAATGAAGATTGGATCCGAATTAGACCAGGCTTAGGCTACTAATGGACTGCCAATGTAGAAGCCCACTAGGGACGTCTATATAAGAGAGGGTGGGGCGAGCTGACCAGGTTTAGACCATTCCACCCAGCTGCCACTCCTCACGCATGTGTTGCACATGCGGACCTAGCAGTCCGACGTCTGACGCTTCTACCATGTACGTGTGGATACCTCGGAGGCGCTGCATCTGTAGAGCTTGGATAATCCGCGCAAAGGGGGCTGCTCGTGGGACAAGAACGAGGAGGAGACGTAGATCGTCTGCACTGCCTCGACGCACTTCATCAAGTTCCGCAACTGCGCGTCTAGTGGTAATCCCATGATCTATGACAACAATAATCCTGGTTTACGCGGTAGAAAATTTTGATTTGCGCTAGTGTAGCCTACCCGTATCCCTTCAATGCCCCTGATGAGATTGGAACTGAAGCCAAGAAAAAGGAGAGATTTCTGAATGGTTTGCATGATGAGATGCAGACAGTGCTGGTCAACATTCCCTTCGCTGACCTTGAAGCCTTAGTGGATTTAGCAATCCAGATGGAAGGCAAGATCAACCAAGCCAACGAGAATTGCAAGCGTCGAATGATGCATCAACTAGGATCCCACCATGCCCCGAAGTATCGCCCCAACCCGTCTGCAGGATATGCCCCGAGAAACAATAGACCCCCTATGTCCCGTCCGAATTATCCCAACCGTGGTGGAGGAAACCCAAGGCCCGGAGGAAACCACAACAACAACCCCGACAACTCCAACAATTTCAACCGTGCACCACCCAAGTCCAACAACAACAACAACAACAACAACAACAATCTGCCCCAAGAATTTGGAAGCAATGTTGTGCACTGTGCGAGGAAAAGACAAGTCTCGATTACTTGTTTTGAATCTGAGTCAAGGGTCACTACTCCAACGAGTGCCCCAAGAAGCTTGCAACATCCACCAATGTGAATGCACCAGCTCAGCGATAGCCGTGTTCATCTGGAAGGAGATTTGCCCAGGGAACTCACTCAACCACAACGGCCGTCTGTTTCACATGAATGCTGAAGAAACTCAGGAAGCGCCAGATGTCGTGTTGGGTATGTTTTCTATTAACTCAGTACTTGCAAGAGTGTTGTTTGATTCTAGAGCATTGCACTCGTTTGTTACAGAAGAATTTTCATGCACTATTAAGATTCAACCAACAAAATTGAAGCATGTTATGATAGTTCAAATACCTGGTTCAACCACCGAAGCTAGACAAATTTGCAAGGTCATACCTATCAGAATCTATGGAATAGATTTTTATGCTAATCTAATAGTACTTAGAACCAAAGGTTTGGAAGTAGTACTAGGAATGGATTGGATGTCGAAACATAAAGAATTAATCGACTGTGCCAAGAAAGCCATAACCATGACTAGTACCACTGGAGTATCAAATACCACTGGAGTAACACTTTGCCCCGTCAATTCAAGTGCAACAAGAGTCTAGCCCAACCAACCATTGACCAAGTTAGAGTAGTCTGTGAATACCCCGACATATTCCTAGATGAATTGCCCGGTATGCCCCCAGATCGGGATATCGAGTTTATCATTGAACTAACCGGACCTATAGCTTAGAGACCTTATAGTATGAACCCGTCTGAATTAGTGGAGCTAAAGAAGCAACTGGATGTTATACTGGAGACATGTTTGATTCAACCAAGTGTGTCGCCATGGAGATCACCTATTTTGTTTGTGGATAAGAAAGATGGAGGTAACCGTTTGTCTACGGATTATCGGAAGCTGAATGATGTCACCATTAAGAACAAGTACCCACTGCCAAAGATAGAAGATATGTTTGACCAGTTGACCGGTGCCAAAGTATTTTCTAAGATTGATCTTAGAACTGGTATCATCAACTCAAGATTTGTGCAACAGATATTCCAAAGACTGCCTTCACCACTAGACATGGATTGTATGAGTACATTGTTATGTATTTTGGATTAACCAATGCCCCCGCTTATTTCATGAATCTCATGAATAAGATTTTTATGAACTTCCTAGATAAGTTTGTCGTTGTTTTTATCAATGATATTCTGATCTATTCCAAATCAGAAGAAGACCATGAGATATACCTGAGGACCATCCTTGAAACCCTTAGAGAGCATCAGTTGTATGCCAAGTTTAGCAAATGTGAGTTCTGGTTAAAGGAAGTAGGATTACTAGGACATATCGTGTCGACAGGAGGAATTGCTGTCGATCCCACCAAGATTAAGGATGTTGAAGAATGGAAAGTCCCAACCACTCAAAACCAAGTTCGCGCATTTCTCGGAATAGCGGGATATTGCCGCAAGTTCGTATAAGGATTCTCGAGCATCACAAGACCCATGACCCAGTTGTTGAAGAAGGATAAGAAGTTTGAATGGACGGACAAATGTGAAGCAAGTTTTCAGGAGCTCAAGAAGAGATTGATTTCAGCCCCAATCTTGATTATGCCGGATATCAAGAAGCCTTTTGATGTGTATTGTGACGCATCCAAGGTTGGTCTCGTATGTGTGTTGATGCAAGAAGGCAAAGTCATATACTATCTGTCCCGACAACTGAAGCAACATGAGCATAATTACCCTACCCATGACCTCAAACTAGCAGCCGTAGTTTTAGCCTTGAAGACATGGCGGCATTACCTCATGGGGAACCACTGTGATATTTATTCGGATCACAAGAGTCTGAAGTATATTTTCACCCAGAAGGAGCTAAATATGAGGCAAAGGAGATGGATAGAGTTAATCAAGGACTATGACCTTGACATTCACTATCACCCCGGCAAAGCCAATGTGGTAGCATATGCTCTTAGCAGATTGCCGTGTCGATTGAAAACCATGGTAAAAGAAGCCCAACCAAGTTTGCATGAGGAGATGGAAAATTTCAGAATGGAGCTAGTTAGTGAAGGATTTTTTGCTAGCATAAAACTTCAACCCACTTTGATCAGTCAGATCAAGGAGGCGCAGAAAGGAAATGCTAGTATCGACGGAATCAAGCGTCGTATCGGTACAAGGACGGTACGGATTCACGAAGATGAAGGAGTTTGTGGTACAAAGGATGTATCTATGTACCAACAGATTCGAGTTGAAGCAAGTCATTATGCAGAAGCTCATGATACTCTTTATTCTATCCACGGGAGGAATGTAGCTGTATCAGGATTTGCAGGAGCAATTTTGGTGGCATAAGATGAAGAGACCCGTCGGAAGCAACATAGCCAAGTGTGATATCTGTCAGAGAGTCAAAGTGGAACATCAGCGACCCACAGGACTTTTGCAACCATTGCAGATTCCAGAATGGAAATGGGATTCTGTAGGAATGGATTTTATCACCGGTTTGCCTACATCTAGTAGGGAAAATGACTCTATTTGGGTCATAGTGGATAGACTGTCCAAAGTATCCCATTTTATACCTATCAAGACCACCTACTAGAGTTTGAAGCTAGCATTTGTACATTTTAGAATAAATGGGTTTGCATGGAACCTCTAAGACCATAGTATCTGATCGAGGAACCCAGTTTACCTCAAGATTTTGGCATAAAGTCCAAGAAGAGTTAGGAACCAAACTGAATTTCAGCACAGCTTATCACCCGCAAACCGATGGAGAAACTGAAAGAGTCAATCAAATATTAGA
The DNA here is from genome assembly GCA_023614405.1 of Avena insularis. NCBI lineage: Eukaryota > Viridiplantae > Streptophyta > Magnoliopsida > Poales > Poaceae > Avena > Avena insularis. Next base: position 101,416,004 of record CM042693.1, read on the forward strand.
AGATATGTTGAGAGCCTGTGTGCTAGAATATGGATCAAAATGGGAAGATTGTCTACCTTCGAATTCTCCTACAACAATAGTTATCAAGCCAGTTTGCAAATGGCCCCATTTGAATTTCTGTATGGAAGGAAGTGTCTTACCCCGTTGAATTGGTCGCAAGTAGGAGAGAGTCAGCTTTTCAGACCCGACATTTTAAGAGAAGATGAAGAGAAGGTTCACAAAGTCCGTGAACACCTTAAGATCGCCCAATCCAGACATAAGAGTTATGCTGACAAGAGACTCGAGACCTGACCTTCAATGTCGGAGATTTTGTGTATCTCAAAGTATCACCCTTGAAAGGAATGCAACATTTCCAACTGAAAGGGAAGTTAGCCCCCAGATATATTGGACCCTTCAAGATTTTGAATCGCCGAGGAGAAGTATCATATCAACTGGAACTGCCGGAGGGATGTCAGCCATGCATGATGTGTTCCATATCTTGTTACTTCGCAAATACCTAGAAATTCCGGAGAAGCCGAAGTTTTCAAGAATATTGATCACCAAGCCATAGAGATCAACAAGGACCTAACTTATCGTGAAGTACCCATTCGTATTTTGGAAGAAGCCTTCAGAACCACCAGAACCCGGAGTATCAAGTTTCTCAAGATCCAGTGGAGTAACCATACTGAAGAAGAAGCTACTTGGGAGCGAGAAGATTACATTAGGACTGAGTTTCCAGATCTCTTTAGTTCCTAGTTTTTCTTGAATATCGGGATGAGATTCTATTTAAGGAGGTTTGTAACACCTCAAAAATATTAAACAAGATTATCAAGTTCTAATCACACAAGTTTAGAGCTAACAAAAACTTTTATTGTTAAAATTAATATGGATGCATGTGTGTGTGTGATTAATGCATGAATGATTGCAATTGCCATGTTTGATTCCTATGAATGATAAGGATTGGTTTAGAGATAAAAACAATATCATCTAGGTCAATTCCAAACAAAACAAATCAAAAGGAAATTCAAATAAGAAGGCATATGATCAAATGGTCATTTTGACCAAAATCAACCACTAGCCCACTTAAGGCATCTCTATTAAATGATTTCTAACAGAAATAAATCCAATTCTTTTCACCCCTTGCTAGACCAAGTAACAATGAACCCAAGCAAACTCACAAACTTGCAGAAAATATTTCCAAATCTAAGATGGCCATTTCTCAAAAACCAACCAAAACACTTCCCCTTGGCAAACCCTAGCAACCACAGACTACCAAGATTATGACAAGATCACTCACCAAAATTCATCCAAAAATTCAAATTTTGAATTCATGCGGCCATTTCATCAAACACCTGGTGGACACAGATAAACCTTGCCTAACTTCTTCCGTGGTGAGCAGTAATTGATCAACCCTTTTTCCCCATTTCACTCCCCTGGTCTCCCCCAGCACCTAGCAATGCAGCCGACTAGCACCCACACTGTCGTTTGCGTCGGTGCTATGCCGCCCGGCGCTCACTCGTCGGTCGAGCATGGACAACTCGCAGGAGCCAGCCCTGCTCCCGTCCATGATGTCTAGGAGACAGGACACTGTCCACCGCCACTCTCCATCCACCCCTCGATCGCAGCCCAGCCGTGGACCACGCGAGAACCGCCACGCCCATTTCTCAGTCTGCCATGCCGAGAGCACGCGAGAACACCGCAGCCGCCTCGCGCGCACACGCTGCGCCTCGCCCTCATCGCGTGTGTCTACACTCTCCATGACCCTAGCTACCCCCCAGACATGCTCGTTCACCGCCGCGCGACCAGTAGCCCATGTACGCCGTATCGAACACCCGCCGTTCCCGCATAGAGCACGGACCGCTCCCGACCATCCTCGACTGCCCCGTGCCATGCCTTTAAGCCCGTGATGACCGCCAGGAAACACCGTACCGTCCTACGCCCTCAGCCATGCCATTAGCCACCTGTATCATCGTCAGTGAAGAGCCCGCGCCATCCCGCCTAGTCCCCCTCGCCGGTGTATAAATAGAGGCCACCTCCACCTCAATTCACCATACCATCTCACTCCCCACTCCTCACAGAACCTCCCACACCTCTCCCCGGAGCAAGGCGAGCACCACATCGCCGGAATTTAGCCGGAGTCCGCTGCTGCAGAGGGGAAGAGAAGCCGTTGATTGGAGACACCCCAGGAGCCGCCACGACCACCGTTCAAACCGTCGTCGTCTACAATGTCGTTCGCCCCCATCGCCGACCCTAGTTGGATCCCAGGTGAGCCGCCAGGTACCCCCACCATCACCGTTAGGGTTTCGTCTCGCCGGAGCTGTGCGACGGAGACGACGAACCACTGCCGTTGATCTTAGTCTAATCGTAGGGCTGAGATTGAAACTTACCGTTTCAGTTAGATAGAGCCACTGACGCTTGGGACCCCTTGACATCCCAAGGCTTGCCTTGATTAGGGCCAGCCATTCCCTTTCCCGCGCATAGTCCAATGATTCAAATAGTTATTTTCCATTTTAGTTAAAACTAGATCCTATCAGTAGATTAAAAAATCAATTCAAAGAGATTTATTGAACCAAATTGCATGATTCCAAGGTTTTAAAATTATCTATCCAAGCCCGTTGGATTCAAACCATTTGAAATTATAGATCACCTACAGTAAAAATAAAAAGACACAGACTTTTCCACATTCAAACTTTTTCAAAAATCAACTATAAATGCTTTTGAGTTGATTCCAACTCTCAAAAATCACATTTGAAAATATCTATCTGAATATGTAAAAATATTTATGTTTACATGCAGTGATCTTGGACTAGTACTAAAAGAATGCTCTATAGGCATTTCTAGTCACTTTAATTGTATAAAATAGAAATTTTAAACTTTATAAAATATGACCACCACTTTGAATCACATTCCCAAGTATTAGAATATGTGGTGATGACATGTGTCAACATGATCCCGTATTTTAATTAGATAATATTAAATCTTAAGTAATTTCAATGGGTAGAAATTACTTTTCTAAAATAAGAAAGATAAGACTAGGTCTTTATTTCATGTCATGATTGTGATAATGCTAGATCATCTAGTGTGAACCTTTGTGTGCCAAATATAGGTAGTTAAGTATTGTTTGGTGATTGTGTACCTCGTATTCATTTATAGACGCTAGTATCGACCAAGGCTATGAGGAGGAGGAGTACTACTACGAAGAAGAAAACTTCAACCACTTCACTACTCAAGGCACGCCTAGCACTACAAGTTAACTATGCAAGCCATCCCATATTGCAAGATAACATATGCAAGATGCTTTAGGCATGCTTTGGTTATGCAATCTTGATTATACCAATCCCAAGTTTTACTTGCAAGCTTTATTCTTTTTTCTTTACCAACGTTCTTTACTTTTAGTTAGTGCTTGGTGAGTATTGGAAAGATACTATAGATAGCATAAAGAGCATAAAACTAGGCCTAAGTAGTTAGAACTAGATGTCATCAAAAGGCATAAGACTAGATTTGGATAGTCACACTCGACTAGCACCCCTCATTAGTGAATACCCTCAACTTTAGTGGCTAGTGCTAAGCATAAAAGTTGATCACTTTAGATGGGAACACTTGGTGAAAATGATTATGAAAACCTTGGAATGAAGATTCATTCTATTGAAATGTTTTGACATGTGTTATGAACAGTGATGATTTGATGATGAAAATATTGAGGCATGAGCCTTGACCCTTTATAAAAACTGATGGTTGGGTTCGGATGCGATACCATTCCAATTTTACCATACAACCACATTACCTAAATTGGGTAGGGCTTAACTGGAAGTTTATATGTCTTAGTATGGGTTCCCTTGCAGAAAGAGGTTGAGATGAGGCTACCTCGTGAATGTGAATGTCCACCTATGCAGTTCCCAGGCTGGCAGATGTCCATGGCTGGGAGGCCAAACTCATAGGGGAGGTGCCTATACTAGGGTATGTAATTGAAAGGTTAGGATTGATTATCCGCATACTAAGTATGATGATTCAGGGTTTTCCCTGATGGATGTATCGAATTTTTTGGTGAAAGTGTACAACTTCTGCAGAGTGTCAAACTATTCAAATAGCCGCATCCGCGGTCATGGACAGTTGGAGTGGCCATACTGTTCCGTCGTCAGATATTTTCAAAATGACTTGTGAAATGAACTATGACTTTGACTTGACCACAACAGGGTTGTGAACATGAAAACTAAGTTCCCACTTAGGTGTTGTAGAACATTAAACTAGTTTTATTTACTTATAAACTCAGTATGAAATAAACCTGGCTTTTTGCAAATAAACCTAGAGCTTAGGATTCCTACTCGAACTACCTTACTTGTTAGTGATAGTTTGCTAGTACTTAAGGAGTACTCATGGCTTTGTCCCTGGCTATTCCCATGGCCAGACTACAAGGAGGACTACTAGGATGATGGACGGCAAGAGGTCTATGACAACTAGGATCATCTCACATCGTCAGCATTGCCTGTAACCCTGAAGATGAAGCCCCACTATGTTTAATTTCTGCTGCGTTGATTGTATTAAGACTAGATCATGAGATCCTTTATTTGTAAGACCTTTATTATGGTTTGTAATGAATGATGTACTATGGTATCAATTCTGTTATGTCTCGCGAAAATGGTAATCCTGGGATTGCGAGGTATGGCATAACATGCATCTGGGATTAAAAATCCGGGAGTTGACAAGTTGGTATCATAGCCATCCTGACCATAGGAGACCCTAGTTAGAATGGACGATTGAATCAAAAACTTAGTTTCAAAACAAAGAAGTGAGTATTTATGAAAACCTATTTTCATTCTTATCACTAAGGTTCTTTTAAGAAAATTCATGTTCCTCAAAAATTCTTGCAATCTTACATAAAATTTGACACACTTGATCACTCTACTAACTTACTCATCCTACATTCTTATAGATGGAAGTAAAGTATAGCAAGTTCTACCAGTTGGGCAACGGAGGAGAGCTCATCTTGAGTGAACTAGAAAAACTTTGGAACTTCTTGAGCACCCTTTTGAGTTCTTTGGAGCACAGCTCAATGATCAGCAAGGAGGAGAACTACAGTGGTTATATTTGCAAATCTCAGAGGCAAGATGGAGGCTGTTGGGGAGGTGACCCCGGATAGGGTCAAGACAGGGGGAAGATGAAAGGAACCTCCCTTGTTGTGAGCCGAGTTACTGTTTGTGTCGGCCGAGTCATATAAGAGTCGGCCGAGATAAGCAGGGCCATGGCAAGTATAGAATGAGTAACACCTTATCCGGCCGACATATGAGTTAAGTCGGCCGAATGAGTCTGACTAACTTGAATGCAGGTGTAGGCCGAGCCTAGTGATGCGATACAAGGCCGAATAACATGAAGCTTGCAGGAGAAGGAGGTGCCTATAGTCAAACCCTAGTCACTAGCTACGAGAAATCTAGATAGAGCCAAGCACAAAGGACAAGGAGCAGAGCAGCAGAAGGGCAGAAGAACGTCACGGAGGTGACAGTAAGGAAGCCCGGGGTGCACATGTGGGGGTCTCTGGAACATTGCCATCGATAGAAGGACGACACGAAAAGGAAGCCGCCGAGTTACCATATTGGGACAAGCATATTCCAAGGATATGCTTGCCACGTCAGCCCTAGAAGGAACCAAGGCACCCCTTTATAAGGGGGGACGCGGGCTCCTGAAGAGGGGATCGATTCATTCTTGGCCTTAAGGCTCGTGTAGTAGTGTTCTTCCTCTCTATGAGACAGCTCTTGTAGCACTTGTATTCATTGAGGAGAGGAATAGAGATTTACTTGTTGAGCATTTGTGTGTAGAAATCACTACATCTTCCCTCCCCGGATCCCTCTAGCATCCATTGGCCCCATACTTTAGCCTACCCATGGAATCTGCCGTGCCACCACCACGACAGTTGGCGCCCACCGTGGGGCCAGCAGCGGTGCTGATGGAGTAAAGATCCGGACGGGAAACTTCATCCACACCGGCGAGCGGGTTGTCTCTGGCTTAGTCCAGAGGTTTGATCTCTGGGACTATGTCGTGATAACAGGTATCTTCAGGAGGAAAGCGCCTCCGCGCAACGGCGTCTTCATCAACCTAGGCACGCACAAGGTCTACGTCGGCGTCGACACCTCCTGCGTTTATCCTCACCGAGTTATTGATGCAGGAGAACCTCCCCTCGGTGTTGCTAATGGTCCACGTGGAGCACGCCCCATCGGCAGTGTCGAGGTGATGGTGACAGCCGCAGCACAGGCGGCAGGAGCAGGTGCCGGACCAAGCAAGGACCCGGCGACAAGAGGACAAGTGACCACGAAGCAATCAGCTCCATAGCCCACCGAGGTAGATACTCCAGCAGCCAAGTCAGCCGAGGTGCAGGAAACGACCCCAAAGGCGGCAAGGGTAAGGTGGCCACCTCTGGAAAGACCAGAGAATATTCTCCAGGCAACCATAGATAATCTAACCATGCCTGTGGCGCCGATACTTGATCCCGCTAATGCCCAGGCGGAGTTAGAAGAAACTAGACAAAAAGTACTGGTAGAAGCAAAAAAGGTATCGGCCTTGCGGGAGTCCTTGAACAGGACCCTGCGAGAATATGCTAAGGCAAACAAGCTGGATGTGGCCCCCGAGCGGGTAGATGAATTGAGATTGAGAGGAAAGAACCTCATGAATGATATGAATAAAGAGCATGAAGCTCGTGGAGGTGATTTAGTAGATCTAGGCTTGCCGAGGTATAGTACCTCGGCAAAGAACCTAAGGGCGGCGAATGCCGCTGCTTTGGAACTGGAAGGATTAAGCGGGGAAGCCCGGCAGAAACAGCAAGAAAGAGTGAATGAGCTGGTGCGCATTGCAAATTAGCATAATGAGGAAATGCTAAGGGCTGACCCGGCGAGACCGGGAGCCTCGCGTATGGTTCATTCAGCAGGAGCAGCACCCGCATTATCAGCGGCAGCAGCATCCTCGCCTGGGAACAACGCGTGAAAAGATAGAGCAGTGACCTCAGGAAAAAGAAATAAGCAAATTGTTCCGTATGATCCGGCGGTGGCCGGAAAGGTCAATGATAACAGAGGCAACGGCAGCCGAGGTAACAGTGGAGATAGAAACCCCGGCCGTGTGAACAAAGGACACGGAGACCTCGGAAGGGGAAATCATGAGAACAATAACCCGACAGAGGGAAGGAGAAACCCACCGCCCGATCCTCAGCCGAGGTATGAGCCTCGGCAGGAGCGAGAAGTGAGACCATCTCACCATAATCAGGTAAATGAGAGGTACAATGACGGTTACTCGGATATGGAACATGCAGGGAATGGTGAGAATAACCATTATGGAATACAAGAGAGAGTCATTTACAGAAACTTGCCGTCAAATGATGCAAGACTAAAACTCGACAGGTTATACCGGTCTGAGTTATTGGAGGAACAGGGTCCGCCTGGTCCGGCGTGCTTCGGACCTCGGATCATGGGCGAACCACCGGTGCCAAACTTTCAACTGGAAAGGGGCATGAAAACATACAATGGGAGCACAAAACCACATGATTGGTTGATTGACTATGCCACTGCAGTGAAAATTGCTAGTGGAAACTTACGATGGGCGGTGAGATACGTCCCACAGATGCTGGAAGGACCAGCCAGAGTGTGGCTAAACAATATGCCAGTAGGCAGTATCAACTGTTGGCTAGATTTTGAAGAGATGTTTGTCAGCAACTTCACCAGTACCTATAAAAGGCCGAACAGGCCACAGCAGCTCGCTATGTGCAAGCAGAGGCCGAATGAAACAGATAGAGAATTCTTGACTCGGTGGTGTAACCTCAGAAACTCATGCGATGGAGTTATAGCGTCTCAAGCGATAGCTTGGTTTGCTCAAGGCTGCTGATATGGAAGTGTGTTATGGAAAAGGCTGCAAAGAGATATGCCGACTACATTGGCAGAAACTATCAAGATAGAAGATTCATATGCTTTAGGGGATCCGATGCAACCAGAATTAATGTCGGCAGAGCATCGGGAGCACCAGGATCAATACGCAAGAGATGCAGCCGGATCATCGAGGCGCAACGAGTTCCGAGGTAGAAGAAGGGAGGAAAGACCGGATTTCAGATATGCTTCCAATCAGGTGACAGCAGTAGTACAAGATCAGCCGAGTCACGGAAACAGTCAGCGACAAAAAAATTGTCCTCAACAGTGGACACCGAGGAATGAAGGGAAGAGACAATGGACACTAGAACAGAAGAAGCAGTGGCAAGAAAGGTCGAAATACACGTTTGAGTCCATGTTGGATCAACCGTGTAAGTTTCACACTCCAAACCCGGCCAAGCCGGCTAATCATACAACTCGTCAATGTGCTTGGATGAAAAATGCAATGGGGAACCCGGCGGGCATGCAAGCACCTCCTCATCAAGCGCATCAGCAGCAGCAGCCACAGCTAGCTGGAGAAAATGCGCAGCAGTTAATGTTACCCCCACCTCCTCCGAGGTATGATAACTCGGACAGGAGGGATGTAGTACATCAAGTAATGAACCAAGGTCAGGATGGAAGGGCAAACCCCGGAAACAACGGACGGAATGATTACAGGGAGCATCATCAATCATATTGTGTGTTCACAACAGAACAACAAGACAGGCAAAGTGTACAACACCGGTGTGTCCCAAAGATCCTTTTCCTTTACCTAGGATAGACCAAGTCATTGATTCGACTGCTGATTGTGAACTATTGTCATTTGTAGACGTGTATTCTGGTTTCCATCAGATACCGTTGAATCCAAACGATCAAATAAAGACTATGTTTATTACCCCGTACGGGGCTTATTGCTATCGCACCATGCCATTCGGCCTGGTGTAATGCAGGAGCCACATACCAGAGATGCATGCAAAAGTGTCTACATGACCAGATAGGAAAAAATGTACAAGTATATGTAGACGATGTGGTTATAAAAACCAAAGAGAGCAAAACGCTCATGGATGATATTCGGCAGACATTCGCAAACTTGAGAAGGTTCCGAATGAAGCTTAACCCGGAAAAATGTACCTTCGGTGTGCCGGCTATAAAATTACTCGGTTTCCTCATATCCAGCCGAGGTATAGAGGCAAATCCAACTAAAATCCGAGCAGTTGAAAAAATGGAATTGCCAAGGTGTCTAAATGATGTACAAAAATTCACGGCTACTGGCCTCTGAGTCGATTAGTATGTCGGTTGGGGAAAAGGCATTACCTCTATATCAAGCGATGAAAAGTCTGATAAGTTCATTTGGACACCGCAAGCAGATAATGCGTTTCATGAGTTAAAAAGATGTTGGTCACAGCACCAATCTTGGCCTCTCCACTGTCAAAAGAACCTATGTTACTTTATATAGCTGCCACTAATAGAGTGGTAAGTGTGGTGGTTGTCGTGGAACCGAATGAAGGTGATAAGTCAATTCAAAGGCCGGTATATTACCTAAGCGAGGTACTATCGGCCTCAAAACAGAACTACCCGCACTACCAAAAGATGGCTTATGGAGTATACATGTCGGCGAAAAAACTTAAACATTACTTCGAAGAACATCCGATAAAAGTGATTTGTGAAGCTCCCATAGCCGAGATATTGAGCAACAAAGATGCAAGTGGCCGAATAGCAAAATGGGCAATCGAGTTATCACCTTATGCTCCGCAATTCGATAGGCGAGATGCAATCAAATCTCAGGCAGTGGACGACTTATTTGTGGATTGGGCCAAGGTACGATATGAGCCGCCGTTACCAAATCCAAATTATTGGACAATGCATTTTGACGGATCCAAGCTGAGAAATGGCTTGGGGGCAGGGATAGTGTTAACTTCGCCGAAAAAAGATCAGCTGAAACATGTGTTGCAATACATTTCGCCGCATCAAACAATGTAGCCGAGTATGAAGCACTCGTCCATGGGTTAAAGGTGGCAAAAGAGATTGGTATACGTCGGATCCTAAGCTACGGGGATTCAGATCTAGTAGTACAGCAAGTATCAGGCAATCGGGACGCATTAGATGCGAATATGGCCCTATATAGGATCCATGTGCAAAAAATCAGTGGATACTTTGATGGATGTGAGTTTCATCATATACCTCGGGCGGAAAATAACGCTGCAGACATACTGTCAAAACTCGGATCAACTAGGCAATCAATTCCCCTAGGTATTGCCCTAGAGAACCTGAGAAAACCATCGATTACACCATCACCAGAGTCCGAGTCAATTCATATCTCGGCAGAATTGAAAGAAGGAAGTGTGCCAATGGAAATCGACAAAGAATGCAACCCGGACTTTCTGAAACTGAACCCGGCCATCACATGAGTGAATACAGAAAAATCCAAAGTTGTTATGTCGGCAGAAAATATGGAAATCGATAGTGAAATTATCCCAGAGAAAATCACGCCGACATGGGCGCAACCCATATTGTCCTTCCTTAAGGACGCAATCTTGTCGAGTAATGAGGTACTGGCTAGACAGACAATAAGAAGAGCAAAAGCTTATACAATCATAAACAATGAGCTATATAAGAGGAGCGTCACAAGCATGCTGCAAAGATGTGTTGACTCAGCAGAAGGCCAGGAAATACTCCTAGATATACACCAGGGAGAATGCGGGCATCACGCCTCGTCCAGAGCTTAGTGGCCAAAGCATTCAGGCATGGATTTTATTGGCCGGCGGCATTGAAGGAGGCAAAAGAATTGGTAGAAAAATGTAACAGTTTCCAGAGATACGCCAGCAAGATACATATGCCCTCGTCCGAATTAAAGACAATACCAATTACTTGGCCATTTTCTGTATGGTGCTTGGATATGGTAGGTCCGTTCAAGCCAGCCCGGGGCAGAATGACTCACATTCTAGTCATGGTGGATAAATTCACAAAGTGGATCGAGGTAAAACCAATAAGAAAATGTGATGGACCAACAGCAATAAAATTCCTCAAAGATATTATCTTGAGATATGGTTATCCACACAGTGTTACTACAGACAATGGCACAAATTTTGCTGAACGAGCCTTTGCTAGATTCTGCCAAGAGAAACACATAAGACTAGATGTTGCCTCGGTGGCTCACCCAACATCAAACGGGCAGGTAGAGAGATCAAATGGGCTGGTATTGTCCGGAATAAAACCGCGGCTTGTCGAACCTCTGCAAACGTCGGCAGGATGCTGGATCGAGGAACTACCAGCAATACTGTGGAGCCTCAGAACTACCCCAAACAGGTCAATAGGGTATACCCCATTTTTTCTGGTATATGGGGCAGAAGTTGTGCTTCCAGCCGACATAACACATGATTCGCCAAGAGTGACCCAGTACACAACTGCTGAGGTAAATGAGGTAGCTAGGCAAGACGATGTCGATTTGCTAGAAGAGGCCAGGGAATTGGCATTATCAAGATCAGCTATTTATCAGCAAGACCTCCGACGATATCATAGCAAGAAAGTCAATCCAAGAGTTTTTAAAGAAGGAGATTTAGTTCTTCGGCTAGTGCAGCGCACAGCCGGCATGCACAAACTTTCACCCCCATGGGAAGGACCATTTATTGTGAGTAAAGCCTTGCACAATGATGCATATTACTGATTGGCTCGGCCACGAGAAGAAGAATAAGGCAAATAAGGCCGTTTGAATCAAAAGACCATGGAACATAGCTTTACTTCCCATTCTACACTTAGGAGACATATGTTATACGTAGTGATGTGACACATCAAGTTGGAGTATCAAGCGTATTGAACCTCGGCACCTCGAGCGACTGGACCGCACAATGTTGTTTCTATTTTGTAAGACTATGTGGTAAACTTAGGCACCTCGGCGATGACTGGGGCTGCATTATGTTATTTCCTATTTTGAATTATGTGTTTAAATTCGGCACCTCGAGCAGTAACTCGGGGACTGCATCGTGTTATTTCCTATTTTGAATTATGTGTTTAAATTCAGCACCTCGAGCAGTGACTTGGGGACTGCACCGTGTTATTTCCTATTTTGAATTATGTGTTAAATTTCACACCTCGGCGGATTTCGTTTCTTATTTTGAATTATGTGTTAAATTTCAGCACCTCGAGCAGCGACTCGGGGACTGCACCATATTATCCCTTATTTCGGATTATGCATTAAACCGTGATACCTCGAGCATTGACTCAGGGACTGCCCCATGATTGTTTCTTGTTCTAAAAATGTGTATTAAACTTCGGCACCTTGAGCAATGACTCGGGGACTACCCTGTAGTATTCTCTGCATTGAGCCATGAATTATATTTCGGCAACCCAATTTGTAACTTGGGGACTGCTGCATGATCCTAGATATTCTTTGAGCACACGCAAGAACTCGATAACCCGAGTGATAACTCGGGGACTGAATTGTATTACCCACTGTTTGTCGCCAGACACGTAAAATCTCCATAACTCAGCTAAAGACTCGGGGATTCCCCAAAAATGTTGATAATAACTTGCAAGATATGATATAAACTTGTCTCGGTAATCAGAGGAATAGCAAAGAAGAAACAAACAAAGATCTCTAAGGATAACGCAAAAAAGAATAACAACCCCAGCAAATCGAAGTATGATAAGGGATGCAACTTATTGTATCATTTTACCAGATATGGGCTTCGGGCATTGTACTTCATATAGAAGGTGAAAACACAACAGCTACACAATCGAGTTTACAAAGGGCAAGCAAGATAAATGCCGAACCAAGGTCAGCCACATGGAAAAATACAATCCGAACTTATGAAATCAAAGTTCGCCAAAGCAAAGATATAAAGCAATGAGATTTGTTTAAAATAGAGTAATAATAATTACCATCACCCATGCCTCAGTGGCGAAAGGCAAAAAGGTTCACACCACACCAAAAGCCGGACAATTGTTCCACAGACATCATACGCCCGGCATACCGGGGACTGAAAATAACTTAAGAGTTTTTTGAACCTAAATAGCAAAAAGGGACAGAGCACCCTTAAGGGGCAGCAACATGATCAGGAGCATCGGGAATGGGTATTTCGGATGATGGCGGGGCGACCTCGGTCTCCTGCGCAGGGGTAATTTCAGGAACTGGGCGCTCCGAGGTAGCCGGCGCCTCAGTCGAAGTTACTTCGCCTTCAATAGAAGCAATAGTAACCTCGGGGGCAAGCCTCGGCTGCTGAGAAACATTAGCTTGAGCTCGAGAATTCTCAGTCCCTTTAGAGGACGATCGCGCGTCGCCATCCTCGTCCGAGCTTGCATTTGAGTCACGAGAGTTGTCCGAGTCACCCTCTGCTTCATCCTGATCGGCCGAATCATCATCAGACGCATCTTCCACTTTGACATCATCCGCCGGATTGGAAAGAAAACTCGGCCCTTCAATCCAGTTATGCACGTCAGCATACTCAATAAGCTGGAAGGCACGATCTTGGCGGCGAGCGACGAACTCTGGATCCTCAACCCAACGAGATCCAATGCGCAAATATATCAGAGTATCGAGTGAGATATCCTCGTACCAAGACAAAACGGCTTTAAGTGCCATATCAGCACCAGCCCTCCCAGCAGATTCCCTCCAGAGATTTAACTGGGTCTAAGATGCCATTAATCTCTCCACAAGTATTTTGAATTTGTCAATATCAGGCGTTCCACAGGTATTCAGCCAGAGAACATGGTAGGCCCGAATGGCTTCTTGCACCAGATCTCTTCCCATAATCTTCATTGGTCCAATAGCAGCGCAGACGGCAATTAGGAAATCTTCCATTGAGTATTCTGGAATCGAGTCTATGGGGACACCTCGGCGCTGACGAGCAGAAATCACTGCCTTAGAGCTCACTGGTTTCGCTTCCGGAAAATGATCTACACGAAAGGAAAACATATCAGTTAAAAATAAGAAAGAGAAGAAAATAAATCGGCCATGGCCGGAAACTTACGATGAATGTAACTCAACATCTTCTGGAGATCCTGGGTCCAATCGGCCTTATTCATCTCAAAGCGAGTGATTTCCTCGCTCATCGTCCAGTTCTTCAGCTCGGTAGCGTCGAGGAGTTCCTTATCTTTCTGCAACTGCAGGCTAAGTCGATTCTTTTCTTCAGAAAATTCCTGATCAACCTTTTCCAGTTCAGACTTCTGGGACAGCTTGAGAGACTCAACCTCGGCGCGTAACCGAGTTATCGCATTGTCCTTTTCTTGGAGTTGCGCCGAATGAGTGGCAGCTTGTTCTAAAAAATGCAGCATCATATCAGGCATAGGTATGCATTCTTCATGCGATGCTGCAAGTGTTTGTAGCTCGGCTATACCAAAGCCGAAAGGTTGTAAAGAACCCAATATTTATCTCAGACAAGGATTAACAAGTTAAAAACCAAAAAAGAGGAACCAACCTTCAAGAACAGCAACCTTCTTGGTAAGGCGAGTATTCAGATTGTTGATATTAGCTGCACACCAGCGAGGGGGAAATTAGCATGACAAGCCAAAAGTATTATGAACTTAAGGAACAATACACAGATTACCAGTCTTCTTCACTACAGGAACAACCTTCTCATGTTTTTCTTGCAGTTTCTTGTGGGCAAAGAGCAACCTTTGAAATTCGGCTGTCCGCCGATCATGGGCAACCTAGATATAATGAAAGGTTAAAAAACTGGATATTCGAAGCTACAATAGATCCGAATTAAATAAAATTTGACTCGGATCTAGGTGGCTGGATATTCGAAGCTACAATAGATCCGAGTTAAATAAAATTTGACTCGGATCTAGGTGGCTGGATATTCGAAGCTACAATAGATCCGAATTAAATAAAATTTGACTCGGATCTAGGGCTGGATATTCGAAGCTACAATAGATCCGAATTAAATAAAATTTGACTCGGATCTAGGTGGCTGGATATTCGAAGCTACAATAGATCTGAATTAAATAAAATTTGTCTCGGATCTAGGTAGCTGGATATTCGAAGCTACAGCAGATCCGAATCAAACAAAATTTGACTCGGATCTAGGTGGCTAGATATTCGAAGTTAAAGCAGATCCGAATCAAACAAAATTCGACTTGGATCTAGGTGGCTGGATAATCGAAATTAAAACAGACCCAACCTAAATGTAACTTGACTTATATCAAGGTGGCTGGATATTTAAAGTTAAAGCAAATCCGAACTGAGTAAAACTTGATTTGGATATCACAGTTAATTCGAGTCGTAAAATTTGATGCCTGACAAAGCTTCCAAACGAACAACAAGTTATTCGGTTGCAAGCTTCAGGGACTAGTGTATATATACTATCATTTGAATAACAGACAAAGTATCAACAGAAGCGCTTACCTCGTTCATCTTATCACTGTCAAGAACAATCTTAGCAGCCATATGCAAACGACTGTTGATATCGGAAAGCTGAAATGGCTGGCTACTCGGATTGCCCTCAAGCTGATCGGCGGTGTTCCAGTTATTGGTGTATTCCACCAAAGAGCCGAGGCTATTCCCACTCTCAGTACGGGTCAGTACTTTACCTCGGACCCGTTGTGTAACTACCGCCGTTGCAGGACTCTTGTGAAGAGTAAGCTGAGTGTCGGCGGCCGAGGTGACAACATGCTTAGCAGAGGAAGCCCCCTTGCGGAGTGCATCAGCTATGTTGGGTTGAGAAGAGCTAGCCGGCCCCTTCCGAGATGCTAAAGGTTTGGTAACAACAACCTTCCTATTATTAGGAGAGGCTTCGGCAGGGGCAGCAACCTCGGCATTAGGAATCACATCCCGAGGAACAGGGGGAACTATGGTTTCCAAGGGGGCCGAGATGGTGATACCTTCGGCTGGAGCGGGAGTAACAGCTGGGATCGTGGTGATCAGAGGGTCGTTGGGGGAAACCTCGACGGTCTGAAGATGGGCAATAGGTTCAACATGATGATCTACTGGCGGAGTTATGTCGGCGTTGACCGTGGGAGCTGTGGGTACATCTTGCTGAGGCGATGTATGAGTCGGAGCAGGAGGAGAGTCAACGCGAGAGGGACTGGGAGCCCGAATATCCTCCGGGGGTGGAGGAGAAGGATGCCTAGTTGTATGGCTTGTCATACTCGGACCGCTTGGCTTGGCGGAGAGAGGAGCTTTGCAAAGGACAAAGAGTCGAATCAAAAGACAGAAAGAGAGAAACAAGAAATACGAATGAAAATAAACTCACCCAGTAACCCCCAGGCATGGTCTTACGCCTCGGAATATGCTGGGCAGACTTCTTCATTCGCTTCTTGGGAGCAGTGTCAGAGGGACCTGCCGAAGCGGTGCGCTTTTTCGAGGCAGCAGGAGCTCGAGAAGCAAGAGGCTCGGTGTCGTGCACCTGACCGGCTGGATTAGCTGGGAAAGTAGGAGCCGAAAATGCATAAGAGATAGGCATCGCGACAACTACCTCAAGAATTTGGACGTCGTCCGAGTCACCTTCATCCCCGTGGGCCGAGGTCTTGCCACGGACGCGAGCCGGAGCAACATCCGACTTAGGGACAAACTCTTCCGAGTCAGGTTCCCCGCTGTCCGGGGTATTCCGATCTGTAGTCCACGGAAGATCCAGAACCTCGGCATCCTCGATCTTTTGCTCCATAAACCTCTGCGAGAGAAGAAACAAAGTAGAGTTAGCAAAAGAACAGTCACAAACGCGACTCGGAAACAAATACCAACACGTAAATTTACCTGAGGAGGGGGATTCCTGCGAGTGAACGGCTTCAATCCCCATGCCCAATCCTCCGGCATATCGATCTTAAAGATAGCTCGGACACGCTTATAAATATGATAGTCGTCGAGCTCAACTGTCGAAACTCGGTTGGGATCGAGAGGACCACTCATGTAACAAAGCTTGTGAGAGCGAAGCTGGAAAGGGCAAATTCGGCTACTGATGAATGTGGTCATCAGATCCTCACCACGGAGCCCGGCGCGGATCAACTCCTTGAGCCGAATCTCAAATGCCTCGGCCAAAGCATGGCTCTTCCTAGGATTATAGTTCCAATTCTTCTTGGAAGGGGTGCCAATAGAAAAGGCGGGGAGCCGAATCTTATCTTCTTTTCCAGTGTTTTTGACATAGAAAAATGATCTATGCCATTTCTTGCAAGACTCGAGGCCGGCGACACGAGGGAACTCGGAGTTTCTCCGAGGTGTAATGGACGCGGCCCCGCACTGGGTAAGGGACTTCTCGGAAGGGTGAAGAGATTTGTCTGGTACGACATTAGATCGGATCTGGAAGAATTTAGACCAAACAGGCACGAAGGGCCAGAGGCCGAAGTACCCCTCCGAGGCCGAGATGTAAGTTGACAAGGAGGCGATAGCATTGGCAGGCAGGTGATGCGGCTGAAGGCCGAAGTAATCGAGGAACTCCCTGGCGAAATCGCTAAGGGGGAGGCCGAACCCGCGAGCAAAATGGGACATGAAGACTACGTATTCTCCCTCGTTGAGCACATGAGAGGATTCATTGCCGGGCAAGCGACAGCTTACCTCGGCAGGGATTCGGCGCGTCTTGATTAACCACTTTACCTCACGGCGAGTGACAGTGGAACCCTGCCAAGAACCTCGTTCTGGACCGGATGCGAAATCATCCTCCTCGACGAGAGCTCCGCTGGCAGAACTAGACATGGGCTCGCCGGAGGAATCAACGGAGGAGAAACTAGCGGTGGAGGGAGGCCTAGAAGCGTAGGGCCCCATCGTGATTCTAACGAGCGCGGCGGCGCGACAAAGAAGAACTGCCGCGAGGAATCTGGAAAACCGAGGGATTACCTAGGGCGGAAATCTAGCGGCGGTGTTGTAGAATAACTCACCCGCAGAGGCGGCGAAGAAGGGCACGGCGGTGAGGTCGTTGGAGCAGAGGAACTGCAGCGTCACCGTCGAGGAGACCGACAATGGCGCAGCCGCCAGCACGCGAACAGAGGCACGGGCGCGAGGAGGAAGAAGAGGGTAAAACGAATGGGGAGAGTAAAACCGTCTAGCCCTTTTCCCCTCCTTATAACCACGTAGTCCTGGCGGTAGTGGGATCGTGGGTGCGCACGATAACCGTGTAAATCACGCGTGCGGCGGAACCATCCACTACTAGTGGAGCCACACCGAAGACCACATGGCGCAGGAGGGGATCGGGCCTCCTGACCGATGCGGTACTCGAGGCGTCACTGCACCGACGCGACGGGCGCAATAATCACTGTAGCTTGTCAGTGGGCACTGTAGAGGAACAAAAAACTAGAAGAACAATGATGAGTTGTACACGTAGGACAAGGCGTGCTCAGGAAGCTGTGCGTATACATCGAACAGAAAGAAGTAACTCGGAAATAAAGAGAGAAATATGTTGGGAAACTGATGTGGCCCGGCCGAGGTTTCAGGCAGGACCACACCAGCTTCGGGGACTAATGTTGGGGAGGTGACCCCGGATAGGGTCAAGATAGGAGGAAGATGAAAGGAACCTCCCTTGTCGTGAGTCGAGTTACTTTTTGTGTCGGCTGAGTCATATAAGAGTCGGTCGAGATAAGCAGGGCCATGGCAAGTATAGAATGAGTAACACCTTATCCGGCCGACATATGAGTTAAGTCGGCTGAATGAGTCTGACTAACTTGAATGCAGGTGTAGGCCGAGCCGAGTGATGCGAGACAAGGCCGAATAACATGAAGCTTGCAGGAGAAGGAGGTGCCTATAGTCAAACCCTAGTCACTAGCTAGGAGGAATCTAGACAGATCCAAGCACAAAGGACAAGGAGCAGAGCAGCAGAAGGGCAAAAGAACGTCACGGAGGTGACAGTAAGGAAACCCGAGGCGCACATGTGAGGGTCTCTGGAACATTGCCATCGATAGAAGGGCGACACGGAAAGGAAGCCGCCGAGTTACCATATTGGGACAAGCATATTCCAAGGATATGCTTGCCACGTCAGCCCTAGAAGGAACCAAGGCACCCCTTTATAAGGGGGGATGCGGGCTCCTGAAGAGGGGATCGATTCATTCTTGGCCTTAAGGCTCGTGTAGTAGTGTTCTTCCTCTCTATGAGACAGCTCTTGTAGCACTTGTATTCATTGAGGAGAGGAATAGAGATTTACTTGTTGAGCATTTGTGTGTAGAAATCACTACATCTTCCCTCCCCGGATCCCTCTAGCATCCATTGGCCCCATACTTTAGCCTACCCATGGAATCTGCCGTGCCACCACCACGACAGAGGCACCCACCTCAGAGGGGATCTAGTTCAGCTTGAGGGAGAACAATTGGCTAGACGGACTCGCCAGGGCTATGCAGGAGGCTCTTGCCCGTCTG
Source organism: Avena insularis (assembly GCA_023614405.1). Lineage (NCBI taxonomy): Eukaryota > Viridiplantae > Streptophyta > Magnoliopsida > Poales > Poaceae > Avena > Avena insularis. Next base: position 101,435,131 of record CM042693.1, read on the forward strand.
TGTGGTCAAAACATCAACCAGATCAATGGCACTCATTTTGCTTACTACGCAAGGCGTGATGCTAGGGGACAGCCATTGGAGGTACCAGGCCATCCGAAGTTGAAGCATTAGGTGGATCATCTCGCCTTCATGTTGTATGATAGGCAGAAGGAATTGGACAACGCCCGCGCCTACGCCAACCACAATCATTGCAGTCAAGAAGGACCAGACCCTCGCCATCCTTGTGAAGGATCGCCAGTCACTTCGCCATCAGCGTGACAAGAAGGGTCGCATCATTGCCCGCCTTCGTCACAAGGTGTCATCTTTGGAGGAGACCATCCATAAATAGGACAAGCAGCTTGAGGAGAGGGAGAACGAAGGGGAATATATACGTGGAGATACCTACTCCTACCTCAGCGATGATGATGACTACCTGGAGGACCTCGACATGGACTTCCACACTGATGATGATGATTCCACCTTCATTGATGATGAAGAAGCCACTGGTTCTGATGAGTAGTAGCACTTGAGCACTATCGTAGGTGTGAGTTGTATCTGGTCCCAATGTATCGTAGTTTCACAGAATGGTTCCTAAAACCATCTGTTACGCTAGTGTGGTGTGTGTTTGTATTAGGTGCTATGAATGAATGAATGAATGAATGAACGAATGAATGAATGAACGAACGAACGAACGAAAGAACGAACGAAAGAACGAACGAACAGACGGACGAATGAACGAACAAAGGAACGAACGAACGTACGAAGGAACGAACGAACGAACGAAGGAACGAACGAATGAACGAACGAACGAAGGAACGAACGAACGAATGAACGAACGAAGGAACGAACGAATGAATGAATGAACGAATGAACGAATGAACGAATGAATGAATGAACGAATGAACGAATGAACGAATAAATGAATGAATGAATGAATGAATGAAAAGAGATTTGCTAGTTGGCAAAACCAGAGTCAAACTCAAAGTTTAAAAGCTTTAAAAAAACAAACCCATGAACCCTAGAAATTTCCCTCTTGTCTCATGATCTATCTCAATCTTCAGATGCCTGTGACCCTAAAGATGAAGCCCCACTACGTTCAATTTCTGCTGCGTTGATTGTATTAAGACTAGATCATGAGATCTTTTATTTGTAAAACCTTTATTATGGTTTGTAATGAATGATGTACTGTAGTACCAATTCTGTTATGTGTTGCAAAAATGATAATCCTGGGATTGCGAGGTATGGCATAACAGACATCTGGGATTAAAAATCTGGGTGTTGACACATTCTCGCCGTGGAAGTCCAGGCCACAGAACATGAGTGCGGATGCTCGATGTCCCCAACCGCGAGTCCTGTGCAGCGGCGCTCCAGCGGCCTTCCCCGATTCACTTCAGTTGAGCCCGTCGCGGCCATGGTGTGCACCGCCATGGTCGTGGAGTAGGTTGGAGCAGGGAGGAGGAGGCAGAAGAGCTGGGAGGAGGGGTCGGCGCAGACATAGCCTAGGGGCTCTCCATCGCTTACTGAACAGAGCTTATCCACTTGGTGGTGGCAGACGTTGTAAATACTCCAAACCACCAGGGGCAAAAGGGTCAAATTCGGGCGGATGGAAAATCAGCCAAGTGACAAACGTCCTCAATATTTTAATAATATATAGATAGCACAAAATCTCGTGCGTTGCACTGGGAATTAGCTAAGAGTATGTTTCAAACATAGCAGAGTCGACTCCGACTTTTCATGCTTCTATCAAGAATGATGGATTTTTCTTGGTGGTTATCATCCCACCCTCAAGAGCACACTATCTTGTTAGCTTCGCCATGTACCCGACCGCTAGGTCTTGACAGAGCCTGTCTCTCAGGCGGTGATTATTAGCCCTTAGTACTCCTTGATGTCCCGAATCATAGCGTCCTTGACTTCCTAGGAGGGCTAGTTCTTACTCTTGTAGATGTGATTTCGTGTCTGCTACGGCCAAGTCTCGTACTCCATGAGCATTTGCGTTGCTACCATTGATTTATTCTTAATATTCTGGCCTTGGAGTTTTTTCTAAAATATATCGCCTTACACTCCTAGATTCTTTTCTCGGATTTCTACGTTAGATAAGGGCAACATGACCTTTTAGAAACTACACTTTCGGTAGGTTAATAAGAAAATTAGCCAAAGCATCATCTATTTCGTGACATTTAGTTCCTTTATTGTCAGGAATCATGACAAGATACCTACCACTCTAGTGAAAGCAAAAGCATCTAGAATCAGAAGCAATTGGAGGTTGCAACATGAAAAGATTTCACACTTCAATATGTTCCAACTTGCTGAATAAATCTGAAATCAATTCAGACATATATGATCTAACACATAAGTTTGTATCAACGAGCTATACCTTGCACATATTATCATTGCTTATAGAATAAATGAAACTACCACATTCATTAGAAAATGCTACTCTGGTGACATAACACTGATGTATCAAAAGAAACATAATTCGACTAACAATCCACGGGGGAAGCAAGCAAGGAGTCTATTACACTCCTGCAATGAGAAGGAATCTGCATGCGACGCCCTCAATCTAAATATGAAGTTGCAAGAACATTCATATTATACAAGTAGGATCACAATCTCATAAGCGATGGATTTTCTTAATCCACTTCGCAATAAACATATGAAGTTGCTAGAACATTAAGGACGTTCTTGCTGGTAATACCAACCAATAACTGAAGTAGATGTAACTGTCGATAGATACTGAAAATGATCTAAGAAACTGAAACTGCAGCTCTGAGAGTTCAGCAAAACAGCAGTTGGAAGAAGGAAGAAGTCCACCAACCAAGTGAGATCAACGCATGAAGTCATGAACTGCTCTTACTCAGGAATAGGCCAGCAACTTACAACCTTGTCAACCATGGACTTGACCACTGCTTCTACCACTTATCCGTACCGCTGCCACCGTCGATCATGCACGATGTCCCTATACACGCAAGCCACGCCGAAATGGCCTCCAACCACGATCAATGCAGCCCGTCAATGCCGACAGCTTACAAAGACAGTCGTCGAGGCTCTGAGTCAGCACATAAATCTAAGCACCCGAACCGGTAGCCACTGCAAATACATAAGGATAAAAACATGAATGAACAAGATGCATAGAAGGAGTTCAGAAGCTGGACAAGAGATCTATTTCATTATTACCATATATAAGAGGACACCTGGACCAGGACAAACTCTATGTCAGCATTAACAACAAGGTGATGGAGGACGACTGTGAACAACCTCGGCGGCGTTGCACTCCGGTGGCAGACAACGAAATCCACACATCCGGTGGCACTCCGGTGAACAGCCTCCAACCGCAGCCTGCGGTACAATGCCATGAAGCTCTACTTGTTGAACGAGCAGTAATCAGCAGACAACAGTCGTTTCATAGTGCATATAATTTGTCATTGAATGAAGTTTAGCCTACTGAACTTTGCTTCCCACAGATTTTTTTGCACCTCGTAATTTGCCAAAGCTACTGGCTGGACACTTCCTAGACTACATCGATTCCCCTGACGAGAGCGATTTGTTGGTCGTTGGATCGGCCTGCAATGCATTTGCTTTCCTTGGATGATGAACGAACTGGCAGATTGGTTCATGTAAAAGCACTGCAGAAATTGACGATTGAAGATGCAAACAAATTGAGAATTTCTCCACTATAGTTTCATTGCAGATCCCAACATGAAAAAAAAGAACGATTCAAGATGGGGAGAACAAAACCAAATCAGATCGAGATGGGGAGACCTCCAGCGGTGGCAGGTTGGAGGAGGTGGCGCTAGATCTCACGAGTTATTGTGGTGGAAGTTATGCTGAGAGACGCCACCGCCGGCGCCAACCGCGCGGTCGCCCCGAACCCTACCCGTGCACTAGATCGGATGCCGGAGGGAGAAGGCAAATTCCACATGTACAAGTCCAGAAACATGTCTCCGGAACGTCTGCTACGGAAATCCGCTTCCACTATAGTTTCTTGCTGGGGTGTGGGGAACTCGTGGCGCGAGGGTAATCCGAGGTGTGCACGTAATTGCCGGAATTTCGTGATCCCGTCGGCTCCGGGCGGCCGCGGCGAGGGCAAGGGAAGGGAATGGAGGGGGAAGGAGCGACGCGCAGGGTACGGCGGTGGAGGGCGGCGAGTTGACCATCGGGAGGAGGAGTCTTGGGGGATTTTTTTCTTTCAGGACGGATAGGTCACTTGGTGGTGGCAGGTCTAGTAAATTCTGCGAACATACAGGGGCAATCTCGTAAAACAACGGCAGATGGAAATTTTCGTGAACGAATGTTCCCAATCTTTTTAATAGTACTAGCACATGCGTTGCTACGGGTTAATTGTAATTCTTGATGAAAACTTCTTACCCCGCAGTATCAAAGTCATACAACGACATGACATGGTCGATGTTGTAAAATAGATGTGAAGAAATATCTACACACCGTCTAATAGAATGTAGGAGACGCCAACAAATTAATTTTGGATCAATGTATGTACGTTTCTATGGAGTTGAATAGCTTTTGTTGCGAGAGTATTGCATTATTCTAGTATAACAAGCATGATAAATCGGATTAATTTAGCTAGAGATAAAGACGTCGCGGGTTAAACTGAAGTTACTGTTGATTGCCTAAGTAGTATTTTCACCTATCATGCGTGTACATATTTTGTTATGAATGTAAAATCAGCACAACCATAAAAAGGGTCACCAAAGGTCTGGCAGAGCCGGCAAAAGTGTTGAATGTACAAAGGAAGTACAAGCACATGATGTCACATAGACATAGCCACACAAACATTTGTCATAACTTCAAGAAATCATTCCCACGAGTGCACACTTATTCCATACTCGATTTTAGAAGCATCGTATTATCGGTGTATAAATAGAATATTATCGGTGTATAAATAGAGACACTACCAATAATTTCATGGAGTATCGTAGATACCCAATGTCTCACGTGACCATAAGTGATTGTCCAAAATTCAGGCCATCACTATCACCAACATGGAGCAATATAAATAGTTAAGTATCATTAGTGGAATTTAGTGTCAAACATCAGGATGCTACATATTAGGAATCTCTTTGAATGAGACTTATTTTAAAGTTATTTGATGCAACAAGGAAAGTATATTAGCACTAAGAAAACCGTTTCAGGAGATCACTGATTGAAAAAAAATCAGAGTTCTGGTCTTTGGGGTTCATAGCATGCCCAACTCCATATATGTCATACAGGAAACACGACTTTGGAAAGCTTTGCCCGGCGAGAAAAGCAAATCGGCATTGAGCGATAAAGGCACATAATTTTAGAGCGCTAAAACTGAAATTCCAAGAACGACAAGCAGCCACCCAAGACGTGCATCTCCTCCGCTACACTAACGCATTGTCTCTTTGTTTCTGTACCAACAGCAGCAAGAGCTTGGTCATTTGTTAGAAAATATTTACTCATTGCATCTATGAACACATCCCGGTGTCAATATGAATCCCCTTCTCCATCCGCAAAACTGAAACATCAAGAAATCGATGAGCAACATCCAGCCATCAACATCCATAAAAACAAAAAATAAACAAGAGATAACATATCCAAACAATCTACCATGACGGATCAGCATCAAAGCTAACACCTGGTTAAGAAAAGATTTGCTTCATCCGAGCCTATCATCCATAGTCACTTCCTAACTTAAGTAAATTTTCTTTTCTTAAAACACTGAGTCAAAGTAACATGATCTAATTGAAGTAAATTTGCATACGTGTATTGAAATGCAATGTGTTCAGAGTCAAACCGACCTACAGTTGTCACTCCCCTCCGTCGGACACCATGCCATTATGCCAAACACCGCCCAAGCCGAGCCACAACCATATGTGCAGCCCAGATCATGGCCACCTTCGGCCACCACGCTGGTGCACTCGCCGGATAGGTACATGAAGCCTCTGCACTCGCTGGACAGGCATAAATTGCTGATAGCTCCCTTGCAGGCATTAACACAAACAGGTACTAGGCACAAACACCAACACACCGCTCTTCCATGTACAGCCATAGATTTCAATCAATCGAAGCATAGAAGGTAGAGAAAGGGCACAAACTAGATTCTACCTCCTTTTTGTGTTGGTTGCTGGTGTGCAGCCCCATGGGCCGGTCGGCAGCGTCATTCGCAGCTCACTGCTTCTTCCCCTACCTCGCCGGAAGAGAGGCAGTAGGACTAGCTTCTCCTTGCCATAGATGGGTTCCTCAGCCGAGGATGGCGGATCAGTGCCCAATGCTCCCCTGACCCGGTCTTCCTGCGGCTTTTGGCGGCAAAGAATGGCTCCAATGGGTGGACGTGGACCTGCTGGATGGGGAGCCAATCGGGGAGGAACAACACCCCCTCTGCCTCCTCTTTTTGGGCCACGCAGAGATAAAACAAAACTTTTTCCTCTAACGTGGTGATCCCAAGATCTAGCTGAGATAGAAAGCCACGAGGTTTACCACTAGACGCGCAGTTGCGGATTACTGATGAAGCGCATCAGTTGATGCAGTGCAGTCCTCACGATCCGATCGTCTTGGTGCTGATCGTACAGCACCTCTGCTGGTATCCACACATACAAGGAGGAGCACCGACGGTGAACTTCTAGGTTCGATACGACGGTAGGACTGCTGTGGAGCTAGGGTTTCCAACACATGGAATGACCTAACCGAACAACGATTAACCCTTCTGGGTTGCAGTGCTCCACTATATATAGGGAGTGAATGTGGGATCCACTCTCGTGGCCCATTCACTAAAGCCCATATAACACTAGTCACCGTGAGTCCAACTCACTAACTCAGTCCTAATCCGGCTTGGGTCCAACCCAACCAGATTACCGGTTCAGATCCAATCCGAACTTTCTCCCTCTCTTAAGTGTGTGACCCCGTAGGCTCTTGGCAATTTGGACACGATTGGAGTCCAAACTCTGAATCGATCAGTCGGTAGCAGCTCCTAGCAGAACGTGCCGACTCCCAAGTACCAAAGAGTCATGACGACTTGCCTTTCCAATGTGACTTGCGTCTGAGTCTCTTTTGCCTCACGATATACCTTGTCAGACTATAGGCGAATAATTTTCATCCCTTAAATAGTCCGACTCTCTTCTCGATCCGAGATAAGTGATTCACCCAACTAACTCTTAGTCGATCGCCTTGGTTAACACTTAACCGAGTCGTGCATGGCCATGCTTTCCGAATCATATCTCACGAGAGAGCCTAGAGAATATCTCTCCGAGTGGAGGGGCAAAATCCCATCTTGGTTATTCACATCACGCAGCTTGATTCTCAGTCGACCCAAACTCTACCTTTATAACTGCCTAGTTACGGATCAGCATTTGATAGAACCTAAGTCGGTGATCCTCAACTCGGACTATGCAATAACCTCAGGTCTAAGGATTACATTGATTGAGACATACAAATGACAACTTGTTCGTTGTACCTCAATATGGGTCAATCCGACTCGCTAAACTATTTAGCTGAATCTGTGTAAGTTGGAATAGCATCTCCATGCCCATGAAAAGTGGAACCGAGTCATCAAGCCGACTTTCACATTGGTCTAAGTTGTGTGTCCAGCACAACCTCAATGACCAAGGATATTTAGTACAAACAACATGAATGTATAGTTCCACAACCGAATCACATATTCAATGATATACATCAGATGTTTATACAAGGACAACTTAATAACTTTATGAATACAATGGGAAATATCATCATACATGATTGCCTCTAGGGCATATTCCCAACACCTCTCCCAGTCGGCGGCGGGGCCTAGGAGCGTCGACGACGCTGTTGACCAGGAGGCTCGCTGCTGGGATGGGGGCGGCGTCAGAAGGAGAGAGAGGAGATGCGGGACGAGTTAAGTCTCACGGGTGCAATCGAACTTGTCGACGAACTCAGAGGACTTATGCGGTCGGAAACCTCAGAAGCTAGGTCACCGGGGCACTTTCAGCGAGGCGTCTGGCGTTCAGATTTGGCGATGCGGAGATGGGCGAGGTATCGCGACGGAAAGGACAGAACTGAATTGAACCTGTCGAGTAGTTGACTTAGAGGTGGAAGTGGTTGTAATTCATCCGAACAGTCAGGGGCAAACTTGTCCAAAAAAATCGGAACGAAAATAGGTGTAGACGAACCTACCTCAAAGAAAATTAATAGATAGATAGATAGATTACCCGTGCTTTGCTACGGGTTTCTAATCTAATATTTTCTAGACCATGGCAAATTCGACGCATGCCATTGCATATTATAAAGTTCCACTTCATCCAATTTGTTTGAAATAAAAACAAAATAACATTCAACATGATATAAAACAAACAAACTTCGTAAAAGAAATATTAAACTTTCCGATGAAAAAAATCTGAAATTCTTGGATTGACGAGTGAAGTAGCGACCTTCTATTATTTTATAGAGAGAACTGCCAATTTTCCACATGTACACTTCTGAAACATAATAGTATCAACGTACCTATCTTTTGTAGGAGGAAGAAGAATACACTATCTGCATCAGTGTTCCAGTAAAAGGAGAAAAAACAAAGGACATGCTATATGGTAGTTTCAGTAGAAGTTCAGAATCAATCTAATTAGATATTTCGACTGTAAAATGTAATATCTTAGCTAGGGTTCCAAAGGATTTGGGGGATCAGAGTCATGGTTTGGAGAAGAAGTTAGGAAAGAGCGAGAGAGAGAAGGCTGAGAGAATATTTCATTATCTGATTCATCGATTCTGATGATAAATCGAGCTTATAATTGCCCATGGCCCACTTACACCTTGGCCACGGCCCACTAAGGAAATAACCTTTCATCCCATCACTTGATCCTTTCCTTCTCTCTTCTTCAGTTTTCGCTTCCCTGGCATAGCCGCGCACGTCTTCAGAGCAGAGGCTATGACAGTACTCCCCCAGCAGAACCAGCTTGTACCCAAGCTGGTGCATTAGGAAACTTGTGATGGGCAGCATCATAATCTTCCCAGGTAGCCGTAGTAATAGGTAATCCCGTCCAACGAATCAACACCTGGAGGAGGTCTGCATTACCTTTCTTCACGAGGCGTCGGTCAAGAACTTCTTCAGGCAAAAGCTCGTCTATGTCCAGGTGAATTGGTTCAGGCAATGAAGTATACACTAGAGTATGATCCGGCACCTGCGACTTGAGCTGAGAAACGTGGAACACCGGATGTACCAGACTGGTCTCCGGAAGCTATAGCTTAAGCCGCACCAACTCGTTCAAGATCTTGAATGGCCCAAAGAACTTGAAGCAAGTTTGGGCATGGTGCATTGACTACAGATGACTGTGCATAAGGTTGTAGCTTAAGAAACACTGATTCACCAACAGCAAATTCACGTTGAGATCTGTTCTTATCAGCATCATTCTTCATTTTAGCTTGAGCCCGTGCCAGGTGTTGTTTCAGAAAACTAGAGTAGTTCGATTTTCCTTTCAAATCTTCGAATTAGGAAGAGATAAAAAACAAGTTTCCGAGATTTGCTCTTTTTTCTGCTTTTTTGAGTGAAAATAAGGAGTGCCCGGCCATCTAAAGTGCCAGTCTCCCTTTCTTTGAGCCAGGCATGCAACTCCGGGTGGCTGGCAGCCATGTTGTGCATCATCTGACCCATATTTGGTTCCTTTCTATAGACTGCCTTGAAGGGAGAGCATACCAGAGAAGAATGGTATGATGTGTTATACCAAAACTCAGCCAAGGGTAACCATTGTGCCTACTGTTTAGGTGTGTCATGCACTGCACTGCGCAAATACATCTCCAAACATTGGTTCACCCTTTCAGTTTGCCCATCTGTTTATGGATGATAGGCTATGGACATTTGAAGCTTGGTTCCCCATAAATGGAACGGTTCTTTCCAAAATTTGCTGGTAAACACCTTATCTCTATCTGAAGTGATTGTCAGAGGTAAACTATGCAATTAACCATATTATCCAGCACCTTTTCAGCTACCACTTCAGCAGTAAATGGGTGTTTTAGAGGGATAAAGTGACTGTATTTTGTGTACCTGTCCACAATGACCAGAATCACTGAATAGCCTTTGAATTTTGGTAGCCCTTCAATAAAATCCATACAAATGTCCTACCATGCACCTGCAGGAATGGGCAAGGGACTGAGCAACCTAGGGTATTTACAATGTTCATGTTTGGCCTGTTGACAAATTTGGCACTGCTGAACAAAATTTTGTACTACTTGTTTGAGCCCTGTCCAATGGAACAATTTCTTAATCCTCTGATATGTTGCCAGCATGCCTGAATGACCCCCAATAGGAGAAGAGTGAAAAGCCACAATTATCTTGGTTTGTAGGCCAGTATTAGCTCCAACCCGTATCCTTCCCCGATGTTTGATAATTCCATTGTCCAATGAAAACACAGGATCATCAGCTTGAGATATGGCCAGCTGTTGCAGTAACTGTTGAGCTTGTTGATCAACGACATAGGAGTTCAGCACCTCCTGTAACCAGACTGGCTGCGTTGAGGATATAGCTTGCAAATCATACATGTGTCCAATTCTGGAAAGAGCATCAGCAGCTTTGTTATCAATTCCTTTCTTAAACTAGAATCTGTATTGCAAGCCTACCAACTTTGTCATTGCTTTCTTCTAAAGATCAGAATGCAATACTTGATCTTCCAAGTGACACAAGCTTTTGTGATCAGTATGGATAGTAAAAGGGCCTCTAGAGAAATAAGGTCTCCACCTTTCAACTGACATCATAATCGCCAGGAACTCTTTCTCATATATAGAAATCTTCTGATTACTTGGTCCCAAGTCCTTGCTATAATAAGCCACATGATGACCTTGTTGACTTAAGACAGCCCCAATTCCACTATCACAAACATCTGTCTCCACACAGAATGGCAAGGAAAAATCTGGTAAGGTGAGTACAGGAGTAGAAGTCATTGCCTCCTTAAGCTGTTCAAATGCTTGCTGAGCCTCATTGTCCCAATGAAATGCCTTCTTCTTGAGAAGAGAGGTAAGTGGTTTTGCTATGACGCCATAATGTTTGACAAATTTCCTGTAATAGCCTATGAGTCCTAGAAAACCCCTGAGTTCAGTGACAGTTGATGGAACTGGCCATTCTGCCATTGCTTTTGTTTTGTCAGGGTCAGTGGCCACACCTTTATCTAAAATAATGTGGCCTAGATATTCTAACTGTTTCTGAGCAAAAGAACATTTGCTTCTCTTAGCATATAACTTGTGTAGTCTCAAAATTGTCAGAACTGTATGCAGGTGCTCCAAGTGAGCTTCCAAGGTTGGACTGTACACCAAAATATCATCCGTAAACACTAAAACGAAGTGTCTAATATGCTTGGCAAAGAATGCATTCATGAGGCACTGGAATGTAGCTGGTGCATTTGTTAAACCAAAGGGCATCACCTTAAATTGAAATTGCCCATGGTGAGTTTTAAATGTAACCTTCTCTCATGTCTAATTTAGAGAAATATCTAGTACCAGCCAATTAATCCACTATAGGCATTGGAAATTTTCTCTTCACTGTAATATGGTTCAATCTTCTGTAATCCACACAAAATCTCCATGTACCATCTTTTTTCTTTACTAGCAGCACAGGTGAGGCAAATGGTGACATACTAGTTGTTACCAACCCTGAAGCAAGCATTTCCTTAACTTGTTTTTCAATTTCATCATTTTGGAGAGGTCAGTATCTATAAGGCCTGGAATTGATAGGAGCACTGTCTGGTAGCAAGGATATGGCATGATCAAAAGCCCTGTGAGGAGGCAAAGTGGTTGGAGTCTGAAACACATCTTAAAATTGATTCAGTATCTCCTGAACACCTTCTGGCACTGACTGTTGCTCACTGTTAGTAGGCAAGGTTACTACCACAGTAGCCCAGATGTCATTCCCCATGTTCCATTTGTCCACCTGGTCAATGGTATTTCCTTTAGCTCTATGACAGGTTTATCTATCATCCCCTGCAATTGGACCACAGTACCCTGCTTGTCAAATTTGATCCACCTTTGTTCCCAATGACAAGTCATAGCACCCCATTGTGATAGCCAATCCATCCCCAAAATTGCATCATAGCCCCCTAGAGAGACAACTTTCATATCTGTCTGAAAAGTTGCTCCTTGAATCCACCATTCTAGTTGTTTCACCTTAGCAGTGCACATTAAGTGTTGCCCATTCGCCACTTTAACCTTCAGAGGTGCAGGTAATGCAGTAGTATGGCACCTGAGTTTGTCCACTAGATGTTTGTCAATAAATGTGTGCGAGCTCCCCGAGCCCACTAATAATAGCATCACCTGGTTGCCCACTAATGCCCTTAATTTGATTGATCTGTCATGTTTAGTTCTAGCTATAGCATTAGCAGTGAGAAACATGGCTGCCTCATCCACACTTTCCTCCACAGTTAGTGCATCCAATAGTGCATCAGAGATGACTTCACCATCCTCTTCTGTTTCAATTGTTTTGACTTGATCTCCTTGTTTATGAGCACATACATGTCTTGGCATAAACTTCTCACCACAACTGTAACAGAGGCCATTTGCCCTCCCATACTCTTTCAGTTGCTTTGCTTTCCACAAGTCACCAGCTGCAAACTGAGGCTTCAGTCCAGCATCAGATTTAAATCCCCCAGTTCTGGTCTGAAATGGTCTTTGATGTCGACCAGCCTGATGTTTCCCTCTGTCAAGCACTATTCCTAAACCAGAGCATATTCAGTTGCTATCTGCACTGTGTGGGGTAATTGAATTTCCACAGCCTGACGAATTTCTTCTTTTAAGCCCAACACAAACAGAGTCATCAGAAGTGTTTCACTCACAATTCCTTCATACAGTCGGACCTGGTACACCAACTGATTGAATATCGTGCGATACTCCTGTACTGACCCCACCTGTTTTAGTACTAACAACTCTCGCATGCAATTTCTATGAACATTCACATCGAATTCAGTCAGGACTGCAGTGCAAAATGCTTGCCAACTAGTACATGCATCTGTCAGTTTCACCGATTGATACCAGTGGGCTGCATTTCCTTGAAGATGCAGAGAAGCAGACATCAACTTGAAATTCTCAGGAATGTGATACAACTGGAAATATGCTTCGCAATTGTCAAGCCAAATCCGCACCCCGTCACCATCAAAACGAGGAAACTCCATCTTCGGCATCCATGATCGCCTAATGCTACCCCCTCCCTCATCCTGGTGCTGATTATGGGAGCATACCTGACTCTCTTCAGGTGGACGAGGCTGATGCCGAGGAAGCAGAGGAGGTGGTGGTGGTGGTGGTCGAACAAAATTTGCTGCCGTCGATGGAGACGCAGCCCGTGTCGCCACCGCCATTGGAGAACTTACAAGCACCCCTTCCGCCGCCAGCCAATTCAGATCGGCGTCTCGTGCGCTTGATGACTCCTTCAGAACACGCGCCACATTGACTTGCTCTTGATGAATCACCCCCACCTAGTTTACTGTCAGATCCACCTTAGACTGAACTTGATCGAGTCATCCCACCTGCTCGACGAACTTGGCGTCTAGTTCCTCAAGCCGAGCCTGAATCGCGTCAATCCCCGCCACCTTCTACTGGATCGCCCTCAGCGCCTCAAACTCCTTCATCACTTTCTCCTCAAACATCCCCATGACCGCAATGACGTGCCTTGTCTGCGCGCTCGCCTTGAACGCCGCCATCGCTGCCTCCCCTAAATTTTCCGAACGCTGATTTCGGATTTACAGTTGATCACCCCTAAGAGCAATCAACAACCAATCAGTCGATGTTACCGGAAAATCCCAAGTGTATGAAGCACGAACGGATCGAACAAGCTCTGATTACCAAGTGTAATATCCTGGCTAGGGTTCCTATGGATTTGGGGGATCAGAGTCGTGGTTTGGAGAAGAAGTTAGTAAAGAGAGAGAGAAGGCTGAGAGAATATTTCATTATCTGATTCATACTGATTACAGCGATCGTCTGAGCTTATAATAGCACTCCGCCACATACGCATGCCCATGGACCACTTACACCTTGGCCATGGCCCACTAAGGAAATAACCTTTCAGCCCATCACTTGATCCTTTCCTTCTCCCTTCTTCAGTTCCGCTTCCCTGGCATAGCCGCGCACGTCTTCAGAGCAGAGGCTATGACATAAAATTACATGGCCAAGCTAGCTACGGGCCACCACCCCACCTGTTCGTCTACCTTATCCTCTCACGTGTGTTCCAGATATTCCACCGGTCATCTTCTCCAGTGCAGTGCAATTTAGACCGGAGGCAGGCCGCCACCCGCCTCAAGACCGCTAGTGTGTCCAGGCCACGGTCTCGACGCTTCCCACCACTACCCCATTATCTCTCTAGTTGTCGCCATCACCATGCCCTCGCCTCCACCATGGATTCCTTCTCTTCTCTCCCCACGCGCTATCTCTTTCGTTTTGCCTTCACCACAGTCCCCTTTCTTATTTCTGTCTGCAGGGAGAATCAGTGTGGCGCGGTGGCCTTCCTCCACCACCTCCGGTGCCCTCTTTCACTCAACGTCCCGAGTGTCCTCACCGCTCCCAGGCAAAAAAAGGAGCATGGCGGGGCTCGGGGGCTGACGGATGTAAGGGACTGGGCAGAGACCTGGATGTGCGCGCAACGCTTTGAGAAGGTCGTAGACAGGGCGGAGGTCAGGCTAGACGCGCGACGCTTCCTGGAGAATAGGATCCAGGGCGGAGGCCGGGCTGTGCGCTCGACGGAGATAGGGATTGGGCACAGGGGCGACTCTGGTTCCTCGCACAGTCGGGGACTCTCACCGTCCTCTTCTAGTGCCAAGGCGACCGGCGGCCATCCTCATGCGCGTCTCCTGCCATGTGCTCCGAATGGCATCTGAAACTCTGAATCTTGGTCGCCCTGACGCTGCACCAAGGACCTTGCTGCTGCCTCCACTAGTTGAGCCGTCCGCCACCTAGACACAGCCTCCATCCTTCGCCACTAGATGCAGCTTTGTCGACGACCGCCGCCCGAGCCGTGCCACCTACAGCTGTTGTCTAGGCCAGCCACCGCATAGCAAGAAGATCCACAAGCGCCCATATGAGCTCTCCGGTGTTATCTTGAAATTGAACCATTCAGACTCTTCTCTGGCTGATGCTTCTTCGACTCCTCCGGCAGAGCAGCGCCTCCAACCGCGATACCGTTCCTAGGCGAGACGGTTCCCGAGAGGAGGAGGAGGCGGCGGGATCCATCCTTGCAGGTTCTTGGATGGCGGGTGGCGGTGGAGAACCGAGAATGCCGAGATGGGAGGAATTACAGGGAGAATCGGGGGTGAGGGAGATCAATCTGGGGTGAGGTGAGAGTAAAGGAAGGGCAACGGCAGCCATCGATGCGCCGTCGGCGCTGCATGTTGGGGATTTTTTATTTCTATGGTCGGGGACCTGCTCCTCTTCTGTGGCCGGCAAGGAGGCCATGGACGATGAACCTGAATGGGGAATTAGTGGACAACATGGGAGGGGAGGAGAACGCGAGCGAGGAGTCTGGCGGTGACCTCCTATCCTCCGTGAGCTGCGCTCAAGTTAGAGGAGGCGAGGCCTGCGGGCGCGTGTGGAGGCGGGGGTGAGCGAGGAGGACGCCGGTTCGGTTGATGAACCAACTTTTAACTTAGCGGTGGCAGTGTAAGTAACATCTAAGAACTGTCAGGGGCAAAATTGTCCAAAATAAAATCGGAACGAAAATTTTGTAAAACAAACCTACCTCAAAAGAAATTAATAGATTGATTGATTGACGATAATTGATGATTGATAAATTTTCGTGGGCATACGAGAGTAGATTGTAAAGAAAAATCAATTAAGAATAGCAAGCAGCATGATGTAAGAAGAAGAAAATATATATATTAGAGGACATACGGTACAATATGCTAGACTGTCGTTTGGAATGTGCACACATCTGCCTAGCGTTTCTGTTTATATCTTATGGTAGGGAAATCATTCAATTGGAGCAACAATGGATAACACATCCAAGTCCAACAGCTCTTGATGCTTTGGGTATAGTCAATATCTCGAACACTATGTCCAGCAAATGGAGATAGACTTGTGTTGGAAATATAGCATGCAATCAAATTAAAATAATTTCAAATTTGTGTGACAACAAAGATAGATCTAACAGATTTACACATGTGATTATGAACATGAAATCTAACATGGCACAACAGATCGACATGGATCTCAAACCCCTTCTAGAACATGAAAGATAGGATCACGAGATTGATTTCTTACAGTGATGCAGACGAACGTTGATGAAGAATAGTTGAGAAAGATAAAGCAGACGGTCGATGCAGTCGATAAAGAAGAAGAAGCCGTGCGAAGCACTGCCCAGAAACTTTATCGCCTGGCTCCCTCGTGCGGGACGCCAAACGCCGGGGAAAGTCCGGAGACTAGTGCTTTCCTTCCCCCGCGGCACGGCACGGAAAGGATCGGCGAAGATCGGTGGCGGCTGCAGAAGAGAACGGAGTAGGGTTTCTGTGTATCTGGTGTCTTCTGTCGAGAGGGACGTCTTCCTCTTATAGACTCGAAAGGATAACCCCCACGCAGCACGTTCTGTCTATATTCCAGGATCCGCCCCCTGGTATATCTCCATCACGAGCGATCTCCTAACCTCTCTCAACGGGAAGTCTATCTTCGAGTCGTGCGTGAGACAGACGCGGGTGGATAAGATAAGTAAACTGCTCGGCAAAAATATTAAAAAGAGATGCTATTTAACAGGCCACGGTCACGCTCACCTCGCCAAAGTCACGCGTAATTAAACGCGAATAAATACGAAATGCGAGCGAGCGCGCGCGTGCGCGTGTGGTGTACACTTAGCACAGCTCTCTCTAGTCTTTCCAACTAGTCTCACCATGAGATGCCCCCTTATAAGCATGTCAAAATCTTGCTCCCTTGGCAATGTGGGACTAAACTCTCACAGCCTCCACCCCCTTGACTTCTTTCCAATTTCTGAAATTTATATGGGCCTAATTCTTATAGAGGCCCATTTATTCCAACAACTTGTCCCCTCCCCAGTCCAACCTGTATGAGGTACTGTACCGAACTAGCATTCATAACACACTAACTGTGGATTCGGGAGTACAATCTCCAATAACCTTGAAACTTCCTTCCAGCAAGCTACCCATGTGAATGCCTAGTAAATACACTATGTACAGAATAGGAAAATTAAGTGACAGTCATAATAGCAATCCAACAGAATCAGGATCATAGGTGAGAAAGCGGTAGTTGTTTGTAATTTACTCAATCATCTAAGAACTGATAGTGATATAGCATTTGAACAATTCCATGTCATTCACATGCAAGTTCATGTATTCTTATCAAGTCTCAGAGAAGTTCAAACTTCAAACAAGTTACACATCAGTTTCTATCTGCTAAGTTCAGAGTACTTACATAATTGACTTGAAACAGTCTGACCTGCAAGAGCAGCCCACGGCATTTACCAGCAGCAGCTCGGACACCACGGCGCATTTAACGCGCCGAACACGGGTGCACGTCGGTCACCGGCGCACCGAGGATCAAGGCGTCTTGACGGAGCTGGAGCAAGCCATGCCGCCATCCACACCGCTGGGGCACTTGCAACGATCTAAGTGGGGCATGAAATGGTGGAGACCGCAGCCACCCCTCCAGGCCAGCCTCGATGCCGCTCTGCGCGATCAGGAACGCTGCCACTAGCTCCTACCGTGCGTCGGTGTTCCATACAACAGAATCCTTGGACAGATCAAACTGCGGCCGCGCATCCTCGAACCATGATGAGCTCGGATGCCTTGTCGATGGAGGAGGGCGGCGCCGTGGTATTTGAGATCGTGGAGGAGGAGGAGGACGGAGGTTCGTCGGTGGAGCTAACGCGGTATGCGTCGGAGGGAGGGCCTGACGTAGCGGTGGCGCCGGAATTGACCATCGGCGGTGGAGGTGTTGGGAGGCGGCCGTGCTGAGGCGCTAGGAGGCCCGGCCACTAGGGTGGCGAAAGTAGGTCTCCCCGTACGGCGCCCGGGAGAAAGGCTCGCCGGCGGTGGCCGGGGGGATTTTTGCATATTTGCCATACTTTTTCTGGATACCGTTAGTATAAATTTTGTCATCTGGATACCGTTAGTATAAATTATTGAAAGAATATTTCATAATTTTTAGTGTTTTGTATATTAGATAACAATATTAAGAATTATTTAATATGTCTTAAAATGCTGCAGCCTTAGCAAAATCAAAAGGAGCTCAAAGGTGTTTTGGGGGTGTTGGGGGGGCGCTGGAGCACTCAACTGGTACATTGGGTGGCCTGGACGGTGCCGGAGTACATGCTGACAGCGCACATCGAGGCTGGCTAGTGTGGAAAATAATTTTATGAGACTTAGTTTACAAGTGAACCAACTCCGTGATTTACATGTAGCAATTTAGATTTAGAATTAGATTGCTAATCTTGGTTATTTTTTCTGGACATATGTCATTTACTAAAGTTGGTCCACGTCTTTAAATATGTGGACCAGTTCCTATATAAATATTATCCGGCGCTCACAGGGTTAGTGGCGAGATGGGGAGAAATTATCGGAAGAGAGAGTCGTTCGGTGGGGGGAGTTCTGTTCGAAAGTGTGCTAGGAAGAGTGAGAAAAGGACTCAGCCCGGGGTTAACGGTGTCAGTTTAGATGTAGGGTCAAAATGAATTATATGCTGATTCAATGGCTGAACGAGGGTGTACAGCTATCACCCAGGGCAGCCCACTATTTTGCTATATAGATACTTGGTGTAAATATTTGTTTTCATATATTATTTAGATGGAATAAGTGGATTTTTTTTTAACAAGGGGAAGGACCCGGAAGGGTCCAGAGCTGCATTAATTGGTGAGATCAATTACAAACAGGGACTCAAACTTGAAGAGAATTACAAATAAGCCCTAAACTTTTACGGAAAGGATATCCAAAGAAAGATGAGAAAAGCAATCAGATCCTTCTCCACCAAAGGCGATGACGCGATCGTCGCCACGACCGGCAGCACCAGCGTCGGGGACCAGACCACTTGACGAAGGCGTGTCGAAGATCGCCGTGACGAAGACACAGAGGGGCCTCCACAAGGACACGTCAGCCCGGAGGTTGATGACGACGTGGCTCGCCAACTACCGCACGGTGAGATATCCATGACCAAAGATAGCGCTAGCACAAGATTGCCAACGCTTGGAAGCTTCTTGATGCGCAGCAATAGTTCCCCACCGAAGAGAAGAAAGGCAGAGATCTTCCACTCCCTCTCCTTGGCCATCTCCATGATGGCTGCAACTGAAAGAGAGGCAAGAAACACCCACCTTTTCCTCACCGGCACCACGACTCTTCAGTCGTTGTTGCAAGGGAAGCTGGCCACCGTCAAGCTCCAGGCTCCTGCCACAGGCCTGAGGACGAAGCCGAAGAAGATAGCAGAAGAGGATGCGCAGGACTTGGACTTTATTCCAGGCGAGTGGCGGTCTTCCTCGTCGCAGCCTTTGGCTCTCTCCACGAGAGCGCTGCCACAGGAGGAAGAGAGGCCACATCAAGCTCGACGTAGTCCAACACCGACAGCTCGAAGCACCCAATGGGGACCTTATTTAGAGGGATGCCCGTCCACAACCAGCTCGTCAGCACCACCTCTTGCCACCGGCGGGGCGCATCAAAGAAGGGGAGGCACGAGGTGTAGAGGATCTGGTCACCAGAGATCCCTGTCTGACCCTCAAATGCCACGGGGGCAAACGCCACAAGGGACACACCTAAAGCTACTATGATACATAGGGGTGGGACCCTCACACGATCTTGCCACTGGCCATCACCGGAGAGGAGAGGGGGAGGGGCCGGACTGTAGGGGTTCGTAGCATGGAAAACAAAAAAATTCTACCGCATACAAACAAACAAGCCAAGATCTATCTACTAGATTGTAGCAACGAGTCGATGGAATAACTCACCCTCTAAGATTCCAAAGTGTTTAACGAGAGCGGATTCTCGTGGGTGATGTAGTCATACTCTTCCCGATCTCAAGATCACGTAGACGATCCTTCCGGCGCTGCGTTCCGGCAACGCTCCCGCAGTCGGTCACACGTTCGGTACTCGACGAAGACCTTCCTCTCCCTTGTTCCAGCAGGCAGCGGAGGTTGTAGCACTCTCCTCGTGATTCCGGCAGCACAACGGCGTGGTACCGGAAGTAGAGGGGAGATCCCGCAGGGCTTCGCCTTAAGCCGGAGCGGGTATGGTGGACTATGAGAGAGATCCTCGGTGATCTAGGGTTTAGACACCAAGGAGAAGCAAGGCCGGCGGCTAGGGTTTAGCTAGGCGGCGGCTAGGGTTTGCCCTAGGAGGCGGCAGCAGCAGCAGGTGGTGGCGCCGGCGGCTAGGGTTTAGGGGTAGGGAACTTGTGTGTTGGGAGAGGCAGCCCTGCCCCTCCCTTTATAGGTGGGAGGCACGGCCAAGGGGAGGGGAGTCCCTCCCCAACTCGGCTTGGAGGTGGGCTGGCGGTTGGAGGAGGGAACTCCTCCCCAACTCGGTTTCCACCTCTCCCTCCACTTCCCAAAATAGCCGTTTGACTTTCAAATTGGCGTTTGACTTTTTCAAACTAGGATTTGATTAAACCCTCTATTTTGTTCAGCGATGACACCTAGTACATGATGCAATCATTCCAACTTGATATGACACATTCATGTACCCTTCCCCTCCGGAGTGCCGGACATTCCAGAACCTTCTAGAACATTCCCGATGAAAACACCGGAACCATTCTCCAACCCCGAAACAGGACTTTCCTTATATGAATCTTATTCTCCGGACCATTCCGGATCTCCTCGTGATATCCCGGATCCCATCCGAGACTCCGAACAACATTCGGTCTCTTACTCATTATTCCATAACTACTCAAACAACGTCGAATCCTTAAGTGTGTCTCCCTACGGTTCGTGAATTATGCGGACATGATCGAGACACTTCTCCAAACAATAACCAATAGAGGAATCTGGAAATTCATATGGCTCCCACATATTTCTACG
Source organism: Avena insularis (assembly GCA_023614405.1). NCBI lineage: Eukaryota > Viridiplantae > Streptophyta > Magnoliopsida > Poales > Poaceae > Avena > Avena insularis. The sequence continues at coordinate 101,456,021 of CM042693.1, forward strand.
ATTACTTTGCGATCGAATGAACCACTTACATACGATACCAATTTCCCTTTGTCTCACGATAGTTTAATTATCCGAGGTTATGATCGTCGGTATCTCTGCATACCTAGTTCAACCTCGTTACCGATAAGTACTCTTTTCTCATTCCCGTGATATGTGATCCCTTGTGAGCCAGTCACATGCTTGCAAGATAATTGGATGACATTTCACCGAGAGGGCCCAGAGTATATCTATCCGTCATATGGATGGACAAATCCCACTCTTGATCCATGTGTTTCAACCAACACTTTCTGAACACTCAATGCCACCTTTATAGCCACCCATTTACGGTGTGGTGTTTGATGTCATCAAAGCATCCTTCCCGTGAAGGTGATATGCATGATCTCATGGTCGAAGGAATTAGGTTACTATGTATCAGAAAGCATATAGCAATTGAACTAATTGAAATGACTTGATCTTTATACTACGCTTATCTATAGGAGTATGTCCACCATATCATTCTCCTAACGATATGATCTTGTTGTTAATAACATCTCAATGTTCATGATAGGGAAACCACAATCATTTATTAACCAACAAGCTAGTATTATATAGAGGCTTTACTAGGGACTCTATTTTAGTTTACAAATCACACAAGTATTAATGTTTCCTTGTTAATACCATTATAGCATGAATGTAAACATTTATCATAAACACAAAGATATAATAATAACTACATTTATTATTGCCTCTAGGGCATATCTCCAACAGTCTCCCACTTGCACTAGAGTCAACTAATCTAGATTACATGGTAATATACCGAACACCCATGGCAGTTTGGTGCTGGTCATGTTTTGCCCTCGGGAGAGGTTTAGTCAACGGATCCGCCACATTCAGATCTGTGTGTACTTTGCAAATCTTTATGTCACCATCTTGGACATGTTCTCGAATAGCGTGAAAACGTAGCTTGATATGCTTCAGCTTCTTGTGTGACCTTGGTTCTTGCGCATTGGCTATGGCACCCATGTTATCACAGTAGATAGACATTGGGTCCAGCGCTCTTGGAACCACACCGAGCTCTGCAATGAACTCCTTCATCCATATTGCTTCTTGTGAAGCCTCCGAAGCAGCTATGTATTCCGATTCAGTTGAAGATCTCGCCACAACGCTTTGCTTTGCACTCCTCCAGCTAACTGCTGCACCATTCAAAATAAATACGTATCTAGATTGAGATTTAGAATCGTCTGGATCGGTGTTCCAACTAGCATCGGTGTAACCATTAACAACGAGCTGTTCATCACCTCCATAAGAAAGAACCATATCCTTAGTTCTTCTCAAGTACTTAAGGATGTTTTTGACCGATGTCCAATGATCCACTCCTAGATCACTTTGATATCTGCTAGTCAAACTCACAGCATATGCAATGTCGGGTCTAGTACATAGCATGGCATACATTAGAGATCCTATGGCTGAGGCATAGGGAGTCTTACTCATCCTTTCTCTATCTTCTGCCATTGCTGGACTTTGAGTTTTAGTCAAGGTCGTATTGGGCAATATGGGCAAGAACCCTTTCTTGCTATCTTCCATTCCAAACCTCTTTAGAACTTTGTCCAAATATGTACATTGTGACAATGATATTAGACGTCTCGATCTATCTCTATAAATCTTTATGCCTAATATGTAAGCTGCTTTGCCAAGATCTTTCATTGAAAAACTATTATTCAAATATTCCTTGACACTATTAAGAAGGTCTACATCATTCCCAATCAACAATATGTCATCTACATATAGTATTAAGAATGCTACAGAACTCCCACTCACTTTCTTGTAAATACAAGCTTCTCCATAAGTTTGTATAAAACCAAAACTTTTGATCACCTTATCAAAACGTTGATTCCAACTTCGGGATGCTTGCTTCAATCCATAGATGGACCGTTGAAGTTTGCATACCTTGTTAGCATCTTTAGGATCGACAAAACCTTTGGGTTGCATCATATACAACTCTTCATCAATGTCTCCATTGAGGAATGTTGTTTTGACATCCATCTCCCATATCTCATAATCATAATATGCAGCGATTGCTAACATAATCCTTATAGACTTTAGCTTCGCTACCGGTGAGAAGGTCTCATCGTAGTCAACTCCTTGAATTTGTCGAAACCCTTTTGCGACAAGTCGAGCTTTATAGACAGTAACATTACCATCGATCTGCTTTTCTTGAAAATCCATTTGTTCTCGACAGCCTTCCGGCCATCAGGTAAGTCCACCAAAGTCCATACTTGGTTTTCGTACATGGATCCAATCTCGGATTTCATGGCTTCTTGCCATTTATTGGAATCTGGGTTTATCATCGCTTCCTCATATGTCGCAGGGTCATCGGTGTTGTCCACCAACATGACACTCATAACGGGATCATACCAATCAGGAGTGGTACGAGTTCTCGTTGACCTGCGAGGCTCTGTAGTAACTTCAATCGAAGTTTCATGATCATCATCATTAGCTTCCTCTCTTATTGGTGTAGACGCCACAGGAACTACTTCCGGTGCTGCGCTACTCGCAAGTTCGAGAGAAGGTTCGACAACCTCGTCGAGTTCTACTTTCCTTCCAGTCACTTTTTTCGAGAGAAATTCCTTCTCTAGAAAGGATCCATTCTTGGCAACAAAGATTTTGCCTTCGGATCTATGATAGAAGGCATACCCAATAGTCTCCTTTAGGTATCCTATGAAGACGCATTTTTCCGCTTTGGGTTCAAGCTTGTCCGGCTATAACTTCTTTACATAGGCTTCGCATCCCCAAACTTTCAGGAACGACAATTTAGGTTTCTTCCCAAACCATAATTCATACGGTGTCGTTTTAACGGATTTAGATGGTGCCCTATTTAAAGTGAATGCGGCTGTTTCTAATGCATAACCCCAAAATGGTAGCGGTAAATCTGTAAGTGACATCATAGAACGAACCATATCTAAGAGAGTTCGATTACGACGTTCGGACACACCATTACGCTGTGGTGTTCCCGGCGGTGTCAATTGTGAAAGTATTCCGCATTTCTTCAAATGCTCGCCAAACTCGTAACTTAGATATTCACCTCCACGATCAGAACATAGAAATTTAATCTTCTTGTTACGTTGATTCTCTACCTCACTTTGAAATTCCTTAAACTTCTCGAAAGTTTCGGACTTATGTTTCATGAAATAGATATACCCATATCTACTCAAGTCATCCGTGAAGGTAAGAACATAATGATAACCACCGCGCGATGCTACACTCATTGGACCACACACATCGGTATGTATGATTTCCAATAAGTCCGTAGCTCGCTCCATCATACCAGAAAATGGAGTCTTAGTCATTTTACCCATCAGACATGCTTCGCATCTTTCAAGTGATTCGAGAAGTCCATCGGAATGGAGTTTCTTCATGCGCTTCACTCCAATGTGACCAAGACGACAGTGCCACATATAGGCCAAGTTATCGCTCGATTTCAAACGTTTAGCCTCAATATTATTAATATGTGTATTTCCACTATCGAGATTCAATAAGAATAGACCATCTATCAAAGGTGCATGTGCATAAAACATATTACTCATATAAATCGAACAACCATTATTCTCGGACTTAAACAAGTAACCGTCTCGCAGTAAACAAGATCCCGATATAATGTTCATGCTTAACGCAGGCACCAAATAACAATTATTTAAGTATAAAACTAATCCCGATGGTAGATGAAGAGGTAGCGTGCCGACCGCGATCACATCAACCTTTGATCCGTTTCCCACACGCATCGTCACCTCGTTCTTCGCTAGCTTCCGTTTATTCTGCAGCACCTGTTTTGAGTTACAAATATGAGCAACCGAACCAGTATCAAATACCCAAGCACTACTACGAATACTAGTGAGATACACATCAATAACATGTATATCAGATATACCTTTCTTCTTGATGTTGCCGTTCTTCAAATCCGCCAAGTACTTTGGGCAATTCCGCTTTCAGTGACCTTCTCCTTTGCAGTAAAAGCACTCAGTATCAGGCTTAGGTCCAGCCTTGGTCTTCTTCGTCGGCGTGGTAACTTTCTTACCACCCTTCTTGAAGTGTCCCTTTTGCTTAGACTTGCCTTTCTTGAATTTGGTGGTCTTATTGACCATCAACACTTGGTGCTCTTTCTTGATCTCCACTTCTACAGATTTCAACATGGCAAAGAGTTCTGGCAACTGCTTGTTCATGTTTTGCATATTGTAGTTCATCACAAAGTTCTTGTAACTTGGGGGTAGTGATTGGAGGACACGGTAAATCCCCAAAGCATTAGGAATCACTATACCCAAGCTTTGAAGTTTGTTTGTGTGCCCAGACATCTTAAGCACATGCTCACTGACGGAGCTGCCCTCTTCCATCTTGCAGTTAAAGAACTTTTCAGAAGCCTCATAGCTCTCAATTGCCACGTGAGTCTCAAAGATCAATTTGAGTTCACGGACAATATCATGTGGGTCTGAATTCTCAAACCTTTTCTGAAGCTCCGATTCTAAACCATACAAGATAAAGACAACTGTGAATCGTACTGAGTCTTAGAAGCGAGGTAAACATTCTTTACTCCATCGGTAGCGATGGCAGCGGGGTCACCCAAATGTGCATCCAAAGACATAGGTCAAATTACCAGTGAGGACAATCCTCAAATTGCGGAACCAATCCATAAGTTGCTTCCATTGTTTTTCAACTTTTCTTTCTCTAGGAACGCATTAAAATTGATGGTAGGGGCCGCCATTGATCTACAACATATTTGCAATAGTTTAGACTAAGTTTATGACAAATTGAGTTCTTATTAATAGTTAAATTAATCTAGGTGAACTCCCACTCAAAACAATATCCCTCACATTGTCTTAGTGATCACACGAACCAAATTCACCACATCAACACCGATCATCACGAGAGTTGATGTAGCTTCAATGGCGAACAATCGACATGTTCATCATATCAACTATATGACTCATGCTTTACCTTTCGGTAATCCGTGTTCCCGAGACCATGTCTGTACATGCTAGGCTCGTCAAGATCAAACCTTAGCTACCGCATGAGCAAATCTGGCTTGCTCACGTTGTATACACTTGCGGAATCTAACACACCCGATCATCACGTGGTGCTTCAAAACAACAAGCTTTAGCAACGGTGCTTACTAAGGGTGAACACTCTGGAACTTGATATTCATGTGCATGAGGGATCATCTTATAATGCTACCGTCGTTAACTAAGCAATACAAGATGCATAAAGGATTAACATCACATGCAATTCATAATATGTGATATGATATGGCCTTTCTTCTTTGTGCTTCCGATCTCCATCTTCAAGCACGAACATGATCTCCATCATCACCGGCATTGCATCAAGGTCAATGACGCTTCTCCATGATTGTCGTCCACCAGCTTCAACTATTACAACTACTTTGAATAGACACGCAGGTCTTAACGGAATTTAAAGACAACCATATGGCTCCTGCCGGTTGCCAACTTACAATAAGGAACATTGCATACATCAAATATAATCACAATCATGGCCATATCACATCACAGCACACCCCTGCAAAACAAAGTTAGACGCCTCTACTTTCTTTGCATGTTTTACGTGGTTTGGGGCTTTCAATAAGTGTCGTTCTAACTTACGAACAAGAACCACAACATTGATACTAGTATTGTCAATTACCCGTTGTAAATTGAATCTTAACTATGTTGGGAGAAACATGCACCCGCAAAGCCACTTATGCAATACAAGTTGCATGTCAAGCGTGGAGCAAGTCTCATGAACGATGTCATGTAAGGTTAGCCCGGGCCGCTTCATCCCAGCATCCCGCAAGATGCAAAGTACACAAGAAGCAATCGACAACAAAGCATCAATGCCCACAATGACCATTGTGTTCTACTCGTGCAACAGATCTACATATAGACACGGCTCTAATACCACCGTAGGGGTTCGTAGCATGGAAAACAAAAAATTTCTACCGCATACAAACAAACAAGCCAAGATCTATCTACTAGATTGTAGCAACGAGTCAATGGAATAACTCACCCTCGAAGATTCCAAAGTGTTTAACGAGAGCGGATTCTCGTGGGTGATGTAGTCGTACTCTTCCCGATCTCAAGATCGTAGGCGATCCTTCCAAATGCGTTCGTAAGCGCTCCCGCAGTCGGTCACACGTTCGGTACTCGACGAATACCTTCCTCTCCCTTGTTCCAGCAGGCAGCGGAGGTTGTAGCACTCTCCTCGTGATTCCGGCAACACAACGGCGTGGTACCGGAAGTAGAGGGGAGATCCCGCAGGGCTTCGCCTTAAGCCGGAGCGGGTATGGTGGACTATGAGAGAGATCCTCGGTGATCTAGGGTTTAGAAACCAAGGAGGAGCAAGGCCGGCGGCTAGGGTTTGCCCTAGGAGGCGGCGGCAAGAAGAAAAGGGTGGCCATGGCTAGGGTTTAGGGGTAGGGAACTTGTGTGTTGGGAGGGGCAGCCCTGCCCCTCCCTTTATAGGTGGGAGGCGCGGCCAAGGGGAGGGTAGTCCCTCCCCAACTCGGCTTGGAGGTAGGCCGGCGGTTGGAGGAGGGAACTCCTCCCCAACTCGGTTTCCACCTCTCCCTCCACTTCCCAAAATAGCCGTTTGACTTTCAAATTGGCGTTTGACTTTTTCAAACTAGGATTTGATTAAACCCTCTATTTTGTTCAGCGATGACACCTAGTACATGATGCAATCATTCCAACTTGATATGACACATTCATGTACCCTTCCGCTCCGGAGGGACGGACATTCCGGAACCTTCTAGAACATTCCCGATGAAAACACCGGAACCATTCTCCAACCCCGAAACAGGACTTTCCTTATATGAATCTTATTCTCCGGACCATTCCGGATCTCCTCGTGATATCCCGGATCCCATCCGAGACTCCGAACAACATTCGGTCTCTTACTCATTATTCCATAACTACTCAAACAACGTCGAATCCTTAAGTGTGTCTCCCTACGGTTCGTGAATTATGCGGACATGATCGAGACACTTCTCCGAACAATAACCAATAGAGGAATCTAGAAATTCATATGGCTCCCACATATTTCTACGATTACTTTGCGATCGAATGAACCACTTACATACGATACCAATTTCCCTTTGTCTCACGATAGTTTACTTATCCGAGGTTATGATCGTCGGTATCTCTATATACCTAGTTCAACCTCGTTACCGATAAGTACTCTTTTCTCGTTCCCGTGATATGTGATCCCTTATGAGCCAGTCACATGCTTGCAAGCTAATTGGATGACATTTCACCGAGAGGGTCCAGAGTATATCTATCCGTCATATGGATGGACAAATCCCACTCTTGATCCATGTGTTTGAACCAACACTTTCCGAACACTCAATGCCACCTTTATAGCCACCCAGTTACGGTGTGGTGTTTGATGTCATCAAAGCATCCTTCCGGTGAAGGTGATATGCATGATCTCATGGTTGAAGGAATTAGGTTACTATGTATCAGAAAGCATATAGCAATTGAACTATTTGAAATGACTTGATCTTTATGCTACGCTTATCTATAGGAGTATGTCCACCATATCATTCTCCTAACGATATGATCTTGTTGTTAATAACATCTCAATGTTCATGATAGGGAAACCACAATCATTTATTAACCAACAAGCTAGTATTATATAGAGGCTTTACTAGGGGCTCTATTTTAGTTTACAAATCACACAAGTATTAATGTTTCCTTGTTAATACCATTATAGCATGAATGTAAACATTTATCATAAACACAAAGATATAATAATAACTACATTTATTATTGCCTCTAGGGCATATCTCCAACACGGACGGCCCTAGGGAGGAGGTACTCTAGGAGGAGGAAGGATGGGAACGAGAGCTGAGGAGAAGGGGAAAGAAGAGAGTTAGTTTTTAACTGAACAAAACTGAAACTGAATAAGTGGATAAGAATGCACAACATTGAAGCAAACTCGCATCATGGGTGCATGTATGTCACTCCACAACTGGAGAAGAGAGAGTAATCTTTATGACAAAGAGTTCTACAAGTGTGATCAAGATGAAGCTACATGCCAAGAAACTTACAACCTGGGCCATCCATAGCACTCACACGCCTCCATTTGGGGCCATCCATAGCACTCACACGCCTCCATTTGGGGGTTGAGCATGGCAACATGCATGTGCCTCGTGAAAATATTGCAGACGCTTTATGATCGGAGACGTTTTAGCTACTTTGGTCACTAGAACTTACTTGTATTTTTTTTAAAGGAGCATATATTAATATCAGTGGATATTAATTACACCCAGCTTCTGTAACGACGCATTGCCTTAGCGACCATACAAATGCACACAGCCAAAAAAACTATAAAAAAAGAAAAGTCCCGCTACAGTTCCCCATTCATTGAAACATCAGTACTACCACCACCAAGACAGCATCAGAAATCCATCTTCTCTAAAAACGACGCCTCCAAGAAGGAAAGAATGCACAAACATCGTCATCCCCGATCAAAGATCTAGGTTTTCACTCTGAAAAAAGTCCACGCTCTCAAAATAATATCTTCAACAAGGCCATTATCAGACACAACCAATTATGACCAGACCCTAGGTTTTCACCCTAAAAGATAGGACCATGATCTTCTTATGTACTGTCACCCCCGCTTGCATACCACTGTTTCAAGTCACGAGTCACCAAGTCAATTCCTCGTCACCACCCAAACTCGAACCACCATTGTCAGTCCTCAGATCTCGGCCTGAATGACATTATCGGTCGGCACCATGGGACGAGAACATGCCCCATGATATTAACAGCCAATAGAGCTTCAAAGCGCTCCCTTTAAACCCAAATGGTCAGAATAAAAACATGGGTGTGCACGACCGAATCTCACCCGATCCAGCGATCTCTCGGTATATGCGCACTGTGGAGTTTGCCGGCGGGGCCTTCCGGAACACGACGCTTCAGCCATATCGATGACGACAGGCAACTGACAGATCTTCACCTTGGCGATGAGTAGGAACCCTAGGACCACCAACTTTTATTCAAGCCGAGCATGTGGAGAAGATGACAGACCAGAAAGTCGTCGCAGAACGTCACTGGCATGCTCATCCGCAACATAGCATGGCCCGGATCTGAGGCCGAACTCGCGACCGCATCGGCGCATCGTCCCAAGCCCCTCGCCCTCCACTTGCTCGCTCAGGGAACCATCCGTCGGCCAAGACCGGCGACTGAAGTCTCACCGCGCCGCCATGAAGACGACGAGTCTAGGAGGAACCCTAGACCCGCGGCCACAACACCAACACCAGCAACCGCCGAGGGAGGGGAGTCTGGCTGTAGCCGCCGCCTGGCCAAGAAGCACGAAACGACGCAGCCCCAACCACCCCATCGAAGAAGGCCGCCACAGCCGCCACCCCTAGCACCATGGGTACTAGGGGGCCGCCGCCACCACGGCCGACGACAACGACAGAGGAAGGCGATTTGGAGGGAGGTCGGCAGCGGAATTTGGGGGCCCTCCGGCGGCGCCTAGGGTTCGCCATGGGAAGGGTTACGTATGGAAGTTATATTTACTAGCACTTGTATTTTGCTATCAAAATAACATAATTTGAGGAGCTCGTTTTATTTTATGGTCGTGTGTTGGTAACTTTTCTATTCTAAAATGAGAAAAAAAGTTGTTATGCATTTTTTTTGAAACATAAGTTGTTATGCATTAACGGAAAATCATGTCAGATCGGTATTTAAAAACATCATCCTGGGCATAAGCCGTCCTAAAAGCATGTTGCCAAACAGCAGCTGGGCAGCTGCTCGTCAGACTCTACCAGCCCCACTTGCTTGACGTCAGCTGCAGCTCAAACAAGACACTAAGGGCAGCCACAACATTGGCTTGGCCAAATCTGACAGAAGAGCCAATTTGGCAACGAGTCAAAAATTGGCAACTGCTCCACAGCGTTGGCAATAGCTAAATTTCTATACCGTGGGTCCCAATGCAATATAAAACAACCTAAAAAAAGTCAGTCTATCTCCTCACCCCGCGTCTTCTTCGTGCGAGTTTGCCGTTGTGGGAAATTCCCCGTTCCCTATCCACTCTCCCTCCATGGATCTTGTTCTAGTTTTCTCACTTATTCTCTGACGCTCAGATCCGGCAAGGATTAATCCAATAGAGGTGGCGGCGACTCTGTGTGGCGGGCGATTCGAGCGGTGGCGGACGAATCTAGCGGCGACTCCCCCGCTGCCTCGCCATCTCCTTTCGATGCCCAAGCACGGTTCCCCACCTCACGCCGACCATGCGTGACACCCCTTGTCCAGCTCTGCCCATTTCTCGACCAACTCAACCAGCGCCACGCTTTGATTCCAAATACAACGATAGAATAAAATAATATTTCTCTCATATGTCTCCAACCTCGCTTGCATGTCGCGCCTGACATCTCCGACGAAGCCGCACCCCAGCGCGGCGCTGGTTGAGTTGGTCGAGAAATGGGCAGACCTGGACAAGGGGTGTCACGCATGGTCGGCGTGAGGTGGGGAGCGGGGATTTGCACATTTGCCACATTTTTCTTTGCACTTTGCATATTTGTCATTTTGTGTGTCACTGACATGTGGTCATGTGGCAAATATGTAAATTTCAGATAAAAAGTGTGGCAAATGTGAAAAAAATTCCAAATGCTAGATAGCAGATATAGAGTTACTTTTAACTTTTAGCCACACGCTGTGGGTGCCCTAAGCCATGTGGCCAGGTGCAGGCTGGAAGAAAGGTAAACGGCAACAGAAGGTCAGATTACTTATACCCCCTATCAAACGACAAAAAGCACAAACTTTTAGAGTAGCTTCAAGAGGCGGCTAAGCCTCCAGGTTTACACCTTAGTTTAATTTATGGGACGGAGGAAGTGAAATACATTTCACGTACACTCTCCGGTCCATATTAATGGACTTAACCTTATCTAAATCCGTATGTATATAGTTAGACTAGATACATTTATATCTAGACAAAGTTATGATCATTATTATGGATCGAAGAAAGTACATAAACGAAATCTACCTATCTAGTGTGGAGCATCTGCTGTCCATCGCAGGGGTATTTTTTGACCATTTGAGATGGCCCTTCACATCAAAAGGAATCTTTTTATTGATAGCCCCCAGGAGTGTATCAAAAATCAACAGTAATTTAAGCATTAAATTGGTTAAAGAAATATCTCATTGCATGACATGAACAAACCTGCACCACACGAGATAATATATATGCAGTCACAAACATATGGAATACTAACGTAGTATCATGATTACTAATCCATTGGTTTAGCTGGATCTACAGTGGTTTTTCTTGGATGGAAATAATTATCGCCAAATGGTTTCATGGATCCCCAGCAACCAAATAAGCAGATGAATCAACTCAGCTCAAGCTGATTCTTCTCTTAAATCGGCCACATGCATAACCTACACAATCAAAGCAGACAAAACATAGCAAAGCTCACTGAGACAAACTCAAGGCTTGCTGACAACTTCTAAATATCTTCACAATAAAATAAGTACAATAGATATAAGTATACGACTATAAACTGAAATAAAGACAATCCAGCGTAACTAAGATACAAAAGGAATGCTATATTGCTGCTGCAAGTGCAAGCTGGGAGGAAATAATGTAGGTTGTCTCAAATTAATTTGTCAAAATATATTAACTAGGCACAGCACAGCTGGTTCATTATTTTCACGAAATACTTCACACTTGCCTAGAAACCGTACTGCAAGAGAATTTGTTTATTAGAGATTAGTCGTATAGTCCTATAATATGCAGTCCACTTCAGGCTTTAACTCAACTGCTTGGGTACTAGATGTACTAATCAGATTTCAGTGGTTTTGTGCCTTTTCTTCCTAATCAGTTACAAGTTCTTGTTTAGCAACATTTTTTTCTGAAATGGACGGGTGTCATCTATGTATTCTAAAATGTATACACAATGCCATAACATGAATTACTATTCCAAACTTGATATGTAATCACAAATGTATACAAGATGATACCTCTCCACGAAACAGATACTGACTCAATATCCTGTGCCTGCAATTTTAAAGACAAATTTGATGTTAACAATTGGCAGCATAATACATATGAACAATAAATAGATTTATAGTGTAAAAATCTCAAATAATGTAGTCTAGTTTACAAGGTGTTTCATGGAGGCATTGCAAAATTTAACAAGAAAATCCCATGTATCCGTAACATATAAAAAACGCAAATTGGATTGAGAATAGTATACAAAAACAGAAAACTAAGTTTTTGTACTATTCACAGACCACCATATCTTGCAAAATACATTGAATCTTTAGTTGAATTTTTGCATGGCTACAAAACAACATATCTACCGGTGTAACTTTTGGGTAATACGAATATGCATGAACTGAACTTCATTTTTAGGGTTATTCTTTTTTTACGCTATGGTGAAAATAAAGTGTCTTTGCCAATTTTCAAACAATATGATACAAAATTAGCGCTAACCATGAAAAGAACAAAAATGATGGAAGGAAAATAGGTAAATGCACACCATTCATGTGAAACCTGTTATTTTCATCTTCCACATTGTCTCCAACAGAAGACATGAAGGAAATTGCTAACATGGGTACATTACCCTGTTATGCAAATCTAACATTATGTTCTTTCTAAAAATTCATTACTTCTGGTTAGGACATCATGATTAAACTATAAATACAGTGAATAAATGTTAGCAAGCTATTATCAGGAACAAATGAAGTAGCAAACACTAATATTGCAGAAACTTAACTAAAGCATATAAGTTAGAAGCTCCTAGTCCACTGAGTTAGGCAAGTTGCTCACCTCTATCATTCTACAGCTCTTCAAAATCATTTCTGAGTTTTTCAATTTTTTCTCTAAGTAAACACACTTCTTGGCAACATTTATACAAAGTTCCACGATTGACAACTTTTGAAGCAGGCAACATATAATGAATGATCATCGCATCATCACCATCTCTACAAAAAGAAAAGGATCCAAAAATTGACATTAACAGATATCAGATGTACAAAAAGATAGAAAAAATCAGAAAATTAACAGGATAAATAAGCATAAATGAAATTACTAACATTTCCATGGTCATCTTAGTCCAGTTACCACCTCGCTGCTCGTATTTCCTTTCATGAAGCTCCATGCCGTTCATCTGAAAAATTAAATCTTAAAATGCAGATATGGGTTGCTGGATCACTATTCACTAGTACAAACATATGACACACATACCTGATAAGATATCCTTTTGGTGGGTCTGAGCCATGTTGAATTATCAGCTTGTCTATGCCTGCCATCAGCCCTGTATACAATGCCAACTTCACAAAACAAGTTTACATTAGATTCTGATACATTAACTTCATTGCTAGATAAAACACTAAATAGAGTTTTCAGTTACCTTGTAGCTCGTCATGATGGAGAGGGAACTCAAAGATTGCTTGATTCATAAGCATACAACAATATTGTTCGGTAGTGAATCTCTTGAATACTCCAGCAACCAAATTAGCCTGACCAAATTCTAAGAAGATAAGAAACGTTAGGAAGTCTACCCACTTTGATGAGTATAAATGTATAATGTTTTGGAGACCTACCACTGGGAAATTGAATTCCATGGTATTGGGCTCCAATATATCCTTCTTCGGAGTCCTGATCCGGTTCAGCACCTGACTCTTCTGGTTCAGGAGTGGGGCTGCGAGCGGGGCTGTTGATGGGGTTGGGATCCGATTCAGCATCTGACTCTTCTGGTTCAGGAGCGGGGCTGCGGGCGGGGCTGTTGGTGGGGTTGGGAGGGGAGCTGGAGGGGGGGCTGAGGTTGGGGTTGTGAGGGGGGGTGCCGGTGGGGCTGGTGGGGCGATGAAGGCCGCCGGTGGAGCTGTTGGTGGGAGGGGGGCGCCGGTGGGGCTAAGGTTGGGGTTGGGAGGAGGGTCGTGGTTGGGGCTGGGGATGGGAGAGTGGTTGTGTGTGGGGCTGTTGGTGGGGGGAGAAGGGCCGCCGGTGCGGCTGTTGGTGGGAGGGGGGGTACCGGTGGGGCTAAGGTTGGGGTTGGGAGGAGGGCTGGGGATGGGAGAGCGGTTGCTGCGGTTGGTACGTGTCTTTCGTCCATGTACTTGTCCTCGGATTTGGTTCCGTGCTTTCACAGCGGCGGGTCGTTGATTTTGTTGTGGAACGAGCTCACGTTGAAACATCTGAAGCATTCCCAGGATTTTAGCCTTGCCACCCCCCTAACAATTTATTAGGACAAATCAGATATAATGAAAACACTATACTGTGAAACAAAGTTTTAGAGATTACCATTAGGAACGTATAATACGGAAGCTGGGCACCACTTGGTATTTCAGGTAAGATGTCTTCCAAATTTGGGTCACCCTTGAGCAAGCCAATTATTGATTAGAGGGCTTTCAAGCCCCAAAGCAGCCATTTTAGTGAAAAGTTCATGTACCTACATATTAGTCAATTTTCAGCAAAATCAAACATTAATTCTTTTATTAGAAACACAATACGATAACATACCGCATGAAGTTCTTTTGCTCGGAAGCGAGCCAACTCTTCTAACAGCTGTCGTTCCATATCAGCAGTCAATGGAATCGTCGCCATTCTTTTCTCAGCCAGACAAGTGATTAAGCCTGTAAGGATACAGAAGCATCATACTAAGACATACTACCATCTCTAACTAGATGAGAGAAAAATGATGTATTAATCAACTCCCTACAAAGAAATTAGACACACAAATCAAGCAGTACAATGTTGTATACATACACTCTTCTAAAGATGTTTAAGATCAAATGAAATAAAAGAAGCAAATCAACAAGAGGGGGAAACCAGACTGCATATTTGTAAAAAAAAAAACAAATAATACACCTTGAAATAGTGATTACCCAATACCGTCTATGAATGAGTGAAAGATGAAATACATGAAATCAAGGTGTCCATCAATTTCATACAGACAACGGTCATAGAGGGTGTTTTCCCTATCAGCCCAAACACAGCATAATAAAATCTCTAGAAAAAAAAAGTTTACTCATAACCACCCAATACCATCTATGAATGAGCTTAATCATGCTAGTTTCATATTTTCATGGCCTCGACTATTAGTTTAATCATATAGAAAAGCATCCCAAAAGTCTTAATTAAAACTTAATCAGCACTAAAGCTAATGAAAAATTAATCAGTGCGTTCATCCAGCAATCTATATTATATCTGTCTATACCTAATACTGTAGTGGATAACTGTCGAACCGTTTTGCGCTTTAGCCCCTCAAAATCTAAGCCACAGTCCGGCGTGAGGAACGAGAACCAGCCTTGACCTCGTCTCACCTTCCTCGGCGCGGATTCACCGAGCCCTCTGCCCCAGCCTCCCTCTACCGGATCGAGCCCCTACTCCTGAACCTTCCCTACGTCCCGTCCACTATAGCTTATCAAGACGCTGATAACAGCTTCTGCCGCGCCGCCACCCAGACCCACCCATAAGGAGAAGACGGTGTAACCCTAGCGCGCGGAGTAGCCGGGGAGAGAGAATAAGGTCACCGGACGGCCATACCTGAAACCTGCGCGGATCAGCCGCCGAGAGAGGGAAGGGGTTGCCGCCTGTCCAAACGACGTCGGCGAGGTCGCGGCGCGGAAGCGCCGGACTTGGGCAGTAGACTACGGACTTGAGCCCTCACACTGCAGGCGCTCTGGTCCGTTGGATGTGATATGTGAGAGCTAGAAGGGCAGCCACAGCGTGCATGGGCCACTTTGCCGTGCATGTGCCAGGCGGGCTGACGTTGTGGGCTGCGTCTGTGAGCCGACCAGCGTGCGACGGTCCAGTACGCTCTTTCCTACAGCTGGGGCCGTTTCTGTCCATTTTTTCTGTTTTTTTTTCAGTTTTCTTTTCAGATTTCTTTTTCGTTTTTTAAATATTATTACTATTTTTTAATTTTGTTCCGATTAAAAAAATGTTCGGATTTTGAAACTTATGCACATTTTTTAAATTTGAAAATATAAAAATTTGAGAATTTGTTCAAATTTGAAAATGGTTCAGATTTGGAAAAGTTAAAATTATTTAGATTTAAAAATATTCAAATTTAAAACTGTTTAAAATTATAATTTTTAAATTTTAAAAATATTCAAATTAACATGAAATTATATAGATTAAAAAAATAAAAAAGTTGTTCAAATAAATAATGTTCATATTACGAATTTTTTATTTTTTGAAAAGTTTTAATATTTCAAAAAGATATAGTTTAAAAGGGTAAAATTTTAAATCTATTTAAAACTTGAATAATATTCGGACACTTTTATTCAATTTTGAAAAATAAAAAATCGAAGCAAACGACTGTGAGAAAAGCAGAGAAAGGAAAAACGAAATGCACGATGGGCGACCAACAAACCACCATGAGGCAGCGTGTAAAGCCTTTGCTTTCGCTTTAAGAAGCATATATAGGAGGCCCGTAGTATCGAGCATCCTGATATCTTTTTAAATAATATGTTTTTTAATAAATTTTACGAATAATTTACAGAAGTAGCATGTCGTCGGTTGTTCAAATTCCAACCGGAGCTTCTCGGGGATCCAACTCCCGATAAGGCTGGTCGGCACTTTAACCACCGACCGCGGTGGGTGACTGGGCCTGCCTGGCCTGGCTGTCGGCCGACAAGGGGAGCATGGGCTAGTCGGGACTTTAACATCCGATCGGAGCGTCAGGATTTGAACTCCAGAAAAGTCCCTCTTCTTATCCGTCGTGGGGCCGGCCAGTCTTTCCGCGGCTCACTCTCTTCTTCTTTCTCCCGTAGCTTTGTTTTTTCTCTCGTTTCCAGCTGCATCCATACCCATTTTCAGCCAATTTGTACACCGATTTCCACCCAAATTTAGTGTTGACATACATTAGAAAACTAGGAAAGTCCCGATTTACTGATGGGATAGACTGGTGTAGTGATTTGTGGCATTTTTATGGAAGAAGTTGGTGGTGTTCTTGAGGACCAATGGCTATGGTGGAGGCTGGGGCTATAGCTTGAGGCAGCTGCATGGTGGAGGTGCCGATCCGATGACTTGAGGCTGCTGCACGGCAGGACCTCGAACGCTTCAAGGATAAACCCTAACATCTCGCTAAGTGCTCGTTTGTGTAGTTAGCTATAAGATTATTCGGCTAGAAATATGTTGGCAGACTATAATGTGCTATGGTACCGGTATTTGACGCATTTCAGTATTTTTTCTAGGTTGAAAGTTATGTTAGACAATGTACTGTTTAGGTTTCACTATGGTCACGGTATCGTTAGAACAAACAAGCACGGAGTTGATTTGAGCGAATTTCATTGCATTCTTAAAGAGCTCCAGGCTCCTAAAACATGATCACTTAGTGAGTTCAAGGATTGGTTATCTACATCTTTAGGGATCCCTCCAACCCACATTGTCCGTGTGCATGCATTATGGACTAAGTCAAGAACTGCCCCGTTGTTTTATTTGAGACCGATAGAAGTGCAATCTAAATGGGTCAAATGGATGGAAGCCTGCCATAAAAGCAAAGTTAACCCCATTGTGTTAGTGTTACCTGAGGTGAAAGAGGGCGGGTACGATCATGGCTAGAGTAGTCAGACCCAATATGTTGGTGGTGGTTATGATCTTGGCCAGAGTAGGCTACTATCATGGCCAGAGAAGTCATGGACAAGATGGCGGTGGTGGTTATGAGACAAGATGGCCAACTTTACGCGACCTCGTTTGCGAGACCGGCTCCGCACTTAACGTGTGGATTGTTCCACACATGCGGCTGGTGGATGCCAGTTTCTCTCACTATAGTTGTCATGGGATTTACACCGGATGTTGGCAACCATAATATCACCGTTGTGGCTTTCCGTAGGTAAGAATCGTTCTTAGCTTGTTACTCCCATAAGCCACGTAAAACATGCAACAACAAAGTAGAGACGTCTAACTTGTTTTTGCAGGGAGTGTTTCTATGATATGGTATGGCCCAAGATATGATGTGTATGTTGTATGTAATGATCATGTTTTGTAATATTTCACGACTTGCATGTCGATGAGTACACAACCGGCAGGAGCCATATGGTTGTCTTTATAATTGTGTATGACCTGTGTGTCAACTTCTTATACGCCATGTAATAGCTTTACTTTATCGCTAAGTAGTTAGCAATAGTTGTAGTTGCTATTCGTGGTGGAGGCAATCATGGTGAAGTGATGGAGATCATGCTGGCACGCACAAGATGGAGATCGTTGCGCGGAGATTGGCTATACCATGTCACATAAAATCATATGCATGTGATGTTTATCCTTTTATGTATCTTATTATGCTTAGATCGCGACGGTAGCATTATAAGATGATTCCTCACTTAAAGATCAAGATAAAAACTGTGTTCTCCCCATGTATGCACCGTTGCGAAAGTTCGTCGTGTTCAAGCACCTCGTGATGATCGGGTGCTATAAACTCTACGTTCACATACAACGGGTGCAAGCCAGTTTTGCACATGCGGAAATACTTGGGTTTGACTTGATGAGCCTAGCATGTACAGACATGGCCTCGGAACACACGAACCGAAAGGTTAAGCATGAGTCATATGAATTATATGATTGACACTTTGTTGTCCACCATTGAAACCACATCTCTTCTCGTGAAGATCGGATTAGGTGTGGTGAATTTGGATCGTGTTCACTAAATAACTTGAGGGATGTTGAATTTAGTGGGAGTTCATCTAGTAATTTGATTAAGTTGAACTAATTATCATGAACATAGTCTAAATTGTACTTGCAAATTTTGTAGATCAAATGGCTAAGTCCAACTTCAACTTCAACGTTTTTGCTGAGAAAGAAAAGCTTAAGAACAATGGGTCTAACTTCACCAACTGGTTCCGTAATCTGAGAATCATTCTCGTTGGCGGACAAAAGGACTATGTCCTTGAGAAAGCGCTAGGTGACGCCCCTACTATAGATGCGCCGGCTGATGAAAAAGCTGTTTATCAGTCGCGCAAAGATGATTATGGTGTGATTAAGAGCACCATGTTGTTTGCTATGGAATCGGACCTTCAAAATCGTTTTGAGGAGTTCGCTGGGCCCTTTGAGATTCTTGAGGAACTGAAAACCATGTTTCAAACTCAGGCCCGTTCTGAGAGATATGAGATCTCTGAGAAATTCTTTAACTGCAAGATGGAGGAAGCGAGTTCCGTTAGTGAGCATGCCATTAAGATGTCGGGCTACACTCAACGTCTTGAGCAACTGGACTGCAAGATTCCAGAAGAGCTCAAGATTGACAGAGTTCTGCAATCACTCCCTCCTAGCTACAAAGGTTTTGTAGTTACTCATAATCAGATTGGTTCCACTGATACGATCACTGAGCTCTTCGCTAAGCTAAAAGCTGCGGAGGTGGACATCAAGAAAGATAATCATGTGTTGATGGTCAACAAGCCCCACTTTAAGAAAGGTAAGGGCAAAGAAGCCCTTCAAGAAAGGCAAGAAGCGCGTTGCCCTGCTAAGAAGAAGCTCAATTGGACCTAAGCCGGACAAAGTGCTTCTATTGCAAGGACAAGGGTCACCGAAGCGCAACTATCCAAGTACTTAGCGGACAAGAAGGCGGCACCATTAAAGGTATATTTGATATACATGTTATTGATGTTTACCTTACTAGCGCCGTTGTAGTGCACGGGTATTTGATCTCGGTTCGCTAATATTTGTAACTCGAAACAGGAGCTACGAAATAGACGGCGGCTAGCATGGGATGAGGTGACGATGCGCGTTGGCAACGGATCAAGAGTTGATGTGATGGCCGTCAACACGCTCTCCTTAGTTTTACCTTCGGGATTAGTTTTAAACCTTAACAAATTTTATTATGTGCCTGCGTTGAGCATGAACATCATATCTGGATCGTGTTTATTGCAAGATGGTTATTCATTAAATCGGAGAATAATG
Organism: Avena insularis; assembly: GCA_023614405.1. Lineage (NCBI taxonomy): Eukaryota > Viridiplantae > Streptophyta > Magnoliopsida > Poales > Poaceae > Avena > Avena insularis. The sequence continues at coordinate 101,475,890 of CM042693.1, forward strand.
GTTGTTCTATTTATATGAGTAACATCTTTTATGGTCATGCACCTGCTATGAATGGTTTCTTCTGAATCTCGAAAGCAATGAAACACACATCCATAACATTGAGGCTAAGAGATGCAAAGTAGATAGTGATAATTCAACTTATTTGTGGCACTGCCGTCTAGGTCATATTGGTGTAAAACGCATGAAGAAACTCCATTTTGATGGACTTTTGGAGTCTCTTGATTTTGAATCATTTGACACGTGTGAACCGTGCCTCATGGGCAAGATGATCAAAACCCCGTTCTCCGGAATAATGGAGCGAGCAACGGACTTGTTGGAAATCATACATACCGATGTATGCGGACCAATGAGTGTTTCGACGCGCGGTGGATATCGCTACTTTCTCACTTTTACTGATGACTTAAGTAGATATGGGTATATCTATTTAATGAAACATAAATCTGAAACGTTTGAAAAGTTCAAAGAATTTCAGAACGAAGTGGAAAACCATCGTAACAGGAAAATTAAATTTCTACGATCCGATCGTGGAGGTGAATATTTGAGTTATGATTTTCTCACGCATCTTAAAGCAAGCGAAATTGTTTCGCAACTCACGCCACCCGGAACACCACAACGCAATGGTGTGTCTGAACGCCGGAATCAAACTTTATTAGATATGGTGCGATCGATGATGTCTCTTACAGATTTGCCATTATCATTTTGGGGTTACGCATTAGAAACCGGTGCATTCACTTTAAATAGGGCACCATCTAAATCCGTTGAGACAACACCGTATGAACTGTGGTTTGGTGCTAAACCTAAGTTGTCGTTTCTTAAAGTTTGGGGATGCGAAGATTACGTCAAGAAGTTGATGCCGGACAAGCTCGAACCCAAAGCGGAGAAATGCGTCTTCATAGGATACCCTAAGGAAACGATTGGGTATACCTTCTATCACAGATCCGAAGGCAAAGTGTTTGTCGCAAAGAACGGATCCTTTCTTGAGAAGGAGTTTCTCTCGAAAGAAGTGAGTGGGAGGAAGGTAGAGCTAGACGAGGTTATTGAACCTTCTCTCGAGTTGGAGAGTAGCGCAACACCTGAAATTGTTCCAGTGCCGTCTGCACCAACAAGAGAGGAAGCTAATGATGAGGATCATGAAACTTCGGACGATACTACTGCTGAACGTCGCAGGTCGACAAGGTCACGTGCCCCTCCTGAGTGGTACGGCAACCCTATCTTAACTGTCTTGTTAGTAGACAACAGTGAACCTGCGAACTATGAGGAAGCAATGATGAGCCCAGGCTCTGAGAAATGGCTAGAGGCCATGAAATCCGAATTGGTATCCATGAGCGAAAACCAAGTATGGACTTTGGTGGACTCTCCTAGCGACCGTAAGGCCGTTGAGTGCAAATGGATTTTCAAGAAGAAAACGGACGCGGATGGTAATGTTAGTGTCTATAAAGCTCGACCTGTCGCGAAAGGTTTTCGACAAGTTCAAGGTGTTGACTACGATGAGACTTTCTCTCCCGTAGTGATGTTTAAGTCCATTCGGATTTTATTAGCAATTGTTGTGTTTCATGATTATGAAATATGGCAGATGGATGTCAAGACTGCGTTCCTCAATGGCAACATTGATGAAGAGTTGTATATGATGCAACCCGATGGTTTCGTCAATCCTAAGGATGCTGATAAGGTGTGCAAACTTCAGCGTTCCATTTATGGACTGAAGCAAGCATCTCAGAGTTGGAACCTTCGTTTTGATCAAGTGATCAAGAGCTTTGGATTTGTTCCAAATTGCTACGAAGCTTGTATCTACAAGAAAGTGAGTGGGAGCTCAGTGACATTTCTAGTACTATATGTGGATGACATATTGATTATTGGAAATGACATTGGTATGCTTAACGATGTGAAGAGTTATTTGAATAAATGTTTTTCAATGAAAGACCTAAGAGAAGCTGCTTATATATTAGGCATCAAAATCTATAGAGATAGACAAAGACGCCTAATAGCTTTAAGCCAAAGTACATACCTATACAAAGTTCTGAAAAGGTTCAGAATGGATAAGGCAAAGAAAGGTTCAGTGCCCATGTTGTCAGGTAAGATATTGAGCAAGGTTCAGTGTCTAGCTACGGTAAACGATAGAGAAACCATGAGAAAAGTGCCATATGCCTCGGCCATTGGTTCTATCATGTATGCCATGCTGTGTACTAGACCGGATGTGTCCAATGCTCTTAGTTTGACGAGATACCAAAGTGATCCAGAGTGGAACATCGGACAGCCGTAAAGAACATCCTAAAGTATTTAAATAGGACTAAAGAAATGTTCTTGGTCTATGGAGGTGATGAGCAACTCGTCAAAAGGTTACGTCGATGTTAGTTTCGACCAATTCGTATGATTCTAAATCTCGCAGGATACGCTTATATTTTTAATGGAGGAGCTATGAGTCGAGAAGCTACAAGCAAAGCGTGATCACGGATCTACAAGAATCGAATACATGGTCTGCCGAAGCAGGTCCAAAGTGAAGGAGTTTGGATCAGAACTTCATCATCGATCTTGGTGTGGTTCCAAGTGCCTTGGGCCCACGAGATATTGTGCGACAACATCGGCGCCCATAGCATTGGCTAAGGAACCAAGATATCATCCAAAGACCAAGCACATCAACCGCCGATTTCATATAATTCGAGATTATATAACAGATGGAGATCTGAAGATTAGCAAAGTACATACGGATCTGAATGTCGCAGATCCGTTGACTAAACCTCTTCCACGAGCAAAACATGATCAACACCTCAATGCCATGGGTGTTAGATTGTTACCAGATGTAAACTAGATTATTGACTCTAGTGAAAGTGGGAGATTGTTGGAATTATGCCCTAGAGGCAATAATAAAGATGTTATTGTTATAATTCTTGTTCATGATAAAGTTTATATTCCATGCTAGAATTGTATTAAGCGGAAACTTTGATACTTGTGTGGTTTATGAACAACACCGTGTCCCTAGTAAGCCTCTATGGACTAGCTCATTGATTAATGATGGTTAAGGTTTCCTAACCATAGACATGAGTTGTCGATTAATAATGAGATCATTTTATTGGGAGAATGATATGATGGACAGACCCAAATCAAGCAGAGCAATTAGATCGTGTCATCGTGTTCATCTTTGCGAAGCTTTTTCTTATGTCAAATATTGTATTCCTTAGACATGAGATAATGCAACTCCCTGGTATCGTAAGAAAGCTTTGAGGTCATCAAACGTCATCCTATGAGAGGGTGATCATAAAGGTGTCTCTCAGGTGATCGGAAAGTACTTGTTGGGTTGTATGTATCGAGATGGGATTTGTCCCTCACAAGTCGGAGAGATATACTTCGGTCCCACTCGGTAATCGATATCAACACCGCTTGCAAGCACGTGGTTAAGGAGTTAATCACAAAGTGATGTCGGATTACGGAACGAGTAAAGTACTTGCTGTGAATGAGATTGAACTAGGTATGCCGATACCAACGATTGAATCTCGGTCAAGTAAAATATCGCGTGACGAAGGGAATATAAATATGGGATTAATTGAATCATGGCATCGTGGTTCATCCGATATGATCATCGATGAATATGTGGGAGTCAATATGGGTTTCCAGATCCCGCTGTTGATTATTGATAGAAGATCATGTCTGCATATTCTCGAACCCGTAGGGTCACACACTTAACGTGCCTCAACGCTAGGATAGAATGGATAATTGGTTTATGAGTTTTTGTTCGGAGTCTCGGATGAGATCCAGGACATCGCGAGAGGTTCTGGAATGGTCTGGAGAATAAGATTCATATAAAGGAAAGCAGTTTTTGGATTTCGGAATTGTTTCGGAATGTTCGGTATTGTACCGAAAGGTTCTAGAAGCTTCCGGAGTGGGACCAACGTGACCCCACTTGTCGGAGGGGGGCGCAGGCCTACGAGGGAGTGCGCTGGCTGCATTGGGCCAGGGGCACAAGGCCCCATAGGCCCATCCGGCCAAAACCCTAGGGAAACCCTAGGGGACCTTCTAGAAGGGAGGGGGAAACTTGCCCCCCACTCCAACCCTTGGGGCCGCCACCCTAGGGCTTGGAGGAGGGTCCAAGGGGGCCGGCCAGCCCTCTATATAAAGAGGGCAGGGGCACACCCTCCTCCCATCCCTCCTTGAACCCTAGCCGCCTACCTGCTGCCCTCCAGATCTCTCTCTCCCGACTGCGCGTAGGCGAAGCCCTGCCGCAGAAACTCTCCACCTTTGCACCACGTCGTCGTGCTGTAGATCCAATCTATCTCTCCACCCTACTTGCTGGACCAAGGAAGGAGGAGACATCACGGTGCTGTACGTGTGCATCTCTCGGAGGCGTCGCCACTTGCGGCGTTGGATCGGATCGGATCGCGAGGAGGAGAAGGCTAGTACGACTACATCAACCACGTTCTGTTGAACGTTTCGCTGTGCGATTTCTTCAAGGGTATGAAGATCTCATCTATCCCTCTCGTTGATTGCATCTCCTAGATTAGACCTTGGCTTTCCCGTTTGCATCCTTAGAATTTTTTTGATTTACTATGCTACGAAACCCTTCAAATCGTTGAGTGGGGATTGTCCATGCAATGGGTCCTTAGAACGAAGGTGTCATCCCAACAATATTTGACATTGGTTTGCGAGATAGTCGGATGTCCGGCAAGGGTGCATGCCCATCGCCCTAAGTATGACACCAAATGGAAGGTTAGCGATGTTGTGATGCACACATATCAACTTCCCAGTGTCCTTCAGGACCATCATAACCTCAGCTCAACCCTCGTGGCTAGACTGTTATACACGGAGATAGTGGAGAGCAAAGCCATGGGGGTGAAAGTTATCATCAACAAAGTTGCTGCCAGATTTCGCTACAATATTTCTTACGAAAATGCTTAGAGGACTAAGCAGAGGACACTAGAGGCAAGATTTGGTTCGTTTCGAGAAGGATACAAATGTGTTGTTCGGATGCTGCTGACACTACAGGCTAGGAACCCAGGTACCTACGTGGACATCCAACACTTTATGTTGCCACAGGAACCAAATTTGAGGGTGCTGCATTGAGTGTTCTTCTCATTTGCTATATGCATAGAAGCTTTCACACTCATTGTCGACTAGTCATCTATGTGGATGGTATATTTATCACTAGCAAGTACATGGGTCAGATATTGACTGCCATAGGTCAAGACGGGAATAATCAAGTTGTTCCACTTGCATTTGCTTTCATGGAGAGTGATAACTCCGAGAGTTCGGTGTGGTTTTTCAGGCAGCTGAAGATAGCAATTGTGAAAGATACACCGAATGTGTGTGTCCTTCATGACATGCATCCGGGTATACTAAGCGTGATAAAGAAGCGCACACAGCCTGCTCCTGATTGTTGGGTTTGCAACATAGAAAACAAAAAAAATTAATTTCCTACGATGGGAACAACTAAGTACCAAGATCTATCTACTAGATACAAGCAACGGGTGGATATACATCCATAGAATACATACCCTAGAAGATCGAAAAGCATTAACGAGGTTGTACTCGTGGATGATATAGTCGAACGCTTGCCGATCTCAATATCAAGAAGAAGTCCATCCGGTCCATCTAGTCCGGCACCATCAAGTCCAGCACCGCAAAGCAGTGGTGCATCCGTGATCGCACACACATTCGGGTACCCCGATAACCTCCGCGCCCTCGCTCTAGAAAAGCAGCGGAACCAACATATCCTTCCAGAAAAAGCCACCGGGAACATGTATCTCCCTGATCCGAGACCATGGGGGAATTCTAAAGGGGGGAGAAAGATCCTTCGCGAGGAGGTGTAAGTGAGAAGTGAGAGGAGGGGCTCCTTTTATAGGAGGAGGGGGCAACCCACTAGCCATGGCCGGCGGCCAAGGTGGTGCCCCCACCTCTTCTTCTATTCTCCCACTCACACAAATGCCCCTCCATTTCCTCCACTCAAAATCCCACTCAAATCCCATTAAATTTCCACCAAATTTAATGCAATCTATCATTAAATAAAACTCTTTTATTTATTTATTCAGAATTTTGTTAATTACTTTAATTAACAAACATTCACATAAAACCCCTTGTAGTATTCAATTTCACATGCAGAATCAGTTTCAGCAATTCCAACCGAAAAAATTCCGGTGTCTAGTGAAATAAATTCCTGCGCTTTCTTTTTCTTTCTCTGGCATATTATTTGCTCCGAATGGTGTTGGTATCCCTTAAGTGTGTCACCCTACGGTTCACAAATAATGTAGACATGATCTAGACCCCTCTTCGATCAATGATCAGCAGAGGGACCTGGAGATCCGTACTGACTCCCACACATTCAACGATGACTTCTGTGATCGTGTGAACCTTATACACATGTAACTCAATCCCTTTGTCTCGCATATATTACATGTCCGAGATTCGATCATCGTATATTCATACCTAGTTTTATCTTGTTACCGACATATACTCTTTTCTTGTTCCCGTGATATAACATTCTAGTGATTAAATCACTTGCTTGCAAGCTAACTAATGTGATATCACTGAGAGGGCCCAGAGTATATCTATCTGCCATCGGGATGGACAAATTATACTCTTGATCCATGAGCCTCAACATAACACCTTCGTAGCACTGAACCCATCTTTATAGTCACCCTGTTACGGTGTGACGTTTGAAGTTATCAATATACTCTTCCGGTGTTAGTGATTGACATGATCTCATGGTCTAAGGACTAAGATTACTTCATATGATGTTATAGCAATATAAACACAATGACCTTGATCGTAATTCTATACTTCGGATGAATGTTCATCACATCATTCCAACAATGTTGTGACCTCGTTATTAACAACATCCAATGTCCATGATCAGGAAACCTTTGATCATCTTGTTAATCAACGAGCTAGTTTATAAGAGAGGCATAACTAGGAACTTTCTTTTTGTTTATTAAACACACATGTATTAATGTTTCCATATTAATACAATTATAGAATGCAAAATAAACATTTATCATAAACAAGGAATAACATAATAAACACTTTATTATTGCCTCTCGGGCATATTCCCTTCACTGATGAAGTAACTCCATGGCAGGACATGCAAAGACGTTGATGCATGCGGCATCTAGGGGCCAAATTTTCCTCATAGTTCAGGAACAAGGCCCTTATGAACCTATTCAAAAAGCTTTGCTAGTAGAACCAACACTATAAGAAAAATGTCCTTTTACAACAGACGATTTTTGTGGTTGAAGGACCATTTTTCGTGGTTGAAGAGTCTTCTATGATGGAAGCCCTTCGTGGTATAATCCCCATCACAAATGAATCTACCACAATTTTTTCCGACCATGGCGAATCGCACCCTTCAGCCACGAAAAGTCGTTTCATCGTAGATCTGTTCGCCAGTCGCGTTGGCTACTGACGTCATGCAAACTGCCATGTGGAGAATGCCGATAATGGCCAGTTAGCTCGATTAACTGTCAATCAAACTGTGGTAGAATCCAGGCCCAGCCAAGGCCTGATAATTATTAAGTGGGCCGACCCATTAAGAGAGCCCGACAGTATTACGGCTTGTTATTGTTTAGTTTTGCACTGTTTGAATTGGGACCATTTCTGCGGTCCGCTGCGCCCCGTAAACTTTTGGGCTCGTTACTGTTTCAGTTTACCAAAGGACCGCATGGGCTCACTAATGTATAGCCCATTAGCGGCCCGCAGAATGTTGGCCTGGTACTGTTAAAGCCTGCAGTTGGTGTAACATCCCAATTTCAGCAACCCTGATTAACTGTTCAGAAGGCAAAAATCAGGGGGAACAAAAACTTTTCTTGCATATGCTTTCTTGCTTGTTTTCTTGTGCTCAAGCACCTGCTTGTGTATTAATTGTGTACTCCTCATCTCAACACTAATTCACAAAACTATTTTATAAAAAGAGATGTCTTGGATCATCTTTCATATTCTCAAATGTTCTGGCATTTCAAAACCCGACCCAATATGAATTTGATACAACCGAATACTATACTAGTTTCTATTAACAAAACTATGGAGACCTATATATTATCTCCATATGTTTTCAAGACAGGACCTTCAACTACCCTTATCTCTAGGTTTTCCAAAAACCTTTATTAAAACCCTTTTGATCTCAATCTTGGTAGAGATACCAAGATGGTACTTATCTTACTTCAAAGAAAAACCCCTTTTCAACAAACCCATCCTCACCTCAAGCTAGGCTTGATGGTAACCCTAGTATTAGTTAGATAAGTGATAAGATGAATTGCCGTGATCTGCTGGTTGATGGATTGCCTTGATCTGTTGTTTGCCGTGTTTGCTTAGGAACTAGAGTGAGCTAATCTAGTAGCTCATACCTTAGGACCCAATACTTGCTTGTGATCATCAAGCCCCTATCAAGCATACAAGTTTGGACTTATCCTAAGCCACTCAACTGATCATGTCATCTCATGCTTATCTCAATTCAGGGATAAATCCCTCTGGGTGGTTTCCAACTCAGAGGAGACCCAATCCAAGCATGAATCTTGTCTACTTAGTTAGTACCCCAACCTCATCTCCTTGATCATGATTTTGGAACCAAGCATCCTCTCAAAATCATCTACACTTGCACTCTAGTCAAAATCTCCAAAACTGCCAAAATGGCTAAGTCTGGATTTCTTATCCGGATAGCATTTTTTGGAGCTCTACATTTTCCAACCTATATGAATTCTTGAGAATGTATTTGAACACGCGTGTAGTACATATTTAGTACTACCAAAGCCTACTCTTGCCCTTGGCTAGGCCAATTTACTTCCCACTCATCCATGATGGTTTTGTAGTCAAGATAATAATCCTTTCTGCAAATCTTATCATCTTGCCTACTTTGGCAGAAGCCCACCTCTATATGCCACCTACCCTTGACCAAATATTTGCATGGTTGTGATCTGCTAATCATGTCCTATCAACCCTCACTCCCCTTGTTTCCATTGGAGCCCTGTGCTTCCTGAACCCACATAGTTTAGGAGGCTATCTGATGTATCTATTAGGGCAGCCTTATTTTCAACAAAGTTTGCCATCTATTCTAGATCACCTCAAATGCAACCAATCCCAACTCTTGCTTCCATGATCATCTATATGACATGGTATATCCATCCATATACCCCTTGTACCAAGGTGAGCTCTGAGCTCCCAAATCCAACCCTGTTTATGTAGCATCAGAATAACTAAACCCTAGATCCTCTCGAATCTAGTTTCCCACCCTTTCCACCCCTTTCCTTTAAAACCAAGGTTTATCTTGATTCCTACATCAAGTTTACCTCATACACCTTGGATATAAGCATCCCCAAATAATTCTCCCAATTTTTGGATTATTAAACTATTTAATTTCCTCTACTTACCAAATTCTCAAACTCCTTGTCTATAAAGACAAGTTTATTTTCTCCAAATCACCTTGCCAACCTGAAGCACATTTGATGCCTATCTATCATATCCTATCTTCCCAACTCAAAAATAAATATTTTTGAGATTCTTTATTATTTCTTTTTGCCCTTTTTATTAAATGGCAGAAAAAAAATTCCCTAAATATACTTTTCCACCTCAATAAATTCAAATAAAATTCTCCCATTTGTGTATTGGTATTTAGAACCATATGACATCAAAAACTAAGTTTGCCCAATACAAAAATATCATTTTTGCTTCCATAATCTACTTCAGCACTTTTTGAAGAAGTGCATTTAAATGGGATTATAATCATCAGAAAAATCCCATTTAAATCATGGAGAAATTATTTGACCTACACCACCTACCAGCACCATTTTCACACTTTGTCCAATGCAACATTTGCAACTTCCTTCACAAGCCTCCACTTGTTCAAATTTGCCAAAACAATGCGAACTTGTTTCAAATCAACACTAAACCCTCTCCAAACTTGCAAAACACAACTTCCCTCCCCTCCGGTCGAGCCACACTATAGCTGACCACTATAACACCTACCATCCTTGTCCCTTGTGCTTGTAAGAGAGAGGTAGGAGTGTGACTAGTTTATACTTGTAATAAAAGAGGTAGGCAGCACCACACCCCCTCTTTGTCCCCTAGCACGACCAGGACCCCCTCCCTCACCTCTCCACCGCCCCTGAGGACCAATTCCCAAGCAGCACCCCCTCTTCCATGCTCAACATGGACATAGTCCATCCTACACCCTCCCCTTAGGTTTATAAGGACCCAAGGCACCCCAGCTCACCCCTCTGCCCCCATTTGCCTCCAAACACACCCCACTCACCTCCCTAGAGCTCCTCTCCCTCTCCCCATCTCTGTTTAGCTCGAAGGAAGAAGGAGAGCAAGCTCTCGGCCTTCCCCATGAAATCGAGCATAGCTCCTTCCCTTGTGCTCCCTGGCCTTGCATGTCACCCTACAGTACTCCCATCCTCCTCCTTTATCTAATCCTGGCCTTTTCTTTGACACGCAGACACCCCTGTGGCCGCACCGGCGTGCTCCCGCGAGCTCCTCCTCGGCCACCGCCGCACGAGCGCCTCCTAGACGTCAAGGCCCCTCGAGCCGACCCTACCCGGGGTCGTCGTCGTCGACCGCATCGCCCCGTCGCCTTCACGACCTCCCCCGAGCCCCCGGTGAGCCTCCCCACCTCCGTCTCTCCCCCTCTGCCAGGGTTTCGCCCCGCGAACCCCGTCGGGAGGTAGATGGTGAGCCCTGGCCATCGATCCAGATCTAATCTAGTGGCCAGGAGCTCCCGTACCCTTCGCCCCCGGCTGAGCCAACCGCGCCGCGACCCTCCCGCTGGCCTGCACCTCCAGCTGGGCCAGAGCCCCTCCCAACACATTTCCACTCCAGATCTGGCCCACCGACCCCCAGCCCTTCTTCCTTTTCTCTTTAATTTCAGATCTGGGAATAGCCCCTTGGTTTAAATCCAAACAAATTTGAAAAACACCTTATTTTGGCCAGATCTAATTTTTCCCACAAGAACGCACCTTTTCTCTAACATGCAGACTTGGTGCTAGACCAAAATAAGGATTTAAATGAACATGATAAATCACATACTTGGATTTGTCCAAATCACTAAACAAAATCTCCAGAAAGTTTTGTATCTCCAATTGGAGTATATCCAATCGGTGATGAAAGGTACTGACCATAGATTTCATGTCCCACTGGCGCCACACCCATTTGCTTTCTGGTTTGTAGTTAGAAAAAATAACAAAATGAAACCTTTTCTGCCTTTAGGAAATTCCCTAGGTCAAACCAAGTGAGGTTCTGACTTAATTCCAACTCCTAGATGGCACACACAACCATATCGTCCAAAACCCAGTGGCTCATATTTTTATGAGTCTTTGTTGAATTTTAGTGAATTAAACTCTTCTATGCATGGTTTAATCACTAATAAAATAATTACAGTAGCTCTATAAATCCAAAAAGGTTTATTACAATTTCTATAGAAAGATATTTTCATTACCTAACATGTGTCATTAGAATCAACTAAAAATCTCCTGTGGATTAAATATGATGAAAAAGACAAATCCCATCCAGTACTGCCTTTGGGAATTTCCCCAGGGCATTCTGTTAATTGTTTTGAGGTGATTCCAACTCCACTTGTTTCAGTCCACCAAATACCACCTTTTCACCAAAGGAAATAATTTTTGGAACTCCAGAGAAATTCTGGTGAATTATTTCCTTAAACTAGGGTTTTATCCACTATAAAATCCATTATAAATCAAGGGAAATTGATAAAACAGTGAAACCACTTTTTTGGATTCATTGTATCAATACCTATTTGATGGTATCATTTTTATACAATGGTATCATACAGATCAAGTCCTTGAGCAAAAACCCTCTCTGAAGTAGTTCCTAGACTCCTTTTCCCAAAGGGATTCTTTCCCTAATGCCTACAAATCTCCTTCCAATCCAATCACATCAAACCTCCAACATCTTACTGATGTATATCTTGTAGTTATCCTTTACTTGCTATATGGTTTTATGCTTGTATGCCTTGTATTGATTGGTGTATTGCTTGTTTGAATGTATGATCGATAACGACGATAGTTGCGATTGTGTGACGCCGAGAAGAAGGAAGCATCGGGATTATCTTTATTATTGTTATTATTGGTTATCTGGTTATCTAACGCCTTCAAGGGACATCTCGCTGGTCACAGGCAAGCCACCATTCTTAAACTCCTATTTTAACCTACTCCTGTTTATCAACTGTTTTATATATCGTTTATGAATTGCATGATCAAAGGCATTGTTTGTTTCAAATAAACAAGCGTGAGTAACTTGGCTCCTCCAAGTTATAGATAAGTGCCCATTAGGACACCTACACTATTGACACCTACTTTACTCTTTAGATCGAGGCTAAGATGATTAGCATCTTCCCTCTTGGAAACCCACGGATTTTCAATAATAAAACTATTTTGGGTTTCTACCCTACGACAAAGTTTTCAAAATAAAACCCTTGGAATGAGGCATCATTTCCAAGTGGAGGTTTTACTAAAAGAGGATTTGAGGAGGATGAAGAGAAAGTCAAGTACGAGAAAGAGAAGGGATGTTCTAAGCCAATGTCCGGAACAATTTTATCCGTGCAACCACATTACCCCAGTCGCTGGGGCTTAGCTCATAGTTTGTGGTCTTTAGCCGGGGCTACTCAGATTTCGCTAAAGGGGAGAAATCCCCTGAAATCCGGACTGCCATGGGCAAGGTACCGGTGAAATAATTGGGTCTCTCGCGGACGGTATGGTTTTAGGTAATACGGATGGAAGATTGTCACTATTGCTATCTACCAGACTTCGGTCTGGAGATAGGGGTTAGTACGGGAGGAAGGACCAGGGTCGTCGTACCCCATACTCGTACCGGAGAGAACAACCCAAAAGGAAAAGCCACCATTGCTAGGGATGGACAAATGAAAGGTTTAAGTTTGATTATCCGAGCCCCCGTCTACCGTGTGTAGCGGGCCGTGGTTTTATCCCGGCAGATGTATTGATTCTTGTGGGTATAGTGCACCAACTCTGTAGAGTCTAATCTATTCGAATAGACGTGTCCACGGTCAAGGACGGTTGGAATGGCAAGTGCTAGGAGGACCCTTTGGATATGTTGAGATGAATTAATGGATGTGACTTGGTCACGAGGAAAGATAAGAATGAGTTTGGTTTTGACCAGAGATGGTCGAAGATGTTTTAAAAAGGGATTTTACAACAAGATGGTTTTTAAATCTTTTTAAAAAGGATGTGGAGATGTCCAGATTTTCTAAAAGGAGGCATATTTTCTAAAAACTCTTTTTCAACAAAGATATAGAGATGTCAATGTTAGGTCTTTCAAAAAGCAACTATAGTGTAGAGCTATCTCGCCACAACCCAATATGCATGTTTATTGTTACCTTGTCTCGGTGGTTTGCAAGTATATTCAAAGTACTCACCGGCATTGCCCCTGGCTATTTACTTGGCCAGATTGCAGATGTTAAGAAGGAACGAAGGTGCTGACATCTATGCGAGCTAGGCCGTCTTCCTAGTAAGTTGCCTGTAGGTTAAGGCACGAGCTCTACATTCAAGACTTCCGCTATTTGTGTAGTATTCGCCATAATGGCCACTTTGTAAGTTTTTGTACTCGTTACTTTATGGATGTTGTAATGATACTAGTCGGTTATGCTCACGGCTCACTGATCATGGGAACGTGATTTGTATGCATAACGGGTATTCTCGGACCATAAATCCAGGGTGCCACAGACATGGTATCAGATCCAGGCTGACTGCAGGAGACCTTAGTTAGCATGGACGTTAGACAGGACAACCCCTATTTCTGAAAACACCGGTTTTCGAAAACTATTTCTCAAAAGCTTTTCGAAAGAATTCTTATCTCATCTTCTCTGACTTAAACAATTTGAAAATAGATTACTCTATATCTCGTCTACTTCAACTAATCTTTTTTCACAAACAAAGTCCGACCCGAGACTATGGAGACGAAGATCCCGGAACAAAGAGACCCCAACACAAGCAAGACAAAGGAGATACCAATGAAGACAAACATTACAAGATCGCCCTACCAACGGAGTCCTTCATCGCCCCCAAATCAATCAAGTACGACACCGACAACCAAAGACAACAGGACAGAAGTTAAGACCCCCGTAACGTCCGTACTTAGAATTAGCATCCCTCAAAGTAGGATTCCCTTCCTATGGCGTGTAGTCACCTCCTTAGCACCTATGGTATGCCTTGTTTGCTTGTCCTGTGCGTGTTTGATGCTTGGAATATGATTGTATGTCTGCCTAGGATCATCTGATCCTAAAGCTCTGACCACCTTGCTGACGTGTCCCGATGCCAACCCTCAAAACCTCATAAGCCGGAAACCCCTCCTCGGCAGGATGGACACATAAGAAAACCTCGACAACCTTAAGTAAAGCCCTAAGGTGGAAAGACTGTGTCTTCCCACTCAAACCCCAACTCCAACGGACCACCCGCCCTCTACCAAGCCATGACACCATTTAGTAATAACCGAGTACCCTGATAAATCTGCACCTATTTGTTTATTCTCACCCCAAAACCACCTACCCTCCTCTATGCAGATGGAACCCGTTGACGAAGCATGGCTAAGCGCAGGATTTCCCGTACTCCTCTAGGACTCCCTGCAGCTTTGTGGATATACCCAACCTCCCACCTTTCAACTTCATAAGGGACTGGAAACCAGGCTATATCTGGGACAAGTTACCATCCAGCCAAAGTATGGAGTACCAGGAGAACCCATCCGTGCCACAGGCTTCCGCATGCCAACCCCTATGCTAGCTCTGAATATGGCGGCAAGAGAAGCCCTGTTTCGCATTCGGGATGTCCTCCCCGAAATAAGGCAACCCACAACCTTCTACCTACCCATCAAAGGAAATGTGGATTCATCCGGACAAACCCAAAATCCTCGTTTGACCTACCCCGCCCTCCAGATGCAAGCCCGCTACAGCTATGATGGAAATGAGATTCTCACCGCAGTTGTTGACGAGTACCACCGCACTCAGATGGAACTTCACCGTGTGCAAGCTACCCTGGATCGCAAGGAAGCTTTAGAAGTCCAGCAAAGGAATCAAGCAATAATCAAGGAACCGGAAGAAACCTCTGGAAGCCGCATCCTCCAAGGAAGAAAGAAGTGTGTCACCACGCGGCAGTATCTCAAGAGGTTCAAGCCACCCCAAGATATCCAAGGATCCTTCACCCACCTCCCTAAAAGCGAAGATGAAGCCAAAGAGGATTCCTCTGGATCGTCCGCAAGCAGTAACTAGCCCAGCGTGGTACCTAGGTATCGCGGTATCCATGTATCGTCCCAAGACCCGTTTTGTAATACTCTAAGTGCCTTGTCGCCCTGTGGCACATACCTGCTTTGTAACCCCTTGAGTACCTCCGCCACCGACCGACTCGAACCTACTAAAGACACCGACCGGCTCGAACCTACTAAATGTATGGATGTCATGCAAGTGTGATATCCTTCTTTTCATGTTTTACCCAAGACGTTGCATCAGACTAAACCCGGAATGACGCTCTTTCCAATAGACTTTCTAACTCCCGAAACTGTTCTGACAACGTCGACAGAAGGTAGCCACCCCGAAGGAAAGGTGTATCACCTTACCCCGACATCAGCATACAACTCCAATCAAGAAGGTCGGCGACTTCACCATAAACCCCTAGTGTCGCTCTAAGGGTGCGTCTTTCCCGCCCAAAATCCAATAGAACCCTGGAGTCAACCAATATTTAGCTCTAAGCGATGATCCCCTCTCCAACTCTGGATCATCGACCCTGCAAGAAGGACGACAATCGGTACTTCTGCAGAATCAGAAGGTTTATCAGGAAAGTCCTCCACTAAAAGGTTGACCGCCCCGTCAACATCCCGATGTATCAAGACCCTGAAGAGAGAGGAGTCGACCACGAGGCGAAGGAATAAAGAAGACTCAACTCGCCGCCTTGCCCCAAGAAGGAAATACCCCATCGACGCTAAACCTACCTTGACTTGTCCTAAGGGGAAAAGACTGCATCTTTTCCACTTGTTTCAACTAAATCACCCAACCCGAAGCCGCTCAGCTCCAAACCGTAGCTGACCCTGCCTATTCGTTAGAATACCTGTTAACACCTCTTGTTTCCACCTCTAAAATTGTTAAGCGAATGTTATCACCCGAACCCTACTCCTCCCTAATCTCGGGACGAGATTATTTTAAGGGGGAAAGGTCTGTAACATCCCAATTTTAGCAACCCTGATTAACTGTCCAGAAGGCAAAAATTAGGGGGACAAAAACTTTTCTTGCATATGCTTGCTTGCTTGTTTGCTTGTGCTCAAGCACTTGTTTGTGTATTAGTTGTGTACTCCTCATCTCAACACTAGTTCACAAAAACTATTTTATAAAAAGAGATGTCTTGGCTCATCTTTCATATTCTCAAATGTTATGGCATTTCAAAACCTGAGCCAAGATGAATTTGATACAACCAAATACTGTAATAGTTTCTATTAACAAAACTATGGATACCTATATATTATCTCCTTATGTTTTCAAGACAGAACCTTCAACTACCCTTATCTCTAGGTTTTCCAAAAACCTTTATTAAAACCCTTTTCATCTCAATATTGGTAGAGATACCAAGATGGTACTTATCTTACTTCAAAGAAAAAACCCTTTTCGACAAACCCATCCTTACCTCAGGCTAGGCTTGATGGTAAACCTAGTAGTAGTTAGATAAGTGATAAGATGAATTGCCTTGATCTGCTGGTTGATGAATTGCCTTGATCTAATGTTTGCCTTGTTTGCTTAGGAAATAGAATGAGCTAATCTAGTAGCTCATCCCTTAGGACCCAATCATTGGTTGTGATCATCAAGCCCCTATCAAGCATACAAGTTTGGACCTATCCTAAGCCACTCAAGTGATCATCTCATCTCATGCTTATCTCAATTCAGGGATAAATCCCTCTGGATGGTTTCCAACTCAGAGGAGACCCAATCCAAGCATGAATCCTATATACTTAGTTAGTACCCCAACCTCATTTCCTTGATCATGATTTTGGAACCAAGCATCCTCTCAAAATCATCTACACTTGCACTCTAGTCAAAATCTCCAAAACTGCCAAAATGGCTAAGTCTGGATTTCTTATCTGGATACCATTTTTGGAGCTCTACCTTTTCCAACCTATGTGAATTCTTGAGAATGTAGTTGAACACTCCTGTAGTACATCTTTAGTACTACCAAAGCCTACTCTTGCCCTTGGCTAGGCCAATCTACTTTCCACTCATCCATGATGGTTTGTAGTCAAGACAATAATCCTTTCTACAAATCTTATCATCTTGCCTACTTTGGTAGAAGCCCACCTCTATATGACACCTCCCCTTGACCAAATCTTTGCATGGTTGTGATATACTAATCATGTCCTATCAACCCCCACTCCCCTTGTTTCCATTGGAGCCCTGTGCTTCCTGAACCCACATAGTTTAGGAGGCTATCTGATGTATCTGTTAGGGCAGCCTTATTTTCAACAAAGTTTGCCATCTCTTCTAGAATACCTGAAATGCAACCAAGCCCAACTCTTGCTTCCATGATCATATATATGACATGGTATAACGATCCATATACCCCTTGTACGAAGGTGAGCTCTAAGCTCCCAAATCCAACCCTGTTTATGTAGCATCAGAATAACTTAACCCTAGATCCCCCCGTATCTAGTTTCCCACCCTTTCCACCCCTTTCCTTCAAAACCAAGGTTGATATTGAAGCCTACATCAAGTTTACCTCATACACTGGATATAAGCATCCCCAAATAATTCTCCCAATTATTTGGATTATTAAACTATTTAATTTCCTCTACTTACCAAATTCTCAAACTCCTTGTCTATAAAGACAAGTTTGTTTTTCTCCAAATAACCTTGCCAAACTAAAGCACATTTGATGCCTATATATCATATCCTATCTTCCCAACTCAAAAATAAATATTTTTGAGATTCTTTATTATTTCTTTTTGCCCTTTTTCTTAAATGGCCGAAACAAGAAATAATTCACTAAAAATACTTTTCCACCTCAATAAATTCCAATAAAATTCTACCATGTGTGTATTGGTATTTAGAACCATATCACATCAAAAACCAAGTTTTACCAATACAAAAATATCATTTTTTCTTCCATAATCTACTTCAACACTTTTTGAAGAAGTGCATTTAAATGGGATTATAATCATCAGAAAAATCCCATTTAAATCACGGAGATATTATTTGACCTACACCACCTACCAGCAACATTTACACACTTTGTCCAATGCAACATTTGCAACTTACTTCACAAGCCTCCACTTGTTCAAATTTGCCAAAACAATGCAAACTTGTTTCAAATCAACACCAAACCCTCTCCAAACTTGCACAACACAACTTACCTCCCCTCTGGTCGATCCACATCAGAGTGACCAGTATAACACCTCCCATCCTTGTCCCTTGTGCTTGTAAGAGAGAGGGAGGAGTGTGACTAGTTTATACTTGTAATAAAATAGGTAGGCACCACCCCCACCCCTCTCTGTTCCCTAGCATGACCAGGACCCCCTCCCTCACCTCTCCACCGCCTGTGAGGACCAATCCCCAAGCAGCACCCCCTCTTCCATGCTCAACATGGACATAGTCCATCCTACACCCTCCCCTTCGGTTTATAAGGCCCCAAGGCACCCCAGCTCACCCCTCTGCCCCCATTTGCCGCCAACACGCCCCACTCACCTCCCTAGAGCTCCTCTACCTCTCCCCATCTCTGTTTAGCTCGAAGTAAGATGGAGAGAAAGCTCTTGGCCTTCCCCATGAAATCGAACATAGCTCCTTCCCTTGTGCTCCCCTGGCCCTGCATGTCACCCTATAGTACTCCCCTCCTCCTCCTCTATCTAATCCTGGCCTTTTATTTGACATGCAGACACCCCTGCGACCGCACCGGCATGCTCCTGCGAGCTCCTCCTCGGCCACTACTGCAGGCGAGGCCTCCAGACGTCAAGCCCTCGAGCCAACCTCCCGGTCGTGCTGCCGATCAGACGCCTGTCGCCTTTCACGACCTCCCCGAGCCCCGGTGAGCCTCCCCACCTCCTTCTCTCCCTCTGCTAGGGTTTTGCCTCATGGACCTGTAGGGTTCAGAGCATGGAAAACAAAAATTCTACCGCATGCACACAAACAAGCCAAGATCTATCTACTAGATTGTACAACGAAGTCGATTGGAGTACTCACCTCAAGATTCCAAAGCGTTAATGAGAGCAGATTCTCGGGTGATGTAGTCGACACTTGCCGATCTCAAGATCGCTGTAGACGATCCTTCCGGCGTTGCTCCGCAGCGCTTCATGATCGGTCACACGTTCGGTACTCGATGAAGACCTTCCTATCCCTTGTTCCAGCAGGCAGCAGAGGTTGTAGTTCTCCCCTCGTGATTCCGGTAGCACGACGGCGTGGTGTCGGAAGTAGAGGGAATATCCCGCAGGGCTTCGCCTAAGCCGGTGCGAGTTATGGTGGATCTAGGGTTTTCCGGTGATCTAGGTTTAGAAGGCCGGAGAGGAGGAGGAGGTGTTAGCGGCGACTAGGGAGACAACGACAAGCTGTGGCGGCCAAGCAAGACGGGTGGGGGAGGGATGGTTTGTGTTGTTAGCAGCCCTCCCCCTCTATTTATGAGAGGGGGGCAGCCTTGGGAGGGGAGAGTTTGAATCTAAACCCAAACCCAAGTTGGATAGAAGGAAGGACTCTTTCCTTCTTCCACTAGGAAACTATTGTTCCAGTTTGACTTTTCAAACCTCCCTTTTGACTTTCAATTTAGAGCTTTAATTCTCTCTCGCACATGCCCAAACCAAGTGACCTAGGATATGATCCAATCATTCCACTTACCCATGACACATTCATGGACCATTCCCCTTCCGGTCCGGTGAACCATCTAGAACCTCTCCTATGAAAACATCGAAATCATTCCCGAACTCCGGAATTAGACTTTCCTTATATGAATCTTATTCTCCGGACCATTCTGGATCTCCTCGTGATATCCCGGATCCCATCCAAGACTCCGAACAACATTCGGTATCCCTACTAATCATTCCATATCTACTAAACAACATCGAATCCTTAAGTGTGTCTCCCTACGGTTTGTGAATTATGCGAACATGACCGAGACACTTCTTCGATCAATAACCAATTGAGGAATCTGGATATTCAGATGGCTCCCACATATTTCTATGATTACTTTGCGATCGAATGAACCACTTACATACTATACCAATTTCCCTTTGTCTGGCGATAGTTTACTTATCCGAGGTTTGATCATCGGTATCTCTACATACCTAGTTCAACCTCATTAACGGTAAGTACTCTTTTCTCGTTCCCGTGATATGTGATCCCTTGTGAGCCAGTCACATGCTTGCAAGCTAATTGGATGACATTCCACCGAGAGGGCCCTAAGTATATCTATCCGTCATATGGATGGACAAATCCCACTCATGATCCATGGGAGGCATACTTTCCGAACACTCAATGCCACTTTTATAGCCACCTAGTTACGGTGTGGTGTTTGATGTCATCAAAGCATCCTTCCGGTGATGGTGATTAGCATGGTCTCATGGTCGAAGGAATGAGGTTACTATGTATCATAAGGCTTATAGCAAACGAACTATTGAAATGACTTGATCTTAATGCTACGCTTATCTATAGGAGTATGTCCATCGCACCATTCTCCTAATGATATGATCTTGTTGTTAACAACATCTCAATGTTCATGATCAGGAAACCTTGATCATCTATCAACCAACAAGCTAGTATTATAAAGAGGCTTTACTAGGGACTATAATTTAGTTTACAAATCACACAAGTATTAATGTTTCCAGTTAATACTATTATAGCATGAATGTAAACATTTATCATAAACACAAAGATATAATAATAACCACTTTTATTATTGCCTCTAGGGCATATCTCCAACAGTCTCCCACTTGCACTAGAGTCAACTAATCTAGATTACATGGTAATATACCGAACACCCACGGCAGTTTGGTGCTGGTCATGTTTTGCCCTCGGGAGAGGTTTAGTCAACGGATCCGCCACATTCAGATCTATGTACTTTGCAAATCTTTATGTCACCATCTTGGACATGCTCTCGAATAGCGTGAAAACGTAGCTTGATGTGATTCAGCTTCTTGTGTGACCTTGGTTCTTGCGCATTGGCTATGGCGCCCATGTTATCACAGTAGATAGACATTGGGTCCAGCGCACTTGGAACCGCACCGAGCTCTGTAATGAACTCCTTCATCCATATAGCCTCTTGTGAAGCCTCTGAAGCAGCTATGTATTCCTATTCAGTTGAAGATCTCGCCACAGCGCTTTGTTTTACACTCCTCCAGCTAACTGCTGCTCCATTCAAAGTAAATACGTATCCAGAT
Source organism: Avena insularis (assembly GCA_023614405.1). Taxonomy (NCBI): domain Eukaryota; kingdom Viridiplantae; phylum Streptophyta; class Magnoliopsida; order Poales; family Poaceae; genus Avena; species Avena insularis. The sequence continues at coordinate 101,497,220 of CM042693.1, forward strand.
TGAGATTTAGAATCATCCGGATCGGTGTTCCAACTAGCATCGGTGTAACCATTAACAACGAGCTGTTCATCACCTCCATAAGAAAAAACCATATCCTTAGTTCTTCTCAAGTACTTAAGGATGTTTTTGACCGCTGTCCAATGATCCACTCCTGGATCACTTTGATATCTGCTAGTCAAACTAATATCATATGCAATGTCGGGTCTCGTACATAGCATGGCATACATAAGATATCCTATGGCTGAGGCATAGGGAGTTTTACTCATCCTTTCTCTATCTTCTGCCGTTGCAGGACTTTGAGTTTTACTCAAGGTCGTATTGGGCAACATGGGCAAGAACCCTTTCTTGCTATCTTCCATTCCAAACCTCTTTAGAACTTTGTCCAAATATGTATTCTATGACAATGATATTAGGCGTCTCGATCTATCTCTATAAATCTTTATGCCTAATATGTAAGCTGCTTCGCCAAGATCTTTCATTGAAAAAATATTATTCAAATAATCCTTGACACTATTAAGAAGGTCTACATCATTCCCAATCAACAATATGTCATCTACATATAATATTAAGAATGCTACAGAGCTCCCACTCACTTTCTTGTAAATACAAGCTTCTCCATAAGTTTGTATAAAACCAAAGATTTTGATTACCTTATCAAAACGTTGATTCCAACTTTGGGATGCTTGCTTCAATCCATAAATGGACCGTTGAAGTTTGGATACCTTGTTAGCATCTTTAGGATCGACAAAACCTTTGGGTTGTACCATATACAACTCTTCATCAATGTCTCCATTGAGGAATGCCATTTTGACATCCATCTCCCATATCTCATAATCATAATATGCAGCGATTGCTAACAAAATCCTCACAGACTTTAACTTCGATTGCTAACAAAAGTCTCATCGTAGTCAACTCCTTGAATTTGTGGAAACCCTTTTGCGACAAGTCGAGCTTTATAGACAGTAACATTACCATCAACATCTGTTTTCTTCTTGAAAATCCATTTGTTCTCGATAGCCTTCCGGCCATCCGGTAAGTCCACCAAAGTCCATACTTGGTTTTCGTACATGGATCCAATCTCGGATTTCATGGCTTCTTGCCATTTATTGGAATCTGGGATCATCATCACTTCCTCATATGTCCCAGGGTCATCGGTGTTGTCCACCAACATGACACTCATAACGGGATCATACCAATCAGGAGTGGTACGAGTTCTTGTTGACCTGCGAGGTTCCGTAGCAACTTCAACCGAAGTTTCATGATCAACATCATTAGCTTCCTCTCTTATTGGTGTAGGTGCCACAGGAACTACTTCCGATGCTGTGCTACTCGCAAGTTCGAGAGAAGGTTCAACAACCTCGTCGAGTTCTACTTTCCTTCCAGTCACTTCTTTCGAGATAAACTCCTTCTCTAGAAAGGATCCATTCTTGGCAACAAAGATTTTTCCCTCGGATCTATGATAGAAGGTATACCCAATAGTTTCCTTCGGGTATCCTATGAAGACACATTTTTCTGCTTTGGGTTCAAGCTTGTCAGGCTGTAACTTCTTTACATAAGCTTCACAACCCCAAACTTTATGGAACAACAATTTAGGTTTCTTCCCAAACCAAAATTCATATGGTGTCGTTTCAAGGGATTTAGATGGTGCCCTATTTAAAGTGAATGCGGCTGTTTCTAATGCATAACCCCAAAATGATAGCGGCATCTGTAAGTGACATCATAGAATGAACCATATCTAAGAGAGTTCGATCACGATGTTCGGACACACCATTACGTTGTGGTGTTCCCAGCGGTGTCAATTGTGAAAGTATTTCACATTTCTTGAAATGATCACCAAACTCGTAACTTAGATATTCACCTCCATGACCAGATCATAGAAATTTAATCTTCTTGTTACGTTGATTCTCTACCTCACTTTGAAATTCCTTAAACTTCTCGAAAGTTTCGGACTTATGTTTCATGAAATAGATATACCCATATCTACTCAAGTCATCCGTGAAGGTAAGAACATAACGATAACCACCACGCGATGCTACCCTCATTGGACCACACACATCGGTATGTATGATTTCTAATAAGTCCGTAGCTCGCTCCATCATACCAGAAAATGGATTCTTAGTCATTTTACCCATCAGACATGCTTCGCATCTTTCAGGTGATTCAAAATCAAGTGATTCAAGAAGTCCATCGGAATGGAGTTTCTTCATACGCTTCACTCCAATGTGACCAAGACGACAGTGCCACATATAGGTCGAGTTATCGCTCAATTTCAAACGTTTAGCTTCAATGTTATTAATATGTGCATTACTACAATCGAGATTCAATAAGAATATACCATCTACCAAAGGTGCATGTGCATAAAACATATTACTCATATAAATCGAACAACCATTATTCTCGGACTTAAACAAGTAACCGTCTCGCAATAAACATGATCCGGATATAATGTTCATGCTCAACGCAGGCCCCAAATAACAATTATTTAATTATAAAACTAATCCCAATGGTAGATGAAGAGGTAGCGTGCCGACCACGATCACATCAACCTTTGATCCATTTCCAACGCGCATCGTCACCTCATTCTTCGCTAGCTTCCATCTATTCTGCAGCACCTATTTCGAGTTACAAGTATGAGCAAACGAACCAGTATCAAATACACAGGCACTACTACGAGTACTAGTGAGATACACATCAATAACATGTATATCGGATATACCTTTCTTCTTGATGTTCCCGTTCTTCAAATCCTCCAAGTACTTAGGGCAATTCCGCTTCCAGTGACCTTCCCCCTTGCAGTAAAAGCACTCAGTATCAGGCTTAGGCCCAGCCTTGGTCTTCTTCGCCGGCGCGGTAACTTTCTTACCGCCCTTCTTGAAGTTTCCCTTTTTCTTAGACTTGCCTTGCTTCTTGAATTTGGTGGTCTTATTGACCATCAACACTTGTTGCTCTTTCTTGATCCCCACTTCCGCAGACTTTAACATGGAGAAGAGTTCAGGCAACGACTTGTCCACGTTTTGCATATTGTAGTTCATCACGAAGTTCTTGTAACTTGGTGGTACTGATTGGAGGACACGGTGAATCCCCAAAGCATTAGGAATCACTATACCCAAGCTTTGAAGCTTGCTTGCGTGCCCAGACATATTAAGCACGTGCTCACTGATGGAGCTGCCCTCTTCCATCTTGCAGTTAAAGAACTTTTCAGAAGCCTCATAACTCTCAACTGCCGCGTGAGCCTCAAATATCATTTTGAGTTCATGGACAATATCATGTGGGTCATGGTTCTCAAACCTTTTCCGAAGCTCTGATTCCAAACCATACAAGATAGCACACTGAACTGTGGAGTACTGATTCTTCCGAGTGAGGAAAACATTCTTTACCTCATCGGTAGCATCAGCTGCAGGTGGGTCACCCAACGGTGCATCCAGCACATAGGTCAAATTACCAGCATTGAGGACAATCCTCAAATTGCGGAACCAATCCGCGAAGTTGCTTCCATTGTTTTTTAACTTTTCTTTCTCTAGGAACACATTAAAATTGATGGTAGGGGCCGCCATTGATCTACAACATATTTGCAATAGTATAGACTAAGTTTATGACAAATTGAGTTCTAATTAATAGTTAAATTAATCTAGGCGAACTCCCACTCAAAAAAATATCCCTCACATTGTTTTAGTGATCACACGAACCAAATCCACCACATCAAAACCGATCATCACGAGAGTTGATGTAGCTTCAATGGCGAACAATCAACATGTTCATTATATCTACTATATGACTCATGCTTTACCTTTCGGTGATCCGTGTTCCGAGATCATGTCTGTACATGCTAGGCTCGTCAAGATCAAACCCTAGCTTCCGCATGAGCAAATCTGGCTTGCTCCCGTTGTATACACTCGTAGAATCTAACACACTCGATCATCACGAGGTGCTTCAAAAATGAGCTTTAGCAATGGTGCTTACTAAGGATGAACACTTTATAACTTGAAATTTTGTGAGAGGGATCATCTTATAATGCTACCATCGCGAACTAAGCAATACAAGATGCATAAAAGGATTAACATCACATGCAATTCATAATATGTGATATGATATGGCCTTTCTTCTTGTGCTTTCGATCTCCATCTTAAAGCACGAACATGATCTCCATCATCACCGGCATGGCGTCAAGGTCAATGGTGCCGCTTCATGGTTGTCGTCCACCAGCATCAACTATTACAACTACTTTGAATAATAGACACACATGTCTTAACGGAATTAAAAGGACAACCATATGGCTCCTGCTGGTTGCCGACTTACAATAAGGAACATTGCATACATCATATATAATCACAATCATGGCCATATCACATCACAGCACACCCCTTCAAAACAAAGTTAGACGCCTCTAATTTTCTTTGCATGTTTTACGTGGTTTGGGGCTTTCAATAAGTGTCGCTCTAACTTACGAACAAGAACCACAACGTTGATACTAGTATTGTCAATCACCTGTTGTAAATTGAATCTTAACTTTGTTCGGAGAAACAGGCACCCGCAAAGCCACTTACGCAATACAAGTTGCATGTCAAGTGTGGAGCAAGTCTCATGAACGATGTCATGTAAGGTTAGCCCGGGCCGCTTCATCCCACCATCCCGCAAGATGCAAAGTACACAAGAAGCAATCGACAACAAAATCATCAACGCCCATAATGACCATTGTGTTCTACTCGTGCAACAGATCTACATATAGACATGGCTCTGATACCACTATAGGGGTTTGTAGCATGGAAAACAAAAAAATTCTACCGCATGCACACAAACAAGCCAAGATCTATCTACTATATTGTAGCAACGAGTCGATTGGAGTACTCACCCTTGAAGATTCCAAAGTGGTTAATGAGAGCAGATTCTCGTGGGTGATGTAGTCGTACACTTGCCGATCTCAAGATCGCGTAGACGATCCTTCCGGCGCTGTGTTCCGGTAGCGCTTCCGCAGTCGGTCACACGTTCGGTACTCGATGAAGACCTTCCTCTCGCTTGTTACAGCAGGCATTGGAGGTTGTAGTTCTCCCCTCGTGATTTTGGCAGCACGACAGCGTGGTGTCAGAAGTAGAGGGAAGATCCCGCAGGGCTCCGCCTAAGCCGGTGGGAGTTATGGTGGATCTAGGGTTTTCCGGCGATCTAGGTTTAGAAGGACGGAGAGGAGGAGGAGGTGTCAGAGGCGACTAGGGCGACGACGACGAGCCGGCGACGGCGGCAGCGCACGGGGTGGGGAGGGCTGGCTCTTGTGTTGTTTGGGGCAGCCCTCCCCCTCTATTTATGAGAGGGGGGGCAGCCTTGGGAGGGGATAGTTTGAATCCAAACCCAAACCCAAGTTGGATAGAAGGAAGGACTCTTTCCTTCTTCCACTAGGAAACTATTGTTCCAATTTGACTTTTCAAACCTCCCTTTTGACTTTCAATTTAGAGCTTTAATTCTCTCTCGCAAATGCCCAAACAAAGTGACCTAGGATATGATCCAATCATTCCACTTACCCATGACACATTCATGGACCATTCCCCTTCCGGTCCGGTGAACCTTCTAGACCCTTCTAGAACCTCTCCTATGAAAACATCAAAATCATTCCTAAACTCCGGAATCAGACTTTCCTTATATGAATCTTATTCTCCGGACCATTTCGGATCTCCTCGTGATATCTCGGATCCCATCCGAGACTCCAAACAACATTCGGTAATCATTCAATATCTACTAAACAACATTGAATCCTTAAGTGTGTCTCCCTATGGTTCGTGAATTATGCGGACATGACCGAGACACTTCTCAGATCAATAATCAATAGAGGAATCTGGAAATTCATATGGCTCCCACATATTTCTACGATTAATTTGCGATCGAATGAACCACTTACATACGATACAAATTTCCCTTTGTCTCCCGATAGTTTACTTATCCGAGGTTTGATCGTCGGTATCTATACATACCTAGTTAAACCTCGTTACCGATAAGTACTCTTTTCTCGTTCCTGTGATATGCGATCCCTTGTGAGCCAGTCACATGCTTGCAAGCTAATTGGATGACATTCCACCGAGAGGCCCTAAGTATATGTATCCATCATATGGATGGACAAATCCCACTCATGATCCATGGGAGGCATACTTTCCGAACACTCAATGCCACTTTTATAGCCACCTAGTTACGGTGTGGTGTTTGATGTCATCAAAGCATCCTTCCGATGATGGTGATTAGCATGGTCTCATGGTCGAAGGAATGAGGTTACTATGTATCATAAGGCTTATAGCAAACGAACTATTGAAATGACTTGATCTTAATGCTACGCTTATCTATAGGAGTATGTCCATCACACCATTATCCTAATGATATGATCTTGTTGTTAATAACATCTCAATGTTCATGGTCAGGAAACCTCGATCATCTATCAACCAACAAGCTAGTATTATAAAGAGGCTTTACTAGGGACTATAATTTAGTTTACAAATCACACAAGTATTAATGTTTCCAGTTAATACTATTATAGCATGAATGTAAACATTTATCATAAACACAAAGATATAATAATAACCACTTTTATTATTGCCTCTAGGGCATATCTCCAACAGGACCCCGTCGGGAGGTAGACGGTGATCCCTGACCGTCGATCTGGATCTAATCCAGTGGCCAGGAGCTCCCGTACCGCTTCGCCCCCGGTTGGGCCAACTACGCCGCGACCCTCCCGCTGGCTTGCACCTCCAGCTGGGCCAGAGCCCCTTCTCCGGCCCATTTCCACTCTAGATCTGGCCCACCGACCCCCGACCCTTCTCCCTTTTCTCTTTAATTTCAGATCTAGGAATAACCCCTTGGTTTAAATCCAAACAAATTTAAAAAACACCTTATTTTGGCCAGATCCAATTTTTCCCACAAGCATGCACCTTTTCTCTAACATGTAGACTTGGTGCTGGACCAAAATAAGGATTTAAATGAACATGATAAATCATATACTTGGATATGTCCAAATCACTAACCAAAATCTCCAGAAAGTTTGGTATCTCCAATTGGAGTAAATCCAATTGTTGATGAAAGTTACTGACCATAGCTTTTTCATGTCCCATTGGCCCCACACCCATTTGCTTTCTAGTTTGTAGTTAGCAAAAATAACAAATAAAACCTTTTCTGTCTTTAGGAAATTCCCTAGGCCAAACCAAGTGAGATTCTGACTTAATTCCAACTCCTAGATGACACACATAACCATATCTTCCAAAACCCAGTGGCTCATATTTTTATGAGTCTCTGTTGAATTTTAGTGAACTAAACTCTTCTGTGCATGGTTTAATAACTAATAAAATCATCACAGTAGCTCTGTAAATCCAAAAAGGTTTATTCCAATTTCTATGGAAATGTATTTCCATTTCCTAACATGTGTACTTAGAATTAACTAAAAATCTTCTGTATATTAAATCTGATGAAAAAGAGAAATCCCATCCAATACTGCCTTTGGGAATTTCCCCAGGGCATTCTGTTAATTGTTTTGAGGTTATTCCAACTCCTATTGTTTCAGTCCACCAAATAGCACCTTTTCACCCAAGGAAATAATTTTTGGAACTCTAGAGAAGTTCTGGTGAATTATTTCCTAAAACTAGGGTTTTATCCACTATAAAATCCATTATAAATCAAGGGAAATTGATAAAACAGTGAAACCACTTTTTTGGCTTCATTGTATCAATACCTATTTGATGGTATCATTTTTATACAATGGTATCATACAGATCAAGTCCTTGAGCAAAAACCCTCTCTGAAGTAGTTCCTAGACTCCTTTTCCCAAAGGGATTCTTTCCCTAATGCCTACAAATCTCCTTCCAATCCAATCACATCAAACCTCCAACATCTTACTGATGTATATCTTGTAGTTATCCTTTACTTGATGTATGGTTTGATGCTTGTATGCCTTTTATTGATTGGTGTATTACTTGTTTGCATGTATGATTGATACGGCGATAGTTGCGATTGTGTGATGCCGAGAAGAAGGAAGCATCGGGGTTATCTTTTTTATTGTTATTATTGGTTATCTAACGCTGTCAAGGGACATCTCGCTGGTCACAGGAAAGCCACCATTCTTAAACTCCTATTTTAACCTACTCCTGTTTATCAACTGTTTTATATCTCGTTTATGAATTGCATGATCAAAGGCATGGTTTGTTTCAAATAAAAAGACGTGAGTAAGTTGTCTCCTGCAAGTTATAGATAAGTGCCCATTAGGACACCTACACTGTTGACACCTACTTTACCCTTTAGATCGAGGCTAAGATGATTAGCATCTTCCCTCTTGGAAACCCACATATTTTCAATAATAGAACTATTTTGGGTTTCTACCCTACTACAAAGTTTTCAAAATAAAACCCTTGGAAAGAGGCATCGTTTCCAAGTGGAAGTTTTACTAAAAGAAGATATGAGGAGGATGAAGAGAAAGTCAAGTACGAGAAAGAGAAGGGATGTTCTAAGCCAATGTACGAAACAATTTTATCCGTGCAACCACATTACCTCAAATACCGGGGCTTAGCTCGTAGTTTGTGGTCTTTAGCCGAGGCTGCTCGTACTCGCTAAAGGGGAGAAATCCCCTGAAATCCGGACTGCCATGGGCAAGGTACCGGTGCAACAATTGGGTCTCTCGTGGACGATATGATTTTAGGTAGTACGGACGGAAGATTTTCACTATTGCTATCTGCCAGACTTCAGTCTGGAGATAGGGGTCAGTATGGGAGGAAGGACCAGGGTCGTCGTACCCCATACTCGTACCGGAGAGAACAACCCAAAAGGAAAAGCCGCCGTTGCTAGGGATGTACAAATGAAAGGTTTAAGTTTGATTATCCGAGCCCCCATCTATCGTGTGTAGCGGGCCGTGGTTTTATCCCGGCGGATGTATTGATACTTGTGGGTAAAGTGCACCAACTCTGCAGAGTCTAATCTATTCGAATAGCCGTGTCCACGGTCAAGGACGGTTGGAATGGCAAGTGCTAGGAGGACCCTTTGGATATGTTGAGATGAATTAATGGATGTGACTTGGTCACGAGGAAAGATAAGAATGAGTTTGGTTTTGACCAGAGATGGTCGAAGATGTTTTAAAAGGGATTTTACAACAAAACGGTTTTTAAATCTTTTTAACAAGGATGTGGAGATGTCCGGATTTTCTAAAAGGAGGCATATTTTCTAAAAACTCTTTTTCAACAAAGATATAGAGATGCCAATGTTAGGTCTTTCAAAAATCAACTATAGTGTAGAGCTATCTCGCCACAGCCCAATATGCATGTTTATACACTAGTAGAAAATATGCCTTTCGTCCAGGCCATTAGTCCCGACTGTGGCTGGGGCCGGGACTAATGGCCCTGGCCGGACGGCCCGAGCCACCCAGAACCATATGTCCCGGCCCATTAGACCCCAGTAGTCCCGGTCTGAGGATTAAACCGGGATTAAAGGGTTCTGGCCCTGCCGCTCGCTGGGGGCACCCCCTTTAGTCCCGGTTTGTATCACCAACCGGGACTAGTGTTCTGGCCCTATACATACGCACACCCTCTCCCCCTATCAACTATTTTTTTCCTGGTGGGAGAGAGTGTTGTTGTGCTATTTTTTTTCTTGTTCATACATATGCACTAGAGGTGTTCGGTGAAATGTCCATTAGAGCGATGCAAGTTTAGGTCACGCAAGACAGACATGATATGAGGTGCCCGAGTCACACTTAAGTTTTCTCATCTTTGTTTCCAAGTGTAATAAAAGGTTAGCAACTATTTTCTCATTAAGACCGTCGTGCGGTACTAATTTTAGCATAGTGATTGTGTTTGACATATATTTGTATGATACAGATGAGCCATCCATGGATGTACGGTGACCGACGCTCTGCCGCTTTCAGAGAAGGCGTGCGTTCTTTTCGAGTTATGGCCGAGGAGAACAAGCAACGATATGGTTTTATGTGTTGTCCATGTGTTGACTGCAGGAATGAGAAGGCTCACACTTTAGCAAGAGTCATTCAGAGCCACCTGCTTCGGTTTGGTTTTATGTCCGGCTATAATGTTTGGACCAAACACGGAGAAAGAGGGGTTGTGATGGAAGACGGCGAAGAAGAAGAGAACGATGATGACAACTACCGATCTATGTTCCCTGAATACGCTGATACGGCAATGGAAGACAATGAAGAAGAAGGAGGTGAAGAACGAGAACCAGACCGGCCCGCTGATGATCTTGGTCGGGTCATTTCTGATGCAAAGCGAGACTGCGACACAGAAAAGGAGAGGTTGCAGTTTGAGCAGATGTTACAGGACCACAACAAATTGTTGTACCCAACTTGTGAAGATGGCCAGAAGAAGCTGGGTAGCATACTAGAATTGCTGAAGTGGAAGGCAGAGACCGGTGTGACTGACTCGGGATTTGAAAAGTTGCTGGTACTCATGAAGAGGTTGCTTCCAAGAAATAAAGAATTGCCCGCCAGTACATACGAAGCAAAGAAGCTTGTCTGCTCTCTAGGATTAGATGTGCAGAAGATACATGCGTGCCCTAATGACTGCATCCTCTACCGCATTGAGAATTATGAGAATTTGGATAAATGCCCGGTATGCACTGCATTGCGGTATAAGATCAGAAAAGATGACCCTGGTGATGTTGATGGCGAGCCACCCAGGAAGAGGGTTCCTGCCAAGGTGATGTGGTATGCTCCTGTAATACCACGATTGAAACGCTTGTTCAGAAACAAAGAGCATGCCAAGTTGTTGCGATGGCACATGGAAGAACGTAAGAAAGACGGGATGTTGAGGCACCCCGCTGATGGTCGATAAGGAGAAAAATCGAGAGACTTCCCGGACTTTGGTGAAGCAAGAAACTTATGGTTTGGTCTAAGTACGATGGCATGAATCCTTTTGGGGAGCAGATGCAAAGACCGCCTGGTCACTCTATGTATCTACAACCTTCCTCCTTGGTTGTGCATGAAGCGGAAGTTCATTATGATGCCAGTGCTCATCCAAGGCCCGAAGCAACCCGGCAACGACATTGATGTGTACCTAAGGCCATTAGTTGATGAACTTTTACAGTTGTGGGCCGAACCAGGTTTACGTGTGTGGGATGAGCAGAAACAGGAGCCATTCGACCTACGAGCGTTGCTGTTCGTAACCATCAATTATTGGCCTGCTCTTAGTAACATCTCAGAATAGACGAACAAGGGATATAATGCATGCACACACTGTTTAGATGAGACTAAAAGTATATATCTGGATAAATCTAGAAAGAATGTGTACCCGTACAATCGTCGTTTTCTTCCGCCCAGACAGCCCTTAAGGAAAAAAGGCAAGCATTTCGATGGCGAGGCAGATCACCGGAAGAAGCCTGCCCCCGTACCGGTGCTGATGTATTTGGTATGGTCAAGTATTTAAATGTAATATTTGGAAAGGGTCCTGGAGGACAACCTGTTCCGAAAGACGCCGACGAACGCGCACCCATGTGGAAGAAGAAATCTATATTTTGGGAGCTACCCTATTGGGAAGTCCATGAGGTCCGCTCTGCAATCGACGTGATGCACCTGACGAAGAATCTTTGCGTGAATATTCTAGGCTTCTTGGGCTTGTATGGGAAGTCAAAACATACACCGGAAGCACGGGAGGACCAACAACGTCATAAAAAACGAGACGACAAGCATCCAGGGCAGTTTCAAGGGCCTGCCAGCTACGCTCTTACCAAGGAAGAAAAGGAAATCTTTTTTGAAGTCCTTTTTAGTATCAAGGTCCCGTCTGGCTTCTCGTCTAACATAAAGGGAATAGTAAATATGAAAGAGAAAAAATTCCAAAACCTAAAGTCCCATGACTATCACGTGCTTATGACGCAATTGCTTCCGGTTGCATTGAGAGGGATTCTACTGGAAAATGTTCGGCTGGCCATTGTGAAGGTATGTGCATTCCTCAATGCAATTTCTCAGAAGGTTATCGATCCATAAAGTCTATCAGTGTTACAGATTGATGTGGTCCAATGTCTGGTCAGCTTCGAGTTCTTGTACCCTCCATCTTTCTTCAATATTATGACACACCTCCTAGTTCACCTAGTCGAAGAGATTAGAATTCTCGGTCCTGTGTTTCTACACAATATGTTCCCCTTCGGAAGGTTCATGGGAGTCTTAAAGAAATATGTTCATAACTGTGCTAGTCCAGAAGGAAGCATCTCCAAGGGATATGGAACAGAGGAGGTCATTGAGTTTTGTGTTGACTTTCTTCTGACCTTAAGCCGATTGGTGTTCCTGAATCTCGGTATGAGGGGAGGCTGACTGGAAAAGGCACACTAGGAAGGAAAACAATGGTATGTATGGACAGAGATTCTTTCAATAAATCACACTACACAGTTCTACACAATTCCACTTGGTGGCTCCGTATATCGAGAAACACAAGATTATTGTATGCTCGGAAAACCCGGGGATGCCTGACTCCTCGATTAAAGTGGAACACGAGGAAACTTTCAGCACTTGGTTGCAGAAGCATCTCATGAATAACAACACTGTTGAAGATCATCTATACTTGTTGGCACGGTTACCATCTTCGACTATATCTACTTTCCAAGGGTACGAGATAAATGGTAATACATTTTACACGATCGCCCAAGATAAAAAGAGCACCAACCAAAACAGTGGTGTCCGCTTTGATGCAACAGATGACAACGGGCAGAAGGACACATATTATGGGTACATAGAGGAGATATGGGAACTTGAGTATGGACCTACTTTTAAGGTCCCTTTGTTTCGGTGCAAATGGGTCAAGATGACAGGAGGAGGTGTACATGTAGACGAAAAGTGTGGCATGACAACAGTGGATCTCAACAATCTTGCATACATGGACGAACCATTCGTCCTAGCCAACAATGTGGCTCAGGTTTTCTATGTGAAGGACATGTCTACGAAACCGAGAAAAAGAAATCAGCAAAAGAATACAACTTCCGATGAGCCAAAGCGCCACATAGTTCTTTCAGGGAAAAGAAACATCGTGGGAGTGGATGACAAGACAAATATGTCAGAAGATTATAATAAGTTTCATAAAATTCCGCCCTTCAAAGTGAAAACTGACCCAAGCCTCCTGTTAAATGATGAAGATTCTCCATGGCTACGGTGCAGAAGAAAACAACAACACTAGATAGGGATGTTGGTGTAATATATTAAACCTTTTATGTAATCATATTGTTAAATGATGAAGATTCTCCATGACCATGATGGCCGCACTATAAATAGAGGTAAATGGCAGGGCAGGCTGGGCCAGGCAACACCAATAATAGGGGTTAAACCTTTAGTCCCGGTTGTAGAAACCAATCGTGACTGAAGGGATTGTGGCAGGCTGGGCCAGGTAGCACTAATAATAGGGGTTGAACCTTTAGTCCCGGTTGGATGAACCTTTAGTCCCAGTTGGATGAACCTTTAGTCTCGGTTGGAGACAACAATCGGGACAAAACACGAGTGAGCGCTAATAATAGGGGTGAGTGTCGACATTATGTCGTGAGTGTCGACACTATGCCGAGCTGCTTGTACTATAAATAGGCCAGTCCTCCAGCCAGTTTGAGGCATCTCCAAGATCGATGGTTTTCGAGAGCAGGGACACCACTACGGCCAGTTTCAGGGAGATGCCGCCTGAGCCCAATCTTCCGGCATCTCCAAGAAACTGGTCATAGAGGCACTCCCTAATATGTGAAATTAGGTTAGCTCCCAGGCATATTGATCTAGTTAGAGAAGTTACAAGCTGCAAGATGGTCTTCGAGAGCAGGGACACCACTACGGCCAGTTTGGGGAGATGCCGAGCCCAATCCTCCCAGATCTCCAAGAAACTGGTCATAGAGGCACTCCCTAATATGTGAAATTAGGTTAGCTCCTAGGCATATTGATCTAGTTAGAGAAGTTACAAGCTGCAAGATGGTCTTCGAGAGCAGGGACACCACTACAGCCAGTTTCAGGGAGATGCCGCCGGAGCCCAATCCTCCCATCTCCAAGAAACTGTCATAGAGGCACTCCCTAATATGTGAAATTAGGTTAGCTCCCAGGCATATTGATCTAGTTAGAGAAGTTACAAGCTGCAAGATGGTCTTCGAGAGCAGGGACACCACTACGGCCAGTTTCAGGGAGATGCCGCCGGAGCCCAATCCTCCGGCATCTCCAAGAAACTGGTCATAGAGGCACTCCCTAATATGTGAAATTAGGTTAGCTCCCAGGCATATTGATCTAGTTAGAGAAGTTACAAGCTGCAAGATGGTCTTCGAGAGCAGGGACACCACTACGGCCAGTTTCAGGGAGATGCCGCCGGAGCCCAAAACTGCCGCATCACCAAGAAACTTGTCCTAGAGGCACTCCTAATATGTGAAATTAGGTTAGCTCCAGGCATATTGATCTAGTTAGAGAAGTTACAAGCTGCAAGATGGTCTTGAGCAGTGGACACCACTACGGCCAGTTCAGGAGATGCCGCCGAGCCCAATCCTCCGCATCTCCAAGAAACTGGTCATAGAGGCACTCCCTAATATGTGAAATTAGGTTAGCTCCCAGGCATATTGATCTAGTTAGAGAAGTTACAAGCTGCAAGATGGTCTTCGAGAGCAGGGACACCACTATGGCCAGTTTTAGGGAGATGCCGCCGGAGCCCAATCCTCCGGCATCTCCAAGAAACTGGTCATAGAGGCACTCCCTAATATGTGAAATTAGGTTAGCTCCCAGGCATATTGATCTAGTTAGAGAAGTTACAAGCTACAAGATGGTCTTCGAGAGTAGGGACACCACTACGGCCAGTTTCAGGGAGATGTCGCCGGAGCCCAAATCCTCCGGCATCTCCAAGAAACTGGTCATAGAGGCACTCCCTAATATGTGACCGCACGTGTTTGGAGATCAGATCTTCATGGTAAGTACGAATCGGAACTAAAGGTCCCCCTTTAGTCCCAGTCCAACCATAAAACAAGACTAACACTCAAGACATTTATTAATATTTAAAAACCAAGACTAAGGAATCGGGACTAAGGTTTCTTTAGTCCCGGTCCAGCCACAAACCGGGACTAACACTCAATACATTTATTAATATTAAAACTGGGACAAACTGGGACTAGCTAACACTTAGGACTAAAGCCGCCCCCTTTAGTCATAATCATGCCTAGTCCTATAGTACACAGCTTCAAGGTCTTCTTCGTCATCGTCATCATCATTGTCATTGTCACCTGCCACTCCGGGGATCCTGAGCCCAACCATGGCATATACCGGGGGAACCTGCCACTCCGGCCTCGGATTCACAGCGGGCGGGTGGACTTATGGGCACCGCAGGCGAGGATGGTCTCCCCCGGCAATGTAGCGCATCACGCCTATGATAGTACGGTTCGCCAACCACAGACGGCGGCCGGCTTCATTGTGGTTCACCGGGGGTGGGCCATCACCATCATACCTGGCGAGCTCCCATTCCCGCCGGTTAGCAAAGAAGGCATTCTAGGTGTCGTAGTTGTCGGGATCCCACTGGGGATCCATCCGCTGCTCCGGTGTGAGCTCGTGGTAGAAGTGGTTCGTGATGGCCGCCTGTCGGGCGGAGCCTTGAGGCACGGGAGGGACAGGGACACCTCCAACACTCAGCATCCAGCCGGCGGGCGGCCGGTAGCCTGGTGGGCAAGGTTAGCTTGAGGCGCACAACGCCTCCGTCTCCTCGAGGGTCAGAATGGCCCCGTAGGCGAGGGAGAGGAGACCAACAGACAGGAGGAAGAAGCCCATGGACGCGTAACGCAGACCAACGAGGTATATATATATATGATGTCCGATGATCGTCACTAGATGTACCTAGTTGTATATATATAATGTTGACGAATGTTTCTTCACTTAGGCCTCTACATCGAGCAAGAAAACCAAGCGTGGCCCAGGCAAAAAGTTGTCCCTGGGTACTATTTATGAAATTACAGAGGTTTCAGGAGATGGCGAACCATTGGAACCAAAGAAAACAAAAACAACTATTTGTACAATAATGCGGAGTTGTTGCTAGAGATCGCACCCCGATCACAGTTCGGGAGTGGAATAAGCCCAAAGAGTCGGAATGGAGTGATGTGTATATCGACGATAGGTTCAAAGATGAACTTTTTAATGACCTAATGGGACATTTCAAGCTGCCAGAATGTGACACTGAAGACGAGACTACTGAAATGAGAAAGAAAGTCAAGTAGTTCGCACTAAAGATGGCCAAACTATTCAAGAACTAGAAGAAGTCATTATGGCAACAGTATCAGAAGGACAAGAAAACCCCATTATTCGAAGGCTATCTAGTGAAGCAGCAGCCTTACTGGGATGCATTTGTGCTGTATAGGAGGTCAGGAGTTGCAGAGGAAAAGTCAGAAAAAACAAGATAAATGCTGCGAAGAAGAAATATCACCATAACTTGGGGCCACGGGGCTACACGACTGCCATGCCTAAGTGGGATGCAAAAGAGAAAGAGCTTCATAATAAAGGGATCATTCCAGAACCAATTCGCGAAGAATGGGATTTGAGGGCAAGAAATTGGTTCCTTGGGCATGGGAGTACATATGACGAACTTATAGGGGACCTTGTTTGCAGTGATGGCATAAAGGTACCCAGGACTACATGGCTAAAAGTGGTCAAAGATAATAAAGATGGAATAAAACAGTTTCATCCCGATAGAGAGAATGACTTGCTGACCTTGGTCCTCGGGAATCGCGAACATACAGGATGAGTCCAAGGCCTTGACGGGAGTTTCACGTGGGAGACTGGGTTTCCTAAGGACCAAGGTACCTATAGAAGCCCAGCAAGAGCAAGCAACGATGGGAGGAGGAGGAGGCAGACAAGTTCAAGCAGCTTCTTGGAAGACTTGACAAGCAAAGCATCGACATCGATTTAACTTAGAGGAATAGCGCGCTTGCAGCAAGGTCCTCCACTCGATATTACCGCCAACCCATCTCAGCGACGAAGCAGCGTCGCTGAATTGGAGGTCCCGTCTAACGATGCATCCTATACTATAGATGGCGGTCCCGGCTACCCCGTGGATGGAATTAAGGAGCAGATACCTTGTGAGCTCCATAAAAAATTGAAGAACGTATCTGTGAAGGTGGCGGTCGGATCGGCTTTGCCTTGTCCGCCTGAAGCACGTTGGCATGGCCGTGAGATTCCAACTGGCTATGCTAAAGTCGGGGTGGATCAAATCATAAAGGAGTGGGAGTCAATGGAGCCTGGCATCCCTGGACCTGAAGGTGAGATCACACTGGGAGAAGTACTTGGTGGGATCATTCTTTGGGAAAAGAACACCATACGGTTTCTAGGCTCGGCTCCAAGGATAACACTACCGCCTCCGAGTCGTCGCAGGTCTCCTTCACCTCCACCTCCACCTCCATCACCTCCAAGAAGCCCACCCCATGATGACTACGACCCCCACATCCCGAGTCCATCTCGATCTCCGCCGCAGGCTCATCAGTCTTCGCCGCCCGCTAAGGACAATAAGCGGAAGCGTGCTCCGTCAGTGAGTACTAAAGGACGCGGCAGCCCAAAACGGAAAATGCTACCCCTCCCAACAGTCCCTCATCAGAATCTTCCCATCAGACCTTACGATCGTACTGATGCGGAATCTGCAGCGATATCAAAGGCCGAAGTGGTGGTGCATTTTGAGAAGAAGAAACCCGAGCCCGCTCCGGTATACACCGAGAAGCAAAGGCATATGCACTTGATTTTCTGAACAAACCATCACAATATGAGTTGCACCATAAGCCAGATGACTATATACGCACACTTCAGAAAGAAGTGGCAAAGAGCAAATCAAGTAAATCAAGCAAATCAAGTGCAAGCGGTAAAAAATCAGCAAGCACAAAAAGCGGAGCAAAATGCAATCAGTAAAAAATCAGACGTTCCCCTTCTCGGACAACAGGAAAAACAAACGATTGCACCCCTCAGGTGGTTTCACAAAACGTTCCACTCCTCGCACAACAGCCACTTGATATGTCAATAGCTGCGGAGTTGGCGGCCAGCATGGAAATTACACTTGATGAACTGTTAGGCCCCCAACTCGACCATCTACCCAAGATGCCACTAGCCCCTAAATATGTCACAGGTGAGGATTTGATCAGCAAAGAGAGGCTGAGAGAACTGCCAACACAAATGCGGAATCTCCATCAATGGTACTCGACGGTCATAAAGCAGGGGAGAATATTTATCGTAGCCAATGTTCCACGTGAGTACTACTTCAGAACCGAAGAGGTCCATATTGAGTTTCCAGAACTGTTCCAGTTATACCATCTTGACGCCCTGGACAAATCCATCCTCAGCTGCTATTGTCTGTAAGTTGTTGAATTCATTATCTACATGTTCAGTTTTTCAATTGTTCAGTTCAAAACATGTGATTATCCTTATTATGCAGAATGAAGATGCTGGAATGTAAAAGAAAAAGAATCTATAATATCAGGTTCATTGACCCAGATAAAGTGCATATAGCCACGCTAAGGGATAACCCCGAGGAGACGGAGGAAAACATTCTAAGGTTTCTACTAGAGCAAAATTTCTCTAACCACATACTGTTTCCTTACAATTTTAGGTGAGGGTCTTACTCTGTTGTACACATTCACTTTTGATTAGTCGATGGTAATAAGTTTAACTGATGTATATATAAATGTTTGCAGCTTCCACTGGGTTCTGCTAGACATTCAACTTGATAAGGGAAGAGTTGATGTCATGGACCCATCAAAGAGAAACCTGGAAGATTTCCGCAGCATGCAGGACATGCTCCAGAAGTATGTTTCGCGCTCTATCAGTATCTTTCGTTGATTTACCGAGATATCAGGTAATGAATAACTCATTCATTCATTCATTTTCTTCGTCGGTTAGGGTTTGGATCCGGTTCAAGCACGAGGTTACGGGTGTATTTACTGAGAAGCTGACGTTTAAGGCCATCTCTTTACTTCTAGTTTCAATACAATAATGATGCTCTAGATTATTATTTTGATTCAATTCTATTCTCGTAAAGTGCACGAGGCAGCCACGGGGGTCGAATCTATGTGGATTCTACGTTTGCGAGTTCATTCGCACGTTTACCACCGAACACAACGATTAGAGTCGACGTAAGCAATGCATTCACACCATCATTTTATTGCCGTCACCTTTTGTTATCATGATTGATACATATTGATCTCCTTTTTCTTATATATAGTTCGAGAGAATGCGGGATCAACTACTACCAGAGCAACGCATACTAGCAATTGCGGAGGAGCTGGCGGGATTTATTTTCAAAGATATCGTAGACGATGCCGGAGAACTTAGTGTGAATAGACGCTACTGATCTCCATGTAATTGAACTATTTTGTGCTCTAGTCCCGGTATTCTGTGATCTCCATGTAACTATGTAAATTGTATATATTTGTATGCTCGATTTTGTAATACAAGTTATCTTATATATATGCAATAACGTGTACGATATGTGGTGGCGTACAAATATTTAAAACCATTTTGAAATGAAAAATAAATAAATAAAACAATACAAAATGAATTCTTTGCCGCGGCAGAGAAAAGGCGCAAAATGCTGCCGCGGCAGAGACCCACTAGTCCCGGCCTGTGGCACCAACCGGGACTAGTGGGGGTGCACCCACTAGTCCCGGCTGGTAACTAGGCCAAGACTAGTGTTGGGCCTCTAGTCCCGCTTGATTAGTCTCGGTTCAAAAACCGGGACTAGAGGCCCTTACGGCCCGGGACTAGAGGCCCTCTCTCCACTAGTGTATAATACCTTGTCTCGGTGGTTTGCGAGTACATTCAAAGTACTCACTGGCATTGCCCCTGGCTATTTACATGGCCAGATTGCAGATGTTAAGAAGGAACGAAGGTGCTGACGTTTATGCGAGCTAGGCCGTCTTCCCAGTCAGTTGCATGTAGGTTAAGGCATAGGCTCTGCGTTGAAGACTCCCGCTATTTGTGTTGTATTCGCCATAATGGCCACATTGTAAGTTTTTGTACTCGTTACTTTATGGATGTTATAATGATACTAGTCGGTTATGCTCACGGCTCACTGATCATGGGAACGTGATTTGTATGCATAACGGGTATTCTCGGACCGTAAATCCGGGGTGCCACAGTTGGCCCGATACTGTTCTTGCGTCCCGTAATGGCTGCCCACAAACGGGCCATTTCCTAGGAAGGCCCATTACTATTTTGGCCCATTAGCGGCCTACTCAGGTTCTATCCTGTTACTGTTTTGGCCAAGTAATTTTTTGATTTGTTACTGTTCTTGGCCTATTACTATTCTGGCATGTTACCTTTCTAGGCTGCTACTGTTTTGGCATGTTACTATTTTGGCCTTCTACTGTTTTGGTCTGGTACTGTTTTAACCTGTTACTGTTCTGGCATGTTACTGTTCTAGCCTATTATCACTAGCAAGTACATGGGTTAGATATTGACTGCCATAGGTCAAGACGGGAATAATCAAGTTGTTCCACTTGCATTTTCTTTCATGGAGATCAAGAACTCCGAGAGTTAGGTTTCAGGCAGCTGAAGATAGCAATTGTGAAAGATACACCGAATGTGTGCTTCCTTCATGATAGGCATCCAGGTATACTAAGCGTGATAAACAAACTCACATAGCCTGCTCTTGATGAAGTAACTCCATGGCAGGACATGTAGAGTCATTGATGCATGCGGCATCTAGGGGCCAACTTTTCCTCATAGTTCAGGAACAAGGCCCTTATGAACCTATTCAAAAACCTTTGCAAGTAGAACCAACACTACAAGAAAAATGTCCTTTTACAATTGACGATTTTCATGGTTGAAGGACCGTTTTTCATGGTTGAAGAGTCTTCTATGACGGATGCCCTTCATGGTAGAATCCCCATCACAAATGAATCTACCATGATTTTTTTCGACCGTGGCGGATCGCACCCTTCAGCCACGAAAAGTCTTTCCGTCGTAGATCTGTTCGCCAGTTGCATTGGCTACTGATGTCATGCAAACTGCCATGTGGCAAACACCGTTAACAGCCAGTTATCACCGTTAACTGTCAATGAAACTGTGGTAGAAGCCAGGCCCAGCCAAGTCCTGAAAATTATTAAGTGGGTCGGCCATTAAGAGAGCCCAACAGTATTATGGCCTTATATTGTTTTGTTTTGCACTGTTTGAATTGGGCCCATTTCCATGGCCCGTTGTGACCCGTAAACTTTTGGGATCGTTACTGTTTTGGTTTACTAAAGGCCTGCCTGGGCTCACTACTATACAGCCCATTAGCGGCCTGCACAATGTCGGCCTGGTAATGTTAAGGCCTGTAGTCGGCCCAATACTGTTCTTGTGTCCCCTAATGGCTGCCCACAAACGGGCCATTTCGTAGGGAGACCCATTACTATTTTGGCCCATTAGCGGCCTGCTCAGGTTTTGTCCTATTACTATTCTGGCCAGGTAATTTTTCGATTTGTTACTGTTCTTGGCATGTTACTGTTCTGGCATGCTACCTTTTTGGCTTGTTACTACTTTGGCCTGCTACTATTTTGGCATGTTACTGTTCTGACCTTCTACTATTTTGGTCTAGTACTGTTTTAGCCTGTTACTGTTCTGGCATGTTACTATTCTAGCCTATAATTGTTTTGGTTTTTAGCCCGTTACTATTCAGCCAGGTACATTTTAAGGCCTATCACCGCTTATGCGGAGAGGCATGCCATGATTCTAGCCTTTTACTGTTTATTGAGCCCGTCTGCTGGTCGACATATCGTATTCTACAATTATGGCACAATTCTTGTTTAAAACAGTCCGTTAATATTTTCGCTCACTAATGGCCACACGAGAATCAGCATATTACATCAACCGGAAAATTCTGAAATTTATTGTTGGGGAGGTGACCCCGGATAGGGTCAATATAGGGGAAGACAAGAGGAGTCTCCCTTGTCATATGCCGAGTTACTGTTTATGTCGGCCGAGTCATGTAAGAGTCGGCCGAGCTAAGCAAGGCCATGACATGTACAGAAGGATAAACACCTTATCCGGCCGACATATGAGTTAAGTCGACCGAGTAAGTCTGACTAACTTGAATATAGGTGAAGGCCGAGCCGAGTTATGCGAGACAAGGCCGAGTAACACGAAGCTTGCAGGAGAAGGAGGTACCTATAGTTAAACCCTAGTCGCTAGCTAGGGAGAATCTGAACAGATCCAAGCACAAAGGACAAGGAGCAGAGCAGCAAAAGGGCAGAAGAAGGTCACTGAGGTGACAGTCGTGGAGCCCGAGGTGCGCAGCTAGAGCTCTCTGGAACATTGCCGTTGTTAGAAGGGGGACACGGAAAGAGAGTCGCCGAGTTACCATATTGGGACAAGCATATTCCTCGAATATGCTTGCCACGTCAGCCCTAGGAGGAACCAAGGCACCCCTTTATAAGGGGAGAAGCGGGCTCCTGAGAAGGGATCGATTCATTCTACGCCGTAAGGCTCGTGTAGTAGTCTTCTTCTTCCTGCTAACAGCTCAAGGAGCACTTGCAGTTCTTGTAAGGAGAAAGAAAGATCTTTATGTTAGTCATTTGAGTGTAGAAATCACTGCATCTTCCCTCCCCGGATCCCTCTAGCATCCATTGGCCCCATACTTTAGCCTACCCATGGCATCTGCCGTGCCACCACCACGACAGTTGGCGCCCACCGTGGGGCCAGCAGCGGTGCTAGCTGGAGTCAAGATCCAGACGGGAAACTTCATTCACATCGGCGAGCGCGTTGTCTCTGGCTTAGTCCAGAGATTTGATCTCTGGGACCACGTCAGCGATAACGCAGGCAGCTTCAGGAGAAAAGCTCCACCGTGCAACGGCGTCTTCATCAACTTGGGCACGCACTAGATCTACGTTGGCGTCGACACCTCCTGCGTTTATCCTCACCTAGTTATTGATGCAGGAGAGCCTCCCCTCAGCGTTGCGAACGGTCCGCGTGGAGCATTCCCCGTCGGCAGCGTCGAGGTGATGGTCGCAGCCGAGGCAAAGACGGCAGCAGCAGGCGCCGGACAAGCAAGGAACCGGCGGCGGGAGGACAGGTGACCACAAAGCAAGCAGCTCCACAGCCCACCGAGGTAGATCCGTCAGCAGCCAAGTCAGCCAAGGTGCAGGAGACAACCCCAAAGGCAGCAAGGGTAAGATGGCCACCTCTGGAATGACCAGAAAATATTCTCCAGGCAACTATAGATAATCTGACCATGCCTGTAGCGCTGATACTTGATCCGGCTAATGCTCAAGCTGAGTTAGAAGAGACTAGGCGTAGCATCGTAGAGGCAAAAAAGGTGTCGGCCTTGCGGGAGTCCTTAAACAGGACCCTGCGAGAGTATGCCAAGGCAAATAAACTAGATGTTGCCCCCGAGCGGGTAGATGAATTACGATTGAGAGGAAAAAACCTCATGAATGATATCAACAAAGAGCATGAGACTCATAAGGCAGATTCAGTTGATCTAGGCTTGCCGAGGTATAGCACCCCGACAAAGAACCTAAGGGTGGCAAATGCTGCTGCATTGGAGTTAGAAGGATTAACCGGAGAAGCCCGGCAGAAACAGCAAGAAAGAGTGAATGAGCTGGTACGTATTGCGAACCAGTAGAATGAAGAAATGCTTAGGGATGACCCGGCAAGACCGGGAGCCTCGCGTATGGTTCATTCGGCTGGAGCAGCGCCCGCCCTATCAGTGGCAGCCGCATCCTCACCCGGAAACAAAACGCGAAAAGATAGAGCAGTAACTTCAGGAAAAAGAAATAAGCAAATTGTCCCGTATGATCCGGCAGTAGCCGGAAAAGTCAATGAGAACAGAGGCAATGGGAGCCGAGGTAACAGTGGCGAAAGAAACCCCGGCCGTTCCAACAAAGGCAACGGAAGCCGAGGTAATGGAGACCTCGGAAGAGGAAATCATGAGAACAATGACCCGGCGGAAGGAAGGAGAGACCCACCGCCTAATCCTCAGCCAAGATATGAACCTCGGCAAGAGCGAGAATTGAGACCTGCTCACCATAATCAAGCAAACGAGAGGTACAATGATGGTTACTCAGATATGGAGTATGCAGGGCATGGTGGAAATAATCATTATGGAATACAGGAAAGAATCATTTACAGTAACTTGCCATCAAATGATGCAAGATCAAAACTAGACAGGTTGTACCGGTCCGAGTTGTTAGAGGAGCAGGGTCCGCCTGGTCCGGCATGTTTTGGACCTCGGATCATGGGCGAGCCACCAGTGCCAAACTTTTAGCTGGCAAGGGGCACGAAAACATACAATGGGAGCCCCAAACCACATGATTGGTTGACTGACTATGCTATTGCAGTAAAGATAGC
Organism: Avena insularis; assembly: GCA_023614405.1. NCBI lineage: Eukaryota > Viridiplantae > Streptophyta > Magnoliopsida > Poales > Poaceae > Avena > Avena insularis. Next base: position 101,521,455 of record CM042693.1, read on the forward strand.
TAGTGGAAACTTGCGATGGGCGGTAAGATATGTCCCGCAGATGCTGGAAGGACCAGCCAGAGTATGGCTAAACAATCTGCCAGCATGCAGTATCAACTGTTGGCTAGATTTTGAAGAGATGTTTGTCAGCAACTTCACAAGTACTTACAAAAGACCAAACAGGCCACAACAACTTGCTATGTGCAAGCAAAGGCCGAATGAGACAGATAGAGAATTCTTGACTCGGTGGTGTAACCTTAGAAACTCATGTGAAGGAGTTATAGAATCTCAAGCGATAGCTTGGTTCGCTCAAGGCTGCTGATATGCCAGTGTTTTGTGGCAGAGGCTGCAAAGAGATATGCCGACCACCTTGGTAGAAACCATCAGGATAGCAGATTCATATGCTTTGGGGGATCCGACACAACCAGAACTGATGTCGGCAGAACATCGAGAGCATCAGGATCAATATGCAAGAGATGCGGCCGGATCATCGAGGCGCAACGAGTTCAGAGGTAGAAGAAGAGAGGAGAGACCGGAGTACATATATGCATCCAATCAGGTGGCAGCGGTAGTGCAAGATCAGAGTCCGAAGCGGTCGGCAGAAAAAATGGTCCTCAGCAGTGGACGCCAAGGAACGAAGGGTAGAGACAGTGGACACCAGAACAGAAGAAGCAGTGGCAGGAAAGGCCGAAGTACACGTTTGAATCCATGTTGGATCAACCGTGTAAGTTTCATACACCAAATCCGGCCAAGCCGACTAATCATACAAATCGGCAATGTGCCTGGATGAAAAATGCAATGGGGAACCCGACGAGCATGCAAGCGCATCCCCATCAAGCGCATCAACAGCAGTAGCCGCAGTTAACCGGAGCAAATGCGCAGCAGTTAATGTTACCACCACCTCCTCCAAGGTATGATAACTCGGACTGGAGAGATGCAGTGCATCAAGTGATAAATCAAGGTCGGGATGGAAGGGCAAACCCCAGAAATAATGGACGTAATGATTACAGAGAGCATCATCAATCATATTGTGTGTTCACAACAGAACAGCAATACAAGCAAAGTGTACAACACCGGCATATGGAGGTAAATGCGGTTATGCCGGCGGTACCAAGATATGTGCCTTGGTCAGATCAGGAAATAACCTGGAGCATAAAGGATCACCCGAAAATAATGCCGAATCCAGGGTCATACGCACTCGTACTAGATCCGACATTTCTCGGGCCCAGCATTAATGTGAAATTTTCAAAAGTACTCATTGACAATGGGAGCAGCATCAATATCATGTACAAAGATACGATGCATAAACTCAGAATAGCGCAGAATATGCTGCAATCCACAAGAACCACATTCCATAGAATAGTGCTGGGTCTTTCATGCGAACCCATTGGGAAAGTCCGAGTGGATGTATTATTCGGCACAAGGGAGAATTGCAGAGTGGAAAATTTGGAATTTGAAGTGGTGGACCTAGAAAGTTGCTATCATGCTTTACTCGGACGGCCGGCATTGGCCAAATTTATGAGCAACTATCACATCACTTACTTGAAAATGAAGTTAACCGAACCACAAGGGGTGATAACAGTAGCAGGAGATTACAGGAAGTCGATGGAATGTGCCTCGGCCGGATCAAACCTGGCCGAGTCATTGGTGATTGCAAGAGAAAAAAGAAGGATTCAAGAGGTAGCGGCTCGCTCGCCAAAGACCTGAATATGCCAGCATTAGCCAACCCACATGGAAGTGTTTCTTTCCATCCGACTAAGGAGACAAAAAAGGTCCAGATAGATGAGCAGTTCCCAGGGCGCACCATCACGATTGGTGCCGACCTAGATGCCAAATAGGAAGGCGAGCTCACCAACTTCCTCCGTGAGAATCGGGATATCTTTTCCTGGTCAACTCAAGACCTGCAAGGTGTGCCGAGGGAGTTGGCTGAGCACTCTTTGCATGTAAGGCCAGGAGCAAGGCCGGTGAAGCAACCTCTCCACCGCTTCGCCGAAGACACGAGAAAAATAATAGGGGATGAGATAGCTCGGCTCCTTGCGGCCAGGTTCATCATGGAGGTACTTCATCCGGATTGGCTATCAAATCCGGTATTAGTAGAAAAGAAAAAGGATGACCCAAATGTAGCCGTCGCATGGCGAATGTGTATTGATTACACGAACCTAAACAAGGCGTGTCCCGAAGATCCTTTTCCTTTACCTAGGATAGATCAAGTCATTGATTCGACCGCTGGTTGTGAGCTGTTGTCATTTGTAGGTGCGTATTCTAGTTTCCACCAGATACCATTAAATCTGGCCGATCAAATAAAGACTGCGTTTATTACCCCGTACGGGGCTTATTGCTATCGTACCATGCCATTCGCCTGTAATGTCTGAATCAGAGCAACATACCAGAGATGCATGCAAAAGTGTCTACATGACCAGATAGGGAAAAATGTGCAAGTATATGTGGACGATGTGGTTATAAAAACCAAAGAAAGTAAAAACTCCTGGATGATATTCGGCAAATGTTCGCAAACCTGAGAAGGTTTCGAATGAAGCTTAACCCGGAAAAATGTACCTTCGGTGTGCCGGTTGGGAAATTACTCGGTTTTCTCGTATCCAGCCGAGGTATAGAGGCAAATCCAAATAAAATACGAGCAGTTGAAAAAATAGAATTGCCGACGTGTGTAAATGATGTACAAAAATTCACGGGCTGCCTGGCCTCACTTAGTCGATTTGTATGTCGGCTGGGGGAAAAGGCATTACCTCTGTATCAACTAATGAAAAAGTCTGATAAGTTCATTTGGACACCGCAAGCAGATAACGCATTTCATGAATTAAAAAAGATGTTGGTCACGGCACCAATCCTGGCATCTCCACTATCAAAAGAGCCTATGTTACTTTATGTAGCTGCCACTAACAGAGTGGTAAGTGCGGTAGTTGTCGTGGAACGGAATGAAGATGATAAGTCAATACAAATGCCGGTATATTACCTAAGCGAGGTACTATGGGCCTCAAAACAGAACTACCCGCACTACCAAAAGATGGCTTATGGAGTATACATGTCGGCGAAAAAACTTAAACATTACTTCGAGGGACATCCGATAAAAGTGATTTTTGAAGCACCCATAGCCGAGATATTGAGCAATAAAGATGCAAGTGGCCGAATAGCAAAATGGGCAATTGAGTTATCACCTTATGCTCCGTAATTCGATAGGCGAGATGCAATCAAATCTCAGGCGGTGGCCGACTTCTTTGTGGATTGGGCCGAGGTACAATATGAGCCGCCATTACCAGATCCGAATTATTGGACAATGCATTTTGACGGTTCCAAACTGAGGAATGGTTTGGGGGCAGGAATAGTGTTAACTTCGCCAAAAAGAGATCAGCTGAAATATGTGCTGCAAATACATTTCGCCGCGTCAAACAATGTAGCCGAGTACGAAGCACTCGTCCATGGGTTAAAGGTGGCAAAAGAGATTAGAATACGTCGGATCCTATGCTACGGGGATTCAGATCTAGTAGTACAGCAAGTATCAGGCAATTGGGACGCGTTAGATGCGAATATGGCCCTATATAGATTCCATGTGCAAAAAATCAGTGGATACTTCGATGGTTGTGAGTTTCATCATATACCTCGGGCACAAAATGACGCTACAGACACGCTGTCAAAACTCGGATCAACTAGGCAATCAATTCCCCCGGGTATCGCCCTAGAGCACCTGAGAAAACCATCGATAACACCATCACCAGAGTCCAAGTCCATTCATATCTCGGCAGAATCAAGAGAAGGAAGTATGCCAATGGAAATTGACAAAGAATGCAACCCGGGATTTCTGAAAGTGAACTCGGCCATAGCACGAGTGAATATAGAGAAATCTGAAGCTGTTATTTCGGCAGAAAATATGGAAATCGATAGTGAAATTATCTCAGAGAAAATCATGCCGACATGGGCGCAACCCATATTTTCCTTCCTTAAGGACGCAATCTTGCCGAGTAATGAGGTACTGGCTAGACAGACAGTAAGAAGAGCAAAAGCTTATACAATCATAAAAAATGAGCTGTATAAAAGAAGCGTCACAAGCGTGCTGCAAATATGTGTTGACTCGGTAGAATGCCAGGAAATACTCCTAGATATACATCAGGGAGAATGCGGGCATCACGCCTCGTCCAGATCTTTGGTGGCCAAAGCATCTAGGCATGGATTTTATTGGCCGACGGCATTGAAAGAGGCGAAATAATTGGTAGAAAAATGTAATGTTTGCCAGAGATACGCCAGCAAGATACATATGCCATCGTCCGAGTTAAATACGATACCAAGCCATTTTCTGTATGGTGCTTGGATATGGTGGGTCCATTCAAGCCAGCCCGAGGCGGAATGACTCACATTTTAGTCATGGTGGATAAGTTCACAAAGTGGATCAAAGTAAAACCAATAAAAAATGTGATGGACCACAACAGTAAAATTCCTCAAATATATTATCTTGAGATATAGTTATCCACATAGTGTTATTACAGACAATGGCACAAACTTTGCTGAAGGGGCCTTTGCTAGATTCTGCCAAGAAAAACACATAAGGCTAGATGTTGCCTCAGTGGATCACCTAGCATCAAATGGGCAGGTAGAAAGATCTAATGGACTAGTATTGTCCGGGATAAAACCCCGGCTTGTCGAACCTCTGCAAAGGTCGGCAGGATGCTGGATCGAGGAACTACCAGCAGTACTATGGAGCCTTAGAACTACCCCAAACAGGTCAACAGGGTATACCCCATTTTTTCTGGTATATGGGGCAGAAGCTGTGCTTCCAGCCGACATAATACATGATTCGCCAAGAGTAACCCAGTATACAACCACTGAGGTATGAGGTAGCTCGGCAAAACGATCTCGATTTGCTAGAAGAGGACAGGGAATTGGCATTATCAAGATCAGCTATTTATCAGCAAGACCTCCGATGATATCACAGCAAGAAAGTCAATCCAAGAGTTTTTAAAGAAGGAGATTTGGTTCTTCGGCTAGTGCAGCGCACAGCCGGCATGCACAAACTTTCACCCCCATGGGAAGGACCATTCATCATGAGTAAAGAATTGCACAATGATGCATATTACCTAATCGATGCTCAGTCACCAGAAAAGAACAAGGCAAACAAAGCCGGTGACGAATCAAAAAGACCATGGAACATAGCTTTAATTCGCCGATTCTATACTTAGGAGATATATGTTGTACGTCATGATGTAACGCATCAAGTTGGAGTATCAAGCGTGTATTTGACCTCGGCACCTCGAGCAGTGACTCGGGGACTGCGCAATGTTGTTTTTATTTCTTGAGACTATGTAGTAAACCTCGGCACCTCGAGCAATGACTCGGGGACTGCACCATGTTATCTCTTATTTTGAATTATGTGTTAAATATTCGGCACTTCGAGCAGTGACTCGGGGACTGCACTGTGTTATTTATTATTCTAAGTTACGTGTTAAATTTCAGCACCCGAGCAGTAACTCAGGGACTGCACCGTGTTATTTATTATTTTGAATTACGTGCACCTCGGGCAGTAACTCGGGGACTACACCGTATTATCCCTTATTTCGGATTATGCATTAAACTTCGATGCCTCGCGCATTGACTCGGGGACTGCCCCATGATTATTTTTTATCCTAAACAAAGTGCATTAAACTTTGGCTCCTTAAAGCAATGACTCAGGGACTACCCCGTAGTATTCTCTGCATTGAGCCATGAATTATATCTCGGCAACCCAATCCGTAACGCGGGGACTGCCGCATGATCCAAGATAAGACGATAGAAAGTTGAAAGCACAACGGCTACTCTACCAAGTTTATAAAAGGCAGGCAGGGTAAATGCCGAGCTAAGGTCAACCACATGGAAAAATACAATCCGAACCTACGAAATAAAAGTTCACCAAAGCAAAGATGTAAAGCAATGAAACTTGTTTATACAAAGTAATAATAATTACCATCACCCATGCCTCAGCGGCAAAAGGCAAAAAGGTTCGCACCACACGAAAAGACGGACAATTGTTCCACACACATCATACGCTCGGCATACCGGGGACTGAAAATAACTTAAGAGGTTTTTTGAACCTAAACAACGAAAAGGGCCAGAGCACCCTTAAGGGGCAGCAACATGATCAGGGGCGTCGGGGATGGCTATCTCGGATGATGGCGGGACGACCTCGGTCTCCTGTGCAGGGGTGTTTTTAGGAACTGGGCGCTCTGAGGTAAGAGGTACCTCAGCCGAGGTTACTTCGCTTTCAACAGAAGCAATAGTAGCATCGGGGGAAAGCCTCGGCTGCTGAGAAACATTAGCTTGAGCTTGAGAGTGCCCAGTCCCTTTAGAAGATGATCGCACGTCGTCATCCTCATCCGAGCTTGCATTGGAGTCACGGGAGTTGTCCGAGTCACCCTCTGCCTCATCCTGATTGGCCGAATCATCATCAGAGGCATCTTCGACTTTGATATCATCCGCTGGGTTGGGAAGAAAACTCGGCCCTTCAATCCAATTGTGCACGTCAGCGTACTCAACAAGTTGGAAGGCACGAGCTTGACGGCGAGCGACGAATTCTGGATCCTTAACCCAACGAGAGCCAGTGCGCAAATTCATCAAAGTGTCGAGCGAAATGTACTCGTACCAAGATAGAACGGCTGTAAGTGCCATGTCAGCACTAGCCCTCCCAGCAGATTCCCTCCAGATATTTAGCTGGTTCTGAGATGCCATTAATCTCTCCACAAGTATTTTGACTTCGTCAATATCAGGTGTCCCTGACGTGTTCGGCCAAAGAACATGGTAGGCCCAACTGCAGCGCCAATGGCAATCAGGAAGTTTTCCATTGAGTATTCTGGACTCGAGTCTACGGGGACACCTCGGCGCTGGCGAGCAGAAATCACTGCCTTAGAGCTCACTGGTCTAGTTTCCGGAAAATGATCTACACGAAAGGAAAACATATCAGTTAAAAGTAAGAAAGAGGAGAAGATAACTCGTCCACAGTCAAAAACTTACGATGAATATAACTCAGCATTTTCTGGAGATCCTGCGTCCAGTCGGCCTTATTTTTCTCAAAGTGAGTGATTTCCTCGCCCATCATCTGATTCTTCAGCTCGGCAACATCGAGGAGTTCTTTGTCTTTCTGCAGTTGCAGGCTTAGTCGATTTTTCTCTTCAGAGAACTCTTGATCAACCTTTTCCAATTTGGATTTCTGCGAGAGCTTGAGAGACTCAACCTTGGCACGTAACCGGGTTATTTCATCATCCTTTTCTTTAAGCTGCGTCGAATGAGTGGCGGCTTGTTCTAAAAAATGCCGCATCATATCAGGCATGGATATGCACTCTTGATGGGACGCTTCAAGTATTTGTAACTCGGCTATACCAAAGCCAGAAAGCTATAAGGAACCCAGGATAAGTCTCGAACGAAAAACAATAGACGAGAAGAATAACTAACCTTCCAGAGCTTTGACCTTCTTGGTAAGGCGAATATTAAGATTATTGATATTAGCTGCACACCAGCAATGAATGAATTAGCACACCAAGTCGAAAATATTAAGAACTTAAGGAACAATACAAAGATTTATTAAATTACCAGTTTTCTTCACCACGGGGAGAACTTTCTCATATTTCTCCTCCAACTTCTTGTGTGCAAAGAGCAACCTTTGAAACTCGGCTGTCCGCCGATAATGGGCAACCTAAGTACCAAAATGAATTACACAGCTGTATATTCAAAGCTAAGACAGATCCGAATCAAGTAAAACTTAACTCGGATCTAGGTGGCTGGATATTCAAAGCTAAGACAGATCCAAATCAAGTAAAACTTAACTCGGATCTAGGTGGCTGGATATTCAAAGCTAAGACATATCCGAATCAAGTAAAACTTAAATCGGATGTAGGTGGCTGGATATTCAAAGCTAAGACAGATCCGAATCAAGTAAAACTTAACTCGGATCTAGGTGGCTGGATATTTAAAGCTAAGACAGATGCGAATCAAGTAAAACTTAACTCGGATCTAGGTGGCTGGATATTCAAAGCTAAGACAAACTTAACTCGGATTTGGATTCTGTTCATTCCATTTGCTTAATGGATTAGGCCAAGATTTAATTTGGTCTTTAAATATTTCTTATTTAATATTTCTGTCTTTATCTTATAAAATCCATATCTTTTTATTTATAGATCCAAACTTGGTGATTCCAATTTGTAAAATCTTATTCAATATTTATTTATCCTTTTAAATATATTTAGGATTATTTGCTCACCATTTGGTATGGATTTATAGATAGATGCTTTATTAGCTTTGGAAATTAAATTTCCTTATCTTATTAAATTCATAAGATTTTATCCATGGCTCCAAATTAAGTGAAACCAATTTCTATGGGTTTATAATATTTCTAATAGTCATTCTTGATCAATTTGAAATGTTTGTTTGACCAATTTTTATATGGATCAAATCCATAGGCTTAGAGATAACATGGAAATGTTTTTCTTCCATTAGGGTTTTGGTTTATTTTCCAAGTGTTTAAATTTCCAGATGCATTTATGAAGAATGCATTCCACTTGATTTGAATTTAGTTGGATTCAAATGTTAACCAAAGTTTGTTCAAGATGGGATTTTAAGTTTCTATTTAGAAACAAAAGTTTCTTTTCACCCTAAATTTCAACAATTATTTATTTTGTTTATTTATTTTTCACATTACAAGATTTGGAAAATCTTGGATGTGACACTACGTCATCGTCTTCGACGAGCGCTCCGCTAACAGAACTAGACATGAGCTTGCCAGAGGAATCGACGGAGGAGAAACTAACGGCGAAGGAAGGCCTGGAAGCGCAGGGCCCCGTCGTGGTTCTTAGCGAGTACGGCGGCGGAACGGAAAAGAACCGCCGCAGGAAATCTAGAAAAACAGAAGATGCGCCTAGGGAAGGAGCCTAGCGATGGGACCGTAGAAAAACTCACTAGCGGTGGTCTTGAGCAAGCGCATTTTTACGGATGAGGACCGAGCTAACGGACCCGTCCAAGGAGATCGACAATGGCGCAACCACAGGCACACGAACAAACGCAAGGGCGCGAGGAGGAAGAAGAGGAGCGGTGAGCGAAGGGGGAAAGTGAATCCTCTAGCCCCGCACCCCTCCTTATAACCGCGCAGCCCTAGCCGTAGTGGGATCGTGCATGCGAGCGCTGACCGTGTAAATCACGTGCGGCGCGGAACTGGCCATGTTGAGTGGAGCCACCAAGACCACACATCGCAGAGAGGATCAGCCCCCACCGACACGGCAGACACGAGGCGCCAAATACGACGTGATGGGCGCAGTAATCACTGTAGCTTGTCAGTGGACACTGTAGAGGAACATAAAACTAGAGGAATAATGATGAGTGGTACACGTAGGACGAGGTGTGCTCGAGAAGCTACGCGGATACCTCGAACAGAAAAAAGTAAGTCGGAAGTAAGGATAAATGAATGTTGGGAAACTGATGTGGCCCGGCCGAGGTTACAGGCAGGACCACACCAGCTTCGGGGACTAATGTTGGGGAGGTGACCCCGAATAGGGTCAAGACAGGGGAAGACAAGAGGAGTCTCCCTTGTCATATGCCGAGTTACTGTTTATGTAGGCCGAGTCATGTAAGAGTTGGCCGAGCTAAGCAAGGCCATGACATGTACAGAAGGATAAACACCTTATCCGGCCGACATATGAGTTAAGTCGGCCGAGTAAGTCTGACTAACTTGAATATAGGTGAAGGCCGAGCCGAGTTATGCGAGACAAGGCTGAGTAACACGAAGCTTGCAAGAGAAGGAGGTACCTATAGTCAAACCCTAGTCGCTAGCTAGGGAGAATCTGAATAGAGCCAAGCACAAAGGACAAGGAGCAGAGCAGCAGAAGGGCAGAAGAAGGTCACGGAGGTGACAGTCGTGGAGCCCGAGGTGCGCAGGTGGGGCTCTCTGGAACATTGCCGTCGTTAGAAGGGGGACACGGAAAGAGAGTCGCTGAGTTACCATATTGGGACAAGCATATTTCTCAAATATGCTCGCCATGTCAGCCCTAGGAGGAACCAAGGCACCCCTTTATAAGGGGAGAAGCAGGCTCCTGAGAAGGGATCGATTCATTCTACGCCGTAAGGCTCGTGTAGTAGTCTTCTTCTTCCTGCTAACAGCTCAAGGAGCACTTGCAGTTCTTGTAAGGAGAAAGAAAGATCTTTATGTTAGTCATTTGAGTGTAGAAATCACTGCATCTTCCCTCCCCGGATCCCTCTAGCATCCATTGGCCCCATACTTTAGCCTACCCATGGCATCTGCCGTGCCACCACCACGACATTTATTACATACCAGAATTTCAATAGAAACAAAATGATGCATTACACAGATATTGCCAGTCATGGATTGGAACACGGTTTCTGCTACGGATCTTACATCGCCATACAAGTAACAACATGCTTACCATGACAGTTGTAGAAGAGATTATCAAGGAGATGGTCAGTCCAATCTTGTCTATCTTTTAGTTCTTGTATCTGTTCGCGTGTAATCGTGATTATTGCATTTGTTTCCTCTGTTTCATGTTCAGTTAAATCAATTGTTTGAAGTGCAGCTGTAACATCTCTTTGTGCTGGAAAAACTGGGAACAGTGGGCCGATGCAAGAAATAACCAATATCATTGCTACTTTGTGAAATAACCTCAATACTTAATGTAGGAGTCCTTGTTTCTGCCTCCATAGCTTCATGTGCATCCTGAAACAAAGAAAACAAGTCAGCAAAGCATACCAGCAAACGGGAAGCCAACTTATATGTAAAATAATTGTAATGCATCATTGGCTAGGAACAATAAATGGTGTTCCTCGTACATCTCTTTCCGGAATAACATGAACAGTCAACGTGCTAGACCGATGCAAGCATGTGCCTGTATCACAATCGCTCTATGGAACAGACAATATATATTATTTACAGGCTAAAACTAAGACATATTAAGTTAGAGCGGCAAAGTAGGTAAAGAAACACTGTGTTTGTTGTCAAAGAATTTCAAAATCAGCATTGTCCTAACATACCAAATCAAGCAATCAACATGTGTGTCTCATGCAGTCTAACTAAACTATAGTGGAAGTGAACATAGTGAACCAAGCAACTAGACTCTTTCCCTCATAAAGAAATCATATCACTGTGTGATGGAAATATAAAAAATATAACAAAAAGAGGTGTTTGGGATCCCTTAAGCTGCTTAGAATTGGTCAAGACAACAATCATTAACCTATAATATAAAATAGTATTTAGAAATGGTCTATAATACGAACTAGCCAGATCAATGTGCAGTTCGGGAAATTAGATTGGACCTCAAACCACAGAAGGTGGCATTGTTTTAATCATCGGCGAACTATGATAGTACCTTAGAAAAACAAGCAATAGATCAAGTGTGTGCGTGTGTCTTAAATAGACCACCAACATCATTTCAGAGAAACAAGATATCAACCACTGCTTTTCAGTAGCCAGATCATTCAAATATTTTGATTGTTGGGCCAGTATACAAAAAAGAAGAGAAACAAAGAGATGGGTTATTTGCTGCCAAAACAATAGTTGGATGCAACCAAAAGTAGCAAAAACCTTCTTTGTAATCCCTATACTGTGCATCTTGCAAGATCAATGAAGTATTTAAACAATGTATGGCTGGTATGAAGTGGAAGATCAAATTAAGAAGAATGTGAAATTATTTTGATAGAAGAACTTTGTGCACCATATAGAGTTGGTAGCTAGGAAATGTAGCAATCATACGCCGTGTGCATCATAAAAACTGCTATTTGAAAAAAAAAGATATCCAACATATATTATAATGTCAAGTAAAGGTGTACGAGCTCTGTTATCTATATTATATCCATAGGAAACACGACATAATATCACATCACAAGTCAACTAAAAATGAAAAGGACTCATAACCAATTGAACCATTTGGTGGCTAATATTAAACTAGCAAGATCATCTAATCATATGTAGAAGAAATCTAGCAGACATAAGTAAGAACATATGCATAATGTCTCATGTTTCTTAGTAATCAACCATTGTATTTTTCGCAGAATTTGCCATCATTTAAGTTAATAAAATCATGAAATTGCTTTAAACATGAGCAAACTAAAGAATCAAATTGGCAATAGAATCTATATGTGCATCATGTAGAGTAGCTAGTGAGGTAATGAATTAACCAATCAAACAGCAAGGGCACGATAGACTTCCAGATCATAGTAAGATGGTTATAGTATATATATATTAACTAAGTATCATACAAAGTTTAATTATGCTTTTTATATCTAGGGAGAACATTGCAGTTTGTCTTAATCAAAAAGTACACCCTATACATACTATTATATTTTACTAGGTTAGTCATTTCAAGAGTATCATCGATTGTATGACACATTCATGCTAACAACATATATTACATGATACTAGCTATGAAACTCTCACTATGAGTAGTCAGCTAGAACTCCTCCGTTTCAGAATATAAGATGTTATGGCTTTTGTGAAACGAATGTATCTAGACCTCCCTTTAGTGTTGGTAGAGTAACTTGTAATAGTATTGTATACATTTAAACTAGTCTAAGTTACTCCCCACCAAGACCAAGTAACTTAGAAAAGTCTCATACATATAACACTCGACTACGTTGCTACCTTGAGAGTGCATATAAGCTCTAATATTATAATAGAATATAAATTAGTATAGAAGTGGATATACTTAAATCACCACCACCTAATCATGTTCTAGTTAACGTATATATAGATGCATAGATGATCATCAGTCACATATAGCAAAAATAGATCGCCACCATAATTGAGTGAGAAAATTGAATTATAAAACAAGGGATTTATGTTTGGTCTTTGTGTAGGGATTTTTAGTAGCAAAAAGAGATCGCCACCGTTAAAGGTTATCTTGTTCTAATCATTGGCCAAATCATGTGGTGCCAACACTAGAAAATGTGACTACCTCCAGGGTTCATACAAACTCTTAAATATAGCATAAAAATACTACAATAGACTATAAATGAACATAAAAATGGATATACTTAAATTACCACCACCTAATCATAGTCTAGTTAACGCATAGATAAATAGATTTGATGATGAGTCAAATATAGCAAATAATAGATCATCACCATGATTGAGTGAGATAATTGAATTATAAATCAAGATATTTACATTTGGTATTTGTTACCTAGCAGAAAAATATAGCATAAACGTGGATATACTAAAATCACCACCACCTAATCATGGTCTAGTTAACGTATAGATAGATATATAGGTAGATAAATGAACATAAGTCAAATATAGAAAGAATAGATCATCACCATGATCAAGTGAGCACATTGAATTATAATCTAGGGATTTACGTTTGGTTTTTATCTAGTCTTGTTTAAGGTCAATCTTGTTCTAATCATTAGTTGACTCATGTGGTGCCTCGTACAAAGAAGCATATGACACTAAGAACATCTCAGTAGAAACAAGGGACTTACTTCTCTTTGTGCAGTCCTGTTGGAGGACATCCTGTTGTCAGTTCGTTCATTGAAGACATCCACTGCATCCCAGTACTTGGATAAACGATGCATCTACTTTATTGTTGCTCCTCTACATATAGGTTACGACCACTCATTAACATAAAAAGGTTTGCATTCAGCAATAGAAAACAACAAGTACTTACAATATTGTAGGGGCGATTCACTCTATGATTATCCATGTTCCCTGTGAGAGGAAATCATATCAGATAGTGGTTGTTGTTATTTACAAAGATCTAGATAGACATTATAGTATAATCACTTGTGAACACGTAGATCATGGAATGAAGAAATATAAACAAACATTTTAATGAAATAAAGTTTGCCATGGCGAGAAAATAGAATGCAGATACAGTCACTCCTTAACACGAATAGGAGAAAAATTACGATGGAAAATGGTTTAACTTGTGAAATAGAATTGCAAACAAATATGTAAAGTGCCATAAAATTTGCCATGATCTATAGAGTAGAAAGATGTTGTATTAGCATTAGGATAAACAAAATAGACATTACAATGGTATACCTCGTGAACTTATAGATCAGGGAATGCAAACACATATGTGAAGTGACTTAAAATGCCATGAACAACATAATAGAAGGTAGATATGATGGTGCTCGACAGGTTGACGTGGAGCACTTCGTTGGTAACCCCAAGAGCAAGGTGTGAAGAGCACATCAGCAAGTTTTCCCTCAGTTGAGACCGAGGTTATCAAACCAGTAGGAGGAAGGAAACGTCCCAAAGGTGTTGCAAGCAACGTGGAAACCTGCACAACACAAACTCAAGACTTTGTCCCAACGAATCAGTGAGGTTGTCAAGCTCACCTGTGTGCTGTAACAAAGGATTAACTGTATGGTTGTAACATCCCAAAAATCATAACTTGAAAAGTTTGCATATCATTCATGCATCCTTATGCATTTGGATTATTTTCAAATAAGGATTCAAATCAGAAGCCATTTGTTTGCCTATTATTTTATGTAAGAAAGACAATGGCTTTATTTCTACTCTCAAAATATGAGAATACTTTTATTCAACCAGAAAGGTTTAAAAGATGATTTCAAAGCTTTCTCAAAGTTTTCAAAACAAGAATCTAAATTAAAACCATTTATATGCCTATTATATATATTTAAATAAGGCATGGTTTTAATTTATATTCAATGGGCCAAAGTATTTTTGAGTGTGCAGCAGTGTTTTATACACAAATATGTGCATGGATCAATCTACAAAAATCCGGAAGTGGTTTGAATTCAAACTCATTTGAAAATCATTTGAAAATGGTTTCAGAAAATCAAAACAGAAAAAGAAAAGGAGAAAAGAAGAAAAAAATAAACGCAGCTAACCTATCTTGCCCAACCCACCCGCGACCCAGCTACCAGCCCACCCGGGAAAATCCCCTCTCCGCTCTTTTTCTCACCCGCGCGCACACCCTCTCCCTCACCATCGAGTGGACCCAATGCCAAGTCAGCATCGTCGTCCCCAAATTTCCGCGCGACGACCCACTCCGCCGTTTCTTCCTCACAGTGACGCCGTGATTGATTCTCGCTTAATTCCCATTGATTCCTCGTGTAATTGCCGCCCTCGCTCTGGCTACTTAACCTCCTCGCCGCCCCGCATCTTTCCCCTCACTCACCACTGCCTAAGCGCCACCAGGCTGCTCGTATTGAAGCTCGCATCGCCGCTGTCCGACGAACTCCGGCGACTGATTACGGTGAGCCCCGACCGCCTCTGCTTGCTGACCTGCTTTCCATGCTCGTGCGCTTCTTCTCATACCCATTTTTTGCCTGCTCGTGACCTAGGTCGTCGTCTTCGACGAGCTCCAGAAACGGCAGAAGCGTCGCTCAACTCCGGTGAGGAATCTAGGTAAAACCCGAGCGCGCCTTGCCTTTTGCCTAGCCTGTCGTTTTCGCCTAGACCATGCACACCTCCTAATGCTCCTGGTTTCTGCTAGGGCGATCCAGAGCATCGTCAACGTCTCCGCCACCTCGTGCCCGACACTTCTAGCAACTCCGACAAGCCCTAGCCTCTACTTCAGCACGGCCCCGCCCCAACCGCGACCATGTTGAGCTTCCTCGTGCACTCACGAGTCTGGTAATCAACAGCGCAACCCCCAGCTCCCTCTGTATTCGCTGGACCGTTGCTTCCAGTAGCACCGCCGCCAGTGACTATTTGCGCCGCCCGTCCATGGTCGTTTGATCGAGCACCGTTAGATCTATATCCAGCGCCTCAGATTAGATCACTTAACGAATCGTTATCAGTCAATCTGTCTCGTGCGATTTCATTTAAATCCTGCGGCTCACGTTCATCGATCCAACCGGACCGGTACGGGCCAATCAGATGCGTCCACGTGTCTGGGATTTTGTTTTAAAATCTGTTTTTGAATCTATTAGTTATTCAAACTTGTAAAATTCATAACTTTTGTTCTGTTTATCCAAAAAGTACAAATAATATATCATTGGAATCACAAAATTAAATCCTACACATATGTAGGCTTGGTTTTGCATTTTGCCTCTGTTAAAATAGAATTTTATGCAGAGACATTAGTAAGCTTATTTTGTATATAAAAATTAATTGGAAAATGTTTTAAAAGTCAAATTAGGTTTATTTAGTGTATTAATGTTTAGTTTAGAATTTAGTACTATTTACTTGTCTTGTTTGGTTTGAGAAAAATCATCACATGGAATTTGCATGCATTCATATATTTTTGCTTGAATTGTTTGGAATATAAATTTGGTGCTATCATTTTATATGTAGATTTTGGTGCTAGTGGTGATTGTGATTGTGAGGATTTTTGCTACTCCCCCAACTACCAAGGCAAGTGGTGCTTCATATTTTTGTCCCAATATTTTGACTATGCATTAGTGATATTTTGTATAGGACTTGCATGTTATTTTTGCTAAGTATCTTTATGCTATGCTTGGGAAATCCTAGTAGTTGTAGACTTGTTAGAATTTTCTCTAAGTTAAGATACTTGCTATATTTCCATGCTTAGCCTAGCTAGCAGCAAACAAGGGTGGAATATATTCATGCTATGGAAATTTTGCTAAGTCTTTTGACTTGTGTTTTTGCTTAATAAAACAACTAAGTGAATGAATCACCTGGGTGGAATGGTATGATGGTTTGTGTTGAGTGGTTACACAAGGCCCATGTCTATGGTTTACCTTGTGTATCACACTTGTGGAAAGCCACCCAGGAACAAAGGTATTTGAGATACTTAGTGTTTAGAAGCTTCTAGTGCAACCACATGGCATATGGGCTCTGCCTTGATCATATAGGTTGCAATAACTTAGCCATTTGGACAGTTGGTGGTAGGGTGATAGGTTGGAGTGCGTCCATTTGGTCTAAGGGAAGGCTTTTGAAAGGTCTCGTCTTGATGAATGTCAAGTCTTGTGGGGAAAGTGCACCACCTCTCTAGAAGGAAAAAGCTAAGTACTTAGCCGTGTCCCTGGCAATGGACAAACGAGCATGAAGACATTGAAGCTATCAAGAATCTCCTAATCCCATTTTCTAAGTTAAAAATTTGTGGTTGAAAAAGGGTAAAGGTTCACCTATGTCTATTGGTGGTTCCTTGGGAGTTTTTGTCAAACAAAAACTTAGTGTTTTCAACTGATAGGCAAAACCTATTTTGAGCAAAGCAAGCCTAAGCTACACTTAGCCAAATTCATATAGATGTTAGAAGCTATTATTCTACTAAGGTATCACTTGCCAATACTATTCCAATGTATTGACCCACTGTGGTTGTAACTTGTGATGTTGTAGGTTACTCTGATGAGGAATAGGGTTATGAGTCGACACTCAACATGTTTGCCTGTCGCACATGAAGATGAAGACTCTATTTTATTTTGTTAAGTTGAACTCTTGCTCTAGCCTTTGTCTATGGAGTTATAAAAGACTATGTTATCTCTGGAATGACGATGTAATAATGACCTTTGTTCATGTGTACTTCATCTTAAACTGTGGATGCTAGCATTTGATCCAAGGACTAGCATTGCAATCATAGGGACCTTTACCTTTACAAAGGTGGGGTCTTACAATGGTGTGGAAGGTAATGGTGGTTTGCAGCAAGTAAACAGTAACATTGGAAGATGTATCAATGGTAAAGATTGAACCGGGGTCCATAGTTCACTAGAGTTGCTCTCCTTAGATAAACAACATGGCATGAATGATAAACAAATTACATCAGAATAAGTGACTGGAACTGAGCAAGGCATAACAATGCAATACTAGTCAGAACCCTATGAGATTCGATTGGGCAATACAACAAAATACATAGACCGCCATCCAACTGCATCTATGACTAGAAATCCACCTTCAGGTTATCATCCGAACTGTCACATCCCAAATTTTTAGATTTGGTACTGCATGTCATACATGTCATTGCATCATAGTCATGTTTACAAATTTTCAGTTTTAAAAGCTTTTGTCAAAAATCATCACTTGCATATGCCTATTGTCACCTACACTTGAAAGCTTGGTTTTCACCTTGCATATGTTAGAAAGTTTTAATTTAGATATTTGGATAGCACAGGTGCGTAGAGGGTTCCGACACGAACCCGTAGCACTTTGAATCACCTCAATCGGAGCTTCAGAGCAAATTCTACAGCAAACTGAATTTCTGCTTAATTTGAGACAGTTTAGACAAAAAAATCAGTTAAGAAAAACATCCAGGAAAAAGAATAAAGGATTAGGAAAAAAAGAAGAGAAAAGCAGCAGCGCGTCGGCCAGCCTGTGGTCCAGCGGCCTAGCCGGGGCCGTCACAATGAACCACCAGCGCTGCTAACAAGACGCATCCGCTTGAAAGCAGATAGTAGCGATGCAGCCGCACGCCCGTCGCCTGCCTCAGCCGACATGCGGGGTCCGCTTGTCTGCGCCTTCCTCATCATGACCGGCATGGACTCAATAGACCCGCGCGTTTGTGCTGAAAATTTGCGACTAATCCGAACCCCCGCGATCGATTCTTTCCCTCCTCTTAATACCTAGTTTCCCTTCTACGAAAACCCCCGAAATTTACTCCCTAAGGCGCCGCCATCGACGAGTGATTTCTCGCCGGAGAACGCTGCCGCCACCGCCGCCATTAGCACAGTGAGCAGATCCACCGCCATGGCAGCCCTCCCCTCGACCCCCTTTTCCCTTTATCGAATTCCCCATCCTCGACTGAATCTTCTCGACCCTTCTCCCTTGACGCGCAGGACCGCCGACGCCGCCAACGACCTCGCCGGAGCACGCCACCGCCACCCGCGCTCCAGCACGCCACCACCGCCGCCCTTGGACATGAGAGGCACCGCCGTCACCGCCTTGAGCTTCAGCATCGCACCCCGCACGCCGTACGCCACCCCGCCGCCGACCGTCGGAGAAGCCTCGCCGTCGACCGCCTACGCCGCCCGGTGAGCATCTCCATCATGACCCCCCCTTGCTCTTGGATCGGCCATGGATGGCCAGATGGCCGTGGACCATACTGCTGACTGGTCAGCACCGTGCCGCGTCAGCGTGGTCAAAGTCAGCTGATTTTTGACTGTTAATTAAATCGAGTTGAAAATTGCAGGAATTAGCCGAATCTTGTAAAATTCATAGAAATTAATCTACTGGGCCAAAAATTGCAAATAAGATACTGATGGATTCAGGTTTTTGAGTAGAATATTGCTGCACAATTGTTTCATATATTTACATTAAGGTTTTTCCGTTAATAAATAAATAGTTTAATGGCCTATTTAGAGTAATAAATTCATAGGAAAAGTTTTACAACTTAGAAAATTACAAATGAGGTGTGCCTGGAATCAGTAGAACATGAAGAATCTGATAGTTAATTAAAAAGGTAGCCTTACAGTACTAGAAGTTGCAGAAAATATTAAAAAGCTTTCTAGAGTATTTTAATTACTCAGGAAGTTCTATAAATCCTTTTGGAGCGATTCCAGTTGGTACTGGTTCTATTTTATGTTGCCTACACAGTAGTTATTTTTCCAAGATTTTACAAACTATTCAATAGCAGTGGCTTAATATTTGGATTATAGCTCCATTGTTTGGCCATTTAAAATTGCATGCTTTGTTTTTAATGTTTTTAAAATGTTTTTCATGCATGCATATAGTAGGTATAATGAAAAAAGGTTGTAGAATGCTGCTGAAGCTTTGTTCAACTTGTCATGAATGCATCTTGGATTGTTATGTTTGTATATGATTGTGTTTGGATTGTTTATGTGTTGCAATTGTATCGTGTAGATTGTGATGAGTGCAACGCTTGCTCGTGTGAGGATTGTTCATTCGACCGCTACAGCCAAGGCAAGTAGATGCTACTTTTTTTATGATATTGTCCTATATTTTGTAGATGCATGTGTAGAAAAGTACTATCGCTATGCTATATCCTATTATGTGGTAGGGATCTCTTGTAGTTGAGCCACCCTTGGTAGATGTGCTTAGCCGTGCTATGATGAACGAGAGATGGGTTACATCACTTGAAAGTTGTTTATAAAGTATTGTTTTGTGAAAACTAAAAACAACTTAATCAATGAATCTCCTGGGTGTGATGGGATTGATATTTTTGGTGGTATCATTGCGGAAAGGCACCCATGTATCAAGAGAAAATGATTGGATTATTTATTTGGTAGCATACGTGTACAACCATGTGCCAATAATGAAATGGGAGGTTGATTGGACTTAGTAGGTTGTGGCAACTCGAACCCACGTAGCCATAGATGTAGAATTTTGGTAGGTTGGTACGGTGCGTGTCGGGTTTGGGGAACTACTTCCCGAACGGTTCCTTCTTGGAATTCTCCCTATCATCACCCAATATGAGAGTGGTGGTATGAGCTGGGCTGGCCAAGTCACATGGGTAAAGTGTACTAACACCTGCAGGGTGTATAATCTAATCGATTAGTAGTGTCCCCGATTATGGACATCTGAGTTGCTTGATATTGGGTTCATGACATGTTTCTCGCTCATTCCAATTTCCTAATTGCTTTAATATCGATTGGTTAACTTAATTGAGATATTTTCAAAGAAAAACAAAACTATTTATGAAAGTAGGACAAAGGTATTTGCAAATGCAAGCTAGCCACAACTCCACTTGCCAAATATGCATGTAGATGCTAGTTCTATTGTCTACTTTAATAGCTCTACTTGCCATACATTCCATGTATTGACCCTTCGGGGCTGCTACGTTTCATGTTGTAGGATATTCAGATTCTGAGTGATCGATTAGGTCACGGTACTCCAATCGACACTTGTTCACTTGTGGGCAATTTGAAGAATGGAGGAGTTATTTTATTTATGTTGCTACTTGAATAAGTTGAGCTAGCCTAGAGCTAAGACCTATTGTAATAATGTTACTCTGGATCTTTCGTTACTCATGATACACGGATATTTGCTATGTTATTCATCTTTATTCTATTGTTGGCTAATGAACTGATCCGGGGATTGGCATGTCACATAGAAGCTACGGTCTTTTCAGAACCATAGTGTTACACGAACCCCCTCCAGTATCAAGTTGCAAGCAACAGACAACTGCTTTAAGCAAAGAGTGTAAGATAAAAAGTCCACTTGCTCCATGAACAAGATACCATTGTTTTCTCCCTAGTGGAAACAACACATCTACAACCGAAGAGATTTCTGTCACTTCCCTTGGAAACTAGAGGCATGAACCCACTATCGAGCATAAATACCCCCTCTTGGAGTCACTAGCAACTACTCTGCCAAGATAGCTACTAACAATGGAGAGCATGCAAGATCAAAAACAACACAGACATGATAGAATCATATAGACAAAACAATTAACCAAACTAATACATCGGAAACGTATCTATAATTTTTGATGTTCCATGCTTGTTTAGTATCTACTTTGCTTTGTCCATACTTTGAGGTGCTTTTCATATGTTTTCTGGTACTAACTGATAAGTCCAAATCGTATCTACTTTCTCGAACACTTTGCTATTGTTTCTCCTCTAAACTTATGTGATTTGGATACAACTAACACGGACTGACGCTGTTTTCAGCAGAATTACCTTGGTGTCCATTGCCTCCATGCTTGTGATTTCCAGAATTCCCATTACCGTCATGGTAGGTATGCTCGTGGTGTGATCCTGAGTTGTGATCATTGTACTTCCTCTTGCATCGTTCCACTTGCTTGTGCTTCCCTTCAAGAATTCTAGCCTTGTCCATAAGCTCCTGGAAAGTGGGCCAATAAACCACTAGTAGCTGTACAGAAAGCTCATCACTGAGGCCATCCAGGAACCTCTCTCTCCTTTTGGCATAGGTGTCAACATCCTCAGGGGCATATCGCGACAGGTTGTTGAACACCTCAATATATTCAGCCACGGTGCGGTTGGTTTGGCGCAAGTTGCGAAATTCCTTCCTCTTCAGGCTCAGAACTCCTGAAGATACGTGGTTCGTCCTGAAACCTTCCTCAAACATTGCCCAAGTCACAGTGTCCAGCGGGTGGGTGATCTAAAAAGTGTCCCACCACGAAGCGGCTGGTCCCTCCAGTAGGTGAGCGGCAAATCTCACCTTCTCAGCATCCGTGCACCCAACTGTCATCAGATCCTTATTCACTGAACGCAACCAGTCGAGGGCAATCATAGGTTCAAGTGCAGTGGAGAACTTAGCTAGCCTTAGTTTCAGAAACCTGGCGAGAGCATCCTCCTGGGCTGGTTGTTCCCATTGTTGTTGTTGTTGTTGTTGTTGTTGTTGTTGTTGTTGTTGTTGTTGTTGTTGTTGTTGTTGTTGTTGTTGTTGTTGTTGTTGTTGTTGTTGTTGTTGTTGTTGTTGTTGTTGTTGTTGTTGTTGTTGTTGTTGTTGTTGTTGTTGTTGTTGTTGTTGTTGTTGTTGTTGTTGTTGTTGTTCTGAGCTTCCATGAACTGGGTCATCACTTGGGTTAGTTGTGCTTGAGATGCCATAAGCTGGTCCAGCTCCGTAGGTTGGCAGCGGGGCGGCATCTGTTGGGACAACATAGATAAGTTATAAATAGAAAGACTAGAGAAGTAATATTACCCATAACTATATGAAGCAAACAATAGGCACACAAGCAACAATCATAACCAATCAACACACAAGCAAACACTTGCAATACAACGCTACAGTGGTTTAAAACTAGCAGTATATAACCACAAAATAGTTTGAAAAAGTTGGGTACAATACTAGAGTAGAATAGAGCAACAAATAAACAACAAACAAAATCTGTCAAAACAGTACAGCATCTTTCATGAATTTTTCTGGGCACCTTATACTCATCAGGAATTTTAGCCAATATTTGTGCATATACTACAGGTAATTACGCTCCAGATCCTATTTTTTTAGATTTTTCTGAGTTACCAATAAAATATGAAAAATCGCGCGGTACAACAGGTCAAGCAGAAAACTGCAGCAGTAATTCCACGAATTTCAATCAATTCACACCATAAAAATAATTTTAAAACCACATGAAAACTCCAGCAACTTTAGAGTTTCAAAACAACAGATCCTAAACAAAGCATCACACGATATGGTTTAGTACAAACAAGCAAGCAACATATATTGTCATACCACATAAGTTGGTAAGAACAATATGCTAACACGATAGCGATGATCTCCTAAAGAGATAGAACATGGTGGTCTAGACCTAACCAAACTTGATGAGATGTTTATTTATGTCATACTATTTGTTCTTTTACTTAGTTAACTCTCTTATAGGTATGATAAGAATGGACGACTATAAATGTTTGAATAGGAAGAGGTTCTAGAAAAGATAGATAAGGAATATATGAACTCTAATAAGTAGAAAATATGATTGTTCTCCTAATAGAGGTCTTCTATTACTAATCCATTTCTAAGGTCACGATCCTACAGTTGACACACAGGCTCTAATACCATCTTGTAACACTACGGTTCTGAAAAGACCGTAGCTTCTATGTGACATGCCAATTCCTGGATCGGTTCATTGGCCCACAATAGAATAAAAATGAATAACATAGCAAATATCCGTGCATCATAAATAACAGAGATCCAGAGTATCACTATTACAATAGAAGCTTAGCTCATGGCTAGCTCAAATTATTCAAGTAGCAACATAAATATAGTAAATCCCCCATTCTTCAAATTGCCCACAAGTGAACAAGTGCCGAGTGGAGTACCGTGGCCTAAATCGATTACTCGGAATCGGAATATCCTGCAACATGAAACGTAGCAGCCCCGAAGGGTCAATACATGGAATGTATGGCAAGTAGAGCTATTAAAGGAGACAATAGAGCTAGCTTCTACATGCTTATTTGGCAAGTGGAGCTGTGGCTACCTTGCATTTTCAAACACCTTTGTCCTACTTTTATAATCAGTTTTTGATTTTCTTTGAAAAGATCCCAATTAAGTTAACCCATCAACATTAAAGCAATTAGGAAATTAGAATGAGCGAGAAACATGTCATGGAATCAATATCAAGCAACTCAGATATCCATAACCGGGGACACGGCTAATCGATTAGTTTATACACCCTGCAGGGATTGGTACACTTTACCCATGTGACTTGGCCAGCCCAGCTCATACCACCACTCTCATATTGGGTGATGATAGGGAGAAGTCCAAGAAGATACCGTTCGGGAAGTAGCTCCCCAAACCCGACACGCACCGGTCCAACCTACCTAAATTCTACATCTCTGGATACGTGGGTTCGAGTTACCACAACCTACTGAGTCCAATCAACCGCCCATTTCATTATTGGCACGTGGTTGTACACGTAAGCTACAGAATAAATAAGCCAATCATTCTCTCTCGATACCTGGGTGCCTTTCCGCAATGATACCACCAAAAATATCAATCCCATCACACCCAGGAGATTCATTGATTAAGTTGTTTTTAGTTTTCATAAACCAACATATTTGGAAACAACTTTCAGTGATGTAACCCAACCCTCATTCATCATAGCATAGCTAAGCACATCTACCAACGGGGGTTCATCTACAGGAAAGCCCTACCACATAATAGGACATAGCATAGCGATAGTATTATCCTACACATTCATCTAAAAAATATACAACAATGCATTGAAAATAGTAGGACAACATCATGAATAAGGTAGCATCTACTTGCCTTGGCTGTAGCGGTCGAACGAACAATTCACACACGAGCAAGCGTTGCACTCGTCACAATCTACACGACACAATTGCAATCACATAAACAAACCATCCACAATCATATGCAAACAAAGACGATGCAAGATGCATGCATGACAAGTTGAACTTGCTACAGTAGCATCACATATTCTTATTCAGTACCTACTGTATGCTTGCATGGAAAATATTTTGAATGCAAAGAAAACAAGGCCTGCAATTTATAATGCTCAAATAATAGAGCTAGAAACTAAATAATTAGCCACTGCGATTAAACTATTTGTAAAATCTTGGAAAAATATCCACTGTGTAGGCATCCTAAAATAGAGTCAGTACCAATTGGAATTACTCAAAAAGGATTTATATAATTTCCTAAGTAATTAAAATACTATAGTAAGCCTTTATATAGATTCTGAAAATTCCAATACTGTAAGCCTAACTTTTAAATTCACTGTAAGATTCCTCTTGTTCTACTGATTCCAGGGACATCTTATTTGCAATTTTTGGAGTTATAGAACCTTTTCTATGAATTTAATACTCTAAAAGAAGCATTAACTCATTTAATTAACTAAGATAAAACCTTTCTGTAATAGTATAAAACAACTGTACAGCAATATTCTACGTGAGACACTGATTCCATACATATTTTATTTGAAATTTTTGGCCCAGTAGATCTAAAGATATGAATTTTTGAAGATTGGAACTAAATCTGCCAATTAAATTCGAATTAAAAATAAACAGTCAACTCTGACTGTTTGACTACGCCTACGTGGCGCTGACCAGTCAGCCCCCTAGGCTGACTATTCAACAGTCCATCTGTACCGTTGGGTCCAGATCAGGCGGCAGGGGGAAGGGCGGCGCTCACCTGGCGGCGGCTGATGGGCGGATGGGGTGGCCGGCGACGTCGGTCAGCGGCGTGGCTTCCCCAGCGAGGGACGGCGGCGGGCAAGCGGCGTACATCGTGCGGGGCAAGGCGGCGGATCTTGTGGGGGCGAGGTTGCGGACTCCCGCATCCGCGAGCGACGGTGGCGGCGGGCTGGAGCGGCGTCGATCGGCGGCGGCTCCGGCGAGGAATTGGGCACAATCGGCTGCTCCTGCACGGGGAAGAGGTGGTCAGGGCGGCGCAGACAAGTGAGAGGGAGAGGTCAGACGGAAAAGAGAGGGTCAGGGGCGACTCGAATGAGCTCAACCTAGGCTCAGTAATGGAGCTCGACGACGGCGAGATCGGGAGGCTCCAGTTGAGGTTCTAGGGTTCGCAAAAAGGGCAAAAACGGAACAAGGAGACGGAGGGAGGTTTATATGGAGGGATTGCATGCGGAACGGTCAAAAATCAAACAGAAATCACAAATTCGAGGGAGTGATTTGGATCAGGTCGTTCCTGTGTTCGTCCTAGCCACCGGCGCGAGGTGGAAGACACGTCATGGGGCCCCAGGCGATGGGAGCGAGGAGGCGGCTGCAGCCGCTGGCCGGCCTTGGGCTGTTTATGCCGTCTTGTTTCGCTTGGTTATCACAAGCTGCAGTAGGTAGGAGGGTATGGCAGGTGGGCTGGGCCGGGGTGGCTCAGCCGGTTAGGGTAGGTTAGTTTAGTTAGTTTTTTTTCTGTTTCTTTTATTCTTTTTGCTTTTCTTATTTATTTTATAACTTTTTATTAGCTAATCCAATTGAATTGATTTTTGTTTTCAAATTTTTCTAAAATTCATAGGATCAACTTAGCGTCCTTTTTGCAATATTTTCATTAGTTTGTAAGTAGTGTATTTACAAATCCTTGTATATTTCATTTCATTTATATCTTTATTTGTTTGTAATTATTCCATAACTTTTTCATAATAGCTCCAGATGAGCTCAATTTTTTTTAAAATTTTTATAATATTCATTGGATCTTTTTATGCTATAATTTAGCAATAATTGCGGCCTTAGCAACAATGAGTTTTTATAAATCCAATTTAATTCCCTTCAGGAACAAAGTGGCATATACTATTTAGGGTTTGTTTTATGCAAATATGCAATAAAAAAAATTCTAGTCCTAATTTCCAAAATCTTGGGATGTGACATTATCTGCAAGTTGTGTACACATATCATTGTCCGGATCCAAAGGCCCCAAAGTGACAATAATTGGGACAACCGGAGGGGATGGCTGTGGTGTGAGGATCACATGTGTTCACAGAGTGTTAATGCTTTGCTCCGGTGCTCTATTAAAAGGAGAACCTTAATTGCCAGTAGTTCCCTAGAGGCCCCGCTGCCACGGGCTAGCTGGACAGAAGATATTGTGCAAGTTCTCATTGCGAGCACGTATGAAGCTACATGTTTAGACTCGTCCATGCAACACCCGTCCATCCATCCCTATGCCTACCGCACTCGAATCCCACTGTTTATCGTTACTGTTACTATTGCTCTCGTTTCACTGTTGTTGTTGCTACTACCAAACTGTTGCTACTGATAAACTTCTGTGAGCAAGAACTATTTCCAGGTGCAGCTGAACTGACAACTCAGTTGTTAAGGCTTGCAAGTATTCTTTGGCTCCCCTTGTGTCGAATCAATAAATTGGGTAATACTACCCGCGAAGACTGTTGCGATCCCCTACACTTGTGGGTTATCAAGACTATTTTCTAGCGTCGTTGCCGGGGACCATAGCTTTTTTTGTAAGTTCACTTGGATCTATTATTGTTCACTGCTATTCCTTTCATCCTGGGGAAGTCTCGTGATGGAAAGTTCCCTATTTTACCATCCACTACAAGAAGAGGTACAGTCCTAAACACCTCTGCTGCTCTTGATTCACCGTCCGTTATAAGTAAGCTTGTTACTCCACCACCACATACACATGCTACTCACACTGCTACTACTGCTGAGTCTGAAACTGCTTCTGATACTCATGATGTTACTTCTACTATGCTTGGTGCGAGTGGTTCATTAGGTCCTTTTTTAGATGCTACTATAGCTAGTCTAGGAAACACCGAAACTCCTAGTTAAGACACGGTTACACCTTTTAGCTTACCCGAGTCTAGTGAGAGTTATGATATTAATGATGGTTACATTGAGTTCACTGATGAATTTGTTGAAGAGTGCCGAAACACACATGGTACTAGTGCTATTAAGAGTCTCCTAGCTAGACGCACCATTATTCCTAAGCCGTCCTCTGATCCTAAGTTTGCTACCTCTCCCATAGATATTAAAGATAAAGATTATGATTTATCTCTTGATTTGTCCTATTTGGACATTGTTGAGAAAGAACCTTTTTGTGGGATTGACAATGACAGTGTTGTTGCCCATATGAATGAGCTTTCTACTATGAGTGCTTTATTATTTGATGATTTTAAGATGCACAACTACTTTGTTACTAAGATCTTCCCTTTTTCACTAAAAGGAGAAGCTAGGGCTTGGTTTAATAGATTACCACCTGGTTCCATTGATAGCCCTGATTGTTTGATTGCTTCTTTCTTCCAGAAATATTTTCCTCCCAGTGCTAGACATGCTGCTTTGCAGAGAATTTTTGA
Organism: Avena insularis; assembly: GCA_023614405.1. Taxonomy (NCBI): domain Eukaryota; kingdom Viridiplantae; phylum Streptophyta; class Magnoliopsida; order Poales; family Poaceae; genus Avena; species Avena insularis. The sequence continues at coordinate 101,549,474 of CM042693.1, forward strand.
TTTTAAACAGGAAGAAAGAAGAAAAATTGCCTGAGTCATGGACAAGGTTCTGTGCCTTGATTCATTCACATCTTGGATGTCCATTACCTAAAAATGAGCTTCTCGATACTTATTATAATGGACTAACTGATGATTCTAGGACCTACCTAGATAGCTTTGCTGATTGTGTTTTTAGGAAAAGGACTCCTACAGATGCTGAAGAATTAATGGCTAAAATAAGCAAGAATTATGATGATTGGACTTCAACTAAGCTGAATACACCTGAGTCTATTACTCCTGAACCAGTTGTGCCTAAACCAGTTCCAACACCAACACCAAAGAAAAGAGGAGTTATTGCATTAAATGATGAAGTGATGAAGGAAGCTAAGAAGTGTCTAAAGGAGAAATGTATTAGAGGTGAAGATGTGAAGAATCTACCTCCTATAGAAGAATTATGTAAGCCAATTCCTCACCCATCCACTATTGAGGTACACTCTCTCCAACAATTTGATGAACGTGATATTCCCTATGGTAAGCCTCCTGATCAATGTTTAGAGGAACTTGACACTTTCATTGTTAAACAGGCTATTTTAATAAACAAATTCAGAACCATTTATTGGAAAATTCTAGAGCTATTAAAGAGTTGAAAGATATTGTGGAAAGAACTTCTAATGATATTAAAATGCTTTGTAAACACTTTCAAATGGTTCAAACCCAACTTGATCAACTTGCTAAGGTGCAAAAGGATATGCTAGTTAATGCTTCAGGAGATAAACATGTTTATGGAATTAGAACTAGGAGTGGTATGGCTACTCAAGATCCTTTATATCCTGAAGGACACCCTAAAAGAATGGAGCAGGATTCCCAACAAGGTGAAGATAGTGGTAGTCCTCATAAGAGAAAGAAAAAGAAACATAGAATAGTTAAGGAACCCCTTGAACCTGCTGTAGATCCTAATAGTATATCTGTGTCTGATGCTGAAACTGAGAGTGGTAATGATAAAAATGATACTCCTGAGGAGGAAGTTGAGGAAGCACCTGAGAAGCACACTAAGAACACCAGGTACACTAAGGAGGATTTTATTGCTAATAAACATGATAAAGAGAGAGAACCTTGGGTGCAGAAACCTATGCCTTTTCCAGGTAAGAAACACAAGTCAAAGGAGGAAGAACACTACAACAAGTTTTGTGAGTGGATGAAACCTCCTTTGACTGATGCTATTAAGTTGCCTCCTTATTCAAAGTATATGAAGGATATTGTCTCTAATAAAAGGAAGATTCATAATGAGGAGATTTCTACTCTGCTTGCTAATTATTCCTTCAATGGTAAGGTTCCAAAGAAACTTGGTGATCCAGGTATACCAACTATTCCTTGCTCTATTAAGAATAATTATGTTAGAACGGCTTTATGTGATTTGGGAGCTAGAGTTAGTGTTATGCCTTTTTCTCTCTACAAGAGACTCCGGCTAGAAAAGTTGATACCAACTGATATATCTTTGCAAATGGCTGATAAGTCAACTATTATCCCTGTTGGTATATGTGAGGATGTTCCTGTTCAAGTTGCTCATAATTGCTTGGTTCTAAGTGATTTTGTTGTGCTTGAAATGCCTGAAGATGATAATATGTCTATTATTCTTGGGAGACCTTTTCTTAATACTGCAGGTGATGTCATTAATTGTAATCAAGGGAAAGTCACTTTCAATATTAATGACAAAGAGAATACTGTCTATTTCCCCAAGAAGGTTGCTAAAAGCTATTTCCTGAACTCCATGAAAATATTGAGAGCATCAAGGTTGGAGAAATATATTGTCCCATTCCACAAGAATATTTTGAAACTATTATGATTGGGACCATTTCTATCAAGTTTGAGGTAACATAATCACTTAGTGGAATACAAAGTTTTGTCTCATATAAGATTGTTTTGGTAACAAGACTTGATCAACCTTGTTAACAAAATAATTTTAATGAACAGAACGCTGTTTTCACTATGGTTATTCTTGCTTTATTTTACTTTTCTCCTTCCTAGTATTTGCTCTTTCTCCTGTTAGCTTTAGTTTTGCTAGCTGTTTGCTTGTTGGAGTGTCTTAGAACTGCTGTAGTTCTGGTTTTGGTTTGCTTTTGCTTCTTCTAAAAAAATCTTTTCTGCGAGAAAATCAATTTTCATACCCTGAAAATTGGCCAAAAATAAAGTTTCCCGAAAAATCCCAAAAAATTCAAAATAAATTTTTCCTCGAAAAAGGGGCAGAGAGACACCTGAAGTGACCTAGGGGGCCACCCCAGGACACCACACCCAGGGTAGGCATAGCCTACCTAGGGGTGGCGCCTAGGGGGGTTTGGCCCGCCTGGGCCCCTCTAGGTTGCCTCCTCAAAGCCACCTTCTTTCTCTCTCCCAAAAAACACCGAAAAACTTTCTTAAGATCGAGTTCTTGCTGTTCTTGCTCGTGATTTTCGATATCCTTGTTCAGCCCATCTCAAGTGCTGTTTTTTGGAGGGTTTGCTCCTTGGTATGTGCCTCCTCCACTTATCCAAGTAGATTTGTGATTGGTAGATTGTATCTTGAGTATTTTGCTGCTATAGGTGTCAGGTTGTTTGAGCTTGCATGATTGTTCTATACTTAGAAATTTTATTTTGATGCATGTGTAGTCTTCTAGCAAGTTCCTATAGTAGTTGCTCATCATTTATCAACTTAGAAATCACTTGGTTTGGTGTTTGTCTAAAAATTTTAGAATTAAAGAAAGGTCATGGACAACCATACATTTGGAGAAATATTTGAGAGTGATGCACCTAGAAGGGCAAGGCTTCCAAGGTCATCCACCAGTACTAGACCCTCATACAATAAGGATCTCATTGCTCCGCGATTTGGTGACGAGGAAGATGAGGGGGATGCACACCCCTCCACCTTTCCTTGCCAAACTTACTTGCAGGCTGCTGGGATTCTTGATGATTTCATGACCTTGGTTCAGAGAACTGGACTAACAAGCTACATGCAGGATGAGAGCGCACAATACGCTATGCTCACTAAAACATTTGTGGAGAGATTTTCTTTCACTAACAGCTTATTCAAACCAGATGTGTCTTTCAAAATTTATGGCAGGGCTTGTTCTATGACTTTGAAGCAATTTTGTAAGGCCCTGGGACTTGGTACAACTGGTTTAGCAAAGAAGATTCCAGCTCAACCCTTTGATTTGATGGAGCTTTACCGATGAATAACCAATGATGATGACCGCAGAGCTCAACGAGGGAAGATAAAGAATATTCAACTCCCAACCATCAGGTACTTTGCCTACTATCTTGCCACCAGTGTTCTTGGTAGGGAGAACACTAGTAATATTTCCAACTATCAATTGGCCTTCTTAGCTGCTGTAACATCCCAACATTAGAGCTTAGAAATAAGCTAAACACAGATGTGTGCATGGCATTCATGCATAGAAAATCTAAATAATTTTCGCGCTTTTAAATAAAAACTTGTCAAAGTGATTGAAGCTTCTCTTAACTTGATGGAATGGAAGTAGATCATCAAGTTAACTGTGATAAGTTTCAATATGACCTTTGCTAAAACCTTATTTTGGGTAAACATGATTTGATCTAAGGGTAGATGAAATGGAATAAAATTAAAACCTAATACATTACTTAATGATTTATATTTAATCCTTAGGTGATCATATCATAGTAGTCATTATAATCAATCATGATTACCAAATTATAAATATAACACAAATAATAAGAATGTAACAAACATATCTTTAATCTCATTTACTTATACCATGAATCTCATGGTAATACTAAATTTTAACTCTTCAGTGAGGTTGAATAGGAAAGAAACCAAGTCAAGATCATTCACCATATATCTATCTTTCCATATCAATCCTTATCATCTCTATTGAATCCTAACTTTATATTTGTTGTTCGTCAATGTTGAGTAATCAACTATTGATTTACCAATTCCTAACTTATCAATTCTTAACCTATCAACTCTTTGTCCTTATTATAGCATTCACTTAAGGCTTATAAAGAAAGAAGTAAGAAGAGGCAAATAGTGATGCTAGTTTTAGATGTCATCTATAGGATGGGAGTGATTTGAGGAAATCAAATCAATATGGTAGCAAAGAAGATTACAAGAATGAAGTCTGAAGATAGTTACTAGGAGTAGTCTTATTGGATCAAGTAGGTATAGTCAATTAATAATATCTCTTAATACAATAGAGCTAAATAGAAGATAATTTCAATACAATTGCAATGTTGTATTGATGAAGCCTTGATTAGCCAATTGGAAACCTAAACCACAAAGGATTATAATGACCATGCCTTATTTACCAGTATTGAATGCTTATACCAGGTATAAGTGACATTGGTGGATAAAACATGATTGAACCATAGTATTGATATATTATTCTAGATTCGTTATTACAAGTCACATTAATATAATGTGAGGTTGAAATGTTAGATACTGGAGTCAAGTAGAGATATGATAGTATGATTAAGATGATGCTAGAGCACATTGAATTAGAGAAGTAGTATTTTCCTCTTGGGAAATACTAACTCTTGAGATGAAGTAAAGTAGATATAGACATTTACTGGAGAAATATTAGTAGTGGATATAACCAAGTATAGATATAAGAAGATTATGAAAGCTTTAGTGTTAAGCTCATTGGGTTTATAAATGGCTTTAGAAAAATAAAGGTGGATAAGAATATTCTTGGGAAGTAAAGCTCATCATGTTCACACATTATGATGGATATAGATAAGTAATATATCTAGGAAAGGAATTCCTTAATTAGAAGTCCAGAATTATAAAGTATGGAACATAGGGATCCTTGGTAAACATTAAACCCTAAATCTATAATCAAGCTTCACATCCATTCCATCTGTTGATCTATTATCTTGTTCCATAATGCTTTATAGGAATAAATTCCTATATCAAAACACTTAAGCACATCTTTATCATTTTTAATTATCATAATCATATGTGCTTAAGAAATAACTTTATCAATTCTTTCTCCTAAGTTATCCTAGAAAAAATTTCCACTATTTTACTTTGAATGGTGATGTTATTAAAGATCACAAACATAAAGACAATGTGATTAACCATTAATCTTTATACACATCAATAAAATAAACTTGTGAATATTAAATCTTCTAAGAACTTATGGTAAAGCATTTTCAATTCAAATTTTAACTCATTAGTTAGTAGTAATACATTCTATAATAAGTGTATGAATTTATGCCCAATTAAATTCATATTAAAGGCTCTCACAAATAATAAGAGAAAAAGGATCTATTAAAAGAAAATAAAAATTATTTACATTATATGATAAAAGATCATTATATGATTCTAAATACACCACATTATCACTAAACACTTAGCAAGTAATTTCTATAAAGAAACCTTTAATCAATTATGCAAAATTCAAATCTAAAAATGAAACAGAAAATAGAAAATCAAAACAGAAAGGAAAAAATAAAGGAACCAGCATCTGACTCGTGGCCCATTGTCCCTTCTCCCTATCTGCTACTCGCGTGCAGCTCGGATGCAACCCAACTTGGCCCAGGTGAAGCCCAGAATCAGCCCATACCGTTTCGCCGTTCTTTCCCTTTTCTTCTTCCTCTCGCCAAGACCTTGGCCAAGCGGCGATGGCGCCGCTTGAGCCGTCATGTCAGCCGTGATGCTGCTCGCTGCAAGGAGATCCGCGCTACCGTCCTAGACGTTGTCTACAAGACCCCTCCTGCTCTGAGAATGAACCCTAATCCATTTCTCTTAGGTTTTCCCTTATCCAATAAAAACCGAGCTCGCCGGAGATCATCCGCCTCGTCATTCCCGACCATCCCAGGACCAACGGAGGACACCAACGTGCTCGCCGTGCTCTGATGGTTCATCTTCGACAAATCACGCAAGCCGGGGCAACCCCAATCGACGGGATCGAAGCATCCACCGCCGCCAGACGTCGCCGTTCATCGTCGATTGCCACCATCTCAAGCCTCCTCTACCCTCTTCAACACGCTCTTCCGAATCCTGGTGAGCTACCAGTGCTCGCGAACCTCTTCGATTTGTCTTTCGAACACCAAAACGCCGTGCCGACGCTCACCTTCGTCCGCCGCCGCAGTTGCTCGTCGGAGCAAGTGCTCCGATGACCATTTAGAGGCAGCACAACCCTAGTCCGACTCGCCATCATGTGCTGAATCTAATACAACCTTGCACTATCCCCCGTGTGCCCTAGATCATTGGATCGAAATCAATCTGAGAGTAATCAGTTCGCATGACGTCAGCGTGAGCTCATACTTGCATCATCTTGACCAAGTCCACCCTGATTGACCGGTCCACGCCAGCGTGGCACGCCAACGTGGCCCTGTGCCCCACATGTCTGTGACTTGGGGTATACCCTGCCTAAGTAACAAAAGTATTTACTGTTTAGGAATTAAAGAAAACAATATTAATTCCAATATAATAAAATGATTAAATTTTGTTTAATTAATAACTTTTGTTTTATAATTTAGAAAAATACATATAATATATTAAAATGTTTAGAAAAATAAAATCTACAACTTAAAAATATTATCAAATATTACTATGGCGATTATTTAAATCAATATTATTTAATAAAGGTTTTATAAGTAATAAAATTTTGATAATTAATATTTTAATAATGGTAAATGTTAAAAAATATAAATAAAATACTAAAAATCTTAGGAAAATAAGAATTAGAGTTTAAAACTATAATTATACATTATTATTTCACTTAATTAAATATTTATTATTTATTAAATATTTTTAAAGTAATAACCCTTATTAATATCATATCTTATTATTTATAAATCACAAAAATAAATGTAATATACCAAAATAATCACAAAAATAATACCTACATGTTAAAAATGTGATATTCCACTTTTGAGTGAAATAAAAAGTTGAACACTTCCATAACTTAAATTTAAACCTATTTCTTTAGTTAATAATTCATAAAATGACAAATAAAATGTGTTAATATTTCTTAAATTAACCAATTAAATGTAATAAATAGTATTAATCTTAAATACTAACATTATGAGGTCAAAATGATTTAACACCATTTAAATACAATTTTATTGAATTATCTTTCAACCATAAGTATAAATTATTTTATAAAAGAATCCTTATCCAATCTAAAAACTCCAAGAATAATTGTAATAAAATAAAACCCATTCTTTACTTTAATCACAAGTTTATAAACAAATCAAAACACTATAGTAAGTTCATAGGTAGTAAATAATATTGTTTACTTAATTATAAATCATAATCACACCTTATAAGAAGGTAAATCCCTCTATACCATTATCTTGTAAAGAAATCACTACTCCAATAGAAGTAATGCCATTCTTAAGTAACTCTAAGGAAACAATGTAAAGTGAACAAGATACAAGTATCATAAGTAATACACCCTAAGTCTATCTACATTCTTAAAGTTACTTATAGTTACAAAGCTTTAGGTATGATACTAAAAACTCTAATATATGTTTTATAGCTAACTTTGGTCTGCTATAATTAAGTTATAAAGTATCTTAATACTAAACCAACCAAGTTTAAAACCTAGATAGATAAGTCTCAAATACTACTAATTTTATTATTCCAGTAAAAGCAATTGTTTCTGACTTAAAGACTATAACTAGAAAGAACACCTCATAAGGTTAACTTAAAAGCCTAAATGCTTTTGCTCAGTTGAGTAAGATTTTCTTCAAAAGTTATTCATTTTGCAACTTCAATCAACATATGACAATTAATAGTAAACACCTTACTTTATAGTTTATTTATATAATAAGATTGTTAATACTTAAATTCTTTCTAAGTGACATTACTTGTAAAGTAAAACTTGAAGATAAACAATTAAGATGTAAGCAACCTTGAGTAGCATCCCATACTGTATATTTTGTTGTTGTATAAATACATGTTTTTTTCCACACTCACAAGCCTTAATAAGAAACACATATATGAAACTTAATCCAAAAGGGCAACACATTCCAAAGAAACCTTTCTAGTATCCAAAACCCTAGAACAACGTCATCCTCGGGATTCGCGTTTATCAACTTGCATTACATTACTTATGCATAAAAGCATCTTGCTTCTTTAAACATTAGTACTTACCAGACCAATGATGCAGATTTCCGCAATTGGATCTTATATTGTCTTGAAGACCATGAGTGCATAACCTTGCAATCACAAAAGGCAAGTTCACACTTGCTCATGTCCTTTGATTATTTTCTGTAAAGTATTTTACAAATCTAGTGTTGTCATCACCTGCATTTGAAAAAGGATAGAAAACACTATTTTCATAATAATGTGATTATAGGTTTTTTATCATGAGGTAATAACCTACTATAAGAGTTCCGGTGGTAAAGGAACATATTATCTAGGACTTAACAACCAATGTCGCCAGTGATTCTTGCGTCGTATATTACACGTTGACCATGATATTTGGAATGGGACGGAGAAGTCAGCTGTATCTTTTCCCTCTCGCATGGAGCTAGATGTGCGAGTCCTGGCTGTTATCACTTGTAGCGTGCATATTATTTATGGTAATTCGTAGAGGATATGCAGCATATGGGTGGGAGCCCTCAATGTCCCATGATAGTTCCGGCATCTAAACGGTCTGTAAACCATTGCCGTAATTCAATAGGTGGGCTGGCGTACACCAAAGAGACATGCGGGGTCGCGGAGAAGGCAGTGATTGGCTTGGGTCTTAGTCTGGGCCTTACACCAAGGAAGTGTGAACGGGTTCGTGGCCCGGATGTGCAACAAAGCTAAGATCTCTCATGGGTAAAGTGACACACCTCTATAGAGTGTAAGAACTGTAACTTGTTACTCCCTGTTCCGGGAAGGAGTTGCGAACGCGTCGGGAAAGGAACTCCATGAAAGTTCTAGTAAACCCGTGAAGGTTGACGGACATAGCTTTTCAGAATAAAAGCAACCTTTGAAGAAATGTTTATGAAAACTTGCATTGCGTACGACCTACGGTCTGTGGCTGTAGATATAGTACATCAAACACTCCTTTTCTAGTGGACTTGCTGAGTGCGCTTGTACTCAAAGTATCTTTTTAACCCTTGCTACGTTCTAAAGCCAGTATAGACGATTTCTACATCAAGCCATGCTCCAAGAATCATCATCAAAAGCTAAAGCTCTTCAATGAAGTCAAGAAGGTCAACATATACATCAGCTAAAGTGAAGACGGAGTTGTTGATTAGATAAGAATAGAATCTCTATCCATAGAACCTATTTATGTAGTATATTGCAATAGCAGCAATGCCAGACCATTAAATAAGATATTAGTCTTAATATTATTATAATTTTGGAGTTGTTTATTTCTGATTCTTCTTGTAAGAAGTTTCTTTCTCTCTCTTTAACCTAGAATGTTCTCTGGATCTTGTGTAAAGAGTTGAGTTGTAACCTATACTCATGTCTTAGACCTGCTATGTTTCTGTTGTACTACTCTGAGGGATGTAATACTAGTGAACGGTGTTTCAGTGGTGTTATGTGAACGACTAGTGTACTACATCATGCAGTGGTATGCTGGGTCACCGCAGTTGGTATCAGAGCATATGCTTTGACCTTAGGATTGAAAACCTTTTAGGAAGATCTGTAGGTTGGATAGTGACTATAGGAGCCATCTTATCTAAACCAAATATTCATATGACTTGTGATGAGTATCCACTTGAGGATAAACCTTGTCACACCTAAGTCAGATGCTTAAGATATTCTTTCTTAGGAGTAATTATTTATCTTTTCTCAAGTATAGTGCTCTTTAGTGTCCTCCGAGGGAGACATAAACCACCAAGATACTGTAGGAAAATGTAAGCCATCAATTAAAGTAGTCTTAATGGTGTAGCCTAATCCTAGATTTCAAGTAAGAACAGTAAAATCTTAGTGTCAGTTAATAACCAAAGACAACATGATGAATATCATTAGGATAAATGTTGATGTAATGAGTAGTAATCATGTGGGATTCACTTGATAATTTTACATGATGATAGTATAATTATGATAAGGAATTAGTAAATTATCTTTAGGGAACTATGATAGAAGTCATAGGTGCTAGAAATTCCCAATAATCTTTGGTTTAAGTTAGCAAATAGAATTGTATTAGTCGTTTGGAGAGATCATGTGAGATTAACTTACTAATAAAGAAAGGTTGGTTATAGCTAGTCATTCCAAAGGTGAGACAAAAGTTTAGTCAAAACCAAATTTGAGACCACCTTGCTTAATATTATCCTATTGCAATTGAGCAATTAGGGTAAATATTAAGACAAAGTATAGTTTGACCCTATGTGCTAAGTATCACAATGTAAACCGATATGAGGAGGTGTCATATACTACACAACTAAGCCTGAATTCTAGAGATACTATACTCAACTACTATATTTTGGGCTTAGAATATTGTGTGTTATATGTACCACATTTGGATTTATTTGTTTTTCTTGGATCTTCTTGATTGACTAGATCTGTACATGAAGTTTGACTTGATGTGCAAATGCATGTTGCAACATCCAGTTACTACTTGATGTTATAGACCTAGATAGAGTAAGGGAATTCGTGTAAGGGAGTGACGAATTCCAAAGACCAAGATGAAGAATTATATGAAGGGTAAAGCCAAATATAAGGAGTATCAACGCTATTTGAAGGATGGATCAAGTTTTGATCATTGCTAAATAGCAATAAGAAGGAATATTAATTTAGAAGAAGTATGGAGCAACAAGAAGTAAAAACTTAAAGTTCAATCAAAGTAGGTAATTTTGCTAAGAAGTTAATGGAGTAATTGTACCAGTTCATGGAAGTATCATCAACAAGTGCAAAGAAGTAGCTTCGAAATCAAAATGGTATTCAAGCTCTGACAATTCAGAGAGAATACCAGAGGTATGTCGGAAACCATAGGGTAAATCATACAACCTAGGAAGATCCGCAGGTGGTAATTAATCCATAGTTGGTATCTTGTCCATAGCCGGTGTTGGTTGACATAGTTAACCAGACCATCTTAAAAGTTGCATAAAAATCATAAAACTTGGACTAAGCTAAGTAAGACCTAAAGGAGTATAAAATATTAAGCGACGAATTTCTAAAACGCTTCACAAAGTCAGGTGTATCAAAGCGAAAATGTCCGAATAGTAAGTAAGACAAATAATGCTGAAAGATTCGCTTCGGAGATCCACAATTGTGTGGATACACCGTATAATCTTTCATCAGACCCCAACCTGGTAAATTATAAGATAGATAGAGACCAATATTCTCTTTATGAAGCCATCAAATACTAAATAGACAGGTTGAAGAATATTAGTAAACCCTAAGGGGGAGAGTACACATTATGAATGAAAGCTGAAGAAGTACCATAGGTAATAATGAAAGAATATCTAAAGCCTAGTAAGGTAAAAGCTTGAAGGGGATAAAAGATTAATTCCAACAGACTAATTCTAAAAGAAAAACAACTCTTAAGTTATCCTTAAGAGGTAATAGAGCACATCCACTTGGGTATGTGTAGGGAACAAGAAATTCCAATGGGTTTGGACTAAATGTGTTCAAAACCAATCTTCGGAAGGATTATTAGTTTAACCATTCAAAGACAAGTCAAATATAGTCTTTTGACCACAACTACTAGTTAATGGAAGTTGCAAAACCCTGTTCTAGTGAGACTTCCCAGACCTTATATAGTTTAGCAAGGAAGTTCGACGATCCCGTAAAGGAGTTGGAATAGGATACCTAATTAGGTTAAGGAACTAAAGAAGAGACCCCAGATTGAGGATTTAATAATAAGGAAATATTCCTAAGGGAGTAAAGTAAAAGGAATTTTGGAGTATTGGAGACAACATGATTAAGATTGCCAAGTATGACGATGATTGAAGGAAAACATATGGATATGGGATATTACAATTATTCCCATTAAGATTATCATGGAGTTGAGACATATCGTAATCAAAACAAGACAATTCCTTACTCCGAAACGTGAGAGTAGGCGAACTTCGAAGACGAAGTTTATTTTAAGGGGAAGAGTCTATAACATCCCAGCATTAGAGTTTAGAAATAAGATGAACACAGATGTCTGCATTACATTCATGCATAGAAAATTTGAATAATTTTCGCGCTTTTAAATAAAAACTTATCAAAGTGATTGAAGCTTCTCCTAACTTGATGGAATGGAAGTAGATCATCAAGTTGACTGTGATAAGTTTCAATATGACCTTTGCTAAAACCTTATTTTGGGTAAACATGATTTTATCTAAGGGTAGATGAAATGGAATAAAATTAAAACCTAATACATTACTTAATGATTTATATTTAATCCTTAGGTGATCATATCATAGTAGTCATTATAATCAATCGTGATTACCAAATTATAAATATAACACAAATAATAAGAATGTAACAAACATATCTTTAATCTCATTTACTTATACCATGAATCTCATGGTAATACTAAATTTTAACTCTTCAGTGAGGTTGAATAGGAAAGAAACCAAGTCAAGATCATTCACCATATATCTATCTTTCCATATCAATCCTTATCATCTCTATTGAATCCTAACTTTATATTTGTTGTTCGTCAATGTTGAGTAATCAACTATTGATTTACCAATTCCTAACTTATCAATTCTTAACCTATCAACTCTTTGTCCTTATTATAGCATTCACTTAAGGCTTATAAAGAAAGAAGTAAGAAGAGGCAAATAGTGATGCTAGTTTTAGATGTCATCTATAGGATGGGAGTGATTTGAGGAAATCCAATCAATATGGTAGCAAAGAAGATTACAAGAATGAAGTCTGAAGATAGTTACTAGGAGTAGTCCTATTGGATCAAGTAGGTATAGTCAATGAATTATATATCTTAATACAATAGAGATAAATAGAAGATAATTTCAATACAATTGCAATGTTGTATTGATGAAGCCTTGATTAGCCAATTGGAAACCTAAACCACAAAGGATTATAATTACCATGCCTTATTCAACAGTATTGAATGCTTATACCAGGTATAAGTGACATTGGTGGATAAAACATGATTGAACCATAGTATTGATATATTATTCTAGATTAGTTATTACATGTCACATTAATATAATGTGAGGTTGAAATGTTAGATACTGGAATCAAGTAGAGATATGATAGTATGATTAGGATGATGCTAGAGCACATTGAATTAGAGAAGTAGTATTTTCCTCTTGGGAAATACTAACTCTTGAGATGAAGTAAAGTAGATATAGACATTTACTGGAGAAATATTAGTAGTGGATATAACCAAGTATAGATATAAGAAGATTATGAAAGATTTAGTGTTAAGCTCATTGGGTTTATAAATGGCTTTAGAAAAATAAAGGTGGATAAGAATATTCTTGGGAAGTAAAGCTCATCATGTTCACACATGATGATGGATATAGAGAAGTAATATATCTAGGAATGGAATTCCTTAATTAGAAGTCCAGAATTATAAAGTATGGAACATAGGGATCCTTGGTAAACATTAAACCCTAAATCTATAATCAAGCTTCACATCCATTCCATCTGTTGATATATTATCTTGTTCCACAATGCTTTATAGGAATAAATTCCTATATCAAAACACTTAAGCACATCTTTATCATTTTTAATTTTCATAATCATATGTGCTTTAGAAATAACTTTATCAATTCTTTCTCCTAAGTTATCCTAGAAAACAATTCCACTATTTTACTTTGAATGGTGATGTTATTAAAGATCACAAACATAAAGACAATGTGATTAACCATTAATCTTTATACACATCAATAAAATAAACTTGTGAATATTAAATCTTCTAAGAACTTATGGTAAAGCATTTTCAATTCAAATTTTAACTCATTAGTTAGTAGTAATACATTCTATAATAAGTGTATGAATTTATGCCCAATTAAATTCATATTAAAGGCTCTCACAAATAATAAGACAAAAAGGATCTATTAAAAGAAAATAAAAATTATTTACATTATATGATAAAAGATCATTATATGATTCTAAATACACCACATTACTGCTACAAACACTTAGCAAGTAATTTCTATAAAGAAACCTTTAATCAATTATGCAAAATTTAAATCTAAAAATGAAATAGAAAATAGAAAATCAAAACAGAAAGAAAAAATAAAGGAACCAGCATCTGGCCCATGGCCCATTGTCCCTTCTCCCTATCTGCTACTCGCGTGCAGCTCGGATGTAACCCAACTTGGCCCAGGTGAAGCCAGAATCAGCCCATACCGTCTCGCCGTTCTTTCTCTCTTCTTCTTCCTCGCCATTGGTAAGCAGCAAGGTGAAAGTGGCGCCTTGAGCCGCCGCCAGCCGTGATGCTGGCATGAGGATGTCACATCCCAAGATTTTCCAAATCTTGTAATGTGAAAAAATAAATAAACAAAATAAATTTTTTGTTGAAAATCAGGGTGAAAAGAAACTTTTGTTTCTAAAAGGAAACTTAAAATCCCATCTTGAACAAACTTTGGCTAAAGTTTGAATTCAACAAAAATCCAAATCAAGGGAAATGCATTCCTCAATGAATGTATCTGGAAATTTGAACACTTGGAAAATAAATCCAAATCCCTAACCCTAATGGAAGGAAATCATTTTCCAAAGTATCTCCAAACCTATGGAATTGATCCATACCAAAAATTGATCAACAAATATTCACAAAGGATCAAGAAAGACCATAGAAGTTGGTTTCACTCAAATTGGAACCATCAATAAAATCTTATGATTATAATAAGATAAGGGAATTGAATTCCCAAAGCTAATAAAGCCCTTACCAAAAACCCATATCAATTGGTGAACAAATAATCCTAAAGGGATTTAAAAAGTTAAACATTTAATAAAGGAAAAATAAATTGTTTTGGAAATACTATTTTGGATCTTTTAATAAAAGACTTTGTTTTCAAATAAAAAGGTGAGCCAAATTAATTTTGGCCAAACTTTTGTAATAAAATATTTTGTTTTGATAAAATGAGTAAAAGTTTATTTAAATAAAATAATAAGGATTTAAATATCCAATTTTATTTAAGTAAAGGCTTTTCCCATTTTAAATGAACACCAAGTATTTTATTACTACTTTGAAATCTTTTATTAAAAGGTTTTGCTTTGATTAAAATGAGTAAAGGATTATTTAAATAAAACAATAAGGATTTAAATATCCAATTTTATTTAAGTAAAGGCTTTCCCATTTTAATTAAACACCAAAACTTATTTATCTATTTAAATAAGTTTCCAAGTATTCCTTATTTTCAAATAAAACCTACTGGTTTGTTTTTGGAAATAATTGGGTTTCAAATGGAAATTTTATTAAATAAATCAAAACCCTATTTTATTAAATAAAGATCCATTTTATTTAATTATTAAATGGATCCTAAAATAAATAAAAATATTATTTCATTTTGGACTTTGGTTGATGTCTTAAACAGAACCAAATTTAAATGAAAAGTTTGAGTGTTGTTTGAATGTTTGAGTATTTGATTGAAATTCAAAACAGAAAAAGAATTAGAAAAGAATAAAACAAACAGACAGAAAAAAAGGGGAAGAAACCAGCCCAGCCGGCCAGCCCACCCACTAAGGCCCGATAGCAAGTATCCTTCCCTGAGAGAAAGCGGTTGACACCGATTAAGCGACCGCTAAGTCACGACGGTGGACCCAACTCCCTTTCCTCCTCTAACGCTGACAAGACGGCCCCACTTCACTGTTCTTCCTCCTCACCCGCCACTGACCGAGCCCACCCTTCGCCGACCGTTGCAGGCAGAATAACTCCGGCGTAATTCGCCTTAAACACGCGATGAATTAGCCCCCTGACCACGCTCGTTAAATCGCCTCTCCCTCCTCTCTCGTTCCCCTCTGATTCCTCCCCCAAGCATGCCCCTAGGCCGCCCCAATTCCTTCCCGAACACTCTCTGCTCCGACGAGCCCCCTCATCAATTCCGGCCATATCCTTCCTCCCCTTGACCTCTCGACCACGCACACACACTCCACACTCCCTGGCGCTTCTGTCCATGCCTCCCATTCGACCGCGGGCGCCCCAGATCATCGGCAAGGACGAGCTCAAACGTGCCACCGTCGGCCTCGACTCCGGCGAAGCCCACAGGTAGTTCTCGGCCACCCCTCTACCTCTCGTTCATGCACACGACCTTGCCTGAGTCCTGCGCATCTAACCGTGTCGTCATTTCACTTCGAGGTGATCCCCAGCGCCGTCCACAACGACCACCTGACGCGTCCGTCGCCGTCCTCTACTCCGGCGAGGAATCGCGACTGAACCAGAGTGCCCCTCGTCGAACCGTCAGTACGTTGAGCATCGCCGTGACCCCCTGAGCCCGGTGAGCAACCCCTCCTTCTCCCGCACCTCCTGTAGCGTCGCCTCCGTCGTCGACCGACAGTTTCGCCGCCGGTAGCCACCGCTCCGCCGCCAGTTCCTGGCTGATAAAATGTGAGCCGTTAGATCACGATCCTATGCACACGATAGATCACTTAACCTGAACCGTTACGTTTGATCTGCACCGCACAATCCCACTTAAATCCTGCGGTCCACAGCACGCGATCCTACCGAACCGTTATGAGCCAATAGGATACAGACACGTGGCCAGGTCTGTTTTAAAAACAGAAATTGAAACAGATTTAAGTGCCATTTTCAAACCCTTGTATCTTTGAATCCACACGTCCAAAATTTACAAATTTTATGTCGTTGGATTCAGGAGAGCAAGCTCTAACCAACCCTACCCTTAGTTTAGCAAATAGTACCTGTTAGCTTGTTTAATTTTGCAGATTCTTTTGAGTGCTTGTTTAGATTAGAAAAATCATTTAAAAATGATTTTTAGGTTAAAACCTTTGCAATTTGGTTTGTTGTGACCTTACTGACCCTAGGAACCAACCTAAGTTTTGGAAAATGATTTTGGAAAGGATTAGAATGGATTAATTAGTTTAATCCATTTCTAGCCAATTAAAAACCATTGTTTTGTTTATGAAAATGCTTTCATAAAGAAAACTTTGAGAAAATGTTTTGGACCAAACCTACTGACCCAAAACACCAAGTTTTGCAATAGCAACTCATTTGGTGAAAAACATAAAGTTTTGCCTTGATAGAATTATTTTCCACCACATAAATGATGAATGGATTTTAAAATGGTTTTTGAGCAAAACCCTCTAACCAATGACTTTGCCATTTTGGTAAATGACCAATTTGGAACTTACAAAGTTTAGAAGCCTAGTGGAGACCATCCTTACATTAGAACCAACCTTTGCATGCTTATGCATGACTTAGATTCCAATGTCTTGTGTGTGTGAATTTGTTTGTTTGACTTTGGTTGGGAATGTTAGTTGATATTGTGTTTGCTTGATTGATTGTAGTGAAGCTAGAAAAGTGTGAGACTAGCAAGATCAAGGAGTGAACCACCATTCCCTACCAAAAAGGCAAGTTGCACTATCATACAAAAGTCCTACTATTTTCATTATACTTAGTGGATTTTGAAAACATGCATGAAAACAATTTTATACTTATGCTATGCTAAATCCTAATAGGATTCCCTTACATTACTTAGTGAAAACCTTGTAGTTGTACATGCTTAGCCATGCTATATTTTGAAAAGAGATACATGTTGAGATTTTACAAAGTTGAGAAAAGGACTTGTGTTTTATATAATAAAACAAGGACTCAATGAACCACCTAGATGGAGGATACTTTAAGTTTTGGAGAAGGTGGCAACAAAAGGAACCATTCTATGGCAATCTCTTTGTGTTGTGCTCCAAAAGAAAACCCACCTAGGAAACTTAGAGATTGAACATGCTTCTCCAATTGTGGCTTTCGTGTGCCACCACATGCTATTATGGCTCTGGCTTAGTCAATTACATTAGGAAGACCCATACATTGTCTTTAGTTACCAGACATGGGGATCTGGAATGCTTCATGGGGGCTAAAGACAAGCTAGCAATGGTGTATGGGAGGACCTTTTGGAAAGACTTCGTCATATTCTCAATCTGCCAGTATTCCATCTTGGTGAGTACTAATCCAGCGGCCACTGGTGGCAACAAGATGAGAGTGTGACATGTGCGTAAAGTGTACAACTTCTGCAGAAGAAAATAAAATCTAAGTACTTAGCCGTGTCCCCGGTTATGGACAATACTGAGCAACTAAAGGCCTGAAGCTATGGAAGATCTCGACATTCTAATTTCTAAAAGAAAACTTTTAAAACTTGATGCACTTGGAGTTACCAAGGAACTCAAGAGATTTTGACAAAACTTGATGCACTTGGAGTTACCAAGAAGCTCAAGAGATTTTGACAAAACTTGATGCACTTGGAGTTACCAAGGAACTCAAGAGATTTTGACAAAACTTGATGCACTTGGAGTTACCAAGAAGCTCAAGAGATTTTGACAAAACTTGATGCACTTGGAGTTACTAAGGTGCTCAAGAGATTTTTGACAAAGACCTGAACACTTGGGTTTTTACCAAGGAGTTCAAGAGATTTATGAAAGGAGATTTGACAAAGGACCAAAAACCATTTTTGAAAAGATAGGATAAAATATTGCTTTATGCAAATGAGCCTGAAACTCCACTTAGCCAAATATGCATGTAGTGATAGGATCCACCTATATTACACAGAAGTGAAACTTGCCAATACAATTCAAATGTATTGACCCTTGTGGCTGTAACTTATTATGTTGCAGGTTTGATTGTTTTTAGTGAAGATTGACTGATTAGGATTACAAAGCCTACAACCAACATGTCTGCCTGTGGCACTTTGAAGATGAAGGACCATGACTATAGTTATTCCGCTGCAATGTAATGTAATAGCCAAATGAGCTATGTAAAGATGTAATTAAAATTATGTTATTCCTGGTTATAAAGTTGTATTATGACCTTTGTTTCTTGATATTACATCTGAACTGTGGATGCTAGCTATTGATCCAGGGACTAGCATTGTAAACACAGGGGGCTCAATCTTATTAAAGGTTGGGGACCTTACAGGAGATCCGCGCTACCGTCCTAGACGTCGTCTACAAGACCCCTCCTGCGCTGAGAACGAACCCTAATCCCTTTCTCTCTCGTTTTCCCTTATCCACTGAAAACCGAGCTCGCCGGAGATCATCCGCCTCATCGTTCCCGACCACCCCAGGACCAACGGAGGACACCAACATGCTCGCCGTGATCTGATGGTTCATCTTCGACAAATCATGCAAGCCAGCGCAACCCCAATCGACGGGATCAAAGCATCCACCGCCGCCAGACGTCTCCGTTCATCGTCGATTGCCACCGTCTCAAGCCTCCTCTACCCTCTTCAACACGCTCTTCCGAATCCTGGTGAGTTACCGGTGCTCGCGAACCTCTTCGATTTGTCTTTCGAACACCACAACGTCGTGCCAACGCTCACCTTCGTCCGCCACCGCAGTTGCTCGTCGGAGCAAGTGCTCCGATGACCATTTAGAGGCAGCGCAACCCTATTTCGACTCGCCATCATGTGCTGAATCTAATACAACCTTGCACTGTCCCGCACGCGCCCTAGATCATTGGATCGAAATCAATCTGAGAGTAATCAGTTCGTATGACGTCAGCGTGAGCTCGTACTTGCATCATCTTGACCAAGTCCACCCTGATTGACCGGTCCACGCCGTATTGGCACGCTAACGTGGCCCTCATTTACATGTCTATGACTTGGGGTATACCCTGCCTAAGTAACAAAAGCATTTACTGTTTAGGAATTAAACAAAACAATATTAATTCCAATATAATAAAATGATTAAATCTTGTTTAATTAATAACTTTTGTTTTATAATTTAGAAAAATACATATAATATATGAAAATGTTTAGAAAAATAAATCTACAACTTAAAACTATTATCAAATATTACTATGGTGATTATTTAAATCAATATTATTTAATAAAGGTTTTATAAGTAATAAAATTTTGATAATTAATATTTTAATAATGGTAAATGTTAAAAAATATAAATAAAACACTAAAAATCTTAGAAAAATAATGTCAGACCCAGTGTGGATAACCCCTGAGATACCGTTCCATCTGGGCTTAAGGACCATTTTTGTACTAATTAAGTTGCAATAAACAATCTTTGAAATCTAGCTTGTAAACTTGCGTGGTCCTGCCTTTTCGATATAAAAGGGCAGGAGAGGGTGGAAGGGTGGCACACAATGAAAAACCAAAATTATCTCCTTTACTGTTTTCCCTAGCTTAGATTTTCCCCTGTAGATCTGAGCCACTCGGAGCTCCTCCTTCTTCCTCCCTCGTCGGTAGCGTCAGCGACCACGAGGTCTTGACAAGGTGGTATCAGAGCGAGTTCGGCCGCTCCTTCCCTCCTCCCCCCCTTTACCTCCACCAAATCCCCACCCTCACTTCCCCAAATACCCACCCTCACTCCGGCTTCCCTCCCAACCCTCCCTGAATTCCGCCACTACCAACCTCGAGGTTTCCTGGTCATCTTGCACAGGCAGTAAAATCCCTCATCGCTACCATGCCCAAAGGTGCAGGATCCCGTTCGTCCTCCCGCGAGCACACCGGTGCTGCCGGCGACGTCTCGGCCTCGTCTCCCTTCACTACTGATGTTGAACGCGGTGAGGATCACCAACAGAAGAACCTACCTCGGGATATCCGTCACATCGCGCGCCGTCTGGACCGCCACCAAGCGGACGCCGCTACAGCTCTACATCGTCAACAAACAGAGTCTACAGCTGCCATCAACTCGCTCCAAGGTGAGATGGTTCGCATGACTGAGATGATGTCTAACATGGCCGCAAATTTCTCGCGTTTCGTAGTGTCTGATAACAGGAGCTCGGCAGATCCGTCGCAGCCCATGAAACAAAACCCCAACTTTTCCACACCACCACCCCCCAACCAACAACACCTGTCACCAATCCCTGAAACAACTACTCCTCAGCCCACCCCAACGCCCACCCATGGCAATATCCCTCCCAAATTTGGCCACGTACCACCAGATAAACTCCCACACCCAGATTACCCACCAAATTCACAACCTTTCAGCCAAACCACACAACACCACCCTATATACACTGAAACAGGTCGTCGAGTCATAACTCATATGCAATACTCACAGCCGAACCAATCAGACCAGTACCACCAGTACACCAACCCAACAACCAATCCATCCATGTACCAACCACATTCACCCTGATTCCAGAACAACCAAAACCAAAGCCAATCCTACCAAAATTTCATTCCTATGACACAAAACACCTCCTCTCACTTCCAGCCACCACCTTCATACCAATTCAACCAAACCAACCCCCACTACTCTCAACCAAGATACACCCAACAATACTACCCACCAGCTTTAAGCCAACTCATCACATACTACCCCCAGGCCAGTCCACAGGAAACTAGCTGTCAACACCAATGCCAGCACCAGGGCAAGCAACAGCAAAACACAGCCCCCCCATGATGTACAAACACCACCAAGACCACAACCGACAAGCTGGTCACCTACATCACAATCCTGCCAACCACGAAGTGCAACTGAGAACACCACATCTGGAACTACCCTTATTCACAGGAGAGAACCCAAGAGCTTGGCTACTGGAATGTGAAGACATTTTCGAGCTGGGTCAGCATTCCCCCTGAAAACAGAGTGAAATGGGGATTAGCTCACATAAGAGGACAAGCAAAAACGTGGATCAATAGTGCTGGCCTACCATTACAGACTATGTCTTGGCATACTCTGAGCAAAATTTTGATTGAAAGATTCCCAGACAATGTCTCTCATGATCCCATGGATCAACTGCAATTACTGAAACAAGTTTCCTATGTAAATGCCTATATTGATCTCTACGAAACCTAGATGACTCAAATGAAGAGGGAAAGGAGCTACCTCCCACAAGATTTCTTTGTTGATCGTTTCATTAGTGGACTGAAGGAAGGCATCAAGCATACTGTTCAATGCCAAAAACCCACTACCTTACTATCTGCGTATTGGTATGTGAGGCAGTATGAGAAAGCATACTTATCCACCAACAAGAAGCCTACTGTGGCAACCCCAAATCAACGACCTTCCCCTGTCCAGGTGAACAGACCTGCAATAGCTAGAGACACCAGACCCCGCAATTCTCAACCAAGAAAATGCTGGTACTGTCCTGAAAACTGGTCTCTGGGACACAAATGCTCACAAATGCTCAGAGCTCTGAACAACATTGAAATGCAAGGAAACGACAATGAGCCACTGGAAGAAGAAGAAGTCCAGAAATTACTGGCCATTCCTGATGCTCCATCTGCTCCTACAACAGCTCAGATTACAGAAACAACACAAGACAACTTGCTCAATATTTTAGCTGCTCCTATCCTTGCACAATATTATTGCAATTACTCTGGCAGATACTGGTAGTACCAACACCTTCATGGATCTTCAGTTTGCTCTTAAACATAAGATACCAATGCAAGGGTCCACGAAGAGAGAAGTAAAAGTGGAAGGCGGTGGAATCCTCTCCTCTATTGCCATTGCATATAACTGCACCTTTTCAATTCAGGGGCAAAAATTCACAACAGATATCAGAATTCTGGAACTCCAAGGTTCAGACATTATTTTGGGTGTCAACTGGTTTAAGCTCCATAACCCAGTGACTTTTGATTTTGTCGGCAGACAGCTCACAATGGGGATAAAGGGCAAACTCTATACATTCAAGGACCACTTGTTCCCCAAAGATAAACTGCTCATATCCTCAGAAGAATGCAGCAAATTAATTGACAAAGGAGCCCAAGGTTATATCATCTTTGGGGATGATGATGACAAAGAAGCAGCTGAACCTGAGGAGCATCCACCAGTTCCAGATGAAATTTCCAATGTACTCCACCAATTTCAGGATATCTTCCAAGCACCTTCTGGGTTACCACCACAGAGACTGTGACCACCACATTCCCTTGCTCCCTAATGCAAAACCCCCCAACATACGTCCCTATAGAATGTCTCATAGTCAAAAGAATTCTATTGAGTTACTCATCAAACAAATGCTGCAAAACTCTGAAATCAGACCTAGTAAAAGTCCTTTTTCATGTCCAGCTATCCTAGTTAGGAAAAAGGACAAATCTTGGAGGCTCTGTGTGGATTTTTGAGGACTCAATGAACTCACAGTCAAGAACAAATTTCCAATTCCAGTTATAGAGGATTTGCTAGATGAGCTGAATGGGGCCATTATATTTTCCAAGTTTGACCTCAGGTCAGGTTACCACCAAATAAGGATGAAAGATGAAGATATCCATAAGATAGCATTTTCTATCCACCTAGGCCACTATGAATACTTAGTGATGCCTTTTGGACTGTGTAATGCCCCGGCTACATTCCAGGAACTAATGATCAGCATCTTCTCACCATACCTGAGAAAGTTTGTATTGGTTTTCTTTGATGACATTCTGGTCTACAGCAAATCTCTTACTGAACATGTGCAACATCTAAAGGCAGTAATGACAATCATTAGGACACATGAGTTGAAGGCTAAACTGACAAAATGCAGATTTGCCTAGCCCCAACTAGAATATTTGGGTCACATCATCTCTAGCTCTGGAGTGCAAACAGATCCTACTAAAATTCAAGACATCCTCAAATGGAAGACACCAGTTTCTGTCACCAAATTGAGAGGGTTCCTGGGTTTGACAGGATACTACAGGAGGTTTATACCCAAATATGCTCAGATATGCCAACCCTTACATGCAGTCCTTAAGAAGAACTCATTCCACTGGGGCCCAGAACAACAAGAGGCTTTTGAATGCCTGAAATCAGTAATGTCAAAACCTCCTGTGCTAGCACTACCTGATTTCTCCCTCCCTTTCACTCTGGAAACAGATGCATGTACTACAGGTCTGGGAGCAGTCCTTATGTAACAATATCAGGCAGGGGAACCCATACAATCCAGTGATACTTGTGTAGCAACAGCAATTGCTATTCCCTCTTGGACTCAAGACATAACTGCCTCCTATATATCTGATGAGCATTGTACCAAGCTTCTACAAGATTTAATCTTGGACAGTTTAGCTCACACAAATTTCTCTGTCAAATCTGGTGTTCTGAGATTCAAGGGTAGAATATACATTGGGTCTAGCACTAACCTCAGAGAAAAGGTTTTCCATTCTCTCCACTCATCACCAATTGGAGGTCACTCAGGAGCAAGTGTTACTTATCACAGGATTAAGCAACTATTCTTCTGGCCAAAATTGAAAGAGTACATTGAAACAAGGGTGGCCCAATGTGCCACATGTCAAATATCTAAGACTGAAAAAATTCCATACCCTGGACTTCTGGATCCTCTTCCAATCCCTAAGGCAAAGTGGTCAGAAATCAGCATGGATTTTATTGAAGGCCTCCCTAAATCCAAAGGGAAGGATGTCATATTAGTGATTGTGGATAGGCTCACTAAATATGCTCATTTCATCCCTCTATCTCACCCATACACAACCCAAAAGGTAGCAAACCTCTTCATGGATAACATCTTCAAGCTGCATGGTCCCCCTACAATCATCACAACTGACAGAGACACCATATTCACAAGCAAAGTATGGCAGGAAATTTTCTCTGCCATGAAAGTATCCTTGCATTTCACCATAGCCTATCACCCGGAGACAGATGGCCAAACTGAAAGAATCAACCAGTGCTTGGAACAATATCTCAGATGCATGGCTTTCTCTGAACCAAAAAAATGGAGTGACTGGCTTCCCACAGCTGAGTGGTGGTACAACAGCTGCTATCACACTGCCATCAAGATGTCACCCTTCCAAGCCCTATATGAATATCCACCACCACCGTTTTCAGAACTGGCAATCTCCGACACAAATTCGGATGAAGCCCAGTCCACATTACAAGAAAAAGAAGCAATGTTGACAACACTGCAGAGAAACATGGCTAAGGCACAATCTTCCATCAAGAAATATGCAGATAAACATAGGACAGAGCGCTCGTTCGAACTGGGAGACATGGTTTACCTCAAAATGCAGAATCATAGGGAACACGCTCTGGGCAGAGGAAACCCCCTGAAATTAGCATCCAAGTGGTATGGACCTTTCAAAGTGTTATAGTGTGTGGGTAGTCGAGCATACAGATTGCAATTACCAGCTGGAACACTTCTTCATGACGTCTTCCACGTCAGCCAGCTCAAGAAGCACCTGGGTCCCTTGGCAATTCCAAATGCTACTCTACCACTGGTGACTCCTCAAGGTAAAATCAAAACTTGCCCACTTGCCATCCTCGATCGTCGTCAGGTGCCTCGCAACGCAGGTACTCCACAATGGTTGATACATTGGGACACTATGTCACCAGAGGAAGCCACCTGGGAAGACACTGCATTCATTCGAGCGACGTTTCCTTTGTTCAATCCCTGAGGTAATGTCTCAAGGGGGAATTATCAGGCCCAGCGTGGATAACCCCTGAGATACCGTTCCATCTGGGCTTAAGGACCATTTTTGTATTAATTAAGTTGTAATAAACAATCTTTGAAATCTAGCTTGTAAACTTGCGTGGTCCTGCCTTTTCGATATAAAAGGGCAGGAGAGGGTGGAAGGGTGGCACGCAATGAAAAACCAAAATTATCTCCTTTACTGTTTTCCCTAGCTTAGATTTTCCCCTATAGATCTGAGCCACTTGGAGCTCCTCCTTCTTCCTCCCTCATCGGCAGCGTCAGCGACCACGAGGTCCTGACAAATAAGAGTTAGAGTTTAAAACTATAATTATACATTATTATTTCACTTAATTAAATATTTATTATTTATTAAGTATTTCTAAAGTAATAAACCTTATTAAAATCATATCTTATTATTTATAAATCACAAAAATAAATGTAATATACCAAAATAATCACAAAAATAATACCTACATGTTAAACATGTGATATTCCACTTTTGAGTGAAATAAAAAGTTAAACACTTTCATAACTTAAATTTAAACCTATTTCTTTAGTAAATAATTCATAAAATGACAACTAAAATGTGTTAATATTTCTTAAATTAACCAATTAAATGTAATAAATAGTATTAATCTTAAATACTAACATTATGAGGTCAAAATGATTTAACACCATTTAAACACAATTTTATTGAATTATCTTTCAACCATAAGTATAAATTATTTTACAAAAGAATCCTTATCCAATCTAAAAACTCCAAGAATAATTGTAATAAAATAAAACCCATTCTTTACTTTAATCACAAGTTTATAAACAAATCAAAACACTATAGTAAGTTCATAGGTAGTAAATAATATTGTTTACTTAATTATAAATCATAATTACACCTTATAGGAAGGTAAATCCCTTTATACCATTATCTTCTAAAGAAATCACTACTCCAATAGAAGTAATGCCATTCTTAAGTAACTCTAAGGAAACAATATAAAGTGAACAAGATACAAGTATCATAAGTAATACACCCTAAGTCTATCTACATTCTTAAAGTTACTTATAGTTACAAAGCTTTAGGTATGATACTAAAAACTCTAATATATGTTTTATAACTAACTTTGGTCTGCTATAATTAATTTATAAAGTATCTTAATACCAAACCAACCAAGATAGATAAGTCTCAAATACTACTAATTTTATTATTCCAGTAAAAGCAATTCTTTCTGACTTAAAGACTATAACTAGAAAGAACACCTCATAAGGTTAACTTAAAATCCTAAATGATTTTGCTCAGTTGAGTAAGATTTTCTTCAAAAGTTATTCATTTTGCCACTTCAATCAACATATGACAATTAATAGTAAACACCTTACTTTATACTTTATTTATATAATAAGATTGTTAATACTTAAATTCTTTCTAAGTGACATTACTTGTAAAGTAAATCTTGAAGATAAACAATTAAGATGTAAGCAACCTTGAGTAGCATTCCATACTTTATATTTTGTTGTTGTATAAATACATGTTGTTTTCCACACTCACAAGCCTTAATAAGAAACACATATATGAAACTTAATCCAAAAGGGCAACACATTACAAAGAAACCTTTCCAGTATCCAAAACCCTAGAACAACATCATCCTCGGGATTCGCATTTATCAACTTGCATTACATTACTTATGCATAAAAGCATCTTGCTTCTTTAAACATTAGTCCTTACCGGACCAATGATGCAGATTTCCGCAATTGGATCTTATATTGTCTTGAAGACCGTGAGTGCATAATCTTGCAATCACAAAAGTCAAGTTCACACTTGCTCATGTCCTTTGATTATTTTCTGTAAAGTATTTTACAAATCCAGTGTTGTCATCACCTGCATTTGAAAAAGGACAGAAAACACTATTTTCATAATAATGTGATTATAGGTTTTTTACCATGAGGTAATAACCTACTATAAGAGTTCTGGTGGTAAAGGAACATATTATCTAGGACTTAACAACCAATGTCGCCAGTGATTCTTTCGCCGTATATTACGCGTTGACCATGAGATTTGGAATGGGAAGGAGAAGTCAGCTGTATCTTTTCCCTCTCGCATGGAGCTGGATGTGCGGGTCATGGCTGTTATCACTCGTAGCGTGCATATTATTTATGGTAATTCGTAGAGGATATGCAGCATATGGGTGGGATCCCTCAACGTCCCACGATAGTTCTAGCATCTGAACGGTCTGTACTGCCATTGCCGTAATTCAATAGGTGGGCTGGCGTACACCAAAGAGACATGCGGGGTCACGGAGAAGGCAGTGATTGGCTTGGGTCTTAGTCTGGGCCTCACACCAAGGAAGTGTGAACGGGTTTGCGGCCCGGATGTGCAACAAAGCTAAGATCTCTCATGGGTAAAGTGACGCACCTCTGCAGAGTGTAAGAACTATAACTTGTTACTCCCTATTCCGGGAAGGAGCTGTGAACGCGGCAGGAAAGGAACTCCATGAAAGTTCTAGTAAACCCGTGAAGGCTGACGGACATAGCTTTTCAGAATAAAAGCAACCTTTGAAGAAATTTTTATGAAAACTTGCATTGCCTACGACCTACGTTCTGTGGCTATAGATATAGTACATCAAACACTCCTTTTCTAGTGGACTTGCTGAGTACGCTCGTACTCAAAGTATCATCTTAACCCTTACTAGGTTCTAAATCCAGTATAGACGATGTATACATCAATGTATACATCAAGCCATGCTCCAGGAATCATCATCAAAAGCTAAAGCTCTTCAATGAAGTCAAGAAGGTCAACATATACATTAGCTCAAGTGAAGACGGAGTTGCTGATTAGATAAGAATAGAATCTCTAGCCATAGAACCTATTTCTGTAGTGTATTGCAATAGCAGCAATGCCAGACCATTAAATAAGATATTAGTCTTAATAGTATTATAATTTTGGAGTTGTTTATTTCTGATTCTTCTTTGTAAGAAGTTTCTTTCTCTCTCTTTAACCTAGAATGTTCTCTGGATCTTTTGTAAAGAGTTGAGTTGTAACCTATAGTCATGTCTTAGACCTGCTATATTTCTATTGTACTACTCTGAGGGATGTAATACTAGTGAACGGTGTTTTAGTGGTGTTATGTCAACGACTATAGTATACTACATGATGGAGTGGTATGCTGGGTCACCGCAGCTGCTGCGCTCAACAATGAAACTAAGTATAATCTTGGTTCTCTCATTTCTCGTCACTTAACTACTAAGGGACCCATTTATGGGGGAATTATTGCTACTCGTGTGGCTGTTGCCTTGAACATTGTTGTTGATCCACATGATATAGTTTTGGCTCCTTAGAGGCTTGATCTTGCTGCTATGAAGGCGCATTACTTTGTCACCACTAAATCTACACTTGATAGCTTGGTTTATAGAATGTTGTTTATTGACGGGGAAGAGAGAGAGATCCCTCTACCCCAAACCACTTTGTTCAGTATTTCTCAGGGACCTTTATCACGCTCCAAGGCGGAGATGGATGACAAGCTGCGCTCTCTTAACTTCCATGGGCACTATCAGGAGGAAGTACCATCATACGACCCCTCTGTGTACTACATAGGGGAGGCCTCGAGCTCATACCAGGACGAGGGAGTTTCCTCGATGTATTACGGAGGTGAATCTTCTTGGGCACCATAGGATTGAGCCCGTCTTAGGCCAAAAGCCTAATCTTGGGGGGAGGTATACTGACATCACACTCATCTATATATCATGTTCGGTCGGTTCTTTGTATACCCGTTGTTTCGCTTTCTTTTTGGTTCTTGTTGCTGCTTCCTCAAAAATCACAAAAATACCAAAAATATTTTCGTTGTTTTTCTTGGTTTATTTATTTTCCTTTTTGTTTTTGGTTTGCCTTAAAACAAAAACACAAAAAGATTTTGCTTTGTTTGTTTTGCTTGGTTTACTTCTTGTTTGGTTTTTCTTTGTTTGCTTGTTTCTAAAAAAATCGAAAACACCAAATTTTTTTTTTGTTCTTCTTTGGTTTTGTGAGTTCTTTGCAGGGTTCATCCGTCCTCAGTGGAGTTTGGTTTCATGTTATTATTCAATTCACACAAGTGAAGGGCAATAATGAAGATTAAGACAACTTGAGGAGTAGTAAGAGGCTGGTAACGAACTCTATTTTTCTTCATTTTTTTACATATTCTCATCATTGTGATCATGCTTAGCCTGTTTGTGTAAGGTGTATGTCATTATGGATGCTTAGTAGTTCTTGCTTGTGATTAGCCCCAGCTTGCTAATAGTTTTTAGCATGTCATATGAATGTTTGCTTGCATTGTTTTATTCATATCTTGGTATGATATTGTGGTATCCTCCTCTGACTGTTCATATGAATCGACTTGGCACATGCTCATGCATGCATATGACTGAACAATAGTCAGCAAGCCTCGATGATTTAGTTTGCCTCAGAGTTCTTGTATCACTTTCATGCCATAATTAGTCATGTTTTGTTGCAAGCATGTTTATGACAGTTATTGCTCTCTCGTTTGTCGCTCCCTCTTTTTTTTTAGTCTTCACTTGCACTGAGTATGTGCTCTACCTGTGCTTCCAACTCCCCAAAACCAATATTGCCAACAGTGTCCACCATACCTACCTATTAGCATTGTTTGCTATTTTAGTGCATATTCAATATGCCGTGTTTTCTTCCAAATAAAATGTTTATCTATTTTGAGAAAGTTAGTTAGTAAAGCTCTCACGAACTTGATGGCACACTTTATTCTATGCACTTAATAATTTTTAACCATTGTGACCTGTCCATGAAAGTTATATGCTTGTAAATTATATGCTGGGGGTCAGCAGAACCGTGCTATCACGGGGAACGCTTTCAACACATTTGTATATTTATATCCAGTTGATACCTTGATCTTTTATTTGCGGATGTCATCGATGTGAAATAAGAGGGGGACTTGTGAGTTCATGGAGTTTATACATTGTGTTAGAGAAACGCCTGGGCCGCTAGCCTAATCCATGCCTAATCATGGTGTAAACTTGCAGCATTACCATAATGAGCATTTATGAAGCATCCTCAATAAAAAACTATACACATAGTAAATAAAAAGATTGCTGAGATGCTCATTGTCTGCTTGCCTTGTCATTTTGATCACGGGATAGCTCATGTATCATGTGCAAGGGGTACCCCGTTGGTGGTTCTCTATGATATGCATGTATTTACAATGACAAGAACTTATAGGTAACCAAAGTTGATGTAGCATGCTGAGCGGCCCTCGTACTCAAGGGACTTGGGATTTCCAGTTTATGGTCTGTCAAGCATATGATTCAGACTGGACCTCACTTTCACCTTAACCATATAAAGATGCTTATGATAGGGGCAATGAGAGCTCAAAGCTAACGAGTACCTTACTATCAGCATTGGGAAGCCTTTCAAACCTTTCAAAACCGTTTTCACTTCCTTGTTGAGTCACACTTATTCTACGAGCACCTTCTTGAGAGCATAGTTGTCATTCTTGTTTTTGTCTCAAAATATGGTTAATTATGTCATTACTTTGATGCTTGTATCTCTGATCTCTTTATCTCTAGTCTTCACTTGAACTTAAGAGGTGCCTCGGCATTTATATTGTGCTCTATAAACAAAGGCAAGCTAGATACCACTCTATCATACCTTCATATGAGCAGTGCAATGTTGCTTATGTTTATGTTCCATGCTACTTATTATTATTTGAGTTGGTTTCTCTTCATGGCTTGCAATGACTATTGAGTAGACTTAGTTGTATACTCTTTATTATGAATAGTTTAAGCATCTACTCCTGTGCTAAGAATATATACATCATATGAAGCAATATGTTCGTGAAAGTTCTTTTATCGCACTCAGTTTTCAACTGAATTGCTTGAGGAGAAGAAATAAGCTAAGCTTGGGGGAGTTGATACGTCCAAAATGTATCTACTTTCTTGAACACTTTGCTATTGTTTCTCCTCTAAACTTATGTGATTTGGATATAACTAACACGGACTGACGCTATTTTCAGCAGAATTACCTTGGTGTCTAGTTTTTGTGCAGAACATCAACTATCAGGAAAAATCCTGGAAAATATGCCCAAAATCCTATTTCACCAGAAGATCCATGGAGCCAGAAGACGAGACGAAGAAGGGGCCTGGGGAGCCCACACGCATGCCAGGCGCAGACCCACCTATGGCCGCGCCTAGGGGGTGCAGCCACCCCAGGCACCCCCTCTGCCTCCCTATGCGCCTATAACTTGCCTCTCGACCTAAAAACCGAGGGCGGTTCGATAGTTTTCCAGAAAAAGTTCCGGTACGCCGCCGCCACCAGAAACCAAGATTTGGATCCAGAAACTCCGTTCTAGCACCCTTCCGGGACGTGGGATTTGGAGAGGATCATCGCCATCATCATCACCAACGCATATCCATCAACCATCCATGTTTCCCTAATCCATGAGTGAGTAATCCCCCGCTGTAGGCTTGGGGATGGTAGGGTTGGATGAGTTCTATCATGTAATTGAATAAGATTGTTAGGGCATAGTGCCTAGTATCTCTATTAGTGCTATTTGAATTTGTTGCAACTTGTTGTGCTTAATGCTTGTCACTAGGGCCCGAGTGCCATGATCTCAGATCTGAACTTATTATTGAATCATTATGATAGTATTGTTTGTGATCTTATCTGCAAGTTGTGTACACATATCATTGTCCGGATCCAAAGGCCCCAAAGTGACAATAATTGGGACAACTGGAGGGGATGGCTGTGGTGTGAGGATCACATGTGTTCATGGAGTGTTAATGCTTTGCTCCGGTGCTCTATTAAAAGGAGCACCTTAATTTCCAGTAGTTCCCTAGAGGCCCATACGCACGCTGGCTGGACAGAAGATGTTGTGCAAGTTCTCATTGCGAGCATGTATGACTATATTTGGAGCACATGCCTAGGATTATTTAGTACTTGGATGCTTGTTATTATTTATATGCAATGCCCTAGATCTTGAAGCTACATGTTTAGACTCATCCATGCAACGCCCGTCCATCCATCTCTATGCCTACCGCACTCGAATCCCACTATTTACTGTTACTGTTACTATTGCTCTCGTTTCACTGTTTTTGTTGCTAGTACCAAACTGTTGCTACTGATAAACTTCTGTGAGCAAGAACTATTTCTAGGTGCAGATGAACTGACAACTCAGTTGTTAAGGCTTGCAAGTATTCTTTGGCTCCCCTTGTGTCGAATCAATAAATTGGGTAATACTACCCGCGAAGACAGTTGCAATCCCCTACACTTGTGGGTCATCACTAACCTATTAACAAGTTGCCACAGTGCCAGTTGCCTATTTTCTGCTGTTTTTGGTTCTAGAAAAGCTAGTAAGGAAATATTCTCGGAATTGGATGGGACAAATGTCAAAGTCAATAACTTTCCGTGGGGAACAAGAAGTCCAGAGGGGAGACGGAGTGGCGTGCCAGGGCGGCCACACCCCCCTAGGCGTGGCCAGGGGTGGGCCCGCGCCTAGGCAGGGTGTGGGTGCCCTGGCCACCTCCTCGGTCTCCCCCTTCGCCTATAAGAAGCCCCCGGGGAGAAAACCCTAAAACATCCATCATTCTTCCGGAAAAAGTTCCGCTCCACAGCTGCCACTGAAGGGGAGATTCGGGGGACAGAAAGTCTCTGTTCCGGCACCCTGTCGGGATGGGGAAGTACCCTCGGAGCCATCTCCATCGATCTCTATCGCCATCTCCATCACCGTTGCTGATTCCCATGATGAGGAGGGAGTAGTTCTTCCTCAAGGCTAAGGGCTCTACCGGTAGCTATGTGTTCATCTCTCTCTATGCATGATCTTGTTGTGGTCATGAGCTTTGTAATCAAGTAGATCTACCTTGCTACTCAAGTGCTTCATTAGATCTTTGCGCTCCCCATGTGTGTGAAAGTGACAAGGCACGCCATGGTGGCACTTAGGCTTGAGTCTACATCAATACTCTTTGTGCTTTAATAGATCTATGTTTTCCCCACGTGTGAAAGTGATGAGAGCATACCGTGTGTGGCACTTTGGCTAGATTGAATATTTGTTATGAGTTATATTTGGATTTGGATGTCTCTATGAAATTGTGGTGTTTGTTGGAACCATCTAGCGCTCAAGGTGACAGTGTGGAGTTATCTTGATTGGGGAAGGCGGACTTTGAGGTGTGCTGTTATAGCCCTATCATGGATTAGAGTGTCCAACCGGAGAGTAGTTAAGAGTAGTATCATAAAGAGAGGATATTTATATGAGAGAGTGTTCACTAGTGAAAGTATGATCCCTAGGACTTGTTTCTAAACATTGAAACCCCGTTTGCTACTAGATCTGTTGCATGTTTGCTTGCTTCCTTCTTATTGCCTTTAGTATTTACCTCACCGTCAGAAGCTATTTTCTGGCACCATTACCACTTGTATTTCACTATCTCTTCGCCGAACTAGTGCACCTATACACCTGACAAGGGTATTGGGTGTGTTGGGGACACAAGAGACTTCTTGTATCTTGATTGCAGGGTTGATTGAGAGGGAATACCTTTGACCACTTCCTCCCTGAGTTCGATAAACCTTGGGTAATCCACTTAAGGGAAACTTGCTGCTGTTCTACAAACCACTACACTTGGAGGCCCAACAACTGTCTACAAGAATAGAAGTGCGTAGACATCAAGCTCTTTTCTAGCGTCGTTGCCGGGTAGGTAAGGTAAAAGGTACTCACATCCTCTGGTGTGAGTGCTCGAAGTTATTTCCTTTAGATCCTGTAGTTTTGTCTTTTTGTTTCTTGTTTTCACTAGTTAGGCTTAATGGAAAACAACAACAAAATTAGAGAGCTTTATAGTGTTTATCTTGAGTTAGGACATGAAGTGTTTGAAGAGAAAATTAAAAAACCTATGGAGCTTTATTTGCATGCTAATAGCAATGTTATTAGTATGAATTCTTTGGACACCATTGTTGCTAATGCTATGGAAGTGTCTAAGCTTGGGGAAGCTAGTTTTTATAAATATGATCTTTTTAGTCCCCCAAGCACGGAGGAGAAAATTTAGTTTGATGATACTTTACCTCCAATATATGATGATTACAAGGATGAATATGATATTTTTAGTCCACCTACTATTGAGGAGAAAATTAATTATTATTACAATATGCCTCCTATTTTTGATGATTATGGTGATGAGAATAGTAATGATAGCTACTTTTTTGAATTTTCTCCCACTACAAATAAGAATGATTATTCTCATGTGGAGAGTAATAATTATTATATGCATGTGGCTCATGATAAAAATGTTTTATGTGATAGTTATATTGTTAATTTTATTCATGATGCTACTGAAAGTTATTATGAGAGAGGGAAACATGGTTTTATGCATCTCAATAATATTAAATTCCCTCTCTTTATGTTGAAATTTTTGAAGTTGCGCATGTTTTGCTTTCCTATGCTTGTTGCTTTGTGCTTTCATGACTTTTTTATTTACAAGATTCCTATGCATAGGAAGAGGGTTAGACTTAAATGTGTTTTGAATTTGCTTCTTGATTCTCTCTTTTACTTCAATTCATATTTCTCATGTGAGCATCTTCTCAAACTATCATGCCTAACTTAAAGGCGTTAAAAAAAATACTTGTTGGGAGATAACCCAAGAGTTTCCTTGAGTCTTGGAAGTTATTACTTCAGTAATGACCTCTCTTTATCCTTTTTGTTTGCTTTTTTGTGCCAAGAATGACCTCTAATGAGAGGGAAGTAAGATTTGAGGATTTGCTGTCCCGAAACAGATTTCTGACCTTCACCATAAAACTTCATGAGTAGTCTCTATAACTCCTATTGAGCTGATATTTTACGAGTAAATCCCCCAGTATGTTAGGTAACTTTAGTTAGTTTAGAACTTTTTTATTTGAGCAATAGAAGATTTTAGAAAAAATCGGTTTCTGCCTGCTGGTCTGTTTTGACTGATTTTTGCCATTATTTGCATTTGCTTCTTATTGATTCCTTTTTGAGTTCTCTTTTGGGGAATTGAGATTTTTGAAGGAGTTATTACAGTAGCTTTTGTTTTTAGTGAAATTTTTTGCTGTTCCAAAGCTTTGCCTAAGGTATAATATCTTTTGAATGAACTAATGTTGCTAATGAAGATTGTGTGAAGTTTTATATGAAGGAAAAAATTTCAGGTGTAGAGAGAGAATGATAGAATGAGATGAAGAATGGACAAAAGATCAAGCTTGGAGGATGCCACCATGGTGTCGCCCCAAGAAATATCCAAGAGGTACAAGCGTCAAAGCTTGGGGATGCCCAAGGCATCCCGTTCTTCATCAATAAAAAGCTCAGGTCTGTCTAGACACTTCATTTTTATTGTTTCATGCATGGTTGTGTTGTTCTTGGAGCGTCTTAGTTTTCGTTTACTTTTCTTAGTTTGCTTGAGTAGTTTGGGCCCCCACTTTCATTGTGTTGTTTCAAATAAGTTGCTTGGTGTTGGAAAGGAGTAGAAAGTTCTTGCTTGGAAGTACAAAAGTGAGCTTGCATTAACTGTGACATAGACTTTATCATGCCATGCTAGGTGTTGTTTTGACCTTATGCCTAGTAATTATTACTGTAGCATGGCTTGCTCCAATTCATTGGGATTTCTTAGTGTGCCTTGAAGAAATTATGTGTTGTTTTAGCATGCAAAAGCATAGTGTTGTGGTGTTCTCCTATGATGCTTTTTTTGGGTTGACTTGGCACATGCTCACACCATGTTATGACTCTAACAAGTCACCATTAGCCTCTATGATCATTTAGTCCTTGACTTGTAGTACCACTCTATTCTTTGATTAGTATTGTTTTGTCGCTCTACATGATTAGGGCCATTATTGCTCTCTTAGTTGGTTGCTCCCAGTCTTTTGCTAACCTCCACTTGTATGAGTAAGTTCTACTCATGCTTCCAACTCCTAAGAAACCAAGTTATTCCAAAGTTTCCACTATAAACTCTTATGCATGGTGTGTTACACCATTCCAAGTATATTCTTGTTTTCAACTATCTTCCAATTAAAAACTATTTTGTTATGTGAAAACTTAGTGATTAAAGCTCTCACGAACTTGATGGCACACTTTATATTCTTTGCCCCTAATAAACTTGAACAATTGTGTCGTCTATGTTGTATATGATTGCACTTATACGTTGGAATTAGCAGAACCATGCTATCATGGGGAACGTTTTCAACATTGCACTTGTACTTTGTACTCAGTTGATATCATGCTCTTTTGTCTGTGGATGTCACCGATGTGAAATAAAAAGGGAACTTGTAAGTCCATGGAGTTTGTATTCTGTGTTAGAGAAACGCCTGGGCCGCTAGCCTAAGCCATGCCTAATCATGGTGGAAACTTGCAGCATCACCATAGTGAGCTATCTATGAAGCATCCTCAATAAAAAGCTATGCATATAGTAAATAAAAAGATTGCTGAGATGCTCATTGTTTGATTGCCTTGTCATTTTGGTTATGGGAAAGCTCCTGTACCATGTGCAAGGGGTACCTCGTTGGCGGTTCTCAATGACACGCAAATACTTACAATGACAAGAACTTACAAGTGACTGAAGTTGAGTAGCATGAGGTGTGGCCCTCATATTCAAGGGACTTGAGATTGCCAACTTATACTTTGTCAAGCATATACTCCATAGTTTGTTCACTTTAACCTTAATCACTTCAAGATTCTTATGATAGGGGCAATGAGGGCTGAAAGCTAGCAAGTACCATAATTTTTGGAAGCTCTTTTTGAAACTTGAAATCCCTTCTTCCTTTATGAAAAGGCCTTTCTTCCACCACTATTGAGTCTCCACCTTCTACCTTTAGGCACCATTAAGAGAGCATAGTTGCCATTCTTAGTTTTATGTGTAGTGTCCCAAAGCTTATTGATTGATGCATATTGTGTTATTACTTGTTCTTGTATAATTGCTTCTAGTCACCCTTGTGAACTTTGAAGGTGTCCTATGCATCTATTTGCTACTCTATGAGGACAAGCTGAGTGCCACTTGAAGGGAATATGCCCTGAGAGGCAATAATAAAATGGTTATTATGTATATTCCAAGTATATGATAGATGTTTATTTTGCATGCTATAATTGTATTAATACGAAAACATTAATACATGTGTGTTTAATAAACAAACATAAAGTTCCTAGTTATGCCTCTCTCATAAACTAGCTCGTTGATTAACAAGATGATCAAGGTTTCCTGATCATGGGCATTGGATGTTGTTAATAACGAGGTCACAACATTACTTTAATGATGTGATGAACATTCATCCGAAGTACAACATTATGATCAAAGTCATTGAGTTTATATTGCTATAACATCATACATAGTGATCTTAATCCTTAGCCATGAGATCATGTCAATCACTAACACCGGAAGAGTATCTTGATAACATCAAACGTCACACCGTAACATGGTGATTATAAAGATGGATTCAGTACTACTAAACTGTTATGTTGAGGCCCATGGATCGAGAGTGGAACTTGTTCATCCCGATGACAGATAGATATTCTCTAGGCCATCTTGTTGATATCAAATTGATTAGCTTGCAAGCAAGTGATTTGATCACTAGAATGTTATATCACGGGAATGAGAAAAGAGTGCATGTCAGTAACGAGATCAAACTAGTTATGGAGATACCGATGATCGAATCTCGGACATGTAATATATCGCGAGACAAAGGGATTGAGATACTAGCGTAAAAGGTTCTGACAATCACAAGAAAGTCATCGTTGAATGTGTGGGAGTCTACGGATCTCTAGGTCCTGCTTCTGATTATTGATCTGAGAGGAGTCTCGATCATGTACACATTATTCGCTAACCATAGGGTGACACACTTAAGAGACACCGACATCCAATTGGAGCAAAAGTTTCATGCCGGAAAGAATAACAAGCGTAGGAATTTATTTCACTAGATACCGAAACAGGTTTTCGGGTGAAATTGCAGAAAGTGTTTTTGCATGTGAAATGAAATACTAGCAAGGGGTTATATGTGAATGTTTGTCATTAAAGTAATTGACAAAATTCTGAATAAATAAAAGGATTTTTATTTAATGAGAGTTTGCATTAAATTTGGTGGAAATTTAATGGGAATTTTGAGTGGAGGTAATTGAAAGGATTTTTGTGAGTGGAGTGTCCACCCACATGAATGAAGGAGGGGAGGGGCAGCCCCCATGGCCGACGTCCACCCCCTTGGGTGCCCTCCTCCTCCTCCTATAAAAGGCACCCATCTCCTCACTTCTCACACACACCTCCGTGTGAAGGATCTCTATCCCCTCTAGTATTTATCCCCCATGGTCTCGGACTAGCGAGATACATGTTCCCGGTGGCTATTCGGCAAGAAAGATTTGTGCTTCCGCTGCATCACTGGAGCAAGGAGGCGGAGGTTGCTCGGTGCCTCGAACGTGTGTGCGAGCACGGATGCGCCGCTGAGTTGCGGTGCTAAGGACTTCCTCTCGATCTTGAGATTGGCAAGAGATCGTCTACATCAACCACGAGTTTGAACTTGTTAAGCTTTGTCGATCTTCAAGGGTATGTTCTCTACGGATATACATCCGCCCGTTGTTTATATCTAGTAGATAGATCTTGGTGCTAGTTGTTCCCATCGTAGGAAATTTTTTGTTTTCTATGCTGCGAACCCTATAGTGGTATCAGAGCCTGATCTATGCATAGATGCTTTACACGGGTAGTACACATATGTATATGTGGGCGATGATTATCATGTTATTGCTTCTTGGTTGTATTTTGGATATTGGTGGCATATTGGTGGCCCGGACAAACTTTACATGTCCTCGCACATGAGACCTGTTCCACGCTTGGCATGCAACTAGTTTTACATAAGTGGCTAGTGGGTGTATTCTCTCCTACTATAGTCAATATATAATTTGCAACAAGTTGTCAACAATTTGGTTATCCTCGTTTTGGTTCATGTTCGTAGGTAAGAACGGTTCTATCTTCGAAAGCCCTAAGCCACATAAAACTTGCAATGGATAAATTAGAAGCGTCTAGTTTAGATTGTTGCTGGGCTAGTGTCATGATATGGTGATGTTGTAAGTAGAAGTATAAGTTGATACTCTTACAACATACATAGCGTGTAAGTTCCATAGACCTTAGCCTTACACATAGAGGTATGATAGTGATCATACCACGATGCACATGATGGAGATCAAGTGCGGAAACCATATCATTTCACTTACAAACATGTGATGTTTGATTGCATCTTATATTGCTTGTTTGGCATTTTATTAGCATAATAATATGATCCCTCATTTAGATATCAAGATAAGATTGTGTTCTTCCTTAAGTATGCACCGATTATGTTTCATCGCTCCAAGACATCACGTGATGATCGGGTGTTCTTGGATCCACGATCATACTTCAGGTGTAAGATAGTTACACACGCGAATACTAAGGTTCTTACTTAGCGAGCCTAGCATGTACAGACATGGCCTCGGAACACGGACCGAAAGGTTAAGCATGAGTCATATGGAAGATATGATGCCCATTTGCTGCTCGCCTTTGAAGCTACACCGACTCACGTGATGATCGGACTTGGTGTAGTGGATTTGGTTAATGTAATCACCAAAAAGGCACAAGGGATGTCGTTTTTGAGTGGGAGTTCATTCTTAATTTGGATTAGTTGAACTCAATCTATCATAAACTTAGTCTAAACTTGCAACAAACAGTAGCAACTTTACCGAATGGGCCATGTTGACGATTATCCTCACTGCTGCACATAAGCAATATGTGCTAGAAGCGCCGCTAGGACCCCCACCGTTTGATGATGCCCCTGACGAGGAGAAGAATGTCTATCAGACTCGTCAGGAGGACTACAACTTAGTTCATTGCGGCATATTGTATGGGCTAGAGCTAGAACTTAGAAAGCGTTTCGAAAACGGCAATGCATTTGATACAATGGGTGAGTTGAAAATGATTTTCGACACACATGCTGCTGTAGAGAGCTACAATGCTTCAGAAAAGTTCTTTTAGCTGCATGATGGAAGAGAACAGCTCCGTATGTGAGCATATACTCAAGATGTCGGGTTATGCCGATAGGCTTGTGTCCTTGGGAATAACGATTCCCATTGTCTTAGGCATCCATCGTGTTCTGCAGTCTCTGCCACCTAGCTATAAAAGCTTTGTGATGAACTATAATATCCAAGGCATGAAAAAGTCTCTCCCCGAGCTTGTTTCGATGCTTAAAACTGCAGAAGTGGAGATCAAGAAGGAACATCAAGTGTTTATGATCAATAATAAGACTGGTTTCAAGAAATACAAGAAGGGAAAACAGAAGGGAAGTAAGGGCGGCAAGCTGGTTGCCGTGCCTGAAAAGAAACCCCGAGTTGGACCTAAGTCTGATACCGAGTGCTATTATTGCAAGGGTATCGCCTTTGGAAGCATAAGCCCCAAGTATCTGGCAGACAAGAAGGCCGGCAAGACAAACAAAGGTATATATGATATACATGTTATTGATGTGTACTTGACTAGTACTCGCTGTAGCACCTGGGTATTTGATACCAGTTCAGTTGCTAATATTTGTAACTTGAATCAGGGGCCGCGGAACAAGCGACCACTAGCAAGGGGTGAGGTGAAGATGCGTGTCGGCAATGGATCAAGCGTTGATGTGATCGCCGTTGGAACACTGCCTCTCCACTTACCATCGAGATTAGTAATAAACTTGAATAATTGTTATCTGGTGCCTGCACTGAGCATGAACATTGTATCTGGATCGTGTTTGATGCGAAGTGGTTATTCATTTAAATCCAAGAACAATGGCTGTTCAATTTATATGAATGAAATCTTTTATGGTCATGCACCGATGATGAATGGTTTATTTCTGTTGGATCTCGATAATAATGTTACACATATTCATAATGTTGATGCTAAAAGAATTAAACTTAATGATGATATATCTGCATATTTGTGGCACTGCCGTCTAGGTTATATTGGTGTTAAACGCATGAAGAAGCTCCATTCGGATGGACTTTTGGAATCAATTGATTTTGAATCATTTGATACATGCGAGCCATGCCTTATGGTCAAGATGACTAGAACGCCATTTTCCGGTTCAATGGAACGAGTGACAGATTTATTGGAAATCATACATTCTGATGTATGTGGTCCAATGAGTGTGTCGGCGCGAGGTGGATATCGTTATTTTGTAACTTTCACAGATGATTTGAGTAGATACGGTTTATCTACTTGATGCAACACAAATATGAAACCTTTGAAAAGTTCAAGGAATTTCAGAATGAAGTGGAAAATCATCGTAATAGAAAGATCAAATTTCTACGGTCCGACCGTTGAGGAGAGTATCTAAGTTACGAGTTTAGCACTCATATGAAAGAGTGTGGAATTGTTTCACAACTCACACCTGCCGGAACACCATAGCGAAATGGTGTGTTGGAACGTCGTAATCGTACCTTATTAGATATGGTTTGATCCATGATGTCTCTGACGGACTTGCCATTGTCATTTTGGGGTTATGCACTAGAAACTGCTGCTTTCACTTCAAATCAGGCACCATCTAAATCCGTTGAAAAGACACCATATGAATTGTGGTTTGGAAACAAACCTAAGATGTCATTTCTTAAAGTTTGGGGATGCGATGTTTATGTGAAGAAACTTCAACCGGATAAACTCGAACCCAAAGCGGAAAAATGCGTCTTCATAGGATACCCTAAGGAAACTATTGGGTATTCCTTCTATCACAGATCCGAGGGCAAGGTTTTTGTTTCCAAGAATGGATCCTTTCTAGAGAAAGAGTTTCTCGCAAAAGGCGTGAGTAGTCGGAAGGTAGAACTCAAAGAGGTTATAGAACCTTCTCTTCATAGTATGGTGAGTAGCGTAGCGACGAAAGTCGTTCTGAAGTTGGATTCACCAATTGAAGAGGGAACTAATGATAATGATCATGAAACTCCAAAAGAGAGTACTACCGAACCTCGCAGGTCTAGCAGGTCGCGTGCAACTCCCGAGTTGTACAGAAACCCTGTTATGAATTTCATGGTTGATTAAATTGATGACCCTGCGACGTATGAAGAAGCGGATGATGAGCCCGAATTCCAACAAATGGTTAGAATCCATGAAATCCGAGATGGAATCCATGTATGAAAATAAAGTTTGGAACTTGGTGGACTTACCTCACGACCGAAAGGCCGTGGAGAACAAATGGATTTTCAAAAAGAAAACTGATGTTGATGGTAATGTAACCGTCTATAAAGCTCGACTTGTCGCAAAGGGGTTTCGAAAAATTCAAGGAGTTGACTACGATGAGACATTCTCTCCCGTAGCGATGCTAAAGTCAGTTAGGATTATGTTAGCAATTGCTGCATATTTTGACAATGAGATATGGCAGATGGATGTCAAACCGTGTTCCTCAATGGTAATATTGAAGAAGAGTTGTATATGATACAACCAAAAGGTTTTGTCGATCCTCAGGATGCTAACAAGGTATGCAAGCTTCAGCGTTCCATCTATGGACTGAAGCAAGCATCCCGGAGTTGGAATCTCCGCTTTGATGAGGTGATCAAAGAGTTTGGATTTGTCCAAACTTATGGAGAGCCTTGTATTTACAAGAAAGTGAGTGGGAGCAATGTGGCATTTCTGATATTATATGGGGATGATATATTATTGATCAGAAATGATATAGATCTTTTAAACAGTGTTAAAAGTTATCTAAACATCAAATTTTCAATGAAGGACCTAGGTGAAGCGTCATACATATTAGGCATAAAGTCTATAGAGATAGATCTAGGCGCCTAATAGGGCTATCACAAAGTACATACCTTGATAAGATTTTAAAGAAGTTTAAAATGGAAGGAAGTAAGAAGGGGTTCTTACCTATGTTGTAAGGCAAGACATTGAGAAGACTCAAAGTCCGGCTACGGTGGAAGAAAGAGAGACAATGGACAAAGTCCCGTATGCTTCAGCCATAGGCTCTATAATGTACGCCATGCTATGTACAAGACCGGATGTGGCACATGCTATTACTTTGACTAGTAGGTACCAAGTTGATCCATGTTCGGAACACTGGATAGCGGACAAGAATATCCTTAAGTACTTGCGAAGAACTAGGGATATGTTTCTTGTGTACGGAGGTGAAGAAGATCTCGTCGCTAAGTGTTATGTCGACGCTATCTTTGACACCGATCCGGATGACTCTAAGTCTCAATCCGGATACGTTTTCTCATGAATGGTGGAGCGGTTAGTTGGAGGAGTTCCAAACAACCTGTGGTGGCGGGATCAACAACGGAGGCAGAATATTTTGCTGCTTCGTAAGCGGCTCAGGAAGCAGTTTGGATGAAGGAGTTCATATCGAAACTAGGAGTGGTTGAGAGCGCATTGGACCCCAATGGTGATCTATTGTGACAACAATGGTGCCATTGCCAATGCCGAAGAACCAAGGTCTCACAAGAATTCCAAGCATATTAAGCGTCGGTTTCACTCCATCCGCGAGCATGTCAAGGATGGAGATATAAGAATTTAAAGTGCATACGGATCTCAATGTAGCAGATCCGTTGACAAAAACTCTCCCTAGAGCAAAACATGATCCAGACCAGAACTCCATGTGTGTTAGATTTTTCACTATGTAACTAGATTATTGTCTCTAGTGCAAGTGTGAGACTGAAGGGAATATGCCCTGAGAGGCAATAATAAAATGGTTATTATGTATATTCCAAGTATATGATAGATGTTTATTTTGCATGCTATAATTGTACTAATATGGAAACATTAATACATGTGTGTTTAATAAACAAACAGAAAGTTCCTAGTTATGCCTCTCTCATAAACTAGCTCGTTGATTAACAAGATGATCAAGGTTTCCTAATCATGGACATTGGATGTTGTTAATAACTAGGTCACAACATTAGTGTAATGATGTGATGAACATTCATCCGAAGTATAGCATTACGATCAAAGTCATTGAGTTTATATTGCTATAACATCATACGTAGTGATCCTAATCCTTAGACCATGAGATCATGTCAATCACTAACACCGGAAGAGTATCTTGATAACTGTAGGGGTTCGTAGCATGGAAAACAAAAAAATTCTACCGCATGAACACACAATCAATATCTAATCTATGATCAAGCCAAGATCTATCTACTAGATTGTAGCAACGAGTCGATGGAATACTAACCCTCGAAGATCCAAAGTGGTTAACGAGAGCAGATTCTCGTGGGTGATGTAGTCGTACACTTTCCGATCTCAAGATCGCGTAGACGATCCTTCAAGGCTGCGTTCGGCGGTGCTCCGTAATCGGTCTGCGTTAACTTTCGATGAAGACCTTCCTCTCCCTTGTTCCAGCAGGCAGCGGAGGTTGTAGCACTCTCCTCGCGATTCCGGCAGCACGACGGCGTGGTACCGGAAGTAGAGGGGAGATCTCGCAGGGCTTCGCCTTAAGCCGGAGCGAGTATGGTGGAGTATGAGAGAGGCCTTGGTGATCTAGGGTTTAGAGGCACCAAGGGGAGAGCTGTAGCCGGCGGCTAGGGTTTGGGGAAAACCTAGTCGGCGACTTGCGAGGGCCCTAGGCGGCGGCGACTTGGGAGGAGGCCGGCGGCTTGGGGCTAGGGT
This sequence comes from Avena insularis, assembly GCA_023614405.1. Lineage (NCBI taxonomy): Eukaryota > Viridiplantae > Streptophyta > Magnoliopsida > Poales > Poaceae > Avena > Avena insularis. The sequence continues at coordinate 101,594,322 of CM042693.1, forward strand.
TTGAGGTGAGTTGTGTGTAGGGAAGAGGGGTACCCCTGCCCCTCCTTTTATAGGTGGGAGGGAGGCGCGATTGGGAGGAGGGAGTCCTCCTCCAACTCCTCCTCCTTGGCCGGCAGGTGGAGGGAGTAGGACTTCCTCCCTAAGTAGGTTTCCTACTCTCCCTCCACCAAGCAAACTTGCCGTTTGACTTTTCAAATTGGCGTTTGACTTTCAAACTAGGATTTGATTTCTCCCTTTATTTTGCCCAGCCACGTGACCTAGTACATGATGCAACCATTCCACATTGTCATGACACATTCATGCACCCTTCCCCTCCGGAGTGTCGGACCTTCCGGACCCTTCTAGAACATTCCCAATGAAAACACCGAAATCATTCCCCAACTCCGAAACAGGACTTTCCTTATATGAATCTTATTCTCCGTACCATTCCGGATCTCCTTGTGATATCCCGGATCCCATCCGAGACTCCGAACAACATTCGGTATCTTACTCATCATTCCATAACTACTCAACAACATCGAATCCTTAAGTGTGTCTCCCTACGGTTCGTGAATTATGCGGACATGACCGAGACACTTCTCCGATCAATAACCAATAGAGGAATCTGGAAATTCATATGGCTCCCACATATTTCTACGATTACTTTGCGATCGAATGAACCACTAACATACGATACCAATTTCCCTTTCTCTCACGATAGTTTACTTATCCGAGGTTTTGATCGTCGGTATCTCTGCATACCTAGTTCAACCTCGTTACCGATAAGTACTCTTTTCTCGTTCCCGTGGTATGTGATCCCTTGTGAGCCAATCACATGCTTGCAAGCCAATTGGATGACATTCCACCGAGAGGGCCCAGAGTATATCTATCCGTCATATGGATGGACAAATCCCACTCTTGATCCATGTGTCTCAACCCATACTTTCCGAACACTTAATGCCACCTTTATAGCCACCCAGTTACGGTGTGGTGTTTGATGTCATCAAAGCATACTTCCGGTGATGGTGATAAGCATGATCTCATGGTCTAAGGAATTAGGTTACTATGTATCAGAAAGCTTATAGCAATTGAACTATTTAAAAATGACTTGATCTTTATGCTACGCTTAACTATAGGAGTATGTCCATCATACCATTCTCCTAATGATATGACCCTGTTATTAATAACATCTCTATGTTCATGATCAGGAAACCATGATCATATATTAACCAACAAGCTAGTTTAACAAGAGGCTTTACTAGGGACTCTTTTATGTTTACAAATCACACAAGTATTAATGTTTCCGGTTAATAAAATTATAGCATGGTATGTAAACATTTATCATAAGTATGAAGATACGATAATAACCACTTTATTATTGCCTCTTGGGCATATCTCCAACAGTCTCCCACTTGCACTAGAGTCAATAATCTAGTTTCAAACCTTTGTGTATTCAACACCTATGGCTTTCTGGTGTCATATGTACACGATTTCTAGTGTTCAACTGATCTCCGGATCTGACACTTCCAGGTCCGTGTGTAATTGCATGTCTTTGCGTCTCTACGCATCACTCATTCTCTAATGAGTTGGCTTTGTATAAATTTGGTCCTTTGGTGAGACGTTTAGTTATTTGGGGTTAAACATGTTGATAATATTGTCGTACAATATATCTTCATAGCACTATCCCGCTGTGAACCACACCTAGTTTGATAACAAACTACTTGACACAAATGCCCTCTTTAGCTGCTATAATAGCATTCATATACTTAGCCTTTTGTTGTAGTATCTGTCACAATGTCTTACCTTTGGGACTCATCCAAATCCATTATGGAACTTACTTTCCATCATATTGTGCCACCCTTAGTTTAGATTGAGATAAACTTAATTTGTACTTTGTGACAAAACTAGTATCAATGTAGTACTTTTACAATGAACTAACCATCTATTTGTCACTTCTACAAAAAAATATACTCTTTAGTTCTTCCAAAAGATCATAAGAATATCCTTACTATTGTCCAATGATCATCTTATGAATCATTCTGGTATATTCTCACATCATTTAGAGCATAGGACATATCTGGATTTGTACATATCACAGCATGATTGATATAAATACTCTTTGTGATTTCATACATCAAGTATCAACCTATACTTGAATCTTTGTTTCACTTACCAAGTGTCAATATACTTGAGTATATCATCAATATTGAACTCATTCAATCCTTTCTGTGCGACAAGAACCTTTCTTGTAGTTTCTATATTGAACTCATTCAATATATCATTTATGTACTTTCGGCACAACCATATTAGCGTCTATTGATGCCAAATATTTGGGTTTTGCCTAAGTCTTTCATCAGGATGAAATTCTTAACATGTGTTAATAAAAGATACATCATTTCCAATCAACAATATGTCTTCCACATAATGTATTATAAACATGTCTTAGCACTCCCACTTAATTTCTTGCAAATGCAAGCATCTTCATCATCTCCGACGAATTTAAACTCCTTTAACAGTTTCATCATAGTGAAGATTCCAACTCCGCGATGCTTGCTTCAACCATTGAAATTTGCATATGCTTTTAGCATCCTTTGAATTAACAAAATCCTTCGGACCGTGTCATGCACACGTCCTTGGTAACCACTCTATTAGAAGAACATGTTTTGTTTATTCAACACATAACAAAATTATATGTCGTGGTTGCTACATTAATCCGTCTAGACTAAATATCGCTATGAAAGATCAAATCTTGTCATATACAACCTTTGAACATTGTTGTGAACTCTTTCCCAACATGTCGACTATTTCATAGATATGAAACATTCATGTCTATTTCTCTATAGATCCAAATACGACTGTAAGGTCTTGTACCTTTCCAGACGGTCTTTCAAGTGCAAAGCTTGATCTCTCGTATATGGAAATATCACGGATTTATGGCTTCAAGCCATTTTACGGAGTCAGGTCCCATCATCGCTTCTTTGCATGTAGTCGGATCATTATTGTCAAATAATGATTTAACTCTCAAATCTTGGTATTTGATTGTTTACCCGACCTACTTGTTTCAATAGGAACTTAGATCTCCGTGACCACAACCTTTGAGGCACGTGAGCCATGAGCATTGTTGCTGCCTCCGGAACACTTTTCGGCGCTGCGCAACTTTGCACATATAGCTAAGGTTCTTTTAACCTTATCAAAGTTGTATTGTCCTCCCACTTAACTTTTCACAAAAAATTCCTTCTCTAAGAAACTTGACGTTTTAAGCGACAAACATTTTTGTATCCGATGTTATGGAGGAACAGTTATTCGAAATAACACACAAAGACAGGTTCATCCGACTTTGGTTGCAAACATCTTTCTTATGCATAGCATACCAATGTTTAAGAAAGGACAACTTGGGTTTTATCCCAAACCATAACTTTATATGGTGTCAATTCAACGGATTATGATGGATCTCTTTTCAGTGGAAAAATGGTAGTGTCTAAATCTTTTAATCTTTAAAATATAATGGCAGTTTTATGAATTACACCTTTGATCTTACCATGTCAAACAAGGTTTAATTACAAATCTCGAATGCTCCATACTCTTATGGTGTTTCGAAAAATGCAAATCCATGGAACGATTCCTTAAATCTTAGGTATTATGCTAAACTTGTAACTCAAATATCTTCCTTTATGATCTTATCATAAACTATTTATATTCTTGTTACAATGATTTTGCACTTCATATTGAAAGTCTTTGAACTTTTCAAATGTTTCATACTTCATCCTTATTAAGTAAATATTAATATATTCACTCAAATTTTCAGAGAAAGCATATGAAGTTGAAATCCATCGCTCTTGACTACACATAATGGACTTCATACAACAATATGTACAAGTTCCAATAAGCTAGTCATTCGTTCCCTTTTGGCCTATGAACGAAGTTTTAATTATCTCTAGGAAAGTTTCTGGCGTCATTTGATCAAAAATCAAAAGGACTCCAAAATTCCATCCACATGGAGTTTCTTCATGTTTTCTTTCCAATATAATTTAAACGGCGATGTCACTTCCTAAGTGATATTTCAATCAATTTGTCTTTCGACATTTTTAGCACTAGTTTTATGGATGTGATTTCTCCAACGAGATTTGTGAATCGTCCATCTTTTATGGATTACGGCAATTATTTGAACAACCCTTTTGTTCTCATAATACCTGATAAAACAAATCTTGAAGGTAAGCTTTGATGTTTAACGAGCAACATAATAACCCTTTATTTGTTCTCGATGAACATCTTCACATATTCTTTTGCTAGTTACTCAGGCCATTGTAGTTCATGAATTCTGTTGTTTCGTATGACGATTCATACCAACAAATTCAGTATCAAATACTTAAGAACCACAGTTTTAATAAGCAAAGAATATAGCCATAACATGTATATCATCTATATACTTAAGCTGAACAATTCTAGTCTTTTCTTTTTTGCCATATAAAAATTTATGAGATTCTCTTTCAGTATTTCATTTTATGTTTGAAAGAATCTATCAACTTCAATAGTGGAGCCATACACATAGTCCAAAGTGTGTATACTTAAATACCAATGTCTTTGGACTTGCACTTTGAAGTAGATTACCATCATCAAATGTTTGGTGTTCTTTCAAAGTCCTTTCTTTAGTAATCTCTTGGTGTAGTAAACATTTTACCTACATCAAACATTCACCGTTCTCATGGAATTATTCATGATCAAGCTACTTTAGCTTATAACAGTGAATCGCGAGTATAATGTTGCTCTCCAAAGCCTTTTGGAGAATTAAGACAACTAGCGTCTCCAACCTTTTGCAAATTCTCATCAAATATGAGAACAAGACTTTTGCCATATTATACTCTATCATGTTACAACCAAAACTCCATTTCAGATATCACAATATCTTCCACACATCATGGTTTCTGAAACAACTCTTCCAACTCCTAGATTACCTTGATAGTGAAACTATCTTTCGAATATCAAGAATCATGGAGACGAACATGATACTTATATACTAACACTGGAATTGTCACTCTTGATTTAATACCAATTATTAAACTTCATGGAGTAACCGGAACTTACTAAAAGTTTGCAATAGGACTTTTAAACTTTAGATTAACACTTCAAAACAATACGATACCAGTTCGTAAAGTAACTAACCAGAATTCTATAGTTCTATCATCTCAATTATAACTAAGCGCAAGGTGGTAAACGGATGCCAATGACTACAACAACTATGCAAATTCACTTTGATTTAATTTATGATAAATAGTGTTCAACTTTTAATCAAATTGCTGTTGAACTCCCACTCAAAACAATATCCCTCACATTGTTTTAGTGATCACACGAACCAAATCCACCAAATCAAAACCGATCATCACGAGAGTTGATGTAGCTTCAATGGCGAACAATCAACATGTTCATCAAATCTACTATATGACTCATGCTTTACCTTTCGGTAATCCGTGTTCCGAGACCATGTCTGTACATGCTAGGCTCGTCAAGATCAAACCTTAGCTTCCGCATGAGCAAATCTGGCTTGCTCACGTTGTATACACTCGCAGAATCTAACACACCCGATCATCACGTGGTGCTTCGAAACAACGAGCTTTAGCAACGGTGCTTACTAAGGATGAACACTTTAAAACTTGAAATTGTGTGCTTGAGGGATCATCTTATAATGCTACCGTCGTGAACTAAGCAATACAAGATGCATAAAAGGATTAACATCACATGCAATTCATAATATGTGATATGATATGGCCTTTCTTCTTTGTGCTTCCGATCTCCATCTTCAAGCACGAACATGATCTCCATCATCAAGGCATTGCATCAAGGTCAATGACGCTGCTCCATGGTTGTCCACCAGCTTCAACTATTACAACTACTTTGAATAGACACGGTCTTAATAGAATTTAAAGACAACCATATGGCTCCGCGGTTGCCAACTTACAATAAGGAACATTGCATACATCAAATATAATCACAATCATGGCCATATCACGTCACACACCACACCTGCAAAACAAAGTTAGACGCCTCTAATTTTCTTTGCATGTTTTACGTGTTTGGGGCTTTCAATAAGTGTCGTTCTAACTTACGAACAAGAACCACAACATTGATACTAGTATTGTCAATCACCCGTTGTAAATTGAATCTTAACTATGTTGGGAGGAAGCAGGCACCCATAAAGCCACTTATGCAATACAAGTTGCATGTCAGCGTGGAGCAAGTCTCATGAGCGATGTCATGTAAGGTTAGCTCGGGCGCTTCATCCCACCATCCATAAGATGCAAAGTACACAAGAAGCAATCGACAACAAAAGCATCAATGCCCACAATGACCATTGTGTTCTACTCGTCTGCAGATCTACATATAGACAGGCTCGATACCCTTGTAGGGGTTCGTAGCATGGAAAACAAAATTTTCTACCGCATGAACACACAATCAAGATCTAATCTATGATCAAGCCAAGATCTATCTACTAGATTGTAGCAACGAGTCGATGGAATACTAACCCTCGAAGATCCAAAGCGGTTAACGAGAGCAGATTCTCGTGGGTGATGTAGTCGTACACTTGCCGATCTCAAGATCGCGTACACGATCCTTCCGGCGCTGCGTTCGGCGCACTTGATCGATCACCGTTCGATTTTCGATGAAGACCTTCCTATCCCTTGTTCTAGGCACAGCGGAGGTTGTAGTTCTCCCTCGCGATTCCGGCTGACGGCGACATGGTGTCGGAGTAGAGGAAGATCCCATGAGCTTCGCTAATCCGGTGCGAGTTATGGTGGATTTAGGGTTTCCCGGTAATCTAGGGTTTAGAATACCGGGAGGAGGAGGAGATGTCGGTGGAGGCTAGAGGCGGCTAGGCGGCTGACAAGGCGGCGGCTGGGCGGTGGTGAGCGGCTTGACACAAAGCGGCGCCAGGGAGTGAGAGGATAGGGCTTGGTTTGGGGCAGCCCTCCCCCTATATTTATGAGAGGGGGAAGCCTTGGTAGGGGTGGGTTTGAATCCAACCCAAACCCAAGTTGGATTGAGAAGGACTCGTTCCTTCTTCCACTAGGAAACCATTGTTCCAGTTTGACTTTTCAAACTTCCCGTTTGACTTTCAATTTAGAGCTTTAATTCTCTCTCACAAATGCTCACACCAAGTGACCTAGGATATGATGCAATCATTCCACTTACCCCTGACACATTCATGGACCATTCCCCTTCCGGACCAGTGAACCTTCTAGAACCTCTCTGATGAAAACATCAAAATGATTCCCGAACTCTGGAATCGGACTTTCCTTATATGAATCTTATTCTCCAGACCATTACGGATCTCCTCGTGATATCCAGGATCCCATCCGAGACTCCGAACAATGTTTGGTATCCCTACTAACATTCCATATCTACTAAACAACATCGAATCCTTAAGTGTCTCCCTACGGTTCATGAATTATGCGGACATGACCGAGACACATCTCCGATCAATAACCAATAGAGGAATCTGGAAATTCATATGGCTCCCACATATTTCTACGATTACTTTGCGATCGAATGAACCACTTACATACGATACCAATTTCCCTTTGTCTCACGATAGTTTACTTATCCGAGGATTTGATCGTCGGTATCTCTGCATACCTAGTTCAACCTCGTTACCGATAAGTACTCTTTTCTCGTTCCCATGGTATGTGATCCCTTGTGATCCAGTCACATGCTTGCAAGCCAATTGGATGACATTCCACCGAGAGGGCCCAGAGTATATCTATCTGTCATATGGATGGACAAATCCCACTCTTGATCCATGTGTCTCAACCCATACTTTCCGAACACTCAATGCCACCTTTATAGCCACCCAGTTATGGTGTGGTGTTTGATGTCATCAAAGCATCCTTCCGGTGATGGTGATAAGCATGATCTCATGGTCTAAGGAATTAGGTTACTATGTATCAGAAAGCTTATAGCAATTGAACTATTTAAAAATGACTTGATCTTTATGCTACGCTTAACTATAGGAGTATGTCCATCATACCATTCTCCTAATGATATGACCCTGTTGTTAATAACATCTCTATGTTCATGATCAGGAAACCATGATCATATATTAACCAACAAGCTAGTTTAACAAGAGGCTTTACTAGGGACTCTTTTATGTTTACAAATCACACAAGTATTAATGTTTCCGGTTAATACAATTATAGCATGGTATGTAAACATTTATCATAAGTATGAAGTTATGATAATAACCACTTTATTATTGCCTCTTGGGCATATCTCCAACAATAACATCAAACGTCACACCGTAACAGGGTGATTATAAAGATGGGTTCAGTACTACTAAAGTGTTATGTTGAGGCCCATGGATCGGGAGTGGAATTTTTTCATCCGATGACAGATAGAGTTAATCTTGGGGATGCTTGATACATTGAAAACATATCTATAATTTTTGATGTTCCATGCTTTTTTAGTATCTACTTTTCTTTGTCCACACTTTGAGGTGCTTGTCATATGTTTTATGGTACTAACCGATTAACAATTTGCAGGTTGCATTTGTTACTGCTGTTTTGGTTCCAAAAAGCTAGTAAGAAATATTCTCGAATTGGATGGGACAAACATCAAAGTCAATAACTTTCCGTGGAACAAGAACTCGAGAGAGAGAGGAGGCGGAGGCGTGCAGGCCACACCTAGGCGGGGTGAGCCAGCGCCTGGGCGGTGTGGGCCCTGGCCACCTACGCGGAAGTGAGCCCTTCACGCTATCTTGAGATCAAAAATAATACTTGTGTGAGTGCCTACTTAACCACGAGAATATGCCTCGTTAACCTCTTGGAATGATGGTGAGTGCTTCTATCTCATTGCTACAATCTAGTAGGTTGATCTTGGCTTGTTTGTGTACATGTGATTTTTTTTTCCATGCTCAAAGCCCTGAGGGTATCATAAGTGTCTATATGTAGATCACACATAATAAACACAAATGGTCATTATGGATTTGCGGTGGTGCTTTATTATCAATGCTTTTGTGTTCTTTGCATTGCATGGTATGATGGGATGAAGCGTACAAAGCTAAACTTACATGACATCGTTCATGAGACTTGCTCCGCTTAACATGCAACTTGTTGCATAAGTGGCTTTTCGCGGTGTCTGTCTCTCCCATCATAGTATAGATTCAATTTACAACGGGCACTTGATAGTTCAAACATCAACATTGTGGTTCTTGTTCTTAAGTTAGAATGACACTTATTGAAAGCCCGAAACCACGTAAAATATGTAAAGAAAATTAGAGGCGTCTAACTTTGTTTTGCGGTGTCTTTGTGATGTGATATGTCCATGATTGTGATTATATATGATGTATGCAATGTTCCTTATTGTAAGTTGGCAACCGACAGGAGCCATATGGTTGTCTTTTAAATTCCGTTAAGACCTGTGTGTCTATTCAAAGTAGTTGTAATAGTTGATGCTGGTGGACAACAACCATGAAGCGGCGCCATTGACCTTGACGCCATACCGGTGATGATGGAGATCATGTTAGGTGCTTGAGATGGAATCGAATCACAAGAAGAAAGGCCATATCATATAAAATATTATGAATTGCATGTGATGTTAATCCTTTTATGCATCTTGTATTGCTTAGTTCGCGATGGTAGCATTATAATATGATCCCTCAAGCACAAAATTTCAAGTTTTAAAAGTGTTCATGCTTAGTAAGCATCGTTGCTAAAGCTCGTTGTTTCGAAGCACCACGTGATGATCGGGTGTGTTAGATTCTGCGAGTGTATACAACGTGAGCAAGCCAGATTTTCTCATTCGGAAGCTAAGGTTTGATCTTGACGAGCCTAGCATGTACAGACATGGTCTCGGAACACGGATTACCGAAAGGTAAAGCATGAGTCATATAGTAGATATGATGAACATGTAGATTGTTCGCCATTGAAGCTATATCAACTCTAGTGATGATCGGTTTTGATGTGGTGGATTTGGTTCGTGTGATCACTAAAACAATGTGAGGGATATTGTTTTGAGTGGGAGTTCACCTAGATTAATTTAAGTATTAATTAGAACTCAATTTGTCATAAACTTAGTCTAAACTATTGCAAATATGTTGTAGATCAATGGCGGCCCCTACCATCAATTTTAATGTGTTCCTAGAGAAAGAAAAGTTGAAAAACAATGGAAGAAACTTCGCGGATTGGTTCCGCAATTTGAGGATTGTCCTCAATGCTGGTAATTTGACCTATGTGCCGGATGCACCGCTGGGTAACCCGCCTGCAACTGATGCTACCAATGAGGTAAAGAATATTTTCCTCGCTCGGAAGAATCATTACTCCACAGTTCAGTGTGCTATCTTGTATGGTTTTGAATAGGAGCTTCAGAAAAGGTTTGAGGACCATGACCCACATGATATTGTCCGTGAACTCAAAATGATATTTGAGGCTCACGCGGCAGTTGAGAGTTATGAGGCTTCTGAAAAGTTCTTTAACTTCAAGATGGAAGAGGGCGGCTCCGTCAGTGCGCATGTGCTTAAGATGTTTGGGCACGCAAGAAATCTTCAAAGCTTGGGTATAGTGATTCCTAATGCTTTGGGGATTCACCGGGTCCTCCAATCACTACCACCAAGTTACAAGAACTTTGTGATGAACTACAATATGCAAAACATGGACAAGTCATTACCTGAACTCTTCTGCATGTTAAAGTCTGCAGAAGTGGAGATCAAGAAAGATCACCAAGTGTTGTTGGTCAATAAGACCACCAAATTCAAGAAGCAAGGCAAGTCTAAGAAAAAGGGAAACTTCAAGAAGGGCGGTAAGAAATTTACCGTGCCAGCGAAGAAGACCAAGGCTGGGCCTAAGACTAATACTGAATGCTTTTACTGCAAGGGAGAGGGTCACTGGAAGCGGAATTGCCCTAAGTACTTGGAGGATTTGAAGAACGGCAACATCAAGAACAAAGGTATATCCGATATACATGATATTGATGTGTATCTCACCAGTACTCGTAGTAGTGCCTGGGTATTTGATACTAGTTCGGTTGCTCATATTTGTAACTCGAAACAGTCTGCGAGAATAAGCGGAAACTAGCGAAGAACGAGGTGACGATGCGCGTTGGAAATGGATCAAAGGTTGATGTGATCACGGTCGGCACGCTACCTCTTCATTTACCATCGGGATTAGTTTTATACTTAAATAATTGTTATTTGGTGCCTGCGTTGAGCATGAACATTATATCCGGATCATGTTTATTGCGAGATGGTTACTTGTTTAAGTCTGATAATAATGGTTGTTCGATTTATATGAGTAATATGTTTTATGAACATGCACCTTTGATAGATGGTCTATTCGTATTGAATCTCGATTGTGGTAATACACACATTAATAACATTGAAGCTAAACGTTTGAAATTGAGTGATAACTCGACCTATATGTGGCATTGTCGTCTTGGTCATATTGGAGTGAAGCGTATAAAGAAACTCCATTCTGATGGACTTCTTGAATCACTTGATTTCGAATCACTTGAAATATGTGAAGCATGTCTGATGGGTAAAATGACTAAGACTCCATTTTCTGGTATGATGGAGCGAGCTACGGACTTATTGGAAATCATACATATCGATGTGTGTGGTCCAATGAGTGTAGCATCACGCGGTGGTTATCGCTATGTTCTTACCTTCACGGATGACTTGAGTAGATATGGGTATATCTATTTCATGAAACATAAGTCCGAAACTTTCGAGAAGTTTAAGGAATTTCAAAGTGAGGTAGAGAATCAACGTAACAAGAATATTAAATTTCTACGATCTAATCGTGGAGGTGAATATCTAAGTTATGAGTTTGGCGAGCATTTGAATAAATGCGGAATGCTTTCACAATTGACACCGTCAGGAACACCACAACATAATGGTGTGTCTGAACGTCGTAATCAAAATCTCTTAGATATGGTTCGTTCTATGATGTCACTTACAGATTTACCGCTATCATTTTGAGGTTATGCATTAGAAACAGCCGCATTCGCTTTAAATAGGGCACCATCTAAATCCGTTGAAACGACACCGTATGAATTATGGTTTGGGAAGAAACCTAAATTGCCGTTCCTTAAAGTTTGGGGTTGCGAAGCTTATGTAAAGAAGTTAAAGCCTGACAAGCTTGAACCCAAAGAGGAAAAATGCGTCTTCATAGGATACCCGAAGGAAACTATTGGGTATACCTTCTATCATAGATCCAGGGCAAAATCTTCGTTGCCAAGAATGGATCCTTTCTAGAGAAGGAGTTTCTCTTGAAAGAAGTGACTGGAAGGAAAGTAGAACTCGATGAGGTTGTTGAACCTTCTCTCGAACTTGCGAGTAGCGCAGCACCGGAAGTAGTTCTGTGGCACCTACACCAATAAGAGAGGAAGCTAATGATGTTGATCATGAAACTTGGTTGAAGTTACTACTGAATCTCGCAGTCAGCGAGAACTTTACCACTCCTGATTGGTATGATCCCGTTATGAGTGTAATTTTGGTGGACAACACCGATGACCCTGCGACATATGAGGAAGCGATGATGAGCCCAGATTCCAATAAATGGCAAGAAGCCATGAAATCCGATATTGGATCCATGTACGAAAACCAAGTATGGACTTTGGTGGACTTACCGGATGGCCGGAAGGCTGTCGAGCGCAAATGGATTTTCAAGAAGAAAACAGATGCTGATGGTAATGTTACTGTCTATAAAGCTCGACTTGTTGCAAAAGGGTTTCGACAAATTCAAGGAGTTGACTACGATGAGACTTTCTCACCTGTAGCGAAGCTAAAGTCTGTGAGGATTATGTTAGCGATCACTGCATATTATGATTATGAGATATGGCAGATGGATGTCAAAACGGCGTTCCTCAATGGAGACATTGATGAAGAGTTGTATATGGTAAAACCCAAAGGTTTTGTCGATCCTAAATATGCTAACAAGGTATGCAAACTTCAACGGTCCATTTATGGATTGAAGCAAGCATCCCGGAGTTGGAATCAACATTTTGATAAGGTGATCAAATACTTTGGTTTTATACAAACTTATGGAGAAGCTTGTATTTACAAGAAAGTGAGTGGTATCTCTGTAGCATTCTTAATACTATATGTAGATGATATATTGTTGATTGGGAATGATGTAGACCTTCTTAATAGTGTCAAGGATTATTTGAATAATAGTTTTTAAATGAAATATCTTGGCGAAGCATCTTACATATTAGACATAAAGATTTATAGAGATAGATCGAGACGCCTAATATCATTGTCACAAAGTACATATTTGGACAAAGTTCTAAAGAGGTTTGGAATGGAAGATAGCAAGAAAGGGTTCTTGCCCATGTTGCTAATCTGATCTTGAGTAAAACTCAAAGTCACCTGCGTGAGAAGATAGAGAAAGGATGAGTAAGACTCCCTATGCCTCAGCCATAGGATCTCTTATGTATGCCATGCTATGTACTAGACCCGACATTGCATATGATGTTAGTTTAACTAGCAGATATCAAAGTGATCCAGGAGTAGATCATTGGACAGCAGTCAAAAACATCCTTAAGTACTTGAGAAGAACTAAGGATATGGTTCTTTGTTATGGAGGTGATGAACATCTCGTTGTTAATGGTTACACCGATTCTAGTTGGAACACCGATCCGGATGATTCTAAATCTCAATCTGGATACGTATTTACTTTGAATGGTGTAGCAGTTAGCTGGAGGAGTGCAAAGCAAAGCGTTATGGCGATATCTTCAACTAAATCAGAATACATAGCTGCTTTGGAGGCTTCACAAGAGGCAATATGGATGAAGGATTTCATTATAGAGCTCGGTGTGGTTCATAGTGCGCTGGACCCAATGTCTTTCTATTGTGATAACATCGGTGCCATAGCTAGTGCGCAAGAACCAAGGTCACACAAGAAGCTGAATCATATCAAGCTACGTTTTCACGCTATTCGAGAGCATGTCCAAGATTGTGACATAAAGATTTGCAAAGTACACACAGATATGAATGTGGCGGATCCGTTGACTAAACCTCTCCCGAGGACAAAACATGACCAGCACCAAACCGCCATGGGTGTTCGGTATATTACCATGTAAACTAGATTAGTTGACTCTAGTGCAAGTGGGAGACTGTTGGAGATATGCCCTAGAGGCAATAATAAAAGTGGTTATTATTATATCTTTGTGTTTATGATAAATGTTTACATTCATGCTATAATAGTATTAATAGGACACATTAATACTTGTGTGATTTGTAAACTAAATTAGAGTCCCTGGTAAAGCCTCTTTATAATACTAGCTTGTTGGTTAATAGATGATCGTGGTTTGTCGATCATGAACATTGAGATGTTATTAACAACAAGATCATATCATTAGGAGAATGGTATGATGTACATACTCCTATAGATAAGCGTAGCATAAATATCAAGTCATTTCAATAGTTCGTTTGCTATAAGCTTTCTGATACATAGTAACCTAATTCCTTCGACCATGAGATCATGCTAATCACCATCACCGGAAGGATGCTTTGATGACATCAAACACCACACCGTAACTGGGTGGCTATAAAGGTGGCATTGAGTGTTCGGAAAGTATGGGTTGAGACACATGGATCAAGAGTGGGATTTGTCCATCCATATGACAGATAGATATACTCTGGGCCCTCTCGATGGAATGTCATCCCATTAGCTTGCAAGCATGTGACTGGGTATCATGGTAACGAGAAAAGAGTACTTATCGGTAACGAGGTTGAACTAGGTATGCAGAGATACCGATGATCAAAACCTCGGATAAGTAAGCTATCGTGAGACAATGGGAAATTGGTATCGTATGTAAGTGGTTCATTCAATCGCAAAGTAATCGTAGAAATATGTGGGAGCCATATGAATTTCCATATTCCTCTATTGGTTATTGATCGGAGATGTGTCTCGGTCATGTCCGCATAATTCACGAACTGTAGGGAGACACACTTAAGGATTCGATGTTGTTTAGTAGATATGGAATGTTAGTAGGGATATCGAATGTTGTTCGGAGTCTCGGATAGGATCCGGGATATCACGAGGAGATCCGGAATGGTAAGGAGAATAATATTCATATAAGGAAAGTCCGATTCCGGAGTTCGGGAATGATTTCGATGTTTTCATCGGAAAGGTTCTAGAAGGTTCACTGGACGGAAGGGGAATGGTCCATGAATGTGTCATGGGTAAGTGGAATGATTGGATCATATCCTAGGTCACTTGGTGTGATCATTTGTGAGAGAGAACTAAAGCTCTAAATTGAAAGTCAAATGGGAAGTTTGAAAAGTCAAACTGGAACAATGGTTTCCTAGTGGAAGAAGGAACGAGTCCTTTTCTCAATCCAACTTGGGTTTGGGTTTGGATTCAAACCCACCCCTCCCAAGGCTGCCCCCTCTCATAAATAGAGGGGGAGGGCTGCTCCAAACACCAAGCCCTAGCCCTCTACCCCGTGCCTTGCCCAGCCGCTTCTCTGCCCGCCGTCGGTCCGTCCGGCGTCGATCGCCATGCCGCCCTAGCCGCCGCCGACACCTCCTCCTCCTCCCAGTCTTCTAAACCCTAGATCACCGGGAAACCCTAAATCCACCATAACTCGCACCGGTTTAGGCGAAGCCCTGCGGGATCTTCCCTCTACTTCCGACACCACGCCTTCGTGCTGCCGGAATCGCGAGGGGAGAACTACAACCTCTGCTGCCTGCTGGAATAAGTGAGAGGAAGGTCTTCATCAAGTACCGAACATGTGACCGACTGCAAAAGCGCTGCCGGAACGCAGCGCCGGAAGGATCGTCTACGCGATCTTGAGATCGGCAAGTGTACGACTACATCACCCATGAGAATCTGCTCTCGTTAACCGCTTTGGAATCTTCGAGGGTGAGTGCTTATATTGACTCGTTGCTACAATCTAGTAGATAGATCTTGGCTTGTTTGTGTGCATGCGGTAGAATTTTTTTGTTTTCCATGCTACGAACCCCTACAAAAACCCTAAAACATCCATCATACTTCCATAAAAAGTTCCGCTGCGCCGCCGCCACCAAAGGGGAGATTCGGGGGATAGAAACTCTCTATTCCGGCACCCTGCCGGGACGGGGAAGTGCCCCCAGAGCCATCTCCATCGATCTCCATCGCCATCTCCATCACCGTTGCTGATTCCCATGATGAGGATGGAGTAGTTCTTCCTCGAGGCTAAGGGATCTACCGGTAGCTATGTGTTCATCTCTCTCTCTATGCATGATATTGTTGTGGTCATGAGATTTGTAATCAAGTAGATCTACCTTGCTACTCAAGTGCTTCATTAGATCTCTGCTCTCCTCATGTGTGTGAAAGTGACAGCATGCACGCCATGGAGGCACTTAGGCTTGAGTCTACATAAATAATCTTTGTGCTTTAATAGATCTATGTTTTCCCCACGTGTGTGGAAGTGACAGTAGGCATACCGTGTGTGGCACTTTGGCTAGATTGAATATTTGTTATGAGTTATATTTGGAGTTGGATGTCTCTATGAAATTGTGGTGTTTGTTGGAACCATCTAGCGCTGAAGGTGATAGTGTGGGGTTATCTAGATTGGGGAAGGCGGACTTTGAGGTGTGATCTTATAGCCCTACCATGGATTATAGTGTCTAACCGAAGAGTAGTTAAGAGTAGTATCATGAAGAGAGGATATTTATATGAGAGAGTGTTCACTAGTGAAAGTATGATCCCTAGGCCTTGTTTCTAACATTGAAACACCGTTTGCTACTAGATCTGTTGCATGTGTGCTTGCTTCCTTCTTGTTTCCTTTAGTTTTTACCTCACTGTCAAAAGCTATTTTTTGGCACGATTACAACTTGTATTTCACTATCTCTTCGCCGAACTAGTGCACCTATACACCTGACAAGTGTATTGGGTGTGTTGGGGACACAAGAGAATTCTTGTATCTTGATTTCAGGGTTTATTGAGAGGGAATACCTTTGACCACTTCCTCCCTGAGTTCGATAAACCTTGGGTAATCCACTTAAGGGAAACTTGCTACTGTTCTACAAACCTCTGCACTTGGAGGCCCAACAGCTGTCTACAAGAATAGAAGTGCGTAGACATCAAAAACTGACATAATAATCTCAATATCCATTGGATCCCCGCAAACACAACATGCATGATTACAAATAGATTAGATCTTGATCATGAACGGAGCTCACAGATCTATACATGAAAGCACAAGGAGGAGATACAACTATCTAGCTACTACATGGACACATAGTCCAAGGTGGAACTAATCACACTTCATACCAGAGAAGAAGGCCTCCGGGACGATTTCCCCTCTGGCAGGGTGCCGGGAAGAACTTTAGATCCCCTGATCTAGGGACGATGGTGGCGGCGGCTATAGACGGTTTTATGGAATATTGATTGGGTACTTAGGGTTTCTGCATCGGGGGCTTCTTATAGGCGAAGAGGTGAGGCTAGGAGGCGGCCAGAGGGGCCACACCCTGCCTAGGCGCGACCAGGGATGGCCCGCGCCTAGGGGGGTCTGGCCGCCCTCTGGTCCCTCTCCGTCTCGTACTCTGGCTCCGTGTTCCCCACGGTAAAATATTGACTTTGGCTTTTGTACCATCCAATTCCGAGAATATTGATTTTCTGCCTTTCTGGAACCAAAAAAGCGAAGAAAAGCAGGCCAGCTGTGGCAACTTGTTAATAGGTTAGTTCCAGAAAACATATAAAAACACCTCAAAGTGTAGAAAAAGCAAATCAAAGTAGATACTAAACAAGCATGGAACATCAAAAATTATAAATACGTTTCTTACGTATCAAGCATCCCCAAGCTTAACTCCTGCTCGTCCTCGAGTAGGTAAGTGATAAAAGAATAATTTTTTAGGTGACATGCACCTTCACAATAAAGATCAAACCATTTGCAAGCATTGAAAGCTGGGATCAAAGAACTCTAAACATGTGCATGAAATATGGAGTTCTAATAGTAAGACAAAGCAACTGTTGTTGTAACATGACAAGATACAAACAAAGATCATGAATAGCATGCATTAAAAAACGTTTGTTTGTTTCACATACAGAAAACATAGCATAGTGGCAATCAGCTTTTCCCTCATAGAGTAACAAATATATGCATAGGACACCTTCAAAGTTCATAAGAGTGACTAGATACAAATAGTACAAGAACAAGCAATACAACAATATGCATCAATCAATAAGTTTTGGGACACTGCACATAGAACTAAGAATGGCCACTATGCTCTCTTAATGGTGCCTAAAGGTAGAAGATGGAGATTCAACATAATAGTGGAAGAAAGGCCCTTCATAAAGGGAAGCATGGATTTCAAGTTTCAAAAAGAGCTTCCAAAAATTATGGTACTTGTTAGCTTTCAGCCCTCATTGCCCCTATCATAAGCATCTTGAAGTGATTAAGGTTAAAGTGAACAAACTATGGAGTATATGCTTGACAAAGTATAAGTTGGCAATCTCAAGTCCCTTGAATATGAGGGCCACACCTCATGCTACTCAACTTCAGTCACCTGTAAGTTCTTGTCATAGTAAGTACATGCGTATCATAGAGAACCACCAACGGGGTACCCCTTGCACATGGTACAGGAGCTTTCACATAACCAAAATGACAATGCAAGCATACAATGAGCATCTCAGCGATCTTTTTATTTACTATGTGCATAGCTTTTTATTGAGGATGCTTCATAGATAGCTCATTATGGTGATGCTACAAGTGTCCACCATGATTAGGCATGGCTTAGGCTAGCGGCCCAGGCGTTTCTCTAACACAAAATACATAAATCCATGGACTTACAAGATCCCTTTTTATTTCACACTTGTGACATCCATAGACAAAAGATCATGATATCAACTGAGTACAAAGTACAAGTGCAATGTTGAAAATGTTCCCCATGACAGCATGGTTCTGCTAATTCCAATGTATAAGTGCAAGCATATACAACATAGACGACACAATGGTTCAAGTTTATTAGGGGCAAAGAATAAAAAGTGTGCCATCAAGTTCGTGAGGTCTTTAATCACTAAGTTTTCACATAACAAAATACTTTTTAATTGGAAGATAGCTGAAAACAAGAATATACTTGGAATGATGTAACACACCATGCATAGGAGTTTATAGTGGACACTTTGGAACAACTTGGTTTCTTGGGAGTTGGAAGCATGAGTAGAACTTACTCATACAAGTGGAGGCTAGCAAAAGACTAGGAGCAACCAACTAACAGAGCAATAATGGACATAATCACGTAGAGCATCAAATCATAGAGTGGTACTACAAGTCAAGGACTAAATGATCATAGAAGTTATGGTGACTTGTTCATAGTCATAACATGGTGTGAGCATGTGCCAAGTCAACCCAAACAAAGATCAAAGGAGAAAACCACAATACTATGCTTTTGTATGGGAAAACAACGCATGATTTCTTCAAGGCACACTAAGCAATCCCAGTGACTTGAAGCAAGCCATGATACAACAATAATTACTAGGAATAAAGTCAAAACAACACCTAGCATGACATGATAAAGTCTAAGTCACAGTCCAAGCAAGCTCCTCTTGCACCTCCAAGCAAGAAATTTCTACTCCTTTCCAACACCAATCGACTTATCTGAAACAACACAGCGAGAGCAGGGGTCCAAACTACTTTATTCAAGCAAACTAAACAAACTAAGCAAAGCAAGAGAAAACTAAGACGCTCCAAGAACAACACAAGAGTGCATGAAACAATAAAAACGAAGTGTCTAGACAGACCTGAGCTTTTTATTGATGAAGAAGGGGATGCCTTGGGCATCCCCAAGCTTTGACGCTTGTACCTCTTGGATATTTCTTGGGGTGACACCATGGTGGCATCCTGCGGTGACCCAGCATACCACTTCATGATGTAGTACACTATAGTCGTTGACATAACACCAATGAACACCGTTCACTAGTATTACATCCCTCAGAGTGGTACAACAGAAACACAACGGGTCCAAATACATGGCTAAAAGTTACAAATCACTCTATACACAAGATCCAGAAAACACTCTAGGTTAAAGAGAGAGAAAGAACTTCTTATAAAGAAGAATCAAAGATAAATAATTCACCAACTATTATACTTTTAGGACTAGTATTTTAACTAAGAGGTTGGCATTGCTGCTATTGCAATACACTAAAGAAATAGGTTCTATGGCTAGATATGATATTCCTATCAAAACAGTAACTTCGTCTTCACTTGAGTTGGTGTGTATGTTGAATTTCTTGACTTCATTGAAGAGCTTTAGCTTTTGACGATGATTCCTGGAGCATACCTTGATGTAGACATTGTCTGCACTAGCTTCAGAATCTAGCAAGGGTTAAGAAGATACGTTGAGTACGAGCGTACTCAGCAAATTCACTAGAAAAGGAGTGTTTGATGCACTATCACTACAGCCACATACCGTAGGTCGTAGGCAATGCAGGTTTTCGTAAACATTTCTTCAAAGGTTGCTTTTATTCTAAAAAGCTATGTCCGTCAGCCTTCACGGGTTTACCCGAACTTCCATGGAGTTCCTTTCTCGCCGCGTTCGTAGCTCCTTCCCGGAACAGGGAGTAACAAGTTATAGTCCTTACACTCTGCAGAGGTGCGTTACTTTTCCCATGAGAGATCAACTCCTTGTTGCAAAATCGGGCAGCTTACCCGTCCACAATTCCATGTTGTTGGGCCTAGTAGCTGATCCACACCAATCATTGCTCTCTCTGTGACCTCATATGTCTGCACGATCCTTCGGGCTGGCTCATCTTCGTTAAGCCCCCTTTCGGGCTGGCTAAAACCCTGATGAGTTCCCAAAGACTCTATGACCTGGTGTTGCCCTGGCAAGTGCCATATTAAATGGTCCATCCACTAAACACCATTCATAGAACCTAGACACCAAAAGTGTGGAGCGTAAGGGTGCCCCCCCATATGTTGGATCCGCACAAGGAATCACAATGTCACGTTAAGATCGCCTTGCCTCCATACAAGAGGAAAAGGATACAACTGACTTCTCCGTCCCATTCCAAATCTCATGGTTAACGCATAATATATGGCGCTAGAATCACTAGCGACATTGGTTGTTAAGTCCTAGATAATATGTTCCTTTACCACCAGAACTTTCATAGAAGGTTATTACCTTATGGTGAATAACCTATAATCATATTATTATGAAAATATGACCTTTTTCAAATGCAGGTGATGACAACACTGGATTTGTAAAATTCTTTACAGAAAATAATCAAAGGACATGAGCAAGTGTGAACTTGCCTTTTGTGTTTGCAAGATTATGCACTCACGGTCTTCAAGACAATATAAGATCCAATTTCTGAAATCAGCATCATTGGTCCGGTAAGGACTAATGTTTAAAGAAGCAATATGCTCTTATGCATAAGTAATGTGATGCATCTTATAAACGTGAATCCTGGGAATAACGTTGTTCTAAGGTTTGGATACTGGAAAGGATTTCATTGGAATGTGTTATACTTTTAGTTAAGTTTCACACTTGTGCTTCTTATTAGGGCTTGTGAGTGTGTGTGAACAACACATATTTATATAACAATAAAATATACACATATGGAATGCTATTCAAGATTGTTTATACTTTAATTGTTTATCTTCAAACTTTACTTTACAAGTAAGGTCACTTATTAAGAACTTAAGTGTTATCGATCCTAAGTATACAAGTAAAGTTTAAAGTAATGTGATTACGATTAATTGTCATCAGATGATTATGATGAGAGTCCTTGAATTTAATTTGTTAAGACTTCGGAAATATTATTATAATGTTTGTTGATTGAAGTGGCAAAACGAATAACTTTTGAAGAAAAGATTCCTTTTGTAACGTCTAAACAATCTTTGTATTTAGTTGAGTCTGGTCGATTTTATTTGTGCTTGCTTGAATAGTTTGGACTTGTGAGGCTTTATTACTTAACTATAACAGGCCAAAGTTAACTATAAAACATATAACAATGTCTTTAGTATTATATTTAGAGTCTTGTAGACTAAAGTTAAATTTAAAACATAGATGGTTGAAAATGTAATGCTTATGACATTTGTAGATTGTGTACTTGGTAATGTTTCCTTAAGGTTACTTAAGAATGGTAATATTTTTACTTGGTGTAGTGGTTTCTTGATTTTATAATGGAATAGTATCATTTACCTTTTTATAGATGAGTGGTTATAGTTTATAAACAAAGAAATAATATTACTTAACTACTTATGGACTTACCATAGTGTTGTGATAGTTTTAAAAACTAGTGGTTGAAGTATAATTCAATAAAATGGTATTTATAATGTTTTGAATCATGATGACTTCATATTACTAATATTCTAGACTAATACTATTTATTAGACTTAATTGAATAATTTTTAGAAATATTAACAAAAATTTTATTTACCCTTTTATGAATTTTAAACTAAGGAAATAGGTTTAAATTCAAATTACTAAAGTATTAAGTTTTTATTTACTTTAAAGTGTAATATTATATTTTTAACAAGTAGATATTATTTTTGTGATCATTTTGATATATTACTTTTATTTTTGTGATTCATAAATAATAAGATATGATTTTTATAAGATTTATTACTTTATAAATACTTAATAAATAATTAATACTTTTTTAAGTGAAGTAATAATGCATGATTATAGTTTTGAAGTATTGTTTTAATTTTTCCAAGATTTTTGGTATTTTATTTATATATTTTTAACATTTACTATTATTAAAATAGGAATTCTCAAAGTTTTATTACCTTTAAAATCTTAATTAAATAATAATTATTTAAATAACTATTTCAACAATGTTTGATAATAGTTTTAATGGATAGATTTTATTTTTATAAAAAAAATCATATATTACACATATTTTTCTGAATTATAAAACAAAAGTTATTGATTTAACAAGATTTAATCATTTTATTTCATTTCTGGAATATGTATATTTGGATTTATATCTTTTATTGTTTCTTAAACAGGAAATAACTTTTTACACCGCACCCACACCTAGCCCCAGTCATTGACTAGTGGGCCTATGTCTACCTCAACTCTCAGATTAGTAAATGTATTTGTTACCGACCCTATTTCTACTCCTAGACAATGACATATGGTCCCAAGGCCATGTCACCTACCACGCGAGACAAAGACCGGGTCAAATAGGCTGGCTAGTCAGGGGGTGACGTGGGCATGACGTCGCTATGGCGTCAACACAACCACCACCGTCAGTGGGTGGTCGCCGGCGACGATCCACGACGCCCCAACAAGCCAAACTAACCTAGGTCGAACCAACGCATAAAGCTGGACCCTAAAGTGGCGGCGCCTCTCGGAAATGGTCATCGGAGCCTCGGCTTCGATGAGCTCCAACGGTGGCCGACGGTGGCAAAAGGTGTAACGGCGTTTTACAACGAGAGGAGGTGATTTAGGGGTAATGGAAGATTCAGAAACTCACCCTGATGACGATAGAGAGATCGACGAGGACTGGTGAGGTCGGAGATGAGCTCTCCGACGAGGATTCCGACGAACTGCCGCAAAGAGGAACGGCAAAATTCATCCTCTCTAGTGCTCCCCTTGATGCAAGATTCCACCCAGAGGATCTACGGAGCACGGGGCTTCTTCATGGCTACTTGGAAGAGAGTGGGGAGGTGCGGCTCGACGGCGAGGCGAGCTCCGGTGAGCTAGGGTTTCAGCCCCATTCGAATCAGAGAGGACAAGGAGAGAATGTGGATATGGATTCAGGCAGGGTGTCATGGTGGCCTTCTAATCCCCCTTTGGAACGACAGCGAGCATCTCGACGCACGACTGACGATGACGATGGCATCGGACGGCGGCGGACTCTTCTAGCGAGCTGCTTGTGTGCGTGAGGATGACGACGACGACGGTTTTGCAAAAAAAAAAACCTGCCACTTCTTTCTTCTCAACCCGTGATCCTTCTTTGGTCCCACCCGTCAGTCATAGAAGAGAACGATCTGGGCTGGCTGCTGGGCTTTTGTGGGCTGCACATGGGCGACAGGTAAGAAGGAGGGAAGTTGGGCCACGACCAGGAATTATTTTTATTTGTTTTACTTTTTCTATTTTCTATTTTACTTTTTATATTTGTATTAAATCTATAATTTGAACTTTTCTAACAAAGTTTACTTGTTGAACATTTGCAGCAACAATTATTATTGATTTAGATTTATTTTGTAAAGCTAAATGATAAATATTTTATGTTTATATATTTCTTTATTTTCTTTATAAAACTTAACTCTAGTTAGCTCAAAGTTTGAATAGAAATTTTTATGCATAATGATCCTATATCATTATTTGATGCATGAAATAAAAAAGAAATTAATATGGTTAATACTAATTTCATTAATTTAGAAAATGGCAAAGTATATATTCTATTATGATAAACATAGAAGTTTTGGGTTTGAATTATAAATGTTTACCCAAGGGTTTAGGGTTCTTAATTTACTTATATTCTTTTGTTGATGTGAGTAAAGATTTAATATCTAAGCATATTGTCTTTTGTTTGTGATCTTTAATGATATCACCTTTTAAGATAGAAAGTTACATCTAAAATGTTTTATGGAAAAGAAATTGATAAAAATAGCATCTAACACATATAGTTAAGACAATTTGGAATGATAAGATGTGCTTATGTGATAGGATATAGGAAAATATTCCTTTAAAGTGATATGGTGATAAGATGATGGATCAATAACATGAAATGGATATTATGTTTGGTTTGAGATTTAGAATTGGGTGTTTTTCAATAATGTCCATTTTCCATAATTCACAATCCTGGACTTCTAAGTAAGGAATTCTTTTCCTAGATATACTACTTCTTCCTATCCATCATCATGGTTAACATGATGAGCTTTACTTCATAAAAATATTCTTATCCACCTATTATTCTTCTAAACTCATGATTGAATCTAATGAGTTTGACACTAAAGCATTTCATGACCTTCACCTATCTAGACTTGGCTATATCAACTATTCTTCTGCTGATAATCTTCAATCCAACAAGTAGTTCCTTCAACTCCGCTCATACTCTTCCTTAACCATCCATCACTAATACTTTCCCAGTAGATGTATACATCAAACTACCTTTCTCTAAAGCTTACTATCCTTTAAGATGAATAACACTACTTCCATAACTCTATGCTATACCAGCTTTAATTCAATCATACTATCCTACATTAACTTTACTCTAATAACTCATACTCCAACCTCACATTATATTAATGTGACCTATAATAACTAATTCTAGGATAACTTACCTATACTAGGGTTTCAATCATGTTCTACCCACCAATGTCACTTATACTTGATATAAGTAGACCATCTAGGTGAGCAAGGCATGATTATTATAATCCTTTAATCATTTATTGCTTAGGTTTTCAGTTGGTTAATCAAGGCTTTATAAATACAACCTTACAATTGTATTGGAATTATCTTCTTGGTATCTTTGATTGGATTAAGGCTGTTATTCATGGACTATGCCCACTTGATCCAATAGAATTACTACTGGTAACTATCTTCAGGATTCATCCTTGTAATCTTCTTTCCTACCTTAAAATTATATATCCCAATAAATCTTCTATCATTTCAGGAGTGAGTTTAACTCCGTCAATTAACACATTGATTTATTCTTCTACAATCACTCTCATCCTATAGATGATATCTAAAACTAGCATTACTATTTACCTCTTCTTAGTGGTTTCTTGATAGTCACTCAAATGTAAGCTATGTTATGGTCAAGAGTTGATAGATTAAGAGTTAGTGAATCAATAGTTGATTACTCAACATTGATGAACAACAGATATTGAGATAGGATTCCATAAGGATTGATATGTAAAGAAGGATATATGGTGAATGATCTAGATTTAGTTTCTTCCCTTCCTAATCTCACTAAAGATTTTAAGTTAGGTATTACCATGCTACTCATGGTATAATGGGATAAGAAAGAAATAAGTCAAGAGTAAATTATTACATTCTTAACTTGGTATTCATGGGTTGTTGTGATGAATAGTATGATATGATCCCTTAAGGATCAAATATTAATCATTTAAGCAATGCATTATGATTTAATTGTTATTATATTTGATCTAGCCTTAGATCAACTTATGGTTACCCAAAAATAATATTTTAGCAAAGTCATATTGAAACTTATCACAGTCAACTTGATGATCTACCTCAATTCCATCAAGTTGAAAGAAGCTTCAATCATTTTAACAAGTTTTGTTCAAAAGCGCGAAAATTCTTCGGAGTTTCTATGCATGAATGCAATGCACACATCTGGGTTCAGCTTAGCTCTAGGCTCCAATGCTGGGATGTTACAGACTCTCCCCCTTAAAATAAACTTCGTCCTCGAAGTTCACAAACTCTCACGTTTCGGAGGAAGGGATTGACTTGTATTGGTTGCTACATTTTTCCATTCCCTGATAACCTTAAATGAAAATAATTGTAGTATTCTATATCCAGATTAGGTATCCTAATCCAACTCTTTCACTTAAACATTGAGCTTTCTTATTATGTTGTATAAAGTTTAGGAAGTCTCACTAAAACGGGTTTTAAATTTCTGTCATTATTATCTTACATTCTTCTAGGAGTACTTTCATAATGATGGCTTCTTTTAAACCTTATGAAAATAAGATTTAAGTTGCCCTAGGTTAATATTTATTTTATAGCCTTTACTCTAGGATTTAGATAACAATACTTCTTTTTACTGTTTTACTCTCCCCCTTAGGGTTTATTAATAGTCTCCAAACTACATATATAGTAACCATTGGCTTTATAGTTAGAACATCGATATTTACTTAGCTTATATTCAACTTAGTTAAGGTCTTGTGAAAGATTGTATGGTGTATCCACACAATTGTGGATCTCCGAAGTGAATCCTTCAGCATTATATGTTTTACTTACTATTGGACATTTTCGCTTTGGTAAGCTGACTTCGCAAAATGCTTTGAAAGACGATCGCTTTAAATTTTTATACTCCTTTAGGTCTTACTTAGCTTAGGCCAAATTTTATGCTCTTTATGCAACCATTAAGATGATCTGGTTAACTATATCAACCAACACCGGCTGCAAACAAGATACCAACTGTGGATCAGAATACCGACATGGATCAAATACCAGCTGCGGATCATCCTGGTGGGTAGGTATTACCTTACGTTTTCCGACATACTACTGGCATTCTTTCTGAATTGTTAGAGCTTACATACCATTTTGCTCCACAACTTCATCTTTGTACTAATTCATGATGCTTCCATGAACTAGGTATTACTACCTTATTAATTCCTTAGTAATATCACCTACTTGATTGAACCTTAAGTTCATCCCTTCTTGTTGTTCCTTATATTTACTACATTAAACTTCTTTCTCATAGCTGGCTAAGAATATCCTGAACTTGATCTATCCTTCAACTACGCTAATGCTCCTTACCTTTTGCTTCATTTTTCAAATAAGTCTTCATCTTGATCCTTGAAACTTGTCACTCCCTTACACGAATTCCCATTTCTATCTAGGTCTATAACATCAAGTAATAACTGGGTGTTACATCATGCATTTGCACACCAATTCCACTTCATGTACTGATATAGTCAATCAAGAAAATTCAAGAAAAGCCAGAAGTCGATAAACAACAAAACATATACCCTGTATTATACATAGGTTTTAAATAATTTACAAATGTACTAGATGTTCCAACGGTTTGCTCCTTACCTATATTACACAACTATCTTACAAGAACTCCCTGTTCTTGTGAGTATATCCTCACTTATTTCAGCAAACCTTTCAAACTACAATACGCATTACCCTCTATGTTCATTATTCAAGCACTCATCCCTTGGAATGTCGTTCCTTTCTTACTTTCATCTTCCTCTAGTGCTTCCGGGAGTTTCGTCCATGATGACGTGAAGTCCTATGACTACCTTCTGGAGCATAGGAGCATCCAGGAGGTGCGTATTCTTGATTAGAACTACCGAGACTGAGATTAGTCATTGAAAAATCACTAGAGTTAGCATAGTCTTCTACAGAATATTCCTGGTTTTCTGACAATGCTTCCTCAAAGTAAGTCGGCTCCTTAGCCTTCTCCTGGATCCAGTCATACATATTGGCATAGTAGCTATCGAAATACTCTTCTAAGTTGATTGGATTGGTATCACCCCCATATGGTCCATAAGGCTCTCTATGGTTATAGTTGGTCTCTTCTTCGATACCTGTATCACAAGGTATAGGATTTCCTATGGTTCCACCTTGAGATTCTACTCCCCATCCATACTTGTTTGGCTCAGGGTTAGTTGGAATAACTCCATCCCATTCCTATTGTTCGGAGTTATACTTGGTCCATAAATCTTCAGGTGACTGGGGTTTAGTTTGGTAGTAGGCATAATTTTCCGAGTTTGGATCATCAAACTCAGTTTCCTTACACTTCTCCTGAAGGTATGTATTTGGGATGCCTAGCTTCTTTATCTAACTTCTTCCTACGTGCCATTGCCTTATCAGGATTAGTAAAATCCTCAATGACCGTATCCAGTTCCTGAACTAAAACTTGGTGAGTGTTATGATAAGTGTTTAGCAAAGACCGATAATGATCCATATACTCTACAGCTAGAGTGGGTTCAGTTTGGACTAGAGTAGAGTGATCTAACTCATGCTCTGGGTTTGCGGTTTCATGGGGTATAATGGTGTGAGTACTACCTTTTAGAGCTTGGGATTTCTGTTCTCGGATCATGGCTATGGCTGCTGCTACGGCAATCTTATATGCAGATGCCATGCACCTTGCCTCTCCTGATCGCATTTCTCCCTTAACTCCTAAATTCTTGGGTAACATGATCATGACATGGTATTTAGCTAATACTTGCCCATCGTAGTAACTATAAATCTTGACCAAAAGTCTCGATTCACATTCCAAACTACATAGAAGTTGTGGGAGATTATCTGTCCAATCCCCTCCGTAGTCATTCCACGTCCTGTTCATCACTTGAACATTCCGGGGTGGATATCGAGGTGCCATGTGGAACTGTAGATAAGAAATTATCATCAGTCACATAGAGTTAAAACTCTTGGGTAATTATCGGCATTGCAATCATACTAAAGAGTTATCGCACTAGTAACATGACAGGATTATTCTTAATTGAATATCCCTCATATCTCTAGAGAACTCTTTATTATTGCTAGGATGTGTCCTACAGGTTCTACCCATTTACTAGGTTTCCAACCTAAGGTCAAATCATATGCTCTGATACCAACTGCGGTGACCTAGCATACCACTGCATGATGTAGTACACTATGGTCGTTGACATAACACCAATGAACACCGTTCACTAGTATTACATCCCTCAGAGTGGTACAACAGAAACACAGCGGGTCCCAATACATGGCTAAAAGTTACAACTCACCCTATACACAAGATACAGAAAACACTCTAGGTTAAAGAGAGAGAAAGAACTTCTTACAAAGAAGAATCAAAGATAAATAATGCACCAACTATTATAATTTTAGGACTAGTATTTTAACTAAGGGGTTGGCATTGCTGCTATTGCAATACACTAAAGAAATAGGTTCTATGGCTAGAGATTATATTCCTATCAAAACAGTAACTTCGTCTTCACTTGAATTGGTGTGTATGTTGACTTTCTTGACTTCATTGAAGAGCTTTAGCTTCTGACGATGATTCCTAGAGCATACCTTGATGTAGACGTTGTCTGCACTGGCTTCAGAATCTAGCAAGGGTTAAGAAGATACGTTGAGTACGACCGTACTCAGCAAATTCACTAGAAAAGGAGTGTTTGATGCACTATCACTACAGCCACAGACCGTAGGTCGTAGGCAATGCAGGTTTTCGTAAACATTTCTTCAAAGATTGCTTTTATTCTGAAAAAGCTATGTCCGTCAGCCTTCACGGGTTTACCAGAACTTTCATGGAGTTCCTTTTCGGCCGCGTTCGCAGCTCCTTCCCGGAACAGGGAGTAACAAGTTACAGTTCTTACACTCTGCAGAGGTGCGTTACTTTTCCCATGAGAGATCAACTCCTTGTTGCACAATCGTGCAGCTTACCCGTCCACAATTCCATGTTGTGGGGCCTAGTAGCTGATCCAAGCCAATCATTGCTCTCTCTGCGACCTCATATGTCTGCACGATCCTTCGGGATGGCTCATCTTCGTTAAGCCCCCTTTCGGGCTGGCTAAAACCCTGATGAGTTCCCAAAGACTCTATGACCTGGTGTTGCCCTGGCAAGTGCCATATTAAATGGTCCATCCACTAAACACCATTCATAGATAACCTAGACACCAAAAGTGTGGGGCGTAAGGGTGCCCCCCATATGTTGGATCCGCACAAGGAATCACAATGTCACGTTAAGGTCGCCTTGCCTCCATACAAGAGGAAAAGGATACAACTGACTTCTCCGTCCCATTCCAAATCTCATGGTTAACGCATAATATATGGCGCTCGAATCACTAGCGACATTGGTTGTTAAGTCCTAGATAATATGTTCCTTTACCACCAGAACTTTCATAGAAGGTTATTACCTTATGGTGAATAACCTATAATCATATTATTATGAAAATAGTGTTTTCGGACCTTTTTCAAATCCAGATGATGACAACACTGGATTTGTAAAATTCTTTACAGAAAATAATCAAAGGACATGAGCAAGTGTGAACTTGCCTTTTGTGTTTGCAAGATTATGCACTCACGGTCTTCAGGACAATATAAGATCCAATTTCTGAAATCAGCATCATTGGTCCGGTAAGGACTAATGTTTAAAGAAGCAATATGCTCTTATGCATAAGTAATGTGATGCATCTTATAAACGTGAATCCCGAGAATAACGTTGTTCTAAGGTTTGGATACTAGAAAGGATTTCCTTGGAATGTGTTGTACTTTTTGTTAAGTTTCACACTTGTGCTTCTTATTAGGGCTTGTGAGTGTGTGTGAACAACACATATTTATATAACAATAAAATATACACATATGGAATGCTATTCAAGATTGTTTATACTTTAATTGTTTATCTTCAAACTTTACTTTACAAGTAAGGTCACTTATTAAGAACTTAAGTGTTATCGATCCTAAGTATACAAGTAAAGTTTAAAGTAATGTGATTATGATTAATTGTCATCAGATGATTATGATGAGAGTCCTTGAATTTAATTTGTTAAGACTTCGGAAATATTATTATAATGTTTGTTGATTGAAGTGGCAAAACGAATAACTTTTGAAGAAAAGATTCCTTTTGTAACGTCTAAACAATCTTTGTATTTAGTTGAGTCTGGTCGATTTTATTTGTGCTTGCTTGAATAGTTTGGACTTGTGAGGCTTTATTACTTAACTATAATAGGCCAAAGTTAACTAATATGCAAGACTAATATTATTTATTAGACTTAATTGATTAATTTTTAGAAATATTAACAAATTTTTTATTTACCCTTTTATGAATTTTAAACTAAGGAAATAGGTTTAAATTCAAATTACTAAAGTATTAAGTTTTTATTTACTTTAAAAGTGGAATATTATATTTTTAACAAGTATATATTATTTTTGTGATCATTTTGATATATTACTTTTATTTTTGTGATTCATAAGTAATAAGATATGATTTTTATAAGATTTATTACTTTATAAATACTTAATAAATAATAAATACTTTTTTTAAATGAACTAATAATAAATGATTATAGTTTTGAAGTATTGTTTTAATTTTTCCAAGATTTTTGGTATTTTATTTATATTTTTTTAACATTTACTATTATTAAAATAGGAATTATCAAAGTTTTATTACCTATAAAATCTTTATTAAATAATAATTATTTAAATAACTATTTCAACAATGTTTGATAATAGTTTTAATGGATAGATTTTATTTTTCTAAACATTTTCATATATTACACATATTTTTATGAATTATAATATAAAAGTTATTGATTTAACAAGATTTAATCATTTTATTTAATTTCTGGAATATGTATATTTGGATTTATATCTTTTATTCTTTCTTAAACAGTAAATAACTTTTTACACCGCACCCACACCTAGCCCTAGTCACTGACTAGTGGGCCTATGTCCACCTCAGCTCTGAGATTAGTAAATGTATTTGTTACCGACCCTATTTCTACTCTCAAACAATGACATATGGGCCCAAGGCCATGTCACCTTCCACGCGAGACAAAGACCGGGTCAAATAGGCTGGCTAGGCAGAGGGTGACGTGCGTATGACATTGCTATGGCATCAGCACAACCACCACCGTCAGTGGGTGGTCCCCTGTAGAGGTCCCAACATTTAATAAGGTAGAGATCCCTGTGTTTACAATGCTAGTCCCTGGATCAATAGATATCATCCACAGTTAAGATGTAATATCAAGAAACAAAAGTCATAATACAACTTTATAACCAGGAATAAAATAATTCATTACATCTTACATAACTCATTTGGCTATCTCATTACAATGCAGCAGAAATAACTATAGCATGGAGTCCTTCATCTTCAAAGTGCCATAGGCAATCATGTTGGTTGTAGACTTGTAATCCTAATCAACACACTTCACTAACATCAAACAAACCTACAACATAATAAGTTACAGCCACAAGGGTCAATACATTTGAATTGTATTGGCAAGTGATACTATGGTAGAATAGTGGTATCTATCATCTATATGCATTTGGCTAAGTGGAGCTTAGGCTTTCTTTGCTCAAAATAGGTTTTCCTTATCATTTTAAAACACTAAGTTTTTGTTTGACAAAATCACCCAAGGAATCTACCAATAGAAATTGGTGATCCTTTAACCCTTGTTCAACCACAAGTTTTTAACTTAGAAATTGGGATGAGGAGATCCTTGATAGCTTCCATGTCTTGATGCTCAAATTGTCCATTGTCGGGGACACGGCTAAGTACTTAGATTTTACTCTCTCGAGAGGTTGTGCACTTTCCCCACAAGACTCGACATGCATCGAGACAAGATCTTTCAGAAGCCTTCCCTTAGACCAAAATGGACGCTCTCCAAACCTATCATCCCCTACCACCAACTATCCATTTGGCTAAGTTATTGCAAACTATATGATCCAGGCAGAGCCCATAATGCCAAGTGGCTGCACTTGAAGCTTCTCCACATTTGACATCTCAAATCTCTTTGTTCCTGGGTGGCCATCCACAAGTGAGATACACAAGGTAAACCATAGAAATGGGCCTTGTGAACCACTCAACACAAACCATTCCTTCCATTCCACCCAGGTGATTCATTCACTTAGTTGTTTTATTAACAAAACACAAGTCCTTGACTTAGAAATATTTCATAGTGTGAATATAATTCCACCCTTGTTTTCTATTAGCTAAGCTAAGCATGATAGTAGTAGGAATCTTAACTTAGGAAATTTCTACTAAGGTTTTATCTACTAGGATTTCCCATAGCATAGTTTATACTTAGCAAAAATTCCATGCAAGTTTTACTTAGAGAAATCACTAATGCTTAGTGAAAGTAATGGGACAAAAGTATGAAGCATCACTTGCCTTTTTGGTAGAGAGTATAGGTTCACTCCTTGATCTTTGCAATGTTCACTCACTTCAAATCACTACTATTCAATCAAGCAAACAATAGTTCAATCTACCATTCAAGCAATTCATCACATAAAATGATGGAAACAAAACAATGCATGCAAACATGCAAAAGATTGTTTTATTTGTAAAAGTGGTTTCTAATGGTTCATATACATTTTTAAACACCTAATGATCATTTTACAAAGTGGCAAAATCATTTGCAAAAGGTTTTGCTTCTTAAACCATTTTTAAACCAAGTCATTATTTTATGTGGTGAAGAAATGCTTTTAAAAAGGCAATCATTCTATAGGTTTCACAAAATATGTTTTCAAAACATAAAACTTGGTATTTGGGGTCAGAGAGTTTATTCCAAAACATTTTCCAAAGGTTTTCCTCCAAAACCATTTTTAATAACTAAACCATATTTTTATTTGACTAGAAATGTTTTAAATCAAAGATTCATTCTTTTGTTTCACCAAATACATTTTTGAAGCCACAATTTGTTTCCTAGGGTCAGTAGGTTCAAAACAAACCATTTGCCAAAGATTTTATCCCCAAAATTATTTTAGAATAATTTTTATAACCTAAACAAGCATACAAAAGTTTCTGCAAAAACAAACAATTTAACAGAGGCTTTATACTAAACAATGTGCATGGTTGGCTAGGTCTTGTCTTGCTGATTCCATTGATATAAAATTTGCAAAATTTGGACGTGTGGTTTGAAAGTTATGGATTTTACAAAACTGAACATCAATTAGATCAATTCTGTTTTAAATCAAACCAGCAGGGACACGTGTCTTGATTTTATTCGCTGGTACCGGTTCGTCTGGATAACGCTCTCTGGTGCGTTGGATCTAAGTTAGATCGAGTGGTGCAGAGACACCCGTACCCTTTCGTTTAAGTTTCTATCGCGAGCGTTGGATCTAAATCCTGCGGCTGTCGACCAAGCAACCATCAATCGGCGGCGCTGGCGGCGGCTGTGCGGCGGCGGCGCTCGGCTAGCGGGGGAGCTGGCGATAGAGAAAGCAAGGAAGGTGGAGAGGTGGCTTACCGTGATCGCAGGGGTATGGCGAAGCTCAAGGTGGTCTTCGGGTAGCAGGGGCGCACGGTTGTCGTCGGGATTCCTCGCCGGCGATCAAGACGGTGTCTGGCGGCTCTGTCTGTCGTCGGGGCGAAGCTAGAGGCCGCGCTAAGACAAGGTAGAGGCATGGTTAGGTGCGCACGAGGGTCGCGAGTAAGGGAGCATCATCGGGAGGTGCCGGGGAGGTCTGAGCTTACCAGGGGAGTTCGTCGAAGAAACGGCAGACGACGGTGGCGAGTTGAGGTTGACGAAGCCGAGCTTCTAGAGCGCGCGGGAGCGAATGGAGCACACGGGCAGATACGCCAGGAGGTGGGGAGTATGTGAGCTTGGTCGAGGAGGCAAGGGGCGGCAGGGTTCGGCCGGAATTGCTGGTGGAGCTCGCCGGAGCAGAGGGCGGTGCAGAGCCGATTCGAGGTAGCCTGGTGGCAGAGGGGAGGTGGTGTTTGGGGGGAAAGATAGAGGAGGGCGAGGCGATTTAACGAGCGTGGTCACTGCGAGGAATTACTCAGGCATTATGGCGAATTGATCGCGAGAAATCAACGGCAGAAACGGCCGCGCGGTGAGGGGGAGAAAGAGTCGCGGCGAGGAAGAAGAACAGGAGGAGTGGGGTCCAGTCGTCAGTGGGAAAAAGAGTGAGGGGAGGGTCCACTGGTCAGCCTCTGTCTGAGTTAGATTCTGAGTGCGAATCGTTTTTCTCTGGGGAGGAAACTGGGCTGGTTACTGGGCCTTGTTGGGCTGGGTCCTTTGCACTATTTTTTTCTGTCTGAAACATTTTTCTTTTTCTAAATCTAATTTCTGTTTTGAATTTCAAACTATCAAACAACATTCAAATTGATTCAAACAATCACCAAACTTCACAACTTTGAACTTGGTTCTGTTTATCAACATAAACCAAATTCTAAAAATAAAATAATAATTTTTATTCTTTTTAGGATCCATTCTTTAATTAAATAAAATGGATCTTTAGTTTATTAATAAAATAGGGTTTGATTTAATTAATAGAATCTCCATTTGAAATCCAAATATTTTCAAAACCAAATCAGTAGGTTTTATTTGGAAATAAAGAATATTTGGAAAACTTGTTTAAAATAAAATAACATCTTTATTTTTGGTCCATTAACAATTAAATAAAATGGCCTTATTCATTCACTTCAAATAAGATTTGTTTTATTAGAATATTTATTTTGAAATCTAAAATAAAACCAAAATACTTCAGTAAGTTTATTTGAGAATATAAAACCAAAGTCAAAAACAAAATAATTTTATCCTTTTTAGGATCTATTAATAATTAAATAAAAAGACTTTAGTCTTTATTTTCAAAATAGGGTTTTATTTATTTTTAAAACTCTATTTGAAATATAAACCAAACCAAAAAACCTTTTCAGTAGGTTTTATTCAAAAACCTTTGGAAAACTTATTAAAATAAAATAATAAGTTTTAGTGTTTATTTAAAAAAAGAAAAGCCTTTACTTTAATAAAATTGGATATTTAAATCCTTATTATTTTATTTAAATAAACCTTTACTCATTTTATCAAAACAAAATATTTTATTATAAAAGCTTGGCCAAGATTAATTTGGCTCTATAAAATAATCTTTATTTATAAATTCTACTTTGCTTTTTAAAACCAAATCTTTTTATTTTAAAGATTCAAAATAGTAATTCCAACTATGAAAACTTTCTTTATTAGCTTTGGAAATTCAATTTCCTTATCTTATTATATTCATAAGATTTTATTTATGGTTCCAATTTGAGTGAAACCAACTTCTATGGTCTTTATTGATCCTTTGTGAATATTTGTTGATCAATTTTGGTATGGATCAAATCCATGGATTTGGAGATAACTTTGGAAAATGATTTTCTTCCATTAGGGTTTAGGGTTTTGGATTTATTTTCCAAATGATTAAATTTCCAGATACATTCATTGAGGAATGTATTTCACTTGATATGGATTTGTTGAATTCAAACTTTAACCAAAGTTTGTTCAAGATGGGATTTTAAGTTTCCTTTTAGAACAAAAGTTTCTTTTCACCCTGATTTTCAACAAAAAATTATTTTGTTTATTTATTTTTCACATTACAAGATTTGGAAAATCTTGGGATGTGACAGACTACCACCCTTAAAATAAATCTCGTCCCGAGATTTGGGGAGGCTAGGGGTTACAAGTTGGCTCAAAGCATCTAGGGTACTACCACCCTTAAAAATTTTCCATCTAGATTACATCTTGGCTTGCTTGGGATCTTGTTGAAATCTCTCTAGGCAAACATCTGCACAGTGTCCTTTGTTTCCACACTTGAAACATGTGACTATGCTGAGATCCTTCATAGGCTTGTTTATCTTGTGCTTCATCTTTTCTGGATAATTGCTTGCATAATGTCCTCGTTCTTTGCAATTGAAACACATCACTTGGTTGATATCTTTCTTTTCCTTTGGTATCATTGCCTCTTGTTTGTTTCCTTGGTTTTTCTTCTTCTTCTTCTTCTTCTTGGGTTTCTCCAAAGCTAGGAGTGCTTCTAGTTCATGTTCTTCATATGTTATCTCATAGGTAGGAATGTCTACTGGTCTCCTTGACCTTCTATTGCTCTTTGGATAATTCATATGCCTCCTCTTTGGTCCTTTAAATTGGGTCATATTGCATGGAGGTATAAGTGGAGATTTTCCTTTGTCTTCATCCTTCTTGGTAGACTTGGCTTTCTCATGGTAGTCTAATATCAGTTGTTGCACTCCACCTTGTTTCCTTTGTTCAACTATGGAATAGATGGGGCATTGGATAGGGACATGATTATTTCCTTCACATAGGAAACAAGTAGCTTGAGATGTGGGGCATTGATTTGTTGGATGTTTCTTTTCACAATTGGGGCATTGATCTTCATGCTCCTTGGAAGTGTGATCCTTGTCTCCACAAATATTGCAAGCTTGGGTTCCTTCTAGAATAACATCTTTGTCATCCTTGTTGTCACAAACTCCTTGGGAAGAGTTGTCTCCCATGTTGATCATTTGAGTGGCCATCCTTTGCAACAATTGGGATTGAGTTTTTAAAAACCTTTGCATGGTTAGGTCTAATCCATTATTGTTGGCTAAAAACTGAGTTGTCACTTGGCTTAACTGGGTTTGGTTTGTTAGTAGTTGTTCTCTCATGTGCATCTCTTGGTTGTTGTTGTTGTCATCCTTGATGTTGGAGTTCTTTGGAGTAGTCATCTGTTTGGGTTGGATTGGGATTAGGATAGGCAAAAGATTTTCTAAGGAATCAATTCTAATCACACACATCACAATTCACACAAGCAATGTGCAAGCAATCACAAACAAACATTCCACTCAAACAACAAGTTTCAAGCATATTTTTAGGCAACCAAAAATATTTCTGTTACACCACATAAGTTGGTGTTTTTGACTTAACTAACATTTGGTAGTCCATCTATATGGTTACCTTGTGATCTTTCCATCCTTCTTGGTTGCTTCTTTCTTGCATGAGATCATGGTTTCCTTGAGAAAAACTCTTGGTTGCAATACTTCAAATGATACAGGCTCCTTCTAACTTTTGCATTTCCTTAGTCTCCAAATCTTGAGCAAGCTTTCTTTGTCTCACTTGTAGTCCTTAGTGGTATCCAAGTTGGAAGTCCTTGGTGAACATGCTGAAGATGTTGAAGTCATCAGAGTTGAAGAAGTTGAAGTCATTAGAGTTGAAGAAGTTGAAGAAGTCCTTTGCACATGGTGTAGTCTTTGGCCATGGGGTAGGCTTTTCCATCAAGTTGAAATAGAAGAGATGTAGAGTTAAAACAAAATGGTTGAGGAAAGAGTTTACAAGTGTTTTTGTAAATAAGTTTTTCGAATAAGACAACTCCTATTGTCTAAGGGTTTTTGTCCAATCCTAGGGTTTACAAATCCTACAGGCAACACAATGCTCTGATACCATCTGTAAGGGGTCTCAACCTAATAAGGTAGAGTTCCCTGTGTTTACAATGCTAGTCCCTGGATCAATAGCTAGCATCCACAGTTAAGATGTAATATCAAGATACAAAGGTCATAATACAACTTTATAACCAGGAATAAAATAATTTATTACATCTTACATAGCTCATTTGGCTATTACATTACATTGCAGCAGAATATCTAATAAGCATGGAGTCCTTCATCTTCAAAGTGCCACAGGCAGACATGTTGGTTGTAGACTTGTAATCCTAATCATTAAACTTCACTAATATCAAACAAACCTGCAACATAACAAGTTACAGCCACAAGGGTCAATACATTGGAATTGTATTGGCAAGTGATACTATGGTAGTATAGTGGAGTCTATCATCTATATGCATTTGGCAAAGTGGAGTTGAGGCTTGCATTGCTCAAAATAGATTTTCCTTAACATTTGAAAACACTAAGTTTTTGCTTGACAAAAACATTCCCAATGAATCCCCCAATAGAAATTGGTGATCCTTTCAACCCTTGTTCAACCACAAGTTTTTAACTTAGAAATTGGGATGAGGAGATTCTTGATAGCTTCCATGTCTTGATGCTCAAATTGTCCTTTGCCAGGGACATGGCTAAGTACTTAGATTTTTCACTCTGCAGAGGTGGTGCACTTTCCCCACAAGACTTGGTTTCCCAAGACAAGATCTTTCAGAAGCCTTCCCTTAGACCAAAATGGACGCGTTCCAACCTATCATTCCCCTACCACCAACTGTCCATTTGGCTAAGTTATTGCAACCTATATGATCCAGGCAGAGCCCATAATGCCAAGTGGCTGCACTTGAAGCTTCTCAACATTTGACATCTCAAATCTCTTTGTTCCTGGGTGGCCATCCACAAGTGAGATACACAAGGTAAACCATAAAAATGGGCCTTGTGAACCACTCAACACAAACCATTCCTTCCATTCCACCCAGGTGATTCATTCACTTAGTTGTTTTATTAACAAAACACAAGTCCTTGACTTAGAAATATTTCATAGTGTGAATATAATTCCACCCTTGTTTTCTATTAGCTAAGCTAAGCATGATAGTAGTAGGAATCTTAACTTAGGAAATTTCTACTAAGGTTTTATCTACTAGGATTTCCCATAGCATAGTTTATACTTAGCAAAAATTCCATGCAAGTTTTACTTAGAGAAATCACTAATGCTTAGTGAAAGTAATGGGACAAAAGTATGAAGCATCACTTGCCTTTTTGGTAGAGAGTATAGGTTCACTCCTTGATCTTTGCGATGTTCACTCACTTCAAATCACTACAATTCAATCAAGCAAACAATAGTTCAATCTACCATTCAAGCAATTCATCACATAAAATGATGGAAACAAAACAATGCATGCAAACATGCAAAAGATTGTGTTATTTGTAAAAGTGGTTTCTAATGGTTCTATACATTTTTAAACACCTAATGATCATTTTACAAAGTGGCAAAATCATTTGCAAAAGGTTTTGCTTCTTAAACCATTTTTAAACCAAGTCATTATTTTATGTGGTGAAGAAATGCTTTTAAAAAGGCAATCATTCTATAGGTTTCACAAAATATGTTTTCAAAACATAAAACTTGGTATTTGGGGTCAGAGAGTTTATTCCAAAACATTTTCCAAAGGTTTTCCTCCAAAACCATTTTTAATAACTAAACCATATTTTTATTTGACTAGAAATGTTTTAAATCAAAGATTCATTCTTTTGTTTCACCAAATACATTTTTGAAGCCACAATTTGTTTCCTAGGGTCAGTAGGTTCAAAACAAACCATTTGCCAAAGATTTTATCCCCAAAATTATTTTAGAATAATTTTTATAACCTAAACAAGCATACAAAAGTTTCTGCAAAAACAAGCAATTTAACAGAGGATTTATACTAAACAATGTGCATGGTTGGCTAGGGCTTGTCTTGCTGATTCCATTGATATAAAATTTGCAAAATTTGGACGTGTGGTTTGAAAGTTATGGATTTTACAAAACTGAACATCAATTAGATCAATTCTGTTTTAAATCAAACCAGCAGGGACACGTGTCTTGATTTTATTCGCTGGTACCGGTTCGTATGGATCACGCTCTCTGGTGCGTTGGATCTAAGTTAGATCGAGCGGTGCAGAGACACCCGTACCCTTTCGTTTCAGTTTCTATCGCGAGCGTTGGATCTAAATCCTGCGGCTGTCGACCAAGCAACCATCAATGTTGGCGTTGGCGGCGTAATTGGCGGCGCTCGGGCTGAAGGAAGCTGGCGATAGAGAAAGCAAGG
The DNA here is from genome assembly GCA_023614405.1 of Avena insularis. Taxonomy (NCBI): domain Eukaryota; kingdom Viridiplantae; phylum Streptophyta; class Magnoliopsida; order Poales; family Poaceae; genus Avena; species Avena insularis. The sequence continues at coordinate 101,635,060 of CM042693.1, forward strand.
AAGGTGGAGAGGTGGCTTACCGTGATCGCAGGGGTATGGCGAAGCTCAAGGTGGTCTTCGGGTAGCAGGGGGCGCACGGTTGTCGTCGGGATTCCTCGACGGCGATCAAGACGGTGTCTGGCGGCTCTGTCTGTCGTCGGGGCGAAGCTAGAGGCCGCGCTAAGACAAGGTAGAGCCATGGTTAGGTGCGCACGAGGGTCACGAGTAAGGGAGCATCATAGGGAGGTGCCGGGAAGGTCTGAGCTTACCAGGGGAGTTCATCGGAGAAACGGCAGACGACGGTGGCGAGTTGAGGTTGACGAAGCCGAGCTTCTAGAGAGCGCGGGAGCGAATGGAGCACACGGGCAGATGCGCCAGGAGGTGGGGAGTATGTGAGCTTGGTCGAGGAGGCAAGGGGCGGCAGGGTTCGGCCGGAATTGCTGGTGGAGCTCGCCGGAGCAGAGGGCGGTGTAGAGCCGATTTGAGGCAGCCTGGTGGCAGAGGGGAGGTGGTGTTTGGGGGGAAAGATAGAGGAGGGCGAGGCGATTTAACGAGCGTGGTCACTGCGAGGAATTACTCAGGCATTATGGCGAATTGATCGCGAGAAATCAACGGCAGAAACGGCCGCACGGTGAGGGGGAGAAAGAGTCGCGGCGAGGAAGAAGAACAGGAGGAGTGGGGTCCAGTCGTCAGTGGGAAAAAGAGTGAGGGGAGGGTCCACTGGTCAGCCTCTGTCTGAGTTAGATTCTGAGTGCGAATCGTTTTTCTCTGGGGAGGAAACTGGGCTGGTTACTGGGCCTTGTTGGGCTGGGTCCTTTGCACTATTTTTTTCTGTCTGAAACATTTTTCTTTTTCTAAATCTAATTTCTGTTTTGAATTTCAAACTATCAAACAACATTCAAATTGATTCAAACAATCACCAAACTTCACAACTTTGAACTTGGTTCTGTTTATCAACATAAACCAAATTCTAAAAATAAAATAATAATTTTTTATTCTTTTTAGGATCCATTCTTTAATTAAATAAAATGGATCTTTAGTTTATTAATAAAATAGGGTTTGATTTAATTAATAGAATCTCCATTTGAAATCCAAATATTTTCAAAACCAAATCAGTAGGTTTTATTTGGAAATAAAGAATATTTGGAAAACTTGTTTAAAATAAAATAACATCTTTATTTTTGGTCCATTAACAATTAAATAAAATGGCCTTATTCATTCACTTCAAATAAGATTTGTTTTATTAGAATATTTATTTTGAAATCTAAAATAAAACCAAAATACTTCAGTAAGTTTATTTGAGAATATAAAACCAAAGTCAAAAACAAAATAATTTTTATCCTTTTTAGGATCTATTAATAATTAAATAAAAAGACTTTAGTCTTTATTTTCAAAATAGGGTTTTATTTATTTTTAAAACTCTATTTGAAATATAAACCAAACCAAAAAACCTTTTCAGTAGGTTTTATTCAAAAACCTTTGGAAAACTTATTAAAATAAAATAATAAGTTTTAGTGTTTATTTAAAAAAAAGAAAAGCCTTTACTTTAATAAAATTGGATATTTAAATCCTTATTATTTTATTTAAATAAACCTTTACTCATTTTATCAAAACAAAATATTTTATTATAAAAGCTTGGCCAAGATTAATTTGGCTCTATAAAATAATCTTTATTTATAAATTCTACTTTGCTTTTGAAAACCAAATCTTTTTATTTTAAAGATTCAAAATAGTAATTCCAACTATGAAAACTTTCTTTATTAGCTTTGGAAATTCAATTTCCTTATCTTATTATATTCATAAGATTTTATTTATGGTTCCAATTTGAGTGAAACCAACTTCTATGGTCTTTCTTGATCCTTTGTGAATATTTGTTGATCAATTTTGGTATGGATCAAATCCATGGATTTGGAGATAACTTTGGAAAATGATTTTCTTCCATTAGGGTTTAGGGTTTTGGATTTATTTTCCAAATGATTAAATTTCCAGATACATTCATTGAGGAATGTATTTCACTTGATTTGGATTTGTTGAATTCAAACTTTAACCAAAGTTTGTTCAAGATGGGATTTTAAGTTTCCTTTTAGAACAAAAGTTTCTTTTCACCCTGATTTTCAACAAAAAATTATTTTGTTTATTTATTTTTCACATTACAAGATTTGGAAAATCTTGGGATGTGACAATAAAAGTGGCAAAACCATTTGATATTAAGTTAGTGAAAATGTCCACTTTAAATCATTTTTGTTTTGTTAGAAATGATTTAATCAAAGTAATAATTTCTATTGTTTGACAAATATATTTTTAAACACAAATGTTAGTGTTTTAAGGTCAAGTGTTTAATATTAAAACCATTTGCAAAAGGTTTTACCTATAAACCATTTTTATGCCAAAGCAATATTTTATTTTGTTGGAATTGACTTTAAGCAAAGTAATAATTTTATAGGGTTCACCAAATATAGTTTTAAAACCTAAAACTTGGTGTTTAGGGCCAGGGAGTATAAATCAACCCATTTTCAAAAGGTTTTGGTTAACCATTTGCAAATGGTTTTGGTTAACTTTTCCAAGTGTTTAAATTTCAAGGTACATTCATTGATGAATGCATTTCACTTGATTGAAATTTTGTTTTATTACCTTTTTATTCAAAGTTTGTTCAAGATGGGTTTTGATGTTTCCATTTGGAATCAAAAAGTTTCTTTTCACCCTAAATTTCAACAATTATTTATTTGGTTATTTTTTTTTCACATTTTAAAATTTGGAAAATTTTGGGATGTGACATCGCCGGCGACGATCCACGACACCCCAACAAGCGAAACTAACCTAGGTCGAACCAGCGCATCAAGCTGGACCCTAAAGTGGCGGCGCCTCTCGGAAATGGTCATCGGAACCTCGGCTCCGACGAGCTCCGATGGTGGCCGACGGTGGCAAAAGGTGTGACGGTGTTTTACAACGAGAGGAGGCGATTTAGGGATACTGGAAGATTCAGAAACTCACCCTAATGACGATAGAGAGGTCGACAAGGACAAAAGTGCTGATTGTGAGCTCTCCAACGAGGATTCCGACGAATTGCCGCAAAGAGGAACGGCAAAATTCGTCCTCTCCAGTGCTCCCCTTGATGCAAGATTCCACCCAGAGGATCTACGAAGCACGGGCTTCTCCATGTGTACTTGGAAGAGAGTGGGGAGGTGCGGCTCGAGGGCGAGGCGAGCTCCGGTGAGCTAGGGTTTCGGCCCCATTCGAATCAGAGAGGATAAGGAGAGAATGTGGATAGGGATTGAGGCAGGGTGTCGCGGTGGCCTTCTTATCTCCCTCTGGAACAATGGTGAGCATCTCGACGCACGGCTGACGACGACGATGGCATCGGGCGGCGGCGGACTCCTCCAGCGAGATGCCTGTGTGCGTGAGGATGACGAAGACAATGACGGTTTTGCAGAAAACCCCCTGGCACTTCTATAACATCCCAAAAATACTAAACATGGATCATCAAACTTTAATCATCAAATTTAGGGTTAACAAAAACTTTTCTACTTAAAAATATGAAAGCATCCATATGTGTGTGTATTTAAAATTGGATTCCTTTGAATTGCGATGATTATGTGTTTCTTTGCTTGTAAAATGATTCTTAGGTGAAATAAACATCATCTAAACAATCCCCAAACTTTTCCCAAAGACAAACAAATCAAAACAAACAAATTAAGTGAATGGTCACTTTGGCCAATTTAACTCCCATGCCTACTTTGGCTATCCCTAACTTTCAGAACTTAACAGAAACATGTATGGATCTTTGCACCCCTTGATAGTAATCATAACAAAGTATCAAGGCCCACTTTGTGATCATCCAGAAACATTCAAATGCTAAGTTTAAATGACAGTTTAAATCTATCTCATATGGGAAGATCCCACTATTTCAGAAACCACTCGAACCAACTCAATTTTCAAAACCCAAGCATCCACAGACTCCCCAGTACATGCCTAGCACACCCACCAAAAATCTTTTCAAAATTCAAAACTTAAGTTCATGCGGCCATTTCATCAAACAGGTTGCAGATGCAAATCAAACAAAATCAAAACACTATGTTGAGCAGTGTTTTGGGCGTAACTTGTTCCCTCTCTGGACACAACTAGCCTTAGTAGATCATCTAACAACCTTAACTAATCACTAGCACCAGTGTAAGCTGGGCATTGTCATCAATGGTGAGCAGGCCGAGAGCACCATTGCCACCCCATGGTCGACAGCAAGCTACGAGCAACACTAGAATCGCCAACCTTCTCTGGGAGCTAGCTAGCACCCCACCACCACTCCCTGTCCCAGCCGCGAGCAATGCCAGCCACTGGACCACACGCCCAGGCCATGCCAACCTTCTCTGTGAGCATGCCGAGAGCGCGCCCGTGCGCCACCCTCAACACACGCCCACAGACCTCGCGCCGCCCTTGCCGCGTGCACGCATGATCACCAACACCCCAGCAACCCCGCAGACACGCCCGTTCGCCGCCGCGCGGACCACGCGCGCTGTGCACCATCAAAACTTCCGTCAGACCAGCGCAGAGCACCGCAGCATTCCAACCGATCAGCACCACCCCCTACCATCGCCCATGCCGATAGCCCTCTATGTCGTCGACCACGACGAGCTCAGCCCACGCCCGTCGGTCCCCTCTCGCCACTATAAATAGAGGCATCCCCCGCTCGAATTCTTCACACCATTCTGCTCCCCTCTCACCTAGAACCACCCCACCTCATTCTCGGAGCAAGGCAAGCAGCGCATCGCCGGAATTTCACCGGAGCCCGCCGCTGCTGGAGAAGAAGGAAGCCGTCGATTGGAGCCGCCCTAGGAGGAGCTGCCGGTACCAGGAGGATCGTTGTCGTCGACTTCATCGTTGGCCCGCATTGCCGCCCCTCGCCTGAGCCCCGGTGAGCCTCCCACGACCCCCACTGAGCCGCTAGGGTTCGAGCTCGCTGGTTACTTGTTCATCGTCGATGACGACCCTTAGCCGTCGATCTTCATTCTAATCCAACCCACCACATCGCCCCGTACCGCTTCACGTTTAAAGAGACACTGACCGGTAGACCCCCCCTATCAGCTGTGCCCCGCGCTGCGGAGTGACACTGGGCTGGCTCAATAACCCTGCCCGCACAGCCCAACCATTTGAATTTAGCTTTTTCTGTTTTCATTCAAACTCAATTCTGTACCTATATTCAAAAATCAACCCACCTCGATTCAGTCAACCAAATTGAATGAAACCAATTTTGTTAGAAAGATATTTAAATGATTAATCCAAGCCCGTTGGATTCAAATCATTTGGATATATAGATCAACCTTGGTAAAAATAACAAATCAGAAGCTTTTCTGCATTCAAACATTTTTCAAAGTTCAACCATAATAGATTTTGAGTTGATTCCAACTCTCAAAAATCACATTTGATCATACCTTTCAGAATATATAAAAACATATGGGTTTCCTTACAGAAATAATGTTCAAGTAATAAAAGAATGCCACATAGGCATTTCTAGTCACTTTATTTAATTGAAATAAAAGGTTAAACCTTATTAAATTGTGACACCACTTTAAATCACATTCCCATGTACTGAAATATGTGGTGATGACATTTGTCAACATGATCCCATGTTTGAGTTGGAGAATATTAAATCTTAAGTAATTTTTCAATGAGTAGAAATTACTTTTCTAAAAAAAATAAAAAAAATAAGACAAATGCTTTATTCTTGTGATATTAGTGTTGATGCTAGATCATCTATAGAACACCTTTGTGTGATGATTGAAAGTAGCTAAGTATTGTTTGGTGATTGTGTACCTCGTATTTATTCATAGACGCTAGTACCGACCAAGGATACGAGGAGGAAGGAGGATACTACGAAGAAGAAGCCGAGGAGAACTTCAACCACTGCTCTGCACAAGGCAAGCTTATACTGAGACTGATGCAAGCCTTACTAATCAAGTTGACCTATGCAAGCTAATATTTGCTTGTTACCATGCCAACCATATGCCTTAAGCATATATGATCATACCCACTTGATAACCCCATTCCTAGTTTTACTTGCAAGCTTTCTACTTTATTTCTTTATCAAAGCTATTACTTAGAGTTTACTTGAGTAAATTGTAGATACTAGAAATATAATTGAAGGTTGCATAAAGAGCATAAAATTTGGCCTAAACTAGATAATCTTGATGTCACCCTAAGGCATGAGATTGTACTTAGTTGAAATTCCACTTGTTTACCACCCCTCATTAGTACTCACTCCCATTTGTAGATGCTAGTGCTAAGCATAAAACTTGATCAACTTTAGATGGGAATACTTAGTGAAAATGGTTATGAAAACCTTAGAATGATGAGTCATTCTACTGAGATGTTTTGACATGTGTTTCCGAACACTAGAAGATTTTGATGATGAAAATGTTGAGGCATGAGCCTTAGCCCTTTATAAAACTGATGGTTGTCTGGATGCGATACCATTCCAATTTTACCGTACAACCACAATACCCGAGAATTGGGTAGGGCTTGACTGCAAACTTATATACCTTAGTATGGGTTCCCTCACGGCCAAGGTCTGAGCTGAGGCTACCGTGTGAAGATTGTCCACCTGTGCAGTACCCAAGATGACAGTTGGTCATGGTTGGGAGGCCAAACTCACAGGAGAGGTGCCTATACTAGGGCGTGTAATCGAAAGGTTAGGATTTATTATCCGCATACTGAGTATGGTGAATTTAGGATTTGTTCCTGACTGATGTATCGAATGTTGTGGTGAAAGTGTACAATCTCTGCAGAGTGTCAAACTATTCGAATAGCCGCGTCGTCATGATTATGGACTGGATTAGCCATACTGTTCCCCCGTCAGATGTTTTCAAAACAACTTGTGAAATGAATTGAGATTTTGACTTGACCACAACAAAGTTGTGATATGAAATTCAGGTTCCCACTTAGGTGTTATAAAATTTAAACTAACTTTTCTTGCTTCTGAACTTAGTAGAGGTAAATCTGGCTTTTTGCAAAACAACCCTAGAGCTTAGTGTCCTACTACAAAAACTCCCTTCACTTGTTAGTATTAGTTTGCGAGTACTTAAAGAGTACTCATGGCTTTGTCTCTAGCTATTCCCGTGGCCAGACTATGAAGAAGAGTACCAGGAGGATGGACCCCAGGAAGGTTATGACAACTAGGATCATCTCCCACGTCAGCATTGCCTGTGACCCTGAAGATGGAGCTTTGCCTATGCTACCTTTATTATTACGTATTTTCGCTGCTTGAGTTGTATTAAGAACTGGATTATGAGATCCTTATTTGTATAAGACCTTATGTATGGTTTGTAATGGATGATGTATTGTGGTATCCAAATCTGTTATGTCTCGCAAAAATGGTAATCCTGGGATTGTGATGTATGGCATAACTGGAATCTAGAATTAAAAATCCGGATGTTGACAACTTCTTTCTTCTCAACCCGCGATCCTTCTTTGGTCCAACCCGTCAGTCATAGAAGAGAAAGATCTGGGCTGGCTGCTGGGCTTTTGTGGGCTACACATGGGCGACAGGTAAGAAGGAGGGAAGTTGGGCCACGGCCAGGAATTGGTTTTTATTTGTTTTCCTTTTTCTATTTTCTGTTTTACTTTTCAGATTTGTATTAAATCTATAATTTGAACTTTTCTAACAAAGTTGACTTGTTGAACATTTGCAGCAACAATTATTATTGATTTAGATTTATTTTGTAAAGCTAAATGATAAATATTTTCTGTTTATATATTTCTTTATTTTCTTTATAAAACTTAACTCTAGTTAGCTCAAAGTTTGAATAGAAATTTTTATATATAATGATCCTATATCATTATTTGATGCATGAAATACAAAAGAAATTAATATGGTTAATACTAATTTCATTAATTTAGAAAATGGCAAAGTATATATTCTATTATGATAAACATAGAAGTTTAGGGTTTCAATTATAAATGTTTACCCAAGGGTTTAGGGTTCTTAATTTACTTATATTCTTTTGTTGATGGGACAAAAGATTTAATAGCTAAGCGTATTGTCTTTTGTTTGTGATCTTTAATGATATCACCTTTTAAAATAGAAAGTTACATCTAAAATGTTTTATGGAAAAGAAATTGATAAAAATAACTTCTAACACATATAGTTAAGACAATTTGGAATGATAAAAGATGTGCTTATGTGATAGGCTATAGGAAAATATTCCTTTAAAGTGATATGGAGATAAGACGATGGATCAATAACATGAAATGGATATTATGTTTGGTTTGAGATTTAGAATTGGGTGTTTATCAATAATGTCTATTTTCCATAATTCACAATCCTGGACTTCTAAGTAAGGAATTCTTTTCCTAGATATACTACTTCTTCCTATCCATCATCATGGTTAACATGATGAGCTTTACTTCATAAAAATATTCTTATCCACCTATTATTCTTCAAAACTCATGATTGAATCCAATGAGTTTGACACTAAAGCATTTCATGATCTTCACCTATCCAGACTTGGCTATATCAACTATTCTTCTACTGATAATCTTCAATCCAACAAGTAGTTCCTTCAACTCCACTCATACTCTTCCTTAACCATCCATCACTAATACTTTCCCAGTAGATGTATACATCAAACTACCTTTCTCTAAAGCTTACTATCCTTTAAGATGAATAACACTACTTCCATAACTCTATGCTATACCAGCTTTAATTCAATCATACTATCCTACATTAACTTTACTCTAATAACTCATACTCCAACCTCACATTATATTATTGTGACCTATAATAACTACTTCTAGGATAACTTACCTATACTAGGGTTTTAATCATGTTCTACCCACCAATGTCACTTATACTTGATATAAGTATACCATCCAGGTGAGCAATGCATGATTATTATAATCCTTTAATCATTTATTTCTTAGGTTTTCAATTGGTTAATCAAGGCTTTATCAATACAACCTTACAATTGTATTGGAATTATCTTCTTGGTATCTTTGATTGGATTAAGGCTGTTATTCATGGACTATGACCACTTGATCCAATAGAATTACTACTGGTAACTATCTTCATTCATCCTTGTAATCTTCTTTCCTACCTTAAAATTATATATCCCAATAACTCTTCTATCATTTTAGGAGTGAGTTTAACTCCATCAATTAACACATTCATTTATTCTTCTTCAATCACTCTCATCCTATAGATGATATCTAAAACTAGCATTACTATTTACCTCTTCTTAGTTGTTTCTTTAGAGTCACTCAAATGTAAACTATGTTATGGTAAAGAGTTGATAGATTAAGAGTTGGTGAATCAATAGTTGATTACTCAACATTGATGAACAACAGATATTGAGATAGGATTCCGTAAGGATTGATATGGAAAGAAGGATATATGGTGAATGATCTAGATTTAGTTTCTTCCCTTCCTAATCTCACTAAAGATTTTAAGTTAGGTATTACATGCTACTCATGGTATAATGGGATAAGAAATAAATAAGTTATGATGAATAGTTATGATATGATCCCTTAAGGATCAGATATTAATCATTTAAGCATTGCATTATGATTTAATTTTTATTGTGTTTGATCTACCCTTAGATCAACTTATGGTTACCCAAAAATAAGATTTTAGCAAAGTCATATTGAAACTTATCACAATCAACTTGATGATCTACCTCAATTCCATCAAGTTGGAAGAAGCTTCAATCATTTTAACAAGTTTTGTTCAAAAGCGCAAAAATTCTTCGGATTTTCTATGCATGAATGCAATGCACACATATGGGTTCAGCTTAGTTCTAGGCTCCAATGCTGGGATGTTACATCCCCAAGCTTGAGCTTCATCCATTCTTCATCTCATTATATCATTCTCTCTCTACACCTGAAATTTTTCCTTCATACAAAACTTCACACAATCTTCATTAGCAACATTAGTGTATTAAGAAGATAATAGACCCTTGGGTTTAGCTTTAGAACAGCAAAACTTTTCACTAAAAACACAAGCTACTGAAGAAACTTCTTTTAAAAAGCTCAATTCCTAGAAAGAGAACTGAAAAAGAAATCGATAAGAAGCAAATGCAAATAATGGCGTAAATCGTGAAAGCAGGACCAGGTAGAAACCGATTTGTTAGAAAATCTTGTGTTGATCAAATCAAAAAGTGTTGAACTAACGTAAGTTATCTAACATACTGGGGATTTATTCGTAAAATATCAGCTCAATCCGAGTTACAGAGACTCCTCACGAATTTTTATGGTGGAGGAGAGAAATCTGTTTCGGGACAGCAACTCCCCAAATCGTACTTCCCTCTCATTAGAGGCATTCTTGACACAAAAAGCAAATAAAAAGGATAAAGAGAGGTCATTACTGAAGTAATAACTTCCAAGACTCAAGGAAACTCTTGGGTTATCTCCCAACAAGTACTTTTCTTTAACGCCTTTAAGTTAGGCACAAGAAGCAAGAAGAATCAAGTATTTTCAAATGAGGAGTTATTACTTCTCTTCCTTCTTCCTTTCTTACCTTTCTTCTTTTCTTTAGGGAATATATGATTGCTCACTGGAGGATCAAAATGCATAATGACTTTTCCCACATCTATTATTGCTCCAAGGTGCTTCAGTAGGGATCTTCCAAGCGTAATCTGTCCTTTGCCTACACATTCAATAACAAGATAATCAGTACACACCATTTTCCCTGATATTTTTGTAAACACACCTTCATCAATTCCAATGGGTAATAAAGTGGCATTATTATTAAGAGATATTTCCTCTCCTCCTTTAGAAAGTCCCCAAAGACTCATAAATATCTTTAGGCATAAGGCAAAATTCAGACATGACATCACAGCGAGCATCAAAAAGTGTAATGTTTATAAAGACTTTGATTGTGGGAAACCACTTTGAAGGCTCAGAATTTATTGGAACATAATCATGGTACACCCTAAGCGTGTGGTAGCAACTATTCATAGCAGCAATACTGGACTCAAGAGTGTTCAACCTGGCAAAAATATCTATGAAAGAGGAATTAGACTTGCCAGGCGTATTATAAATTGTAATCAACTTATTTATGGCATTAAAAGATTCATCCTCAGTACATTGAAAAATATCTTTCTCAGCCACATCATCCAAAGCATATCTATAACGAAGAGCAATACCGTGGTAGAAACTATTAATAACCATGCTAAGACTCATCTTAGGCTCATTTTCCCTTTGTAAAGCAGTGGTTCTAGACCAAGCTTCTTTAAAACTCTCTTCACTTTTTTGCTTAAAAGTAAAGATCTCTTCCATAGATCTAATAGAGATTGGCCCCAAACCAGACATGGTAGCAACTAGGGCAAGAACTAATTTTTTGTGTTTTTGAATAAAGAAAGCAAACCAAACTAAACTAATTTTTTGAGTTTTTGATAAAGAGAGGCAAACAAAACCAAGCAAAAGAAACAAAGCAAACAAAAAACAAAGTAAAGAGAAAGGAAGTGGAGGAATCCCCTTGTGAAGACGTCCTTAGCCTCCCCGGCAACGGCGCCCGAAAAGTCTTGATGGTGCTTGACAGGTTAACGTGGAGTACTTCGTTGGTAACCCCAAGAGCAAGGTGTGAAGAGCACAACAACAAGTTTTCCCTCAGTTGAGATAGAGGTTATCGAACCAGTAGGAGGAAGGAAACATCCCAAAGGTGTTGCAAGCAACGTGGAAACCTGCACAACACAAACTCAAGACTTTGTCCCAACGAATCAGTGAGGTTGTCAAGCTCACCGGTTTTCTGTAACAAAGGATGAACTGTATGGTGTGGAAGGTAATGGTGGTTTGCAGCAAGTAAACAGTAACAGTGGAAGATGTATCAATGGTAAATATTGGACCGGGGTCCATAGTTCACTAGAGGTGCTCTCCTTAGATAAACAACATGGCATGAAGGGTAAACAAATTACAGCAGGGAAGTTGATAGGAACTAAGCAAGTCATAACAATGCAATACTAGTCAGAAAGATCCTATGAGATTTGATTGCGCAATACAACAAGATACATAGACCACCATCCAACTGCATCTATAACTAGAAGTCCACCTTTAGGTTATCATCTGAACCCCCTCCAGTATTAAGTTGCAAGCAACAGACAACCGTTTTAAGCAAAGTGTGTAAGGTAAACAGTCCACTTGCTCCATGAACAAGAGACCGTTGTTTTCTCCCTAGTGGCAACAACACATCTACAACCGAAGAGATTACTGTCACTTCCCTTGGAAACTAGAGGCATGAACCCACTATCGAGCATAAATACCCCCTCTTGGAGTCACTAGCAACTACCCGGCCAAGATAGCTACTAACAACGGAGGGCATGCATGATCACAAACAACACATACATGATAGAATCATATAGATAAAACCATTAACCAAACTGACATAATAATCTCAATATCCATCGGATCCCCGCAAACACAAAATGCATGATTACGAATATATTAGATCTTGATCATGAACGGAGCTCACAAGATCTATACATGAAAGCACAAGGAGGAGATACAACCATCTAGCTACTACATGGACCCATAGTCCAAGGTGGAACTACTCGCACTTCATACCGGAGAAGAAGGCCTACAGGATGATTTCCCCTCCGGCAGGGTGCCGGGAAGAACTTGAGATCCCCCTGATCTAGGGATGCTATGGTGTGTTTGCTTTTTCAAAAACTTGTTGTTTATGTCGTTCAAACTCTATGTTATTTTGATGCTTGGTTATTGTGATTGTCTATGTGATGTATTGTGCATGTTAAGCATCTATGCGTATCTCATTCTTATCCTTACAAACCACAGATGCCTCCTCGACGTGCCAACCCCAACCAAAACAACAACAACAACAATGTCACTCCCGAGATTGAACAATTGATGACAGCACAAGCTCAACTGATGCAGATGATGATAACCTTCATGCATAACCAAAACCAAAATAACAACAACAACAATAACAACAACAACAACAACCAGAACAATCCGCCAGGATTTGACATGCTCACTAGATGTCTAAGACTGAGGCCTGCAAAGTTCTCGGGAACCACTGATCCAATGGGGGCCAATGACTGGTTACGTTCAGTGAACAAAGACTTGGTGACTGTAGGCTGCACCGACAAAGAGAAGGTCAGGTTTGCAGCACATCTGCTAGAGGGGCCAGCAGCAACCTGGTGGGACAACTTTCAGATCACCACTCCCATTGAGGATGAATTTGAAGAAGAAGGAGTTCCACAACCTGAAATAGCGTCACTGTAGTGTGGCTGAGTATATTGAGGAGTTCAACAATCTGGCACGTAATGCACCAGATGAAGTTGATACAGATTCCAAGAGGAAGGATAAATTCCTCGAAGGACTGAATGATGAGTTGAACCTTCAGTTGTCTGTTGCCTATGTCCCAACCTACCAATCACTTTGTGAAAAGGCTACCATCTTGGAGAACAAGATGAAACTGGTTGAGAGTAGGAAAAGGAAGCATAGCTTTGATAAGCACAACTCGGGATCGTCTCACAAGCGTTCCCATCATGATGATAGTGGGAGTTCTGGATCCCACAAACATGGAAAGTACAACAACCACCACAGTCACAACCGTCATCATGACAACAAGCATTACCGTAGTCATGATAATGACAAGTATAAGAACCACAAGAGTGGACACAAGAGCCACCACAGTGGAGGTGGAAGTGGTAATGGAAGTTAGCCTGCAAAGAGAGATATCAGTCAGGTTGAGTCTTTCAAGTGTAAGAAGATGGGACACTATGCAAATGAGTGCCTAGAAAAGAAGGTTGAAGGAACCACCAAGCCCAACCCTTTCCAAAAGGGACAAGTGAACCACATCAATGTGGAAGAAATATATGAGGAATCTGATGCTATGGCTGGTAAGTTCAAACTCAATTCTGTTCCATCACTTGTTCTTTTTGATACTGGCGCATCGCATTCATTCATATCAAGAGCATTTGTTGATAGAAATGGATTTTCAACTGAAAATCCTGGGTGTCCTATAAAGGTAAGTTCTCCTAGTGGAGATATGATAGTAAGTCTTGGATGTCGTGATCTAGTAATAGAATTTGGAAAGCATAAGTTTCCAGTTAGTTTGATAATCCTAGATTCCCAAGGATTGGATGTTATTTTGGGAATGGATTGGATGAACAAGTATGAAGGAGTACTATATTGTGCCAATCGTACTGTCGCACTCACAACCCCGGATAAGAAACAGATTAGATTCAAGTCTAACTTTGAATCAAAAGGGAATAAGCTAAATTCTCTTAAAGGGGTTAGCATAGATAGTGTGCTAATCGTGAGAGAATATCCGGATGTGTTTCCGGAGGAATTGCCGGGAATGCCACCAGATAGAGGTGTAGAATTTCTGATTGACTTTCTGCCAGGATCTGGACCAATAGCAAACAGACCTTATAAGATGTCAGTTGATGAGTTGAAAGAACTAAAGAAACAACTTGGAGAATAGTTGCAGAAAGGATTTATTCAACCAAGTTCTTCATCTTGGGAAGCACCAGTTTTGTTTGTTGAAAAGAAGGATAGAATTCAAAGGTTGTCCATAGATTATCGTTCACTCAATGAGGTGACTATCAAGAACAAGTATCCTTTGCCCAGAATCAATGACTTGTTTGATCAGTTAGAAGGAGCCCATGTGTTCTCAAAGATTGATCTCCGATCAGGCTACTTTCAGCGAAAGATAAGAGAACAAGACATACCTAAGACTGCTTTCACCACTAGGTATGGATTGTATGAGTACACCGTGATGCCATTTGGTTTGACCAATGCACCAGCCTACTTCATGAATATGATGAACAAGGTGTTCATGGAATTTCTTGACAAGTTCGTTGTCGTTTTCGTCAATGACATTTTGATCTATTCCAAGAGCAATGAAGAGCATGAAGAGCATTTGCGATTGATACTTGAGAAGCTTAGAGAGCATAAACTGTATGCCAAATTCAGCAAGTGTGAATTCTGGTTGAATGAAGTTGGATTTCTTGGACACATTGTGTGAGGAGATGGTGAAGCAGCTGATCCCGCAAAAGTGTCAGCTGTAACTGAGTGGGAATCTCCTAAGTCAGTGAAAGAAGTTCGTAGTTTCCTTGGCTTGGCAGGATACTATAGAAGGTTCATTGAGAATTTCTCAAAGGTAGCTAAGCCAATGACGGAGTTACTTAAGAAAGACAAGAAATTTGATTGGACTGAAGGATGTGAACTTAGTTTCCAAGAGTTGAAGAAGAGACTAGTGACAGCACCAGTATTATGTCTTCCGGATTTGGAGAAGGATTTCCAAGTATATTGTGATGTATCTCACCAAGGATTGGGTGCAGTTCTGATGCAAGAAGGGAAAGTTGTGGCTTATGCCTCGAGACAACTCAAAACTCATGAAGTGAATTATCCTACTCATGATTTGGAGTTAGCCTCTGTTGTCCATGCACTCAAAACATGGAGACATTATATTTTGGGAAAGCGATGTGAAGTGTTCACATATCACAAAAGTTTGAAGTATATCTTCACTCAGAAAGAAATCAACATGAGACAAAGAAGATGGCTAGAACTCATCAAGGACTATGACTTGAGTTTGCAATACCACCCCGGTAAAGCAAATGTTGTAGCGGATGCATTAAGCCGTAAGGTTTATGTGAATGCCCTTACTAAAGGAGAGTTGCCAGATGATCTGTGTGCCCAATTCAAGGATCTTAGATTGGAGATAGTGCTTTAAGGACATCTCATGACATTAGATGTTTAACCCACCTTGTTGGAAAAAATCAAGGAAGCCCAAAAGACGGACAAGGAAATTGAAGAGATTAAGGAAAATATTGGTAAGGGAAAATCCAAAGGATTCCATGAAGACGAACAGGGTACTTTATGGTATGGAAAACGTATCTGCATTCCGTAGGATCCGGAGCTTCAGAAACTGATTTTACAGGAAGCACACAACTCACCATATTCCATTCATCTGAGTAACACTAAAATGTACATGGATGTGAAGGAAAGATTTTGGTGGAAATAATCTCAAGAAGGACATCGCCGAACATATTGCTTTGTGTGATGTATGTAGCAGAGTGAAAGCGGAACATCAGAAACCAGCAGGATTGTTACAACCACTACCTATTCCTGATTGGAAGTGGGACAAGATGGGCATGGGTTTCATCACTGGACTGCCAAGGACTATATCAGGATATGATTCTATTTGGGTCGTAGTAGATTGCCTAACTAAAGTGGCTCATTTCACACCCGTGAAGACAACCTATACAAGTGCTAAGTTAGCCAAGATTTATATGAATAGGATTGTGTGTCTACATGGAGTACCCAAGAGTATTGTGTCTTATAGGGGAACTCAATTCACTTCCCATTTTTGGAGGCAACTGCATGAGTCATTGGGAACGAGATTGGAATTCAGTATTTCTTTTCATCCCCAGACTAATGGACAGACAGAAAGGACCAACCAGATTTTAGAGGATATGTTGAGGGCATGTGCCCTAGATCATGGTGCTAGTTGCGATGAAAGTCTGCCTTACGCATAATTCTCTTATAACATCAGCTATCAAGCCAGTATTGAGATGGCATCGTTTGAATTTCTCTATGGGAGAAAGTGTACTACAACATTGCTATGGAATGGTGTTGGAGAAAGAAACTTGTTTGGGCCAGAACTAATCTAGGAAGCTAAAGAGAAAGTAAAGTTGGTAAAGGACAGATTGAAGATAGCACAGTCCCGACAAAAGATCTACGCAGATACCAAGCGTAGGGAAGTCACCTATGAAGTGGGTGATAGATCTTATCTTAGAGTATCACCACTTCATGGAGTGAAGATGTTTGGAGTCAAAGGAAAATTGGCACCAAGATATGTTGGACCATTTAATATTCTGAGCCGTAAAGGAGAGGTAGCATATGAGATTGAATTGCTTGAATCATTGTTTGCCGTTCACAATGTGTTTCATGTGAGTCAGTTAAGGAAATGCCATCCGGATATGGAAGAGACTTCTTTGAAGGATACTATACCTTTGGAAGAGGTCCAATTAGAAAGTGATCTCACTTATGAGGAAAAACCTATCGGGATTCTTGAGACTGCAGAAAGATTTACTCGGATAAAGACTATCAAATTTTGCAAAGTTCAGTGGAACCATCATTTCGAGGAAGAAGCACCATGGGAAAGAGAAGATGATCTTCGGAAAGACCACCCTCACCTATTTGCTAGCCAATCCGAATCTCGAGGGCGAGATTCACCTTAAGGGGGTTAGATTTGTAACATCCCAAAAATCATGATTTATAAAGTTTGCATATCATTCATGCATTCATAAGCATTTGAATCATTTTTTCAAATAAGATTTCAAAACAGAAGTAAATTGTTGCCTAATATTTTATGTAGGAAAGGCAATGGATTTATTTCTACTCTCCAAAATATGAATACTTTGTTTCAACCAGAAAAGGGTTGATTATAGGTTTGAATGTTGATTCCCAAAGCTTGTTCAAAATTTCAAAACCAAAATCTAAATTCAAAACCATTCATATGCCTATTTATAAATAAATGATTAAGGCATGGTTTTATTTTAATTTCAATGGGCCAATGTATTTCTGAGTGAACAACAATGTTTTATATTCAAATATGTGCATGGTTCACTTTACAAAAATCCATAGAAAGTTTGAATTCAAACTCATTTGAAAAACATTTGAAAAGGATTTCAGAAAATCAAAATAGAAATAGAAAAGGAATAAAGAAAAATAAAAATGCTGGCGCCACCCATTCGGGCCAGTAGCAGAAACAACCCAGCAAGCCCACCCGAGCCTTTACTCTCTCTCTCTCTCTCTCTCTCTCTCTCTCTCTCTCTCTCTCTCTCTCTCTCTCTCACGCAACGCGAGCCTACGCCGCGCTCACTGAATGGTGGCCCCAAATGCCACGCAATCATCGTCTCCAAACCCCGCACCCCCCGACCCTGTCGTCGCCGCCATTACCACCATCACTGCCGCGATTGAAGCGGGTTTAATTGCCGATAATGCGGTGACCCATCATACCACTACATGTGTAGTATACTATAGTCGTTGACATGACATCCACAGAACACCGTTTTGTAAATATCACATCTCTCAGAGTGGTACAACAGAAACATTGCGGGTCCATATTACAAATGTACACACCTTATTATTATTACAATACCGGAAGTTCAAGACTTCAAAAGGTTAAACTTACAAACCAAAATATAAAGTGTTTCAGCGTAATATAAAAGTAGCAACTCCGGCTAGGAGTTGAGCTCAGCAGCTTATTCTATAGAGTTCATGCTGCTTGGCTCCTTTGGTTACTACTAACTCGGGATACTTAGTTGGATTTGTTATCATGGACACCGTAGCGGATCTCGTAGTTCACTCCTAAAACACCTCCGGACAGATCAGGTTCCTCGTAGAACACATCTTCTTGGCATTCGGCTGCATACATTGGCACGTCTTCGGGATCCTCAGAGTCTAAGCAAGGGATCAAAGGAAAGAATGAGTAACAGCGTTACCCAACAAGTTCATTATATGCAAGGTGGGAAGTCTGATGCTCTAACTACCACCTCGGATTATAAATCCTTGGCACTATGCAGTTTTTGTAAATCTTTCTTCAAAGATTGATTTTATTCTGAAAAACTATGACAATCAGCCTTCATAGGTTGACCAGAACTTTCATGGAGTTCCTTTCCTGCCGCGTTCGTAGCTCCTTCCCGGAACAGGGAGTAACTAGTTACAATTCTTACACTCTGTAGAGGTGCGTTACTTTACCCATGAGAGATCAACTCCTTGTTGCACAACCGGCCGTACTTTCCCATCCACAATTCCATGATGTGGGGCCCAGTAGTTGGTCCAAGCCAATCACTACCCCCTTCACGACCTCGCATGCCTCCTTGGTGTACACCATGCCCACATAATGAATTACGGCAATGGTTTGTACAAACCGTTAGATGCCAGAACTATTGTGGGACGATGAGGTTTCCCACCCATATGCTGCATATCTTCTACGAATTACCAATTAATATACACGCTACGAGGATAACAGCCATGACCTACACATCCGGCTTCATGCGAGAGGAAGAAGATACAACTGACTTCTCTGTCCCATTCCAAATCTCATGGCTAACGCGTAATATACGGCGCTAGAATCACTGATGTCAGGGGTTATTAAGTCCCTACTTGATCATCATTGTTGAAATTAGAACTTTAAGTTCTATTGCTCCATTATATCACCACTTAGGATGATATCTGTAATTTCTTTATTTGTGAAAATATTATTTTATTTCTTTTTTAGCATAAATGATAACACACAATTTGCAAATACTTTGATAAAGACTCGTCAAAGGACATGAGCAAGTGATGAACTTGCCTTGTGATGGCAAGGTAGTAAAGTCTGATGCTTGCACTGGACCTTGAGCTTCTATGTCTACAAAAACATCATTATTGCCCGGTAAGGACGATATTTAAAGAAGCAAAATGATTATGCAAGTAATGTAATGCATTATTTAATTTTATATGCATTTACCCTATTATTATATAAGGTGCCTTTTAATAATAAAAAAACATTTATAAATATTACTTTTTAATATTTATAACATATATTGAATTATTTTATTTTATTTTCCTTTTATTTGACTTTTATTGATTTAGTAATTCTTTTAGGAATTATTAATTATACATTAAAAATTGTAATTAAATATTTATTTAGTATTTTTCAAAAATACTATAATATTAATATATAATGAAAGTGATTTTTATTTATTTTTATCATCTTTCAATAATTTTGTAAAATTCCATAAGGAATATATAAATTACAAAATTCTTATAAAAAATTAAATGTCTAAAATTTTATATCTTATTTTATTTGGATAGTGTGGATTATTGTGAATCCAAAAATATTTTACTTATAATTTTTGGATTTTTATTTTATTTTCTAGGATTTAAGTAAGTCCAGGGGTATTTTGGTCTTTTCCTTTTTATTCAAACAGGCCTGAAAGGATTTCTGGGCTGGTTGAATCTTATTGGGCCCTAGTGTCCCATTAGTCATAGACAAAAGAACCACCCCGAAGGGTCTGGCCCAACTCGGCCCACTTCTCACTGCCTCTCTCTCCCTCGAGCTCATCCTCTTCTCCTCCTCTGACCCCGACCCCGTGTCTGGCGATGCCGCCGCCGATTCCTTGCCGTGGTCCAAGCCGTGGTCCAACGGGGGGTTGTCGATGATGCTTGTCCTTTCTATCCAACTAGATTCGACCCTGGAGCTCTCCTACGATGGATCGATGCCGTCCCGAACCCTAGGGTTTGGGGATTGGCGTGGATCCTGGTGCTGCCACCGCCGTCACGCATCGTGGTGATGCTCCTCGCCTCTATATTTGTTCATGGTCACCTTCGTGGCGTCCTATGGGTTGCAGCGCCCCTCCTAGGGTGCTCCCCGTGTCGCCATGGTTGTCGGCACCTCTGCTTCCTCTTCTAGTCTTCAGAGAGGACCTACGGTGAGTTTGATTCCTCTCCCCTGGTGATCTCTATGCTTGCTGATTCGATGCTAGATGCTGGCAGTGGCCTCTCTGGTTACTGTCTGGTTCTGATTAGGATAATTTATCCAATTAGGGTTCTTATTCTGGGGTTGATCATATGCTGTATGAATTAGTTCATGTATGGATGATTTGTAAACATGCTAAGTGGTTATTGGCCCGAGGCTTGTTGCTTAAGATGATCTATGATGTTTCTGGTGGCTTATTGGATGTTTTATGCTTGGATTGCATCTAATTCAGATGATATAGTTGCTTGGAACCATGCTTGGTAAAGCCAATGACTTGATAACTTTCCACTGTTATTTGATTTATGATCATGATTATGATATGATGAAACCACTGTCTTAGTGATGTTGGCTTGGGAATTAACATGTGGTTTGAGATCATCATGATCTCAAATAGTGAAGATGAACATAGCATTATCCTAGTTATGATTCTGTATTAGCAGGAAAATGATTAGTAAGTTAATTGATTGAAGATGTGATGATTAAATGTTTATCCTGGTTCATGTAGGAGTTGTTCTGGTGACACCATCTTGATATGGTACACAGGTTTGATTCTAATCCATGGATTGGGTTGGCTTAAGCTAAAGACAAACTTGGCTTTATAAGATAAATAGAGATGCTCTTCTCTGAATTCCCTAAGACCAATGAGTTGGTCTGAGGCTTAGGGATTCAGATCTTATCTAGTTCATTCATATAGATAGTCCTGGTAGTGGTACCAGCTATTCTTTCTTGAATCAAAGCTTGGAAAAATGATAGTAAGCTTGATCATGATCTGGATCCAAAGGATTAGTTTCTAAGGTGCTACCCTTTCTTTAGGGATGTGCCTAGAAATAGATCATAGATATATTTATGCTTGAATTGTAAGATATAGCCTAACAACAAGAGCAATGATGTTGCTCTCAGCTCTGGCTGGATCCAGGTACTTTGTTGTTTGCTTTTAGAGTTTAAAAATACCTATGATGGAGTCACCCCACTTGGGTGCTTTTTGAGGGTTTGTTTCATAAAACAACACATGCTTCTGTCTAAATGATATGATTCGATCATGTGAAGGTTTTATGAAACTTACCACATAATCTGATGTTTGTGGAGTAAGTTGGTGATGATCTTGATCTGGTTTTGCTGGACTCCTGTGCTTGCTCTTGAGCTAGCCTGCTCCTCCTAGCTCCTGTACTTGGCCTTGCTGTCCACCTAATCCTTCCCCCTCCTTATGTCACCATCCTGGTGATGTTTGGTTGATCTTTGGTGGTTTGGTTTGGCTTTTGTGCTTGGTAAGCTGCTGTCTCAGCTGGCTGTTCTTATGTGCAAGCAGTGGAGAGATGCACTAGTGCCTCTCCATGGTTGTGCTGATGGTTTTGTGAGTTTGGGGCTGTGCTGTGAGGCTGACAGCACACCACATGCATGTTGGTGTGTGTCCTGCCTGTGTGCTTGCTGTGCACTTGTGGACATGTTCAGAATTTTGAAACTTACTGTTATCTGGTTACTTTCACCTAGCTGGTGAAATTTGCCCCTCTTGGCTGTCATTTGACTTCTGGCTTGAAATTTATGAAAGATAAATTCTTTCATATTTGGTGAAACTTGCCCCTTCAATAAATTTCTCAATGATGAATTTGTCTAGTGCACTTCACTGACATGTCTGAGAGAAAAATAATACTAACCCTAACTTTCTTTTTCTATTTATTTTGTAGGTACATATATAAAGTGAAGATTTAGTTTAGGTGTAGTTATAGAACAATTCAATGTAATCTTCTTTATATTTTTGTAATTTTCATTTTATTATTTTATAATCTTCTATTCTTTTGTAATAAAGATTACATTATTATCAACAAAGAATATTCTTATTCTTATTTATTTACTTTGGTGGAGTGCGTGGATGATTTCAATAAGTTACAATTTTTGTAACCTATTTATATATGAAATAAGTTTTTATATTCTAATTATTTTCTTTAGATAAAGTTTTGAGTTAAATTAATTAACTCATAATTAAATCAAGATTCAAACCTTATTCCTAATTCATTTGAATTATAATTCAAACACTCAAGTTTAAAATTCAAATTCATTTTAAAACACATAATTCCTTAACGATCATATCCAAGTCTATAGCAATCACTCTTTAAGACTAAACCTAATCTCAAAGTATGAAAGAAGCATTGATCACTTAAGGTTTTTATTTGGCGAAAATTTTAGCCACATTTTCACAAATGAATGCATGCAACATTCCAAATTCCTAAATCTAACCTTCGTTAGTTCCTAAATGTTGAGATGTTACAGACTTCCCCCCTTAAATTAAACTTCATCCCGAAGTTTGTGGAGATGTACCTGAATAATTATGGATAGGCTTTCCTTAAATCCTCTTCTTTCTCCCACGTGGCTTCCCTTTCAAGGTGATGTTCCCACTGTACCTTGCTATATTTGATTGCTCTGTTCCTCAATCTTTTCCAGTTGTCTTCTAGAATCTTACAAGGCTTTTCAATATAGGTCAGGTATGCTTGTAGTTCTATCTCTTTATGTGTGATTGCATCATCTGGAACTTTTAAACATTTACGAAGTTGTGACACATGGAAAACATTATGCACTTGAGCTAATCTTGATGGTAACTCTAAAGCATAAGCTATAGTTCTATTTTGACTCAGTATCTTGAATGGTCCGATGTACCTTGGACTCAATTTCCCTTTAACTCCGAATCTTTTCACCCCTTTCATTGGACTTACTTTCAAATAGAACATATCTCCTACTTCTGGATGCCATGATCTTCAACTTTGATCCGCATAACTTTTCTGCCTGCTCTGGGCTATTTTTAGTCTATCCCTGATCTTATCAATGATATCTTGTCTTTCCTTGATATAATCCGGTGCAAATTCTTTGCTGCTTCCAGGCTCATACCAACATATTGGTGATCTACACTTCCTTCCATACAAAACTTGGTATGGAGCTGCCTTCAGACTACTCTGATAGCTATTATTATCAGAAAATTCTGCCAATGGTAGGTGATCTTCCCATGTTCCTCCAAAATCTAGTGCACAAGCTCTTAACATGTCTTCTACTATTTGATTTGTTATTTCAGTTTGACCTCCTGTCTCCGGATGATATGATATGCTAAAATCTAACTTTGAACCAAGTGCTTCATGCAATTGCTTACGAAATACTGAAGTAAACACTGATCCCCTATCAGCTACGATCTTTTTGGGTACTCCATGCTTACTTACTATCTCTTTGACATATACTTCAACTAACTTCTCGGCATTATCCTTTTGATTCACCGGAATAAAGTGTGCACTCTTAGTGAGTCTGTCCACAGTTACCCATATCATATCCTTCCTTTTTGGTGTCATGGGCAATCCTGTAATGAAGTCCATACCTATTTCTTCCCACTTCCATTCAGGAATTTCCAAGGGTTGTAATGGTCCTGCTGGACTTTGATATTCAGCTTTCACCCTTTGACAAGTATGGCATTCAGATACATATTTAGCAACATCTCTTTTCATGTTATTCCACCAGAATAGTTCTCTCAAATCCATATACATCTTAGTACTCCCTAGATGTATAGAATATGGTGTTTCATGTGCTTCTCTGAGTATGACATTTCTAATCTCAGTCACATCTGGAACACAAAGACGGTCTTGAAACAATAAAGACCCATAATCTCCAAGGCGAAAAACTGATTTTTGCCCTTGAGATATCCTCCGAATTTCCTTAGCAATAAAAGGATCTTCTACTTGATGTCTAAAAATTTATTGTTTAAGATCACTGTCCTTCTCTGCAACTACCTGCATAGTAGCTAATCCTCCAAGAACCTCTGTTCTAATGAATTGAAGCTCTAATCTTTCCAAGTCCATTTGTAACTCTTTTGGTAGCTCCCTATTGCTAGGCTGAATATCTGCACTCTTTCTGCTTAAAGCATCTGCTACAACATTTGCTTTCCCTGGGGTGTAATTGATTGTTAAATCATAATCCTTGATTAGTTCCAACCAATGCTTCTGTCTCATATTCAATTCCTTTTGAGTGAAGAAATATTTGAGACTTTTATGGTCATTGAATAACTCACATCTGGCTCCATATAGGAAATGCCACCATCCTTTTAGCGCAAAAACTACTGCTGCTAACTCTAAATCATGAGTTGGATAGTTGACTTCATGTGGTTTCAGTTGTCTTGAACCATAAGCAATCACTTTCCGATCTTGCATTAATACACAACCCAAACCTTCTTTAGATGCATCACAGTATACAGTGAAGTCCTTCCCTATTTCAGGAACTGCTAAGATTGGAGCTGTGGTTAATTTAGTATTCAACTCTTGAAAGCTTGCTTCACATTTCTCATCCCATTTGAATGGCGTATTCTTCCTTAATAATTTGGTCATTAGTACGACTATTTTGGAGAAACCTTCAATGAATCTCCGATAATAACCAGCCATTCCTAAGAACCTCGAATTTGCTTCACATTGGTCGGTGCATTCCACTCTAGTACTGACTGAACTTTAGATGGATTCACAGCAATTCCATCTTTACTGATCACATGACCGAGGAATTCAACCTCATCAAGCCAAAATTCACACTTACTGAACTTAGCATAAAGTTTGTGTTCTCTTAAAGTCTGCAATGATATTCTCAAATGATCAGAATGCTCTTCTTTATCCTTGGAATATATCAGAATATCATCAATAAAGACTATCACGAACTTGTCCAAATATGGCATGAAGATCTTGTTCATCAGATTCATGAATATTGTCGGTGCATTGGTCAAACCAAATGGTACTACCAGATACTCATGGTGTCCATATCTTGAGACAAATGCTGTTTTTGGAACATCTTCCGGTTTGATTTTTATTTGAAGGTTTCCAAATCTTAAATTGATCTTTGAAAATACTCCATCTCCTTTCACTTGATCAAACAAATCTTGAATTCTTGGTAAAGGATACCTGTTCTTGATAGTCACGTTGTTCAGATTTCTATAATCTCCACACATTCTTCTCCCACCATCTCTCTTATCCACAAAGATTACTGGTGTTCCCCAGGGGGATACAATTTCCTGAATAAATCCTTTTCTAGCTAACTCATCAATTTGCTCTTTGAGTTCTTTCAACTCTTTGGGTCCCATTTTATATGGTGCTTGAGCTATTGGTGCTGTACCAGGAATTAGGTCAATAGTAAACTCTATCTCCCGGTCTGGTGGCATTCCTGGTAGCTTTGCTAGAAAAACATCTTGAAATTCATTTACTATAGGAATCTCTTCCAATTTTAACTCTTTCATTGAGTTCAACTGCAGATCCACCATGATATGACTGTGTTTATCTGCTTGGTAAACTATCCTTGCTCCACTTGGAGTTTTGATTGAGACAATTTTCTCCTCACAATTTATCTGAGCTCCATGTTCCATCATCCGATCCATTCCCAGCACTACTGCAATTCCCTTCAAAGGAACCACATAAAGGTCTGCGAAATATGTACAACCACAGATCGAGATCCTGATCTTGTTTTATGTGGCGTCCAATCACATTCCCTCCTGCCGTAACTACGGTCATAGGACTTTCTAACATTGCCTTCTAATCCCGAACTTATCACCAAATTCTTCAGAAATGAATGAAGTAGTTGCACCAGTATCAAATAGAACTTTGCCGGGATTGGTAAGGATATTGAGCGTACCTATCACTGCATGCTCCGAATTATCCACCTCCTCGAGGGTTGCATAGTTCAGTTTCCCGGTAGGTCGGTTCCTCTTGCCATTGTTGTTCTTCCCATTATTTCCTCCTTTGTTGGGCTGTCAATTTCCTCCACTGGCTTGTCCTCCTCCCTTGGTAGGCCATCCTCCAGGTGGTTTGCTCGGATAATCTAGCTTGATATGCCCCTTCTGACCACAACCGTAACAGATCACTACAGGCTTTTTCCATTCCCTCTGGAAATGCCCTGGAATTCTACAATTGTTATAAATAACATTCCTTCTCGGATTGGATTGATTTCCACCACTGCCCTTGTTATTGTTATTGTTATTGTTACCATAATTCCTATTTCGAGGTTTGAACCCCAGGTTAGGTTTAGGTTTGCTTGCCTGAATTCTCTTGGTTTCCTTCTTGGCTCTCTTCCTCCAGTCCTCTTGGACATTCTTGTAGTCATCTTCAAAAGTAATGGCTGCATCCAACAACTGCTGATAAGTTTGCTTATTGGCTAACCTTAGTTGCATCTTCACAAATCGATTTAATCCACGCAGGAAACGCTTCTTCCACTTGTCTTTAGGTTGACATCCTCCTCATCATAACGAGACACTTGGCTAAACTCCCGGATGTACTTCATGACACTAGTATATCCTTGCTGAAGCTCCTCAAATTCTCTCCGCTTCAACTCCATAACACTTTTCGGAACATGATATTCACGGAATCTATGCTTGAACTCTTCCCAGGTAAACTCCCTTCCTGGTGGTTGCATGGCTAACTGATTCTCCCACCATGATGCTGCAGGTCCAGTCAAAAGATTAGTTGCATACCTCAATTTTTCCTCATCATTGCAACCTACATTTTTCAGCTTCCTTTCAGTATCTGCTAGCCAGTCTTCTGCATCCATTGGTTCAGGAGCTGATGCAAAAGGTAACGGTCTTGCATTCTAGAAATCAGATAGACTCGCTCCTCCACCTTTAGGTGCCCTCTGATTTGCGCGTCCCAACAGCTCTTCCATGAACTTGTTCTGGGTCTCTTGCATCATTTGCATGCATTGCATAAAATTCTGCTCCATTAATGGCCTCATTGGTGGTGGTGGTAATGCTTCCTGGTTTGCCGCATCTGCATCGGCCTTTTCCTTGGCCTCTCGCTCCATCCGCTGCTGCTCAGTTTCCATTCCTACACCCGTATCCATGACCCTCTAGTCCTGCAACATAAAGCGAATAATCATAATTACATCATGCACATGTGTTCTGAGCTCGACTTTACGCACAGAACTAGTCACACAATGAAGATCCAAACAAAATCCAAATATGCATTTCACATATTTTACATAATATCATAATGATACAAAGTCATTACAATATATACCATATAGGTATAATCACAAAACTACCTTATTACTTGGGGTACAAAACACGGTACTTGATACTACTAACTAATTGCCTCCTTCTAGTAGTAACTACGCTCATCGTACATGCCTAATGTTCAACTGTGATGACGTGTTGTTCGTCGCACAGTTTGTGGAACATATGGCCTTCCAGAAGGAACATAATCAGTATCTGAAGTGTCAGGACTTGAGTCATTACTCAACCTGAGCGCATTGACTCCCTCCAGCTCAGCTGAAAAGTCTTCAGAAACATATTCAATATTATCTCCCACTTTCATCTCCTGAGCTTCATTTCTTGAGTTGTCAACAGGATACGCAGATCCTGCTGCTTCCCAGGTGCTCTTGTGGGCAAGATAATTAAATACTAGATAATGTATATTCCCTGGGTTTTGATAAGATGTTGATGATTCAAACACTCTCTCCTCAGGATCTTCTTCTTCATCCTGATTATCTATTGACAAGGTATTTATACTACTATTATTAGGGTTCATTCTTGCACATCCAACTAGATTGTCCAACATTTCTGTCAGAACCATCAGTGGACATCTGGTGTTCATGAGATCCATTATATGATCCCATTCTCCAACCATCCGAATTATCAATAGGAAGTTCTGAGTCAGAACCATCCTCTGAGCCCTGTGGTACTGCATACCTCATATCCATAGTAGAGTCCTGTATAGGTTCAGGTCTGGGTGTATAAGGATATGGTATAAAAGATTCAGGATCTATAGGTATATCCTTAAAGATAGATGTTGCACTACTACTTGCTTCTTTCTCTAACTGGAATGCTAACTGCTTCCTCCTTTCTGGATCAGTTAGATCTTCTAACATATCATTTTTGTCTTCAACAATCACTTGATGTGTCTTATAAAAATATGCAACGAGTGTTCGATATCTATCCATAAACTTAGGATGCTTCTTAACCAAAGTAAGATGATCCGGTATAGGCTCCGAGTCTATAGAATCATGAGGTATCACAAAGAATGTGCTACCTTCTAGCTCCTTGGTTTTATGCTCCCGGATATTAGCTATTGCCTCCACAACAGCAACATGATATGTTGTTAAATGACTCCTACCTTCTCCTATAGGTAGATCATGATATAATCCAAGCTTCTCTGGAAGTTGGATACTCACACGATACTTGGATAACATCCGGCCATCAAGGTAAGTGATAGTGTTCACTGGAATTCTAGTTGGACAACTAAACAACTTTAAAAGTTGACGAAGTTGGTATGTGAATGATCCTTGATAATCATCAAGAGTTTCCTCTTTCCTTACCAAAGTCTGTTTTGGAAACTTTGGTGCCATATCTCTGTATATCAGAAAAATAATTTTTGATTAGTATCCAATGATATATTGCATCATAACAAAGAATTATCACACTAAAATATATAATAGAATATTATCATTTGAATACCCATTATATAACTTTTAGAGAATTCTTTATCGTTTCTAATTTTTCCTACAGGTAATACCCTTTACTAGTTTTCCAACCTAAGGTCAAAGAAATTTGCTCTGATACCAACTGCGGTGACCCAGCATACCACTGCATGTGTAGTATACTATAGTCGTTGACATGACATCCACAGAACACCGTTCTGTAAATAACACATCTCTCAGAGTGGTACAACAGAAACATTGCGGGTCCATATTACAAATGTACACACCTTATTATTACAATACCGGAAGTTCAATACTTCAAAAGGTTCAACTTACAAACCAAAATATAAAGTGTTTCAGCGTAATATAAAAGTAGCAACTTCGGCTAGGAGTTGAGCTCAACACCTTATTCTATAGAGTTCATGCTGCTTGGCTCCGTTGGTTACTACTAACTCGGGATACTTAGTTGGATTCGTTATCATCGACACCGTAGCGGATCTCGTAATTCACTCCTTCAACACCTCCGGATAGATCAGGTTCCTCGTAGAACACATCTTCTTGGCATTCGGCTGCATACATTGGCACGTCTTCGGGATCATCAGAGTCTAAGCAAGGGATCAAAGGAAAGAATGAGTAACAGCGTTACCCAACAAGTTCATTATATGCAAGGTGGGAAGTCTGATGCTCTAACTGCCACCTCGGATTATAAATCCTTGGCACTATGCAGTTTTTGTAAATCTTTCTTCAAATATTGATTTTATTCTGAAAAACTATGACAATCAGCCTTCACAGGTTGACCAGAACTTTCATGGAGTTCCTTTCCTGACGCGTTCGTAGCTCCTTCCCAAAACAGGGAGTAACTAGTTACAATTCTTACACTCTGTAGAGGTGCGTTACTTTACCCATGAGAGATCAACTCCTTGTTGCACAACCGGGCGTACTTTCCCATCCACAATTCCATGATGTGGGGCCCAGTAGTTGGTCCAAGCCAATCACTGCCCCTTTTGCGACCTCGCATGCCTCCTTGGTGTACACCATGCCCATATAATGAATACGGCAATGGTTTGTACAAACTGTTAGATGCCAGAACTACCGTGGGACGATGAGGGTTCCCACCCATATGCTGCTGTCACATCCCAAAATTTTCCAAATTTTGTAATGTGAAAAATAAATAAATAAAATAAATAATTATTGAAATTTAGGGTGAAAATAAACTTTTCTTTCTACATGGAAACTTAAAAACCCACCTTGAACAAACTTTGAATAAAATGGAATCCAACAAATTTCAAATAAGTGAAATGCATTCCTCATAAATGCATCTTGAAATTTAAACACTTGGAAATAAAACCAAAACTCTAAAACCCTAATGGAAGAAATCATTTCAAGATCTCTCTAAGACCATGGATTTTATCCATATAAAAATTTAGCAACAAGCATTTATAAATGATCCAAATTGACAAATAGAAATATTATAAAACCATAGAAATTAATTCTATTTAATTTGGAGCCATAGATAAAATCTTAAGAAGTTAATAAGATAAAGAAATTAAATTTCCAAGCTAATAAACCTCCTATCTGAAATCCATACCAAATGGTGATCAAACTAATCCTAAAAGGATTTAAAAATATAAACAAATATTAAATAAAATTATACAAATTGTAATCACCAAGTTTGGATCTTTAAATAAAAAGATATGGATTTTATAAGACAAAGGAAGAAATAAATAAATAAGGAATATTTAAAAGCCAAATTAAAACTTGGCCTAATCCATAAGCAAATGATATAAAGTTAATCCAAATTCAATTGAAAGAAACGGATAAAGATTAAGCAAATAAAAGTATATGGGATTAAACCCTATTCTAATTAAATTTAATAAAGACAAAATCCCTAATAGAAATGATTAATTAAATCATTGGAAAATAATAATTGGAATTTGCCCAAGTGGAATAAAATTTATTTAATTAACTTAAATGGAATAAAAGAATCATTTGAATAAAACTTTATATGGATTTAAAACAATATTGGATTTCTTATGAATAAAGACAAATGCCCATTTTAATTAAAATATAAACCAAAAATAAATAAAAGAATTATTCCTAAAAAGGACTTTAAATACATGTTTAAAACATATTAAAAACTTACTGAAAAGTTTGTAAGGTTTTGAATTCAAATGGTTGTTTGAAATGTTTAAACAAATTCAAAATAGAAAACAAAAATGGAATAAGAAAAAGGTTTCAGAATAAAAAAAGGGAAACAACTCAACCCACTAACCAGGCCCAACTTGCGGCCCAACTAAACCACCCCAACCACCCAGACTCTCACCCTCACCTCACTGACCATTGAACCCCACTGAACGCTTCTCTCACCCGCTGACAACAATGCCCCACCGCCAAGTCATCACCCCTAACCTCGCGCTGACCCCGCCCCTTCTCTCTCTTGGTCGTTTCTGGTCTGATTCAAACACGTTAATTCGAGTAACATCGTGAGTAACTCTTGTAGGGGTTCGTAGCATGGAAAACAAAAAAATTCTACCGCATACAAACAAACAAGCCAAGATCTATCTACTAGATTGTAGCAACAATTCGATGGAATAACTCACCCTCGAAGATTCCAAAGTGTTTAACGAGAGAGGATTCTCGTGGGTGATGTAGTCGTACTCTTGCCGATCTCAAGATCGTGTAGACGATCCTTCCGGCGCTGCGTTCCGGCAGCGCTTCCGCAGTCGGTCACATGTTCGGTACTCGATGAAGACCTTCCTCTCCCTTGTTCTAGCAGGCAGCGGAGGTTGTAGCACTCTCCTCGCGATTCCGGCAGCACGACGGCGTGGTACCGGAAGTAGAGGGGAGATCTCGCAGGGCTTCGCCTTAAGCCGGAGCGAGTATGGTGGACTATGAGAGAGGCCTCGGTGATCTAGGGTTTAGACACACCAAGGATAGAGGGCTAGGCCGGCGGATAGGGCTTGGGGAAGCCCCAAGTCGGCGGCTAGGGTTTGCCCTAGGCGCGGGCGGCCGCAGAGGGCCGGAGGGCTAGGCTAGGGTTTTGGGTGGTGGAGGTGTGTCTCTAGAGGGCCCTGCCCTCCTTTTATAGGTGGAGGCGCCAAGGGGAGGAGTCCTCCCAACTAGGCCTCAAGGTCGGTGGAGGGAGAGGAACTCCTCCCCAAGTAGGTTTCCTAATCTCCCTCCACCAAGCAAACTTGCCGTTGGACTTTTCAAATTGGCGTTTGACTTTTCAAACTAGGATTTGATTTATCCCTTTATTTTGCTCAGCGATGACACCTACTACATGATGCAACCATTCCAACTTGTTTTGACACATTCATGTACCCTTCTCCTCCGGAGTGCCGGACCTTCCGGAACCTTCTAGAACGTTCCCGATGAAAACACCGGAACCATTCTCCAACCCCGAAACAAGACTTTGCTTATATGAATCTTATTCTCCGGACCATTCCAGATCTCCTCGTGATATCCCGGATCCCATCCAAGACTCTGAACAACATTCGGTCTCTTACTCATCATTCCATAACTACTCAACAACATCGAATCCTTAAGTGTGTCTCCCTACGGTTCGTGAATTATGCGGACATGATCGAGACACTTCTTCGAACAATAACCAATAGAGGAATCTGGAAATTCATATGGCTCCCACATATTTCTACGATTACTTTGCGATTGAATGAACCACTTACATACGATACCAATTTCCCTTTGTCTCACGATAGTTTACTTATCCGAGGTTTTGATCGTCGGTATCTCTGCATACCTAGTTCAACCTCGTTACTGATAAGTACTCTTTTCTCGTTCTCGTGATATGTGATCCCTTGTGAGCCAGTCACATGATTGCAAGCCAATTGGATGACATTCCACCGAGAGCGCCCAGAGTATATCTATCCGTCATATGGATGGACAAATCCCACTCTTGATCCATGTGTCTCAACCAATATTTTCTGAACACTCAATGCCACCTTTATAACCACCCAGTTACGGTGTCGTGTTTGATGTCATCAAAGCATCCTTCCGGTGATGGTGATATGCATGATCTCATGGTCGAAGGAATTAGGTTACTATGTATCAGAAAGAATATAGCAATTGAACTATTAAAATGACTTGATCTTTGTGCTACGCTTATCTATAGGAGTATGTCCATCATACCATTCTCCTAACGATATGATCTTGTTGTTAATAACATCTCAATGTTCATGATAGGTAAACCACAATCATTTATTAACCAACAAGCTAGTATTATAAAGAGGCTTTACTAGGGACTCTAATTTAGTTTACAAATCACACAAGTATTAATGTTTCCTTGTTAATACTGTTATAACATGAATGTAAACATTTATCATAAACACAAAGCTATAATAATAACTATATTTAGTATTGCCTCTAGGGCATATATCCAACAACTCTCCCCTATGACCACACCCTACTAATCTCCTCCCTCCCCTCTCCATTTTCCCCCAGAAGCCACCCACCCTCTGCCACCAGGCCGCTCAGAATTTGCTCGAGAACTCTCTCTTCTTCGACGAGCTCCCACTCTGATTCCGGATATCCCTCATCGCCCCACTGCCCCCAGAGCACATGAGAGTGATCCCGATCGCCCCTGCATCTCCCAGTAGCTCTAGTTAGCCCTTCACGTGTTCTGAAATGTCGGCAACAACAACAACCGAGAGCGCCGCCGTCTGCCTCCACTCCGGCGACACCCCTAGGTAGCATCTGACCGCCCCTCTCCTCCTCTTTCACACAAGCATACTCGCCACGACTTTGCGCATCTAACCGTACCCTCCTTTCTCTCTGGCGTGCACCATAGCCTCGCCACCATCCCTAACAGAGAGCACCCGACGCCGTCTCGATCTCCGACGAGCAATCAACATCGACTTCGTGCGCCCCTTCGCCAAGCAAGCACACCTTGAGCATCAATGCGACACTGTGAGTCTGGTAACGCTCCCCATTCTATCACTAGCTTCCAGTAGCCACCACAGCGCCGTAGACCGAGCGCGCCGCCACTCACCGTCGCCGCGCACTGCCAGTTGATGGTCGTTTGATCAACGGCCGTTAGATCCTGATCGCGTGGCTACGATAGATTGACTAACCAAAAGGGTATCCTTTGATCTGTGCCGCACGATCTTTTTTAGATCCAACGCAACACGATAGCTGATCCGTGCGAACCAGTACCGACGAATCAGAACACACCACATGGCCTGGAGTTTGTTTTAAAACCAGAAACTTTTCTATTAGATTTGTGAATTTGTAAATTGCATAACTTTTGATCCACACGTCGAAATTTTACAATTTTAATATCAATGGAATCAGAAAAGAGAGTAATTTCCAACCATGCACTTTGTTTGATGATTTGCTTCTGTAAAATTGGTTGTTTTTGCAGAAAGTAGTGTAGGCATATTTTGAATATAAAATTCATTCTAAAATTATTTATGTGATAAAATCTTTGGTAGATGGATTGTTTTGAACCTACTGACCATAGAGACCAACTTGTAGATTTAAAAGTGTATTTTGTGATGCTAAGGAATAAATCTTTGTTTAAAGGCATTTCTAGCTAAATAAAATTATTGTTTATGTTTTAAAGATGCTTTTTGAGTAAAACCTTTGATAAATGATTTGATTTAAACTCTCTGACCCTAAACACCAAGTTTTAGGATTTAAAAATATATTTGGTTAACTCTAGAAAATTGTTAGTTTGTTTAAAGGCAATACTAATGAAATAAAATGTTGTTTGATTTAAAAATGGTTTATGGGTAAAACCTTTTGCAAATGGTTTTAATATTAAACACTTGACCATAAAAAACTCACATTGTGTTTAAAAATATATTTGTCAAACACTAGAAATTACTACCTTGATTTAAATCATTTCTAGCAAAACAAAATGACTTAAAGTGACCATTTTTCACTAACTTAATATCAAATGGTTTTGCCACTTTTATAAATGGCCAATAGGTGTTTAAAATGTTTATAACATATTAGAAACCACTTTTCCAAATAAAACAATCTTTGGCATGCTTGGATGCATTGCTTTGTTCTTATTATTCTATGTGATGAGTTGCTTGAATGGTAGATTGAATTTGTGCCTTGATTGAATTGTAGTGAAATTTGAAGAGTGTGACTGTTGCAAGATCAAGGAGTGAAATATTATTCTCTACCAAAAAGGCAAGTGGTGCTTCATACTTTTGTCCCATTATTTTCACTATGCATTAGTGATATTTCTAAGTAGGACTTGCATGGAATTTTTGCTAAGTATAAACTATGCCATGGGAAATCCTAGTAGATGGAACCTTAGTAGAATTTTTCTAAGTTAAGATTCCTACTACTATCATGCTTAGCCTAGCTAGTAGAAAACAAGGGTGGATTATATTCATGATATGAAATATTTCTAAGTCAAGGACTTGTGTTTTGTTTAATAAAACAACTATGTGAATGAATCACCTAGGTGGAAAGGAACTTGCTTGGAAGGATTTTTGTTGAGTGGTTGCTAGGGCCCATTTTCATGGTTTACCCTGTGTATCTCACTTGTGGAATGCCATCCAGGAACAAAGAGATTTGAGATGTCAAATGTTGAGAAGCTTCAAGTGCAGCCACTTGACATTATGGGATCTGCCTGGATCATATAGGTTTTAAAAACTTAGCCAAATGGACAGTTGGTGGTAGGGGATGATAGGTTGGAACGCGTCCATTCTGGTCTAAGGGAAGTCTTCTGAAAGATCTTGTCTCGATACATGTCGAGTCTTGTGGGGAAAGTGCACCACCTTTGCAGAGTGTAAAATCTAAGTACTTAGCCGTGTCCCCGAAAATGGACAATTTGAGCATCAAGACATGGAAGCTATCAAGAATCTCCTCATCCAAATTTCTAAGTTAAAAACTTGTGGTTGAACAAATGTTAAAGGATCGCCAATTTCTATTGGGAGATGCCTTGGGTGATTTTTGACAAGCAAAAGCTTAGTGTTTGCAAATGATAAGGAAAATCTATTTTGAGCAAAGCAAGCCTAAGCTCCACTTAGCCAGATGCATATATATGATAGTTACCACTATACTACCATAGTATCACTTGCCAATACAATTCAAATGTATTGACCCTTGTGGCTGTAACTTATTATGTTGTAGGTTTGTTTGATGTTAGTGAAGTGTGTTGATTAGGATTACAAGTCTACAACCAACATGATTGCCTATGGCACTTTGAAGATGAAGGACTCCATGTTATAGTTATTTCTGTTGTATTGTAATGAGATAGCCAAATGAGCTATGTAAGATGTAATGAATTATTTTATTCCTGGTTATAAAGTTGTATTATGACCTTTGTTTCTTGATATTACGTCTTAACTGTGGATGCTAGCTATTGATCGAGGGACTAGCATTGTAAACACAGGGATCTCTACCTTATTAAAGGTTGGGACCTCTACAGCTACATATCCTCTACGAATTACCAATTAATATGCACACTGCGAGGATAACAGCCACGACCTACACATCCGGCTTCATGCGAGAGGAAGAATATATACAGCTGACTTCTCTGTCCCATTCCAAATCTCATGGCTAACGCGTAATATACGGCGCTAGAATCACTGATGTCAGGGGTTATTAAGTCCCTACTTGATCATCATTGTTGCAATTAGAACTTTAAGTTCTATTGCTCCATTATATCACCACTTAGGATGATATCTATAATTTCTTTATTTGTGAAAATATTATTTTCTTTCTTAGCATAAATGATAACACACAATTTGCAAATACTTTGGTAAAGACTCTTCAAAGGACATGAGAAAGTGATGAACTTGCCTTGTGATGGCAAGGTAGTGAAGTCTGATGCTTGCACTGGACCTTGAGCTTCTATGTCTACAAAAACATATTTATTGCCCGGTAAGGACAATATTTAAAGAAGCAAAATGATTATGCAAGTAATGTAATGCATTATTTAATTTTATATGCATTTACCCTATTATTATATAAGGTGCCTTTTAATAATAAAAAAACATTTATAAATATTACTTTTTAATATTTATAACATATATTGAATTATTTTATTTTATTTTCCTTTTATTTGACTTTTATTGATTTAGTAATTCTTTTAGGAATTATTAATTATACATTAAAAATTGTTATTAAATATTTATTTAGTATTTTTCAAAAATACTATAATATTAATATATAATGAAAGTGATTTTATTTTATTTATCACCTTTCAATAATTTTGTAAAATTCCATAAGGAATATATAAATTACAAAATTCTTATAAAAAATTAAATGTCTAAAATTTTATATCTTATTTTATTTGGATAGTGTGGATTATTGTGAATCCAAAAATATTTTACTTATAATTTTTGGAATTTTATTTTATTTTCTAGGATTTAATTAAGTCCAGGGGTATTTTGGTCTTTTCCTTTTTATTCAAACAGGCCTGAAAGGATTTCTGGGCTGGTTTAATCTTATTGGGCCCTAGTGGCCCATTAGTCATAGACAACAGAACCACCCTGAAGGGTTTGGCCCAACTCGGCCCACTCCTCACTCCATCTCTCTCTCCCTCGAGCTCATCCTCTCCTCCTCTGACCCCGACCCCGTGGCTGGCGATGTCGCCGCCGATGATTCCTGCCTCCGTGGGCCGTTCTGGTTGCCGCTGTTGTGCAACAGGGGGTTGTCGACGATGCTTGTCCTTTCTATCCAACTGGATTCGAGCCTGGGCTCTCGTGCGACGGATCGATGCCATCCCGAACCCTAGGGTTTGGGGATTGGCGTGGATCGTGGTGATGATCCTCGCCTCTATGTGTATTCATGGTCGTAGCTGTGGTGTCGTATGGGTTGCAGCGCCCCTCCTGGGGTGCTCCCCGTGCCGCCATTGTCGTCGACACCTCTGCTTCCTCTTCTAGTCTTCAGTGAGCACCTACGGTGAGTTCGATTCCTCTCCCTGGTGCTCTCTGTGCTTGCTGATTTGATGCTAGATGCTGGAAGTGGCCTCTCTAGTTACTGTCTGGTTCTGATTAGGATAATTTATCCATTTAGGGTTCTTATTCTGGGGTTGATCATATGTTGGATGAATTAGTTCATGTATGGATGATTTGTAAACATGCTAAGTGGTTATTGGCCTAAGGCTTGTTGCTTAAGATGATCTATGATGTTTCTGGTGGCTTATTGGATGTTTTTATGCGTGGATTGCATATGATTCAGATGATATAGTTGCTTGGAACCATGCTTGGTAAAGCCAATGACTTGATAACTTTCCACTATTATTTGATTTATGATCATGATTATGATATGATGAAACCACTGTCTTAGTGTTGTTGGCTTGGGAATTAACATGTGGTTTGTGATCTCAAATAGTGAAGATGAACATAGGATTATCCTAGTTATGATTCCTGTATTAGCAGGAAAATGATTAGTAAGTTAATTGATTGAAGCTGTGATGATTAAATGTTTATCCTAGTTCATGTAGGAGTTGTTCTTGTGACACCATCTTGATATGGTACACAGGTTTGATTCTAATCCATGGATTGGGTTGGCTTAAGCTAAAGACAAACTTGGCTTTATAAGATAAATAGAGATGCTCTTCTCTGAATTCCCTAAGACCAATGATGTTGGTCTGAGGCTTAGGGATTCATATCTTATCTAGTTGATTCATATAGATAGTCCTGGTAGTGGTACCAGCTATTCTTTCTTGAATCAAAGCTTGGAAAAAATGATATTAAGCTTGATCATGATTTGGATCCAAAGGATTAGTTTCTAAGGTACTACCCTTTCTTTAGGGATGTGCCTAGAAATAGATCATCGATATATTTATGCTTGAATTGAAGATATAGCCTAACAACAAGAGAAATGATGTTGCTCTGAGCTCTTGCTGGATCGAGGTACTTTGTTGTTTGCTTTTAGAG
The DNA here is from genome assembly GCA_023614405.1 of Avena insularis. Lineage (NCBI taxonomy): Eukaryota > Viridiplantae > Streptophyta > Magnoliopsida > Poales > Poaceae > Avena > Avena insularis. Next base: position 101,673,790 of record CM042693.1, read on the forward strand.
TTTAAAAATCCCTATGATGGAGTCACCCCACTTGGGTGCTTTCTGAGGGTTTGTTTCATAAAACAACACATGCTTCTGTCTAAATGATATGATTAGATCATGTGAAGGTTTTATGAAACTTACCACATAATCTGATGTTTGTGGAGTAAGTTGGTGATGATCTTGATCTGGTTTTGCTGGACTCCTGTGCTTGCTCTGGACCTAGCCTGTTCCTCCTAGCTCCTGGACTTGGCCTTGATGTCCACCTTATCCTTCCCCCTCCTTATGTCACCATCCTGGTGATGTTTGGTTGATCTTTGGTGGTTTGGTTTGCATGTTGTGCTTGGTAAGCTGCTGTCTCAGCTGGCTGTTCTTGTGTGCAAGCAGTGGAGAGATGCACTAGTGCCTCTCCACGGCTGTGCTGATGGTTTTGTGAGTTTGGGGCTGTGCTGAGGCTGACAACACACCACATGCATGTTGGTGTGTGTCCTGCCTGTGTGCTTGCTGTGTACTTGTGGATATGTTCAGAATTTTGAAACTTTCTGTTATCTGGTTACTTTCACCTGGCTGGTGAAATTTGCCCCTCTTGGTTGTCATTTGACTTCTGTCTTGAAATTTATGAAAGATAAATTCTTTCATATTTGGTGAAACTTGCCCCTTCAATAAATTTCTCAATAATGAATTTGTCTAGTGCACTTCACTGACATGTCTGAGATAAAAATAATACTAACCCTAACTTTATTTTTCTATTTATTTTCTGTTTGTTTTGCAGGTACAGATATAAAGTGAAGATTTATTTTAGGTGTAGTTATAGAACAATTCAATGTAATCTTCTTTATATTTTTGTAATTTTCATTTTATTATTTTGTAATCTTCATTTTATTCTTTTGTAATAAAGATTACATTATTATCAACAAAGAATATTCTTATTCTTATTTATTTACTTTGGTGGAGTGTGTGGATGATTTCAATAACTTACAATTTTTGTAACTTATTTATATATGAAATAAGTTTTTATATTCTAATTATTTTCTTTAGATAAAGTTTGGAGTTAAAATAATTAACTCATAATTAAATCAAGATTCAAACCTTATTCCTACTTCATTTGAATTATAATTCAAACACTCAAGTTTAAAATTCAAATTCATTTTAAAACACATAATTCCTTAAAGATCATATCCAAGTCTATAGCAATCACCCTTTAAGACTAAACCTAATCTCAAAGTATGAAAGAAATATTGATCACTTAAGGTTTTTATTTGGCGAAAATGTTACCCACATTTTCACAAATGAATGCAAGCAACATTCCAAATTCCTAAATCTAACCTTCGTTAGTTCCTAAATGATGGGATGTTACAGATAAATGCCACGTAATCCCCTCGCCCCTCGCCGGCTATTTAACCCCCTCCCCTCTCCGCTCCTTTCCCCTCACTCAGCGCCCCTTCTCCGCCACCAGGATGCCCATAATTTCATTTGCACCGCCGCAGTACCGAGCGCCTCCGGCGACATATTCCGGTGAGTACAGTGCCCCCCTTCACCTCAGGATCATGCGAGCTTGTTCGTCTGGTTCATGAGCATCATCTCATGCCATTTTTTTGCTCTGCCTTGCACCAGGACATCGTCTCCCTCCATCTCTGCAAACAACAGAGCCGCCACCCAACTCCGTCGAGAAATCAGGGTAACCTCCGAGCGCCCCTTGTCTTCTCCTTGACACTGTCGTGTTCGCCGTGACCTTGCGCACCTCCTAACACATATGGTTTGTGCTAGGGCGGTCCAGAGCGTCGCCAACGTCCTCGTCACCGTGCACCCGATGCCTGCAAGCTTTCTGACGAGCTCCTCTGGCCAACACAACACGCCCCCGTCCACACCAGTGATATGTTGAGCATCACCGTGACCTCGCGAGTCTTATAAGAGCCTCTGCCAACCCCAGCCCCCTCTGAAATCGCCGGAACTTCACTAGCAGTGCGTCACCGCCGCGTCGCCGCCATCAGCGCCGCCAGACTTTGGTCGAGTGAGCCAGCGCCGTTAGATCTAGATCGTAGGGTACAGATTAGATTTAGATCGAAGCGTCTTCTTTAGATCTGGTGTGTTGGATCTCATTAGATCCAACGGCGCGAAAGCGTGATCCGGCCAAACCGGTACGCGCCAATCAGAGGCTGTTGCGTGGCTAGGATTTAGATTAAAAACTGGATTTTCATCTATTAGATATTCAAACTTGTAAATTCAATAACTTTTGTTCTGTTTATCCAAAAAATACAAATAATATACCATTGGAATCACAAAAATAAATACTACACATCTATGGGCTTAGTTTTGTATTTTGTTTCTGTTGAAAGAGAATTTTACGCAGAGACATTTGTAGGCTTATTTTGTGTATAAAAATTAATTGGAAAATGTTTTAAAGGCCAAATAAAGTTTATTTGAAAAATCATCACATGGCATTTGCATGCATTAATATATTTTTGTTTGATTAATTGAAATGTGAATTTGGTGCTATCATTTTATGTGTAGATTTTGGTGCTAGTGGTGATTGTGACTGTGAGGATTGTTGTTACTCCCCCAACTACCAAGGCAAGTTGTGCATCATATTTTTATCCCATTATTTTGACTATGCATTAGTGATATTTTGTATAGGGCTTGCATGATAATTTTTGCTAAGTATCTATATGCTATGCTTGGAAAATCCTAGTAGATTGTAGAATTGTTAGAATTTTCTCTAAGTTATGATACTTGCTATTGCCATGCTTAGCCTAGCTAGTAGCAAACAAGGGTGGATTATATATATGCTATGGAAAATATTGCTAAGTCTTTGACTTGTGTTTTTGCTTAATAAAATAACTAAGTGCATGAAACACCTGGGTGGAATGGTAATTGCATGGAAGGATTTTTGTTGAGTGGTTACCAGGGCCCATTGTTCAATGGCTTACCCTGTGTATCTCACTTGTGGAATGCCTTTGAGATGCCATATGTTAAGAAGCTTCTAGTGCAGCCACATGGCATTATGGGCTCTGCCTGGATCATATAGGTTGCAATAACTTAGCCAAATGGACAGTTGGTGGTAGAGGGTGATAGGTTTGGAGCGCGTCCATTCTGGTCTAAGGGAAGGCTTCTGAAAGATCCTGTCTTGATGAAAATCAAGTCTTGCAGGGAAAGTGCACCACCTCTGCAGAAGGAAGAATCTAAGTACTTAGCCGTTTCCCCGGAAATGGACAATTTGAGCATCAAGACATGGAAGCTATCAAGAATCTCCTCATCCCAATTTCTAAGTTAAAACTTGTGGTTGAACAAGGGTAAAGGTTCACCAATGTCTATTGGTGGTTCCTTGGGAGTTTTTGCCAAACAAAAACTTAGTGATTTCAACTGATAGGTAAAACATATTTTAAGCAAAGCAAGCCTAAGCTACACTTAGCCAAATTCATGTAGAAGCTAGATACTATTATTCTACTAAGGTATCACTTGCCAATACTATTCCAATGTATTGACCCACTATGGCTGTAACTTGTGATGTTGCAGGTTACTCTGATGAGGATTAGGGTTATGAGTCTACACACAACATGCTTGCCTGTGGCACATGAAGATGAAGACTTTTATTTATATTGTTAAGTTAAACTCTTGTACTAGCCTATGGCTATGGAGTTGTAAAAGACTATGTTATCTCTGGAATGGCGATGTAAAAATGACCTTTGTTTCCGTGTACTTCATCTTCAACTGTGGATGCTAGCATTTGATCCAGGGACTAGCATTGCAATCACATGGACCTTTACCTTTATAAAGGTGGGGTCTTACACCACCCCTGGCCGCGCCTAGGGGGGGTATGGCTGCCCTGGCACACCTCTCCGTCTCCCCTCTGGACTTCTTGTGCCCCACGGAAAGTTATTGACTTTGACGTTTGTCCCGTCCAATTCCAAGAATATTTCCTTACTAGATTTTCTAGAACCAAAAACAGCAGAAAACAGGCAACTGGCACTGTGGCAACTTGTTAATAGGTTAGTACCAGAAAACATGTAAAAAGCACCTCAATTTGTAGACAAAGCAAAGCAAAGTAGATACTAACAAGCATGGAACATCACAAATTATAGATACATTTCCGATGTATCAAGCATCGCCAAGCTTAACTCTTGCTCGTCCTTGAGTAGGTAAGTGATAAAAGAATAATTTTTGAGGTGACATGCACCCTCACAATAAAGATCCAACCATTTGCAAGAATTGAAAGCTGGGATCAAAGAACTCTAAACATGTGCATGAAAGATGGAGTTCTAATAGTAAGAAAAAGCAACTATTGTTGCAACAAGACAAGATACACACAAAGATCATGAATAACATGTATTGAAATACGTTTGTTTGTTTCACATACAGAAAACATAGCATAGTGGCAATCCTCTTGTCCCTCATAGAGTAGCAATATAGATGCATAGGACACCTTCAAAGTTCACAAGGGTGACTAGAAACATATATCATAAGAACAATTAATATCACAATATGCATCAATCAATAAGCTTTCGAACACTGCACACAGGATGACAACTATGCTCTCTTAATGGTGCCTAAAGGTAGAAGGTGGAGACTCAATAGTGGTGGAAGAAAGGCCTTCTCAAAAGGAAGCAGGGATTTCAAGTTTCAAAAAGAGATTCCAAAAATTATGGTACTTGTTAGCTTTCAGCCCTCATTGCCCCTATCATAAGCATCTTGAAGTGATTAAGGTTAAAGTGAACAAACTAGAGAGTATATGCTTGACGAAGTATAAGTTGGCAATCTTAAGTCCCTTGAATGTGAGGGCCACACCTCATGCTACTCAACTTCAGGACCAGGTAAGTTCTTGCCATTGTAAGTATTTGCATATCATTGAGAACCGCCAACGAGGTACCCCTTGCACATGGTACATGAGCTTTCCCATAACCAAAATGACAAGGTAAGAAGACAATGAGCATCTCAGCAATCTTTTTATTTACTATATGCATAGTTTTTATTGAGGATGCTTCATAGATATCTCACTATGGTGATGCTGCAAGTTTCCACTATGATTAGGCATGGATTAGGCTAGCGGCCCAGGCGTTTCTCTAACACAAAATACAAACTCCATGGACTTACAAGTTCCCTTTTTATTTCACAAAATACAAACTCCACAGACAAAAGAGCATGATATCAACTAAGTACAGAGTACAAGTGCAATGTTGAAAACATTCCCCATGACAGCATGGTTCTGCTAATTCCAACGTATAAGTGCAAGCATATACAACATAGCGCCACAATGGTTCAAGTTCGTGAGAGCTTTAATCACTAATTTTTCACATAACAAAATAGTTTTTAATTGGAAGATAGATGAAAACAAGAATATACTTTGGAATGGTGTAACTCACCATGCATAGGAGTTTATAGTGGACACTTTGGAATAACTTGGTTTCTTGGGAGTTGGAAGCATGAGTAGAACTTACTCATACAAGTGGAGGCTAGCAAAAGACTGGGAGCAACCAACTAAGAGAGCAATAATGGCCATAATTATGCAATGCAACAAAGCAAACTAATCAAAGCAAAGAGTGGTACTACAAGTTAAGGACTAAATGATCATATAGGCTATGGTGACTTGTTCATAGTCATAACATGGTGTGAGCATGTGCCAAGTCAACCCAAACAAAGCATTAAAGGAGAATACCACAATACTATGCTTTTGCATGCTAAAACAACGCATAATTTCTTCAAGGCACACTAAGCAATCCCAATTGTTTCGAACAAGACATGCTAAAGCAATAATCACTAAGCATACGGTCAAAACAACACCTTGCATGTCATGCTAAAGTCTAAGTCACAGTCAATGCAAGCTCCTCTTGCAATTCAGCAAGAACTTACTACTCCTTTCCAACACCAAGCAACTTATTTGCAAAACAACACAGTGAGAACGGGGGTCCAAACTACTCGAGCAACCAAAACAACTATGCAAAGAAAACGAAAACTAGACGCTCCAAGAACAACACAGCTGTGCATGAAACAATAAAAACGAAGTGTCTAGACAGACCTGAGCTTTTTATTGATGAAGAAGGGGATGCCTTGGGCATCCCCAAGCTTTGAAGCTTGTACCTCTTGGATATTTCTTGGGGTGACACCATGGTGGCATGCCCAAGCTTGAGCGTTTGTCCATTCTTCATCTCATTGCATCATTCTCTATCTACACCTAATTTTTTTTCTTTCATACAAAACTTCACACAATCTTCATTAGCAACATTAGTTTATTCAAAAGATATTAGACCACTAGCAAAGCTTTGTAACAGGAATACTTTTCAATAAAAACACAAGCTACTGTAGTTACTCCTTCAAAAAGCTCAATTCCCCAAAAGAGAACTCAAAAAGGAATCAATAAGAAGCAAATGCAAATAATGGCAGATATCTGTCAAAATAGAGCAGTAGGCAGAAACCGATTTTTTCGAAAATATTCTGTTGCTCAAATAAAAAAGTGTTGAACTAACGAAAGTTATCTAACATACTGGGGGAATTATTCGTAAATAATCAGCTCAATCCGAGTTACAGAGACTCCTCACAAATTTTTATGGTGGAAGACATAAATCTGTTTCGGGACAGCAAGTCCCCAAATCTTACTCCCCTCTCATTAGAGGAAATTATTGGCAAAAAAAGCAAACAAAAATTACAAGGAGAGCTCATTACAGAAGTAATAACTTCCAAGACTCAAGTAAACTCTTGGGTTATCTCCCAACAAGTACTTTTCTTTAACGCCTTTAAGTTAGGCACACGAAGCAAGAAGAATCAAGTATTTTCAAATGAATAAGCATTATCATCAAACCTTGCTTTCAAAGGAGGAGCAAAAAGAAACTTCTATCTCCTCATAGGGAAGTGTTCAATAACTTATTGAATGGAAAATGATATTTAATGGTGCCTTCTTTTATATCAATGATGGCACCAACTGTTCTAAGAAAGGGTCTTCCCATAGTAATAGGGCAAGAAGCATTGTATTAAACATCCAAAACATAGAAATCAACAAGGATATAAGCATTGTTAACCATAATGAGGACATCATTAATACTCCCCATGAGTTTCTTGTTAGCATTATCGTTGAGTGGGACATCTAAATAACAATCTTCTAATGGTGGAAAATGAAGCATTTCATTAATCTTCTTAGGCATAATAGAGACACTAGAACCAAGATCACATGAAGATTTGAGATCAAAGTCATTCACTTGCATATTAATAATGGGTTCCCAACTATCTTCTACTTTCCTAGGAATAGAAACTTTGTGTTTTAGATTCTCTTCCTTAATCTTAACAAGAGCATCTATAATTTGTTTAGTGAAAGCAACATGCATATCACTAGCATCAGGACTTCTAGCAAGCTTTTGTAGGAACATAATCACTTCAGAAATATTGCAACCATCAATATCAGTCAAACTTAGCATCACTAGTAGTAGGCTCAACATGCTTAGGCATAGTAGGATGAGGAATAGGGACTACTTGTGGTTTAGTGGTAATGGTGCACACACTATTGTTTCTATCAATTTTAGCTTCCCTTTCCCACTTAGCATGAAGTTGGGATAACAGTCTAACATTTTCATCAATAGTAACTTGTATGGCATGGGTTGTAGCAAAGGTACTTTCCATGGTTTCAGGTTTAGCAGCCATTTTATTAATCAAGGAGGACTGAGCTTCAGACAAAGAGCATATATTTTTCTCAACACTCAAAATTTTTGACTGTAAACTAGGAATTTCTCTATTCATATTTTCAAGCTCATGACTAATGTTTTTCAAGATAACAGATTGTTCCTCCATAGTTTTAGTGAAAATCTTTTTTTGCTCATATTGCATCTGCATAAAATTCTTAGTGGATCTCTCTACTTCTAGAATCCTCTCTTCACTAGGCATTCCAGATCTACCATAATAAGTATTTCCACTATTAGGAGGATAAGGCCTATAGTTGTTTCCATAAGTATTGTTACCAAAATTGTTGTTTCTAATGAAGTTCACATCAACTTGTTCTTCTTGAACAACCAAAGAGGCTAAGGGAACACTATTAGGATCTAGAGGAGCTTTCCCCTTAACAAGCATGGCCATAATAACATCAATCTTATCATTCAAAGAGGAGGTTTCTTCAACAGAGTTTACCTTCTTACCATGTGGAGCTCTCTCAATGTGCCACTCAGAGTAGTTAATCATCATATTATCAAGGAGCTTTGTTGTAGCACCCAAAGTGAGGCCCATAAAAGTACTGCTAGCAGCTGAATCCAACAGGTTTCTTGAGGACAAATTCAAACCTGCATAAAAAGTCTGGACAATCATCCAAGGAGTGAGTCCATGAATGGGAAAATTCTTAAACAAAGTTTTCATTCTTTCCATAGCTTGAGAAACATGTTCATTATCAAGTTGTTTAAATTTCATAATGTCACTTCTCATAGGAATAATCTTAGCGGGAGGATAGTACTTTCCAATAAAAGCATCTTTGCACTTAGTCCAAGAATCAATACTATTTAGAAACCATTCTTTAGCTTTTCCTCTCAAGGAGAAAGGAAAAACCTTGAGCTTAATAATATCTCCATCTACATCCTTATACTTTTGAATCTCACAAAGTTCAACAAAGCTATTGAGATGGGCAGAAGGATCATCAGAACTAGCACCAGAAAATTGCTCTCTCATCACAAGATTCAACAAAGAAGGCTTAATTTCATAAAAGATAGCATCAGGAGCACGTGGAGCAATAGGAGTGCTTAGGAAATCATTGTTGTTGGTGCTAGTGAAGTCACACAACTTGGTGTTCTCGGCAGATTTCATTTTGGCAAAGGTGGGCAAGCCAAAAACAGCAGTAGCAGCTAGAGCAGGAACTAATTTTTTTGTGTTTTTGAAAAAAAAACCAAACTAAACTAATTTTGTTTTTGTTTTTTTTAAATAGGCAAACAAAACCAAGCAAAAGAAACAAAGCAAACTAAAAACAAAGTAAAGATAAAGGAAGTGGAGGAATCCCCTTGTGAAGACGCCTTAGCCTCCCCTGCAATGGTGCCAGAAAACATGTTGATGGTGCTTGAGGTGGAGCACTTTGTTGTAAACCCCAAGAGCAAGGTGTGATGAGCACAGCAGCAAGTCTTCCGTTAGTAGAGACTGAGGTTATCGAACCAAAAGGAGGAAGGAAACTTCAGACATGTGTTGCAAGCAACGCGGAGATCTGCTAAACACAAACTTAAGACTTTTCCCCAACGAATCAGTGAGGTTGTCAAGCTCACCGGTTTGCTGTAACAAAGGAATAAACGTATGGTGTGGAAGGTAATGGTGATTTGCAACAAGTAAACAAGTAACATCGGAAGAAGTATCAATGGTAAAGATTGCACTGAGGTCCATAGTTCACTAGAGGTGCTCTCCTTAGATAAACAACATGGCATGAAGGGTAAACAAATTACAGCAGGGCAATTGACAGGAACTGAGCAAGGCATAACAATGCAATACTAGTCAGAAAGATCCTATGAGATTCGATTGGGAAATACAACAAGATACATAGACCGTCATCCAACTGCATCTATGACTAGAAGTCCATCGTCAGGTTATCATCCGAACCCCCTCCAGTATTAAGTTGCAAGCAACAGACAATGGTAAACAGTCCACAAGTTCCATGAAAAAGAGACCGTTGTTTTATCCCTAGTAGAAACAACACATCTACAACCAAAGAGATTTCTGTCACCTCCCTTGGAAACTAGAGGCATGAACCCACTATCGAGCATAAATACTCCCTCTTGGAGTCACTAGCAACTACTTGGCCAAGATAGCCACTAACAACGGAGAGCATGCAAGATCACAAACAACACACACATGATAGAATCATTAAGACAAAACCATTAATCAATCCAACATAATAATCTCAATACCCATCGGATCCCCATAAACACAACATGCATGATTACAAATAGATTAGATCTTGATCATGAACAGAGCTCACAAGATCCATTGTAACATCCCTAAAATCATGTTTCAGAACTCATGCATATCATCCATGCATCCATGATCATTTAGGGTTCCTTTTCAAAACCATTTCATAAACAGGAGCATATGATGCTCATTATTTTATGTAAGTATGCTATGGCCTTATTGTTACCCTCTAATGAGAAAGGTACTTATTTTAATCAGTAATGTTTTGAGTTCAAACTTAAGTGTTGTTTCTAAAGTTTGGTCAAGGTTTCAAAACAAATTATGATTTATAAACCAATCCTTTACTATTTATAAATAATTAACTAAAGCTTGTTTTAAATTCTTTTTCAAAACTCAAGTTGATTTTAAGTGTGAATAGTTGTGTTACACATCCCAGGAGGCAAGAATCAGCAAACTTTAGTGTGGGGAAAAATTCATTTAAAACAGATTTGATATGATCTTTCAAATTCAAACCAGAAATTCGAATCAGAAAAAGAAAAGAGTGAAAGGTAGAAAAAAATAAAGCAAACAGTCTAATCTATCCCAACCCAGCCAGATAGCCCATTTAGCCCAATAGTCTCTCCCGCGAGGAAAGCGTTTCGCACCAGTTGTTCGACCCGCCCCCTCACTGACGTCTGGCCCCCACCTCCTCTCTTTTTCTCTCGCTGACAATAATGGCCCACGCGTCAGTCATCGTCTCCACCCAGCGACCAGTTCCTTCCCCCTAATTCCTCCGGCCGTTTCCTGTTTGATTTCGCAGATTCAATTCCCGTTGAATGCTCGAGTAAATCCCCCCGTCCACGCCTACTTAAGCACCATGCTTCCCTTCTCCTTTTCCCCCAAACCTCACCCCACCAGAGCCACCAGGCTGCTCGGAATCTTATCGGGACACCCCTCTGCTCCGACGAGCTCGTCGTCGAATTCCGATAAGCCCCGCATTCCCCTCGGCCTATGGTTCATACTAGCTTATTCTACATCCCCGTACGCACCTACTTACACCCTCCGCTTGCTCGCATGCTCGGCTCGACTCGACCTACTCGCCGTAGCCGTCTGCCTCTTCTCCGACGACCATCTGTGGTAAATACCGACCTCCCCTCTCCTCCTCGTGGACACACGCATAATCAGGACCATCGTACACATCTAATATACTATTTCTCTTGCCTTTCCGAGCCTTGCAGCATCGCCAACATCGTCCGCCCGAGCACACCGTCGCCAGGAACTTCTCCGACGAGCAATCCACGACGACCCCGAGCGCCCCTTCGTCAACTGAGGCATCGTTGAGCATCAGCACGTCGCGACGACCTCGGTGAGCCTTGCCTCTACCCTTTTTGCTTCCTGTATTGCCAGCTCCGCTGCTGACTGACCACGCCGCCGCCAGCCGCCACTGCTAGCGCCGCTCGTTTTAAGTCAATCAGTTTGGGCCGTTAGATTTAGATCTGAGTGTCACGATAGATTCTTAAACGAAGAGGTAAGTTTTGTTCTGTGCCGTGCGATGCGCATTAGATCCAACGGCTGTCCTCTGTCGATCCACACGAACCGTTATCACCCAATAGGAAGCAGCCACGTGGCCTGTCTGTTTAATAAAAACCAGAATTTAGATCTATTAGATGTTTAAACTTGAATAATTCATAATTTTTGATTCCCACATCCAAATTTGACAAATTTTATATCAATGGAATCAGGAGAGAAAATACTTTCCATTTATGCAATGTGTTTAATGTTTTTCTTCTGCTAAAATGATTGTTTTCACAGAATCATTTGTAGGCATAATTTGGGTATAGAAATTATTTGAAAAATGTTTTATTGCTCAAATAAAGTTTGTTTGGCAAGTTTTGAACTTGTTTAAAATTCAGTACTGTGCACATGTCTTGTTGAGTGTAGAAAATCATCACATGGCATTTTGCATGCATCCATATATTTTTGCTTGTATATATTTTGTATGTGATTTTGGTGCTATTATTTTATATGTAGATTTTGGTGCAAATAGTGATTGTGATTGTGAGGATTGTTGCTACTCTCCAAACTACCAAGGCAAGTGGTGCTTCATGACTTTATACCTATGTTTTTCAACTATGCATTAGAAATATTTTGCTAGTCTTGCATGAGTATTTTGATCTAAATGCTATGCTTGGGAAATCCTAGTAGTTGTAGAATTGCTAGAAATTTCTAAGTTAAAATTCTTATCAATGCCATGCTTAGACTAGCTAGTAGCAACCAAGGGTGGTTATATATTCATGCTATAAGAAAATATTTCTAAGTCTTTGGACTTGTGTTTTGTGTAATAAAACAACTAAGTGAATGAAACACCTGGGTGGAATGGAAGGAATGGTTTTGTGTTGAGTGGTTACACAAGGCCCATTTCTATGGTTTACCTTGTGTATCTCACTTGTGGAAAGCCACCCAGGAACAAAGGGATTTGAGATGCCATATGTTAAGAAGCTTCTAGTGCAGCCACTCGGCAATATGGGCTCTGCCTGGATCACATAGGTTGTAGTAACTTAGCCATTTGGACAGTTGGTGGTAGTGGGATGATAGGTTGGAACGCGTCCATTTTGTCTAAGGGAAGGCTTCTGAAAGGTCCTGTCTTGGTGAAAATCAAGTCTTGTGGGGAAAGTGCACAACCTCTGCAGATGGAAGAAATCTAAGTACTTAGCCATGTCCCTGGTATTGGACAACTTGAGCATCAAGACATGGAAGCTATCAAGAATCTCCTCATCCCAATTTCTAAGTAAAAAAACTTGTGGTTGAACAAGGGTGAAGGTTCCCCAATGTCTATTGGTGGTTCCTTGGGAAAGATTTTGTCAAAGGAAAACTTAGTGTTTTCAACTAATAGGAAGAACCTATTTTGAGCAAAGCAAGCCTAAGCTACTCTTAGACAAATGCATATAGTATGTAGTTGCCAATATTATTCTAAGGTATCACTTGCCAATACTATTCCAATGTATTGACCCACTATGGCTGTAACTTGTGATGTTGTAGGTTATTCTGATGGTGATTAGGGGTTATGAGTCTACACTCAACATGCTTGCCTGTGGCACATGAAGATGAAGATTCATTTATCATATTACATATTTTAACTCTTGTACGCTTGTGGCCATGGAGTTTGTAAAAGACTATGTTTGTCTCTGGAATTACTTGTAATAATGACCTTTGTTTCTATGTACTTCATCTTAAACTGTGGATGCTAGCATTGATCTAGGGACTAGCATTGCAATCACAGGGATCTTTTCCTTTAGAAAGGAGGGATCTTACAGATGGTATCAGAGCACTGTGTTGCCTGTAGGATTATAACCCTAGGATTGGAAACCACTAAGGAAAAATTTTAACAACTTCCACACTTGTCTTTTCTTCTCGTAAACTTTTCTAATCTTCTTTCTCATCTCTATTTGTAGATGAACTCCATCAACAAAGCCGTGAAGAAGGGACCACCCATGACTATGACTTTGGAATGTGAGACAGAATTCCCCAAGGCTCTCAAGGATCTCATGGTTACCATGGGAATACATGGTGCAGCTGTGTACAAAGGTTTTCCTGTGATGGATGAAGGAGTTGAATACTGGTGGGTGCAACTTCACTTGTATAAAAACAAGGAAGACAACCACAAAGAATCAGGATTCTGCATGGTCACCAACTCAGTGATGCACACTACATTCTTTGATTCAGCAAGGGATGCAGCTTGGAAGGCCATCAAAGAACTTGGTGATATAATCAAGTGCAGAATGCTAAACACCCAGAATGACCTTAGGGAAGAAAAGAAGCATACCCAAGAGTTAGAGGCTACCAACCAAAGTCTAAGGAAGGACATCATAGACTTAGCAATGGAGTCATGTGATCTAGATAGACAGATTGCCTCTAGGGATGCCCTGTTAGCCAACTTGGCAAGTGAGATGGGATTGTAACGTACTTCGTTAGTTGGACCACCACACTTATCATTTTATTTCCCAAATGTTGTTTAAAATAAGTTGAACCTTGGTTGTTTGTAATGGATCCATGTATGCCATGACTTGTGTGTTTTGATTTCCAAAGATATGCATGTGATGCCTTGTCTTGTGATTTATCTTAAATTGTGTTGAATATAACTTTTTCTATCTTATTAAATAGATGCCTAATGTTACTATCAGCACGGCTAAAGAGTTCAAGGGAACTCGTTTTGGAACTCGTATTATTGAGCTCACTAGTTTGCTCAATCTCCCACTTCTTACCATCATGATGCTTCCCCTCACCAAGTTTGAGAGGAAAGACCTTTGGGGCTTCAAGGTTAATTAGCCAGGACGCCAGACTGAGCCTACCACAGAGGCAATCATCTTCAAGCTCATGCATGATGACAAGGAGAGAGGCCTAGAGGTAGTCATGCAAGATTTTCTTGGACGTTTACTAGGGAGACACTCTCGAGAGATTAGAGGTACTCACTTCCACGCCTTCGGTAGACGTGATGAGGATGGTGAGGCCATTGACTTCGAGGATGCTTCGAGAGAGACGACAGAGCCGATTTGTCTATACCTCCAGGACTTAGAAGTTCCTCTTAGGCACCTAGATACTGATAGGACCAACGTCATGCTTAGCAATGATGAACTCCAGGTGCGGCTTCATGAGAAGGACAAGCTCTTCGCGGAGCATGATGAGATAGTCAAAGAGATGGAAGCCAAGTTTGAGAGTCGGGATAGAAAGTTCAAGAGTCAAGATAAGAGAGTCCAAGATAGGAACAAGAGGATTCGAGACATGACTGCAGAACTAGAGGCCAAGGACTTCGAGCTCGAGCATCAGCAAGGTGTGATTGAGAGGCTTCGTGCACAGAAGAGGGCTCTCAAAGCCAAAGTAGAGACCTTGACCACCAATGTCGAGGAATACAAGACCGCTATGGAGAATGCAGGTCTTACACTTGTTGATGAGGAGGTTGATGCAGAGGAGTAGTGATGACTACTCGTTTACCATTTATTTACCATGCTTTTGATTATTGAGTCGCAATGACCATCCAACATGTGGATGGCTTGCTATTGGTGTGTTTACTTTTTCAAAAACTTGTTGTCTGTGTTGTTGAACTTTTTACTACTATGATGCATGATTGTGGTTTGTTATGTGATGTATTGTGCATGTTAGCATCTATGGGTATCTCATTCTTATCCTTATTGAATACCACAGATGCCTCCCCGACGTGCAAATCCCAACCCCAACAACAACACCATCACCCCTGAGATGCAGCAGATGATGACAGCTCAAACTCAGCTGATGCAAATGATGACCACGTTCATCCAGAATCAGAACAACAACAACAACAATCAGAACAACCCACCGGGTTTTGACATGCTTACCAGGTTCTTGAAACTGAGGCCAGCAAAGTTCTCAGGAACTACTGATCCTATGGTGGCCAATGATTGGCTACGCTCTGTGAACAAGGACTTGGTAACTATTGGTGTACTAATGAAGAGAAGGTCAGATTTGCAGCACACTTGTTGGAAGGACCAGCAGCCACTTGGTGGGATAACTTCCAGATCACCACTCCCATTGCGGATGTGACATGGGCTATCTTTGAAGATGGTTTCCGTACTGCTCACATCTCATCCGGAGTGATGAGTCTAAAGAAAAAGGAGTTTCATAATCTGAAGCAGCGCCACCGCAGCGTGGCTGAGTATATTGAGGAGTTCAACAATCTGGCGCGTTATGCACCGGATGAAGTTGACACTGATGCTAAAAGGAAAGAAAAGTTCCTTGAAGGATTGAACGATGAACTGAACCTGCAGCTATCTGTGGCTTATGTTCCCACTTATCAGTCTCTGTGACAAGGCTGCTATTTTGGAGAGCAAGATGAAACAAGTTGAAAGCAGGAAGAGAAAGCACTCTGACAAGCCCAGCTCGGGATCGTCTCACAAGCGTTCCCATTATGATGATAGTGGGAGTTCTGGATCCCACAAGCATGGGAAATACAACAAGCACCACAACCACAACCGTTATCATGACAACAAGCACCACCGTAGTCATGACAACGATAAGTACAAGAATCACAAGGGTGGATATAAGAGCCACCACAATGGAAGTGGAAGTTGCAGTGGAAGCCAGCCTGTCAAGAAGGATCTTAGTCAGGTTGAATGTTTCAAGTGCAAGAAGATGGGGCATTATGCAAATGAATGCCCAGAAAAGAAAGTTGAAGGACCCAACAAGCCCAACCCTTTTCAAAAGTGACAAGTGAACCACATCAATGTGGAGGAAATCTATGAGGAACCTGATGCTGTTGGTGGTAAGTTCAAACTCAATTCTGTTCCAGCATTTGTTCTCTTTGATACTGGTGCATCTCATTCATTCGTATCAAGGGCATTTGTTGAAAGAAATGAACTACCGGTAGAAACTATTGGGTGTCCTATAAAAGTAAGTTCTCCTGGAGGAGAAATGATAGTGAATTCAAGATGTCATGATCTAGTCATAGAGTTTGGGAAGTATAAGTTTCCCGTTAACCTGATAATCCTAAACTCCCAAGGATTGGATGTCATTTTGGGAATGGACTGGATGACTAAGCACAAGGGAGTATTAGATTGTGCCAACCATACTGTCTCTCTCACAACTCCATAAAACAAAAGGATTAGATTCAAAACCAACTTTGAATCGAAAAGGAGTAAGCTAAATTCTCTTAAGGGGGTTAGCATGGACAGTGTGCCAATTGTGAGTGAATATCCAGATGTTTTTCCGGAAGAATTGCCGGGAATGCCACCAGATAGAGATGTGGAGTTTCTTATTGATTTGCTACCAGGATCTGGACCAATAGCAAAGAGACCATACAAAATGTCAGTGGATGAGCTGAAAGAACTCAAGAAGCAACTTGGAGAACAGTTGCAGAAAGGTTTTATCCAACCAAGTTCTTCATCTTGGGGAGCACCAGTTTTGTTTGTGGAAAAGAAAGATAGAAGTCAAAGGTTATGCATAGATTACCGTTCCCTCAATGAGGTGACTATCAAGAACAAATACCCTTTGCCTAGAATCAATGACTTGTTTGATCAGTTAGAAGGAGCCTGTGTGTTCTCAAAGATTGATCTCCGGTCAGGTTATTTCCAGCTCAAGATAAGAGAACAAGACATACCTAAGACAGCTTTCACCACTAGGTATGGATTGTATGAGTATACCGTGATGCCATTTGGTTTGACCAATGAACCAACTTATTTCATGAATATGATGAACAAGGTGTTCATGGAGTTCCTTGACAAGTTTGTTGTCGTGTTCATCGATGACATTCTAATCTACTCCAAGAGCAAAGAAGAGCATGAAGGACATTTACGTTTGATACTTGAGAAGATTAGAGAGCATAAGCTATATGCCAAGTTCAGCAAGTGTGAGTTTTGGTTGAATGAAGTTGGATTTCTTGGACACGTCGTGTCAGGAGATGGTGTAGCAGTTGATCCTGCTAAAGTTTCAGTTGTAACTGAATGGGAATCTAATAAGTCAGTGAAAGAGGTTCGTAGTTTCCTTGGCTTGGCAGGATACTACAGAAGGTTCATTGAGAACTTTTCCAAAATAGCCAAGCCAATGACAGAATTGCTAAAGAAAGACAAGAAATTTGCTTGGATTGAAGGATGTGAACTCAGTTTCCAAGAGTTGAAGAAGAGACTAGTGACAGCACCAGTCTTATGTCTGCTAGATTTGGAGAAGGATTTCCAAGTGTATTGTGATGCATCTCATCATGGATTAGGTGCAGTACTTATGCAAGAAGGGAAAGTTGTGGCTTATGCCTCGAGACAACTCAAAACTCATGAAGTAAATTACCCTACTCATGATTTAGAGTTAGACTCTGTTGTCCATGCACTCAAAACATGGAGACACTATCTTTTGGGAAAGAGATGTGAAGTGTTCACGGATCACAAAAGTTTGAATTATATCTTCACCCAGAAAGAGATTAACATGAGACAAAGAAGATGGCTGGAACTCATCAAGGACTATGACTTGAGTTTGCAATACCACCCCGGTAAAGCAAATGTTGTAGCAGATGCTCTAAGCCGTAAGGTTTTTGTGAATGGCCTTACTAAGGGAGAATTGCCAGATGATCTGTGTGCCCAATTTAGAGATCTCAGATTGGAGATTGTGCCTGAGGGACATCTCATGTCTTTGGATGTTCAACCCACTTTGTTGGACAAGATCAAAGAAGCCTAGAAGACAGATAAGGAAATTGAAGAGATTAAGGAAAAGATTGGCAAGGGAAAAGCCAAAGGATTCCATGAAGATGAACAGGGTACTTTATGGTATGGGAAACGTATCTGTGTTCCACAAGATCCGGAACTTCGGAAACTGATATTACAAGAAGCCCACAACTCACCATATTCCATTCATCCGGGTAAAACCAAAATGTACATGGATATGAAGGAAAGATTTTGGTGGAATAATCTCAAGAAGGACATCGCCGAACATATTGCTTTGTGTGATGTATGTAGTAGAGTGAAAGCGGAACATCAGAAACCAGCAGGATTGTTACAACCACTACCTATTCCTGATTGGAAGTGGGACAAGATTGGCATGGATTTCATCACTGGATTGCCGAGGACCAGGTCAGGATATGATTATATTTGGGTAGTAGTGGATCGCTTGACTAAAGTGGCTCATTTCATACCCGTGAAGACAACTTACACAAGAGCTAAGTTAGCCAAGATCTATATGAGTAGAATTGTATGTCTACATGGAGTACCCAAGAGTATTGTGTCTGATAGGGGAACTCAATTCACTTCTCATTTTTGGAGGCAATTACATGAGTCATTGGGAACGAGGTTGGAATTCAGCACTGATTTTCACCCTCAAACTGATGGACAGATAGAAAGGACCAATCAAATTCTTGAAGATATGTTGAGAGCATGTGCTCTAGACTATGGGGCCAGTTGGGATGAAAGTCTGCCTTATGCAGAATTCTCTTACAATAACAGCTATCAAGCCAGTATTGAGATGGCACCATTTGAGTTTCTCTATGGGAGAAACTGTACCACCCCATTGCTATGGAATGGTGTGGGAGAAAGAAGTTTGTTCGGACCAGAACTAATCAAAGAGGCTGAAGAGAAAGTCAAGCTAGTTAAGGACAGATTGAAGATAGCACAGTCCCGACAGAAGAGCTACGCAGATCCTAAGCTTAGAGAAGTCACCTATGAAGTGGGTGATAGAGCTTATCTTAGAGTGTCACCACTACGTGGAGTGAAGAGGTTTGGTGTCAAAGGTAAATTGGCCCCAAGATATGTTGGACCATTCAAGATTCCGAGTCGTAAAGGAGAAGTAGCTTATGAGATTGAATTGCTAGAATCACTATCTTCTATTCATAATGTGTTTCATGTGAGTCAGCTTAAGAAATGCCATCCAGAAATGGAAGAGACTTCTTTGAAGGATACCATACCTTTGGAGGAGGTTCAATTGGAAAGTGATCTCACTTATGAAGAGAAACCTATCAAGATTCTTGAGACTGCAGAAAGAGTTACTCGGACTAAGACTATCAAATTCTGCAAAGTTCAATGGAACCATCATTCCGAAGAAGAAGCAACATGGGAAAGAGAAGATGACCTTCGGAAAGACCACCCTCACCTATTTGATAGCCAACCCGAATCTCGAGGGCGAGATTCACCTTAAGGGGGTTAGATTTGTAACATCCCTAAAATCATGTTTCAAAACTCATGCATATCATCCATGCATCCATGATCATTTAGGGTTCCTTTTCAAAACCATTTCATAAACAGGAGCATCTGATGCTCATTATTTTATGTAAGTATGCTATGGCCTTATTGTTACCCTCTAATGAGAAAGGTACTTATTTTAATTAGTAATGTTTTAAGTTCAAACTTAAGTGTTGTTTCTAAAGTTTGGTCAAGGTTTCAAAACAAATTATGATTTATAAACCAATCCTTTACTATTTATAAATAATTAACTAAAGCTTGTTTTAAATTCTTTTTCAAAACTCAAGTTGATTTTAAGTGTGAACAGTTGTGTTACACATCCCAGGAGGCAAGAATCAACAAACTTTAGTGTGGGGAAAATTTCATTTAAAACAGATTTTATATGATCTTTCAAATTCAAACAGAAATTCGAATCAGAAAAATAAAAAAGTGAAAGGTAGAAAAAAATAAAGCAAACAGTCTAATCTAGCTCAACCCAGCCAGATAGCCCATTTAGCCCAACAGTCTCTCCCGCGGGGAAAGCGTTTCGCACCAGTTGTTCGACCAGCCCCCTCACTGACGTCTGGCCCCCACCTCCTCTCTTTTTCTCTCGCTGACAACAATGGCCCACGCGTCAGTCATTGTCTCCACCCAGCGACCAGTTCCTTCCCCCTAATTCCTCCGGTCGTTTCCTATTTGATTTCGCGGATTCAATTCCCGTTGAATGTTTGAGTAAATCCCGCCCCCATCCACGCCTACTTAAGCACCATGCTTCCCTTCTGGTTTTCCCCCAAACCTCACCCCACCAGAGCCACCAGGCTGCTCGGAATCTTATCGGGACACCCCTCTGCTCCGACGAGCTCGTCGTCGAATTCCGGTAAGCCCCGCATTCCCCTCGGCCTATGGTTCAGACTAGCTTATTCTACATCCCGTATGCACCTACTGACACCCTCTGCTTGCTCGCGCATGCTCCAGAAGCTCGACTCCGACCTCGCCTACTCGCTGTAGCCGTTTGCCTCTTCTCCGATGACCATCTGTGGTAAAAACCGACCGCCCCTCTCCTCCTCGTGGACACAAGCATAATCAGGACCATCGTACGCATCTAATGGACTATTTATCTTGCCTTTTGGAGCCCTGCAGCGTCACCAACGTCGTCCGCCCGAGCACACCGTCGCCAGGAACTTCCCCGATGAGCAATCCACGACGACCCCGAGCGCCCCTTCGTCAACTGAGGCATCGTTGAGCATCAGCACGTCGCGACAACCTCGGTGAGCCTTGCCTCTACCCTTTTTGCTTCCTGTATCGCCGGCTCCGCCGCTGACTGACCACGCCGCCGCCAGCGGCCGCCGCTAGCGCCGCTCGTTTTGAGTCAATCGTTTTGGGCCGTTAGATTTAGATCTGAGCGTCACGATAGATTCTTAAACGAAGAGGTAAGTTTTGTTCTGTGCCGTGTGATGCGAATTAGATCCAACGGCTGTCCTTTGTCGATCCGCACGAACCGTTATCACCCAATAGGAAGCAGCCACGTGGCCTGTCTGTTTAATAAAAACCAGAATTTAGATCTATTAGATGTTTAAACTTGAATAATTCATAACTTTTGATTCCCACGTCCAAATTTGACAAATTTTATATCAATGGAATCAGGAGAGAAAATAATTTCCATTTATGAAATGTGTTTAATGTTTTGCTTATATTAAAATGATTGTTTTCACAGAATCATTTGTAGGCATAATTTGGGTATAGAAATTATTTGAAAAATGTTTTATTGCTCAAATAAAGTTTGTTTGGACAGTTTTGAACTTGTTTAAAATTCAGTACTGTGCACATGTCTTGTTGAGTGTAGAAAATCATCACATGGCATTTTGCATGCATCCATATATTTTGTATGTAGATTTTGGTGCAAATAGTGATTGTGATTGTGAGGATTGTTGCTACTCTCCAAACTACCAAGGCAAGTGGTTCTTCATGACTTTATACCTATGTTTTTCAACTATGCATTAGAAATATTTTGCTAGTCTTGCGTCAGTATTTTGATCTATATGCTATGCTTGGGAAATCCTAGTAGTTGTAGAATTGCTAGATATTTCTAAGTTAAGATTCTTATCAATGCCATGCTTAGCCTAGCTAGTAGCAACCAAGGGTGGTTATATATTCATGCTATAAGAAAATATTTCTAAGTCTTTGGACTTGTGTTTTGTGTCATAAAACAACTGGGTGGAATGGAAGGAATGGTTTGTGTTGAGTGGTTACACAAGGCCCATTTCTATGGTTTACCTTGTGTATCTCACTTGTGGAAAGCCACCCAGGAACAAAGGGATTTGAGATGCCATATGTTAAGAAGCTTCTAGTGCAGCCACTCGGCAATATGGGCTCTGCCTGGATCACATAGGTTGCAATAACTTATCCATTTGGACAGTTGGTGGTAGTGGGATGATAGGTTGGAACGCATCCATTTGGTGTAAGGGAAGGCTTCTGAAAGGTCCTGTCTTGGTGAAAATCAAGTCTTGTGGGTAAAGTGCACAACCTCTGCAGATGGAAGAAATCTAAGTACTTAGCCATGTCCCTGGTATTGGACAACTTGAGCATCAAGACATGGAAGCTATCAAGAATCTCCTCATCCCAATTTCTAAGTAAAAACTTGTGGTTGAACAAGGGTGAAGGTTCCCCAATGTCTATTGGTGGTTCCTTGGGAAAGATTTTGTCAAAGGAAAACTTAGTGTTTTCAACTAATAGGAAGAACCTATTTTGAGCAAAGCAAGCCTAAGCTACACTTAGCCAAATGCATATAGTATCTAGTTGCCAATATTATTCTAAGGTATCACTTGCCAATACTATTCCAATGTATTGACCCACTGTGGCTGTAACTTGTGATGTTGCAGGTTATTCTGATGGTGATTAGGGGTTATGAGTCTACACTCAACATGCTTGCCTGTGGCACATGAAGATGAAGAATCATTTATCTTATTACATATTTTAACTCTTGTACTAGGCCTGTGGCCATGGAGTTTGTAAAAGACTATGTTTGTCTCTAGAATGACTTGTAATAATGACCTTTGTTTCTGTGTACTTCATCTTAAACTATGGATGCTAGCATTGATCCAGGGACTAGCATTGCAATCACAAGGATCTTTTCCTTTATAAAGGAGGGATCTTGCATCCATACATGAAAGCACAAAGGGGGAGATACAACCATCTAGCTACTACATGGACCCATAGTCCGAGGTGGAACTACTGATGAATCATACAGAGAGAAGGCCTCCGGGATGATGTCCCCTCCGGCAGGGTGCCGGGAAGAACTTCAGATCCCCCGATCTAGGGACGATGGTGGCGGCGGCTACAGATGGTTTCGTGGATATTTGATCGTGTGTCTACGGTTTCTGTATCGGGGGCTTCTTATAGGCGAATGGGGAGGACGAGGAGGTGGCCATAGGGGCCACACCCCTCCCAGGCGCGGGCCCACCCCTGGCCACGCCTAGGGGGGGTCTGGATGCCCTGGCACGCCTCTCCGTCTCCCCTCTAGACTTCTTTTTCTCCACGGAAAGTTATTGACTTTGATGTTTGTTCCGTCCAATTCCGAGAATATTTCCTTACTAGCTTTTCTGGAACCAAAAACAGTAGAAAACAGATAACTGGCACTGTGGCAACTTGTTAATAGGTTAGTACCAGACAACATGTAAAAATCACCTCAAAGTGTAGACAAAGCAAAGCAAAATAGTTACTAACAAGCATGGAACATCAAAAATTATAGATACGTTTCCGACGTATCACCATCCAAGATCTGCTTCCCCGCAACCACAACACCCTCAGTGACCTAGACGTCACCTGAACGGTACCGACGATGCTGAGATTCCTCTCCGACTAAGGTAACCAAATCTTGAACCATTTTTTTCTCACCAGTATAGCAGGTTCTATCCTATCGCAGTGAACTCCATTTTTGTAATTGTGCTAGTACATACAAGTCACTCGGCATGCATGTTCTTTGTGCTACATACAAGTTCACTAGACATGTTTATTTCGCTACTCTACAAATTTCAAATCTTGCAATGTTTGTTATTTTGTCATGCACATGTTCTTAGCTACTCCCTACAAAAGTAATTGTCTTCTATTGTGTAGTTCTTGTAAAATTTAAAATCAGTGGAAAATATGAATGTGGATTCCCTCCTCCATAGTTACTCAATCTATCTGGTTCTTCCTAAGCTAAGTTCCTGCTATTATTTTCCCATGGCATCATTATTCTATCATGTAGTACCTGTTTAAACTCATCGTACTAGTTTAATTATAATTTTCTTGTTGCCATCTAGATCTTTAAAACCTGCAATACTGACTATTTTATTTTTATTTGCATAGAGCTCAAAAAGGGAACACTGAAGATGTTGGTTTGCATAGCCTCTTCAATAGGTTCACAAGTGATGCCATTATTTCCTTATCTGCTGCTGGTTCATCTTAACAATGACATAACTATCCTATACTCCGTAGTTCATTTGTGGTTTGTGTGACACCCCCGGGTTCAGGGATAAACAAATCCCAGACCTCCATATGACATAATCTTAACCTTGAGCTCGAGGATATCCGGTGAAGAATCGATCACACAGCAGTGACCCTACGACACAAAAATTATTCCAGCAAGCTCATAACTGAGAAGAGAACCAAATTATTACAAGCATAGATCACTGACCACAAACATCAAACAACAGAAGGCAAATTATGCTATTAAGTATAGCAAACTTAACAAATGGCTTAAGAGGCCTAAAGCATAACGATGACGTCCCAGCCCATAGATTTCCGTATGCCGACCGGGAACCCCAAGCTACTCGTCGATGTCGATGTAGTACCAAACTGATCTTCAAGGAACACTTACTCTGCCAAAAGTATCAACAAATAAAGGGTGAGTACAGGGTGTACTCCGCAAGACTTATGGCTGGTGGAGTTGTTTTTCATAAAGCCATCTTTGTTTCTAAAATAAGAGAGAGAAGAATCTCTTCTAATCAGAGTATTTTAAAAGGGGATAAGAGAGCGACATCTCCAAAGTATTGATCGTCATCTTTTGATATCCACCGAATCATCATCATCTGAACCCTTTCTAGGATCACCCCCTCATACCCATGAGGAAGAATCCTTAAGCACACTTTGATCTGCCAAGTTTTACGATCAGGTTCTAGTTCTCTATAATCTTGAGTCCGGTCACCAAGTCGTTCATAACCGTGAACACGACTTTTCGAAAAGATTTAACCCTGCAGGGGTGTACAACTTTACCCACACGTACTAACCTTCTCTTAATGCCACTAGATAAGCCCTCTTCCTTGGAAGGCCGGTAGAGGGTGGTTAGACACGACCTTTACCTTGCTTTCGCCGAGACCATGAGTCACGCAATAAGTATGGTTCCGCCATAACGGGTCAAATCCGGATGCCGGTAATTAAAGATATGAGGCGAGGTTGGTTTACCAGGGGCTCCATCGACCCCAAGCAACCTCGGCCACGCTTACCTACCTGTTATGAATGCACCTTCACCCGACAAATCTTTCAAAAGGTTTTCTATGCATATGTTGAATGGAACGCCCGAACTATGTGAACCATGGAATCTACTAGGCAAGTTAGTCGCTCGTGAGGTTTTCCAGGCCCCGTGTGGTTGTACGCTCGTCTTGGTTCCAAAGGCAAGAACTCAGGTCCTAGTGGTGGCGAGCATGGGACTAGAAAAACCACATCCCACCATGGCCTCCCATACAAGCCTTAGCATGTTTAACTCATATCACCTCTGATATCATCTCACCACGATCTCCTGACATACTAGATTATCTGCATCTGATACATCATATGGATGGACCATACTCAACAGCTATGCATGGCTAAGCAGGACACATATAAAAACTCTAGCAGTGCACACAAGCCAAATTTAGTTATGCTGGGAGCAGTGGATCAGGTAATATAAGCTCAAAGGGAGTAATGCAACAGATAGGATACTCTATCTATCGATAAAAGACCACAGTAGAATCGTATGCAACATGGAAGGAATTGAAATGCTTTCGAAATCATAGGAGTATATCATGGTGGGGCTATGCCTGCCTTTTCCAGTTGATGACAGATAAGCAGATCTTCTGGAATCTTGTACTTGACTTGGTTACAGTTGGTCAAGTATTGTTCGTCGATCTTCGAACTTCGTGAAGGGAATATGCCCTAAGAGGCAACAATAAAGTGTTTATTATGTGTATTCCAAGTATATGATAGATGTTTATTTTGCATGCTATAATTGTATTAATATGGAAACATTAATACATGTGTGTTTAATAAACAAACAGAAAGTTCCTAGTTATGCCTCTCTCATAAACTAGCTCGTTGATTAACAAGATGATCAAGGTTTCCTGATCATGGACATTGGATGTTGTTAATAATGGGATCACAACATTAGTGTAATGGTGTCATGAACATTCATCCAAAGTATAGCATTACGATCAAAGTCATTGAGTTTATATTTCTATAACAACTTACAAAGTAATCCTAATCCTTAGACCTTGAGATCATGTCAATCACTAACACCGGAAGAGTTTCTTGATAACATCAAACGCCACACCGTAACAGGGTAATTATAAAGATGGGTTCAGTACTAATAAAGTGTTATGTTGAGGCCCATGGATCGAGAGTGGAATTTGTTCATCCCGATGACGAATAGATATACTCTGGGCCCTCTCGGTGATATCACATTGGTTAGCTTGCAAGCAAGTGATTTGATCACTAGAATGTTATATCACGGGAACGAGAAAAGAGTACATGTCAGTAACGAGACGAAACTAGGTATGGAGATACCGATGATCGAATCTCGGACATGTAATATATCGCGAAACAAAGGGATTAAGATACTAGCATAAAAGGTTTTGACGATCACACGAAAGTCATCGTAGAATGTGTGGGAGTCAGTATGGGTATCCAGATCCCGCTTCTGATTATTGATCCGAGAGGGGTCTCGACCATGTCCGCATTATTCACGAACCGTATGGTGACACACTTAAGAGACACTGACATCCAATTGGAGCAAAAGTTTTATGCCAGAAAGAATAACAAGCGCAGGAATTTATTTCACTAGATACCGAAACAGGTTTTCGGGTGAAATTGCAGAAAGTGTTTTTGCATGTGAAATAGAATTCTAGCAAGGGGTTATATGTGAATGTTTGTCATTAAAGTAATTGACAAAATTATGAATAAATAAAAGGAGTTTTATTTAATGAGAGTTTGCATTAAATTTGGTGGAAATTTAATAGCAATTTTGAGTGGGATTTTGAGTGGAGGGAAATGAAGAGGTTTTTGTGAGCGGAGTGTCCACCCACATGAATGAAGGAGTGGAGAGGGCAGCCCCCATGGCCGGCGGCCACCCCCTTGGGTGCCTCCCTCCTCCTATCAAAGGCACCCCTCTCCCTCTCTCTCACTCACACCTCCTCCTGAAGGATCTCTCGCCCCCTCTAGAATTTATCCCCCATGGTCTCGGACTAGCGAGATACATGTTCCCCGTGGCTATTCGGCAAGAAAAAGTTGTTCTTCCGCTACATCGCTGGAGCGAGGAGGCGGAGGTTGCTCGGTGCCTCGGTCGTGTGTGCGAGCACGGATGCGCTGCTGATTTGTGGCGCTAGGACTTCCTCTCGATCTTGAGATCGGCAAGAGATTGTCTACATCAACCACGAGTTTAAGTCGTTAAGCTTTGTCAGTCTTCAAGGGTATGTTCTCTACGGATATACATCCGCCCGTTGTTTGTATCTAGTAGATAGATCTTGGTACATAGTTGTTCCCATCGTAGGAAATTTTTTGTTTTCTATGTCGCGAACCCTACACTTCGACGGTGTTGACCTCTGGCTTCGATCTCGATATCGATCTCGTATTCTACCAGGAAGAACCAAACACTGGAAAGAGAGGGAAACAATCAACACATGGCATCAATGCAATGCTCAAGCAATGATTATGACATGACAAGTTAAATTGTATTGAAATATAACCCTAAGGCATGCTCGACAACTTAATCGGGGTTCCGAGGGGTGAAAACCCTAACTCGGGGAAACTCCGGAGGCATATAAGAGGATTACTATGTTGTTCTAATTAAACTTGTCATTTAAGTTCCTTAACAATGCATTATTATAGATCTATTAGATACTTCTTATTTTTCAGAACATTTTGATATATTATTTGTATTTTTCTGATAAACAGATAATTAGTTATTGAATTTATAAGATTATATCAATTTTAGAAATTGTTAAACAATTTTAAAATGGATTTACTCCGTCATTATGACGTCAGCACAGGGTCAGGGTATTTTCTCACCGGGTCTGGCTCTATCCAGAGAGTCTGACGGGTGGGGCCTGGGCCACGTAGGCACCACGTGGACGCCACGCAGGAGCCACGTCGGCTCGCCGGCCAACGGGCCAGACGACAGTGGCAGACGGTGGAGGAGGGCGCGCGGGACTACGAAACTTAGTGCTAGAACGAGCTCGTCGAGGCACACCTAAACCTGGCGGCGCCGCTCCTATTTAGTCACCGGAGACGCAACTAAGGCGAGCGGAGGCGACAGAGCTTGTAGGTGGTTGCGGCTACTGCGCTATAGAACGGGAGAGGGCGAACGGAGGGGCGCCTGAGCACCAGGAGCTCACCCTGAATGCGTGAGGATGGTCAGAGAGGGTGTGTGGGGTCTAGGTTGAACGGATCGATGCCGGCAAGCTTAATCGGGGTCGAGGAAGACGACACCGGTGGCGGCGATTAGAAGCGCGAGGCCTCGATTCCTTCGGCCAGGTGACCAAGTCCATCATGGCGGAGCTTCTAGGCATCTCTACGAGGAAGGAGGAGGCCGGGAACGGTGGGGCGATGCGGCGGCCATGAGGCTAGGGTTCGGGCCAAAGAGGGAAAAACACCCCCTTGTGAACACGTCCTTAGCCTCCCCGGCAACGGCGCCCGAAAAGTCTTGATGGTGCTTGACAGGTTAACATGGAGTACTTCGTTGGTAACCCCAAGAGCAAGGTGTGAAGAGCACAACAACAAGTTTTCCCTCAGTTGAGACAGAGGTTATCGAACCAGTAGGAGGAAGGAAACATCCCAAAGGTGTTGCAAGCAACGTGGAAACCTGCACAACACAAACTCAAGACTTTGTCCCAACGAATCAGTGAGGTTGTCAAGCTCACCAGTTTTCTGTAACAAAGGATTAACTGTATGGTGTGGAAGGTAATGGTGGTTTGCAGCAAGTAAACAGTAACAGTGGAAGATGTATCAATGGTAAATATTGGACCGGGGTCCATAGTTCACTAGAGGTGCTCTCCTTAGATAAACAACATGGCATGAAGGGTAAACAAATTACAGCAGGGAAATTGATAGGAACTAAGCAAGGCATAACAATGCAATACTAGTCAGAAAGATCCTATGAGATTTGATTGGGCAATACAACAAGATACATAGACCACCATCCAACTGCATCTATAACTAGAAGTCCACCTTTAGGTTATCATCCGAACCCCCTCCAGTATTAAGTTGCAAGCAACAGACAACCGTTTTAAGCAAAGTGTGTAAGGTAAACAGTCCACTTGCTCCATGAACAAGAGACCGTTGTTTTCTCCCTAGTGGCAACAACACATCTACAACCGAAGAGATTACTGTCACTTCCCTTGGAAACTAGAGGCATGAACCCACTATCGAGCATAAATACCCCATCTTGGAGTCACTAGCAACTACCCGGCCAAGATAGCTACTAACAACGGAGAGCATGCATGATCACAAACAACACATACATGATAGAATCATATAGATAAAACCATTAACCAAACTGACATAATAATCTCAATATCCATCAGATCCCCGCAAACACAAAATGCATGATTACGAATATATTAGATCTTGATCATGAACGGAGCTCACAAGATCTATACATGAAAGCACAAGGAGGAGATACAACCATCTAGCTACTACATGGACCCATAGTCCAAGGTGGAACTACTCGCACTTCATACCGGAGAAGAAGGCCTACAGGATGATTTCCCCTCCGGCAGGGTGCCGGGAAGAACTTCAGATCCCCCTGATCTAGGGATGATGGTGGCGGCAGCTACAGACGGTTTAGTGGAATATTTATCGGGTACTTAGGGTTTCTGCATCGGGGGCTTCTTATAGGCAAAGAGGCAAGGCTGGGAGGCGGCTAGAGGGGCCACACCCTGCCTAGGCGCGGCCAGGGATGGCCCGCCCTAGGGGGTCTGGATGCCCTCTGGTGCCTCTCCGTCTCATACTCTGGCTTCGTGTTCCCCACGGTAAAATATTTACTTTGGCTTTTGTCCCGTACAATTCCGAGAATATTGATTTTCTGCCTTTCTGGAACCAAAAACAGAAGAAAATAGGCAACTGGCACTGTGGCAACTTGTTAATAGGTTAGTTCCAGAAAACATATAAAAACACCTCAAAGTGTAGACAAAGCAAATCAAAGTAGATACTAAACAAGCATGGAACATAAAAAATTATAGATACGTTTCTGACATATCAAGATACTGTTGCTACAGAAATTATAATTGAGAAACTTGAATTTATAGAGCAGGGCATGCAAAATAACCATATTTAGTGCCTTAAAACTTCCCATCTAATACTACATCTAATCCAAAAAGTAAGTCATATAATTTTTTCATAAGTTAGTCAACACAAAATTCGACCAAGTTTGTAGAACATACCAGGAATATCTACCATGCCAAACCAATACCATTTGATACATTGGGACTTGTATTTTAATAGTCACAAATGCCACACATTAACCATTAATATATTTTTCTATCTTTCTGGTCAAAGTCATCATTGTTTGACTTTAAAAAGTATAGGCCTTCTTTTATGGAACGAATGTAGTACATAATAGGAGGCAACTACTATCGGAGCTTGATTGAAATGAGATAGAAATAATAATGGCATACCGTGTAGAGGGAATGCAAAACTAACAAGTTCAATGACATAAAATTTGCGATGAATTACATAAATTCTGAACTTGTACATAAGGGAATGTTAACCTACATGTTCAGTGGCTTAAAAATACCAATGAAATCCAAAATTACATGGAATCAGTGTTGTAGCAACGGACAAAGCAAATTATGATGAAATAACTTGCGAACTTGTAGAACACGTAGGCAGCTTTAGATGTTCAGTGAATTAACATTTCCCATAAACTGCATAACAACAATGAGCTCCAATGGTGCTAATTTTGTACTACCAAAATTGTTTATATATTAAGAGTAATTGTTGGTCAAAGGAAAATACGTAAAACAAAGACGCCTTTATTCCTTGAAACAGAGGGAGTAGTTTAATGCCTGGATTTAACATAGACTACACCGGATTTATTTAGGGAGAGTCGGATATTAATTAAGCTAGTATTGAGGTAGGAATTTACCACCAATATAGAAATGCAGTTCACTGTCACAGGCTTATACCTACTATATTGAAATGGACAAACAGATCTGGTTTACCTAGGTCACGACATCGTCTACACATACACGACATCTTTGCGGGTCATGTCAAGGACGCCGAGTGTGCCCGGTAGTGGTGAGCCACTATAAAGCAGAAGGATCACGTCGGTGTTGGTGAAGCAGATCTATGGAGGTTGTTGATGGGTCTGGCTTGCTTGACAAGATGGCCGCTAGAGGAGATCCGGTGTAGTGCACGACATCATCGGTGAAGCAGATCTGTTATGACCGATTATGGACTCGAGGCTTTGCTCAAGAGCACCGGTGAAGCAGATCTGGTGTAGTGGACGGTTGAGTCCGTGAAGCAGATCGAATGCAGTGCACACCGGCATAGGTGAAGCAGGTCAGGTGTTGTGGACCAGGGAGTCAGCGAACTAGGTTCCATAAGGAGGACGTCGTTTGATCCTGTAGACTGGTGAGGAGTATGTGGTATCGAGGTATGACGTGTTGGCCGGCAAAGTGCGGTGGTGTAAAAGCCACAGGTAGGATAGGCGGTTTCGGGTGGCGTGTGGGCTGATGAAGTGCGGCGGGGATGTTCCGGTGCAGTAGTGCAGGAGCTTCAGGTGATACAGGCGGTTGGGTGGCATAAGTGCGGCATCCGGCGAGCCGAAGCCGACGATCTCGTGCGCCCCTTGCTCACTGGTGAGTGTTTCCGCGATCCTTGAACCCGTGTGCATCTTCCTGACGCGTTGCTTTGCTCACTTGCATTCCAGAGACTCGCCTCCGATGAAGTTGTGCATGACCCGACGACAGCAACATCTCCGGCGAGCAATCCTCGATGCCACCGTGCGCCCCCTGCCCAACGACGAGTACCTTGAGCTTCCTCACGCCTCAGCGAATCTGGTGAGCGTCTTCCCCTTCTTCCTTGCTTCCTATTCTGCCAGAACCGACGCTAGCAGAGCCGCGCCGCCGCTGTCCACCGTCGTCGCGCCGCCATCTGTGGTCATTTTGTTCTGGAGCGTTGGATCTTTATCTGTTGGCTAGGATAGAATAACTAATCGAAGCGGTAAGATTGATTTTGTACCGTGCGATGCAACTTAGATCTAACGGCCAGTAACGATTTATCCATGCGAAACGGTATGCACCAGTAAGATTTAGCCACGTGTCTTGTATTCTGTTTTAAAAACAGAAACTATCCTATTAGATGTTTAGATTTGAAAAATTCATAACTTTAAATCCACACGTCCAAATTTTGCAAATTTTATACCACTGGATTCAGAAAATGAAACCTTTGCAACCATGCCCTTTGTTTAGTATTTTGATTCTGTAAAATTGGTTGTTTTTGCAGAAACATGTGTAGGCATATTTTGAGTATAAAATCTATTCTAAAAATGTTTTGAGGGTAAAATCTTTTGTAAATGGTTTGTTTTGAACCTACTGTCCATAAAAACTAACTTTTAGATTTAAAAGTATATTTTGTGATGCTAAGGAATAAATATTTGAATAAAAGCATTCCTAGTTAAATAAAAATGTTGATTATGTTTTAAAAATGCTTTTGGAGTAAAACCTTTGGAAAATGATTTGATTTAAACTCTCTGACCCTAAACACCAAGTTTTGGAATTTAAAAATGTATCTGTTGAACCCTATAAAATTATTACTTTGCTTAAAGTCATTTCCAACAAAATAAAATATTGGTTTGATATAAAAATGGTTTTTAGGTGAAACCTTTTGCAAATGGTTTAATATTAAACACTTGACCTTAAAACACTAACATTTGTGTTTAAAAATATATTTGTCAAACACTATAAATTATTACTTTGATTTAAATCATTTCTAGCAAAATAAAAATGATTTAAATGGCCATTTTCACTAACTTGATTTAAAATGGTTTTGCCACCTTTATAAATGACCAATAGGCGTTTTAAAAATGTTTATTATGTTATGTGGTGAATTGTTTGAATGCTAGTTGAATTTGTGCCTTGATTGAATTGTAGTGAAATTTGAAGAGTGTGACTATTGCAAGATCCAGGAGTGAACTTATATTCTCTACCAAAAAGGCAAGTGGTGCTTCATACTTTTGTCCCATTATTTTCACTATGCATTAGTGATATGTTTTGAGTAGGACTTGCATGGAATTTTTACTAATTGTGCTATGCCATGGGAAATTCTAGTAGATGATGCCTTAGTAGAATTTTCCCTAAGTTAAGATCCCTACTACTATCATGCTTAGCTTAGCTAGTAGAAAACAAGGGTGGATTATATTCATGCTATGAAATATTTCTAAGTCAATGACTTGTGTTTTGTTTAATAAAACAACTACGTGAATGAATCACCTGGGTGGAATGGGACTTGTATGGATTATGTTGAGTGGTTACACAGGGCCCCATATTTATGGCCTACCCTAGTGTATCTCACTTGTGGAATGCCACCCAGGAACAAAGAGATTTGAGATGTCAAATGTTGAGAAGCTTCAAGTGCAGCCACATGGCAATATGGGTTCTGCCTGGATCATATAGGTTGCAATAACTTAGCGGGATGGACAGTTGGTGGTAGGGGGTGATAGGTTTGGAGCGCGTCCATTTTGGTCTAGGGGCAGGCTTCTGATAGATCTTGTCTCGATGCATGTCGGGTCTTGTGGGGAAAGTGCACCACCTCTCGAGAGAGTAAAATATAAGTACTTAGCCATCTCCCCGGCAATGGACAATTTGAGCATCAAGACATGGAAGCTATCAAGGATCTCCTCATCCCAATTTGTAAGTTAAAAACTTGTGGTTGAACAAGGGTTGAAGGATCACCAATTTCTATTGGTAGATGCCTTGGGTGATTTTGACAAACAAAACTTAGTTTTTTCAACTTATAAGGAAAACCTATTTTGAGCAAAGCAAGCCTAAGCTCCACTTAGCCAAATGCATATAGATGATAGACTCCACTATACTACCATAGTATCACTTGCCAATACAATTCAAATGTATTGACCCTTGTGGCTGTAACTTATTATGTTGCAGGTTTGTTTGATGTTAGTAAAGTGTGTTGATTAGGATTACAAGTCTACAACCAACATGATTGCCTGTGGCACTTTGAAGATGAAGGACTCCATACTATATGGATATTTCTGCTGCATTGAAATAAGATAGCCAAATGAGCTATGTAAGATGTAATGAATTATTTTATTCCTGGTTATAAAGTTGTGTTATGACCTTTGTTTCTTGATATTACATCTTAAACTGTGGATGCTAGCTATTGATTCAGGGACTAGCATTGCAATCACAGGGATCTCTACCTTATTAAATTGTGGGACCTCTACACTAAAGAAGCTAAAAAGGTCTTGTAACATCCCAAAAAAAATACTAAGCTTGGATCATCAAACACTAATCATCAACATTTAGGGTTAACAAAAACTTTGCTAAATAAAATTATGAAGGCATGCATTTGTGTATGCATGGATTTTGAAATTCTTTGGAACCACCTTGTTTGATTGTTTCATTGCTTGTAAAATGTTTCTTAGGTGAAATAAACATAATCTAAAACATTTCCCACACTTTTCATAAAGACAAGTAAATCAAAACAAATATATTAAGGGAATGGTCATTTTGACCAATTTAACTCCCATGCCTACTTTGGCTGTCTCAAACTTTCAAAACCTAACAGAAACTTTTCTGGATCTTTGCACCCCTTGAATGTACTCATAACAAAGTATCAAGGCCCACTTTGTGATCATCCAGAAACTTTCAAATGCATAGTTTAAATGACAATTCAAAATTAAATCTATATCATATGGGAAGATCCCACTTTTTCAAAAACCACTCAAACAAGCTCAACTTTCAAAACCCAAGCATCTGCAGACTCACCAGCACCAACCTAGCACACCCACCAAAAATCTTTTCAAAATTCAAAACTTGAGTTCTTGCGGCCATTTCATCAAACAGGTTGCAGACACAAATCAAACAAAATCTAAACACTATAGTGAGCAGTAATTGGAGCCTAACTTGTTCCCTCTTCAGCTCACAACCATCTCATTAGATCATCTAGCAAGCTAAACTAAGAACTAGCACCACTGTAAGCTTGGCATTGTCATCAATGGTGAACAGCCGAAGCTAACCATGCCACCCCAGTGGAGACAGCAAGCTAGGAGGAGAAACAAGCCTAGCCAGCATGTCTAGGAGCAAGCCAACACCCCACCGCCACTCTCTGTCCACCGCTCGAGCGTTGCCAGCCACTGGACCACGCGCAAGAACCATGCCAACCTCGCCAGCAGCCATGCCGAGAGCACGCCACGGATCACAATCGCCGTCGCCAAGGCATACTTGATCACCACCGTCCAAAGAACCCCGCAGACACGCTGTCGCCGCGCCATGACCACGCTTGTCAGGCGCCATTAAAATCTCCGCGGGCACGCGCAAAGCACCGCCGCATTTCGACCAAGCCGCACCGCCCCACGCCTCGAAACCATGTCGTTGAGCATCGCCAGAGCACCGCACCGCCCCTACCTTCGCCCATGCCGATAGCCGCTCATTCGACGAAGCTCACCATGCGCCCCGTCGGTCCCTCGCCGACTATAAATAGAGGCCACCCCAAATGAATTCTTCACACCATTCTACTCCTCTCATCACTGATCGTGCCACACTGTTCCTGGAGCAAGGCGAGCACCACCTCGTCGGAATTTCACCGGAGCCCACCGCCTCTGGAGAAGAAGGGAGCCAGCGATTGGAGCCGCCCCAGGAGAAGCCACCGGTACCAGGAGATTCGCCATCGTCGACTTCGTCGTTCGCCCGCCTCGCCGACCCTCGCCAGCACCCCGGTGAGCCCCCAGCAACCCCCACTTGCCGCATTAGGTTTCTGTCTCGCCGGCGTTGCTCAACGTCGACGATGACTCCCAGTCGTTGGATTAAAATCAGATCGAACGTCCCACGTTGCCCCGTACCTCTTCGCACCCCCCTGTGTCACTGACGAGTGGGGACACCCACTTAAACAGCCCGCGGGAGCGCTGCGCTTAGCAGGCCGGCCCAGTAACTTTTCCCGCGCAGCCCAGTTATTCAAATTAAACCTTTTTCTTTTTAATTCAAACACACTTCTGTACCCATTTTCAAAAATCAACCCAGGTCGATTCTGTGCACCAATTTGAACGAAACCAATTTTGTTGGAAAGGTCTGTGAATGCTGAATCCAAGCCCGTTGGATTCAAGTCATTTGGATCTGTAGATCATCCTTGGTAAAAATAACAAGGCAGAAGCTTTTCTGCCTTCAAACATTTTTCAAAGTTAAACCATAATAGCTTTTGAGTTGATTCCAACTCTCAAAAATAACATTTAACCATTCCTTTCAGAATATATAAAAATATATAGGGTTACTTAGAGAAATATTGTTCAAGTAATAAAAGAATACTACATAGGCATTTCTAGCCATTCTAGTTAATTAAAATAAAATGGTAAAACCTTATTAAATTGTGACACAACTTTAAATCACATTCCCATGAACTAAAATATGTGGAGATAACATGTGTCAACATGATCCCATGTTTGGTTTGGAGAATATTAAATCTTAAGTAGTTTTTCAATGAGTAGAAATTACTTTTCTAAAAATAGAAAGAATTAAACCAAACCCAAATCTTGTAATGTTAGTGATGATGCTAGATCATCTATAGGACCCTTGTGTGTGATGATTGCAAGTAGTTAAGTATTGTTTGGTGATTGTGTACCTCGTATTTATTTATAGACGTTAGTACCGACCAAGGATACGAGGAGGAAGGAGGATTCTACGAAGAAGAAGTCGAGGAGAACTTCAACCACTGCTCTGCACAAGGCAAGCCAGTAACCTTGCAAGCTAACCCTTGCAATTTAGCAAGCTTTATTAACTAAGTGAACCAATGCAAGCTAACCCTTGCAAGATACCCTACTGATGCCACAAACCACTACTTGTTACTATGCCCACTATATGCCTTAAGCATATGTGATCATATCCACTTGATAAACCAATCCTCGTTTTACTTACAAGCTTGATTAATTTTTTTCTTTATCAAAGCTAGTACTTAGAGCTTACTTAAGTGAATGGTAGATACTAGAAAGATATGTGAAGGTTGCATAAAGAGCATAAAATTTGGCCTAAGCTAGATAATCTTGATGTCATCCCAAGGCATGAGATTAAGCTTAGTTGAAACTCCACTAGTTTACCACCCCTCATTAGTACTCACCCCCACCTGTAGATGCTAGTGCTAAGCATAAAACTTGATCAACTTTAGATGGGAATACTTGGTGGAAAAAATGGTTATGACAACCTTGGAATGATGTATCATTCTATTGAAATGTTTTGGACATGTGTTTCCGAACACCTGATGA
This sequence comes from Avena insularis, assembly GCA_023614405.1. Lineage (NCBI taxonomy): Eukaryota > Viridiplantae > Streptophyta > Magnoliopsida > Poales > Poaceae > Avena > Avena insularis. Next base: position 101,710,978 of record CM042693.1, read on the forward strand.
TTTTGGTGATGAAAATGTTGAGGCATGAGCCTTAGCCCCTTTATAAAACTGATGGTTGTCTGGATGCGATACCATTCCAATTTTATCGTACAACCACAATACCCGAAGATTGGGTAGGGCTTGACTGGAAACTTATATACCTTAGTATTAGTTCCCTCAGGGCCAAGGTCTGAGCTGAGGCTACCTTGTGAAGATTGTCCACCTGTGTAGTACTCAAGATGACAGTTGGTCATGGTTGGGGGGCCAAACTCACAGGAGAGGTGCTTATACTAGGGCGTGTAATTGAAAGGTTAGGATTGATTATCCGCATACTGAGTATGGTGAATTCGGGATTTGTTCCTGACGGATGTATTGAATGTTGTGGTGAAAGTGTACAATCTCTGCAGAGTGTCAAACTATTCGAATAGCCGCGTCCGCGGTTATGGACAGTTGGAGTGGCCATACTATTCCCCCGTCAGACTTTTCAAAATGACTTGTGAAATGAATTGAGACTTTGACTTGACCACAACAAGGTTGTGATATGAAATACAAGTTTCCCTTTAGGTGTTATAAAACTTCAACTAGCATTAGTGCTTTCATAAAAAGTAGTAGAGATAAATCTGGCCTTTGCAAAACAACCCTAGAGCCTAGTGTCCTATTATCCAAAAACCCCTTTACCTGCTAGTACTAGTTTGCGAGTACTTAAAGAGTACTCATGGCTTTGTCCCTGGCTATTCCCATGGCCAGACTATGAAGAGGAGTACCTGGAAGATGGACCCCAGGAAGGTTACGACAACTAGGATCATCTCCCATCGTCAGCATTGCCTGTGACCCCGAAGATGGAGCTTCGCCTACGCTACCGTTATTATTACGTATTCCGCTGCTTGATGTTGTATTAAGAACTGGATCATGAGATCCCTATTTGTGTAAGAACTTAAGTACCGTTTATAATGGATGATGTACTATGTTATCCAATTCTGTTATGTCTCGCAAAAATGGTAATCTTCGGATTGCGATGTATGTGTAACAGGCATCTGGGATTAAAAATCCGGGTGTTGACAAGTTGGTATCAGAGCCATCCTGACCATAGGAGACCCTAGTTAGACTGGACGTTTGAACCAAAAACTTAGTTTCAAAACCAAAGAAAACAAATATTTACAAAAACTTATTCTCATTCTTATCTCTTTGATTCTTTCATAAAAATTCATGTTCCTCAAAAACTCTTGCAAAATACATAAAATTTTGGCACACTTGATCACTATGCTAATCTACTCATCCTCTATTCTTATAGATGGACGTGAAGTACAGAAAGTTTTATTAGATGGGGAATGGAGGAGACCTTATCTTTGAGAGGGATTTGGACCAGCTTTCAGAACTTCTGGAGCGTCCGCACCCCGAGTTCTTCGGAGCTCAGCTCAATGATCAAGGAGGAGAAGATCTGCAGTGGCTAATTGTTGCAAGTCTCAGAGGAAAGATTGAACCTCCCACTGCGGAAGGAATTCAGTTTACCTTAAGAGAGAACAACTGGCTCGATAGACTTGCCAGGGCCATGCAGGAAGCTCTTTCCCGTTTGTGTGGCCAGAGCATCAATCAGATCAAGGGTACTTGCTTTGAGTTTTTCCCAAGGCGTGATGCAAATGGACAACCACTGGAAGACCCATACCACCCCGAGCTGAAGACTCAATTGGACCACCTTAGCTTCATGATGTATGATCGTCAGCAGGAGTTAGACAACTGCCGTGACTACTCCAACCACAAGTCTGCCATCATCAAGATGAAGGACCAGACCATTGCCATGCTAGCAAAGGATCGCAAGTCTCGTCGCCATCAGCTCGACAAGAAGGAGCGCATTATTGCCCGTCTCCGCCACCACATCTCATCTTTGGAAGAGACCATCCACGAGAGAGACATGCAGTTGGAGGAAAGGGAGAATGCCGGAGAGGATCTTCGTGGAGACCCCTACTCCTATCTCAGCGATGATGATGATTTTCTGAAGGATCAGGCCATGGACTTCTTCACTTATGAGGATGATTTCGCCTTCATCGATGATGATGAAGATGATGAAGCCACAGATTCCGAGGAGTAGTAGCACTTGAGCACTAGCGTAGTGAGTAGTATTCGGTCCCACTGTATCGTAGTTCTCAGAATGGTTCTTAAAACCATCTGTTTTTCTTTGTTGTGGTGTGTGTTGTATCGTGTGCTATGAATGAATGAAAATCAAGTTGCTAGAAAAATCTGAGTCAAACCTTAAAAACTTTTCAAAGTCCCAGAACCGTAGAAATTTCCCTCTTATCTCATGATCTATCTCAATCTTCAGATGCCACGCGGAGGAAGTGGTTCATCCCAGGACCCGATGTTGCAGATCCTGCAAATGTTGACTTCTGACCGCAAAGCTGAAAGAGCAGAACGTGAAGCCAATCTAGCCACCCTTCAGCAAATAGCCCAGCTTGCCCACAACAACCAAGGCCATGGAAATCAAGATAACCATGGATCTAAGCTCAAGAATTTCCAGAATACCAACCCACCTGTTTTCACTAAGTTAGAAGAGCCTCTAGACGCCGATGATTGGCTGCAAACCATGGAAAACAACCTAGAAGTCGCCGGAGTGGAAGCTAACGAGAAAGTTCTGTTTGCCACCCACTATCTAGCTGGAGATGCCAGGGCATGGTGGAACAGTGTTCGTGCAATGACCGGAGGCCAGATGATGACCTGGGAAGAATTCAAGGTCAAGTTCAGCAGAACCCATGTGCCACCGGGTTTGATCAAGAGAATGAGAGATGAGTTCAGAGAGCTCAAGCAAGGAAGGATGACTGTAGTGGAATACCGTGACAAATTTTTGTCATTAGCTAGGTATGCCCCGGATGAGATCGACACAGAAGCCAAGAAGAAAGAAAGATTCCTGAATGGTCTGCATGACAAGATGCAGGCAGTGTTAGTCAATATCCCCTTTGCGGATATTGAAGCCCTTGTCGACTCTGCTATCCATATGGAAGGAAAGATCAACCAAGCCAATGAGAACCGCAAGCGTCGTATGATGCACCAGCCAGGAACCCATCAGACCCCAAAGTATCGCCCCAACCCATCTCCAGGATTTGCCCCAAGAACCAACAGACCCCCGATAACCCGTCCCACCTATCCCAACCGTGGAAACCCTAGACCCGGAGGAAATCACAACAACCCGGCAACTCTAGCAATTTCACCCGTGCCCCACCCAAGTTCAACAACAACAATGCTGCCACCAACACCAACACTGCCCCGAGGACTGGAAGCAATGTTGTGCCTGTCGCAGCCAAGGACAAGTCGCAAGTGACTTGTTATGACAGTGGAAATAAAGGCCACTATTCCAATGAGTGTCCCAACAAGAAGAATGCTACAGCACCCAATGCCAATGTCCCAGCTCAGCAGCAGCATCGTTTCCAGCCCAGAAGAAGGTTTGCCCCAGGGAATTCACTCAACCGCAATGGCCGTCTTTTTCTCATGCATGCTGAAGAAGCTCAGGAAGCGCCAGACGTCGTGCTGGGTATGTTTTCTGTGAATTCAGTACTTGCAAGAGTGTTGCTTGATTCTGGTGCATCGCATTCATTTGTCACCGAAGAATTTGCATGCACTAGTAAAATTCAACCAACCAAATTGAAGCATGTAATGATTGTGCAAATTCCCAAATCAACCACCAAGGCTAGACAAATTTGCAAAGCCGTCCCTATCTGAATCCATGGCATAGATTCTTATGCTAATCTGATAGTACTCGGAACTAAAGGTTTGGAAGTAGTACTAGGAATGGATTGGATGTCCAAACATAAAGGATTGATTGACTGTGCCAAGAAAGCCATCACCATGACCAGTACCGCCGGAATATCAGTCGAGCATATATCTGAAACCTTACCTCGTAAATTCAAATGCAACAAGAGTATAGCCCAACCTACCATTGACCAAGTCCGGATAGTCTGTGAATACCCCGATGTATTTCCAGATGTTTTGCCCGGTATGCCCCCAGATCGGGATATCGAGTTTATCATCGAACTAATCCCTGGAACAGGACCTATAGCCCAGAGACCCTATAGTATGAACCCATCGGAGTTAGAAGAACTGAAGAAGCAACTGGATGCCATGCTGGAAATCGGATTGATTCAACCAAGTGCGTCACCATCGAGATCACCTATCTTGTTTGTGGACAAGAAAGATGGAGGTAACCGTTTGTGTATGGATTGTCGGAAGTTGAATGATGTCACCATCAAGAACAAGTACCCCTTTCCCAAGATAGAAGATTTGTTTGATCAATTGACCGGTGCCAAAGTGTTTTCTAAGATTGATCTTAGAACTGGTTATCATCAACTCAAGATTCGTGCAGAGGATATTCCAAAGACTGCCTTTACCACCAGATATGGATTATACGAGTATACAGTCATGTCTTTTGGATTAACCAATGCCCCCGCTTATTTCATGAACCTCAAGAATAAGATTTTTATGGACTTCCTGGATAAGTTTGTCGTTGTTTTCATCGATGACATTCTGATTTATTCCAAATCAGAAGAAGAACATGAGCTACACCTAAGGACCATTCTTGGAACCCTTAGAGAGCATAAGTTGTATGCCAAGTTTAGCAAATGTGAATTCTGGTTACAGGAGGTAGGATTCCTCGGTCACATTGTATCAGCCGGAGGAATTGCCGTTGACCCTGCCAAAGTGAAAGATGTAGAAGATTGGCAAGCCCCGACCACTCAAACCCAAGTTCGTGCATTTCTCGGATTGGCGGGATATTACCGCAAATTCATAGAAGGATTCTCTAGTATCGCCAGACCCATGACCCAATTGCTGAAGAAGGATAAGAAGTTTGAATGGATAAACAAATGTGAAGCGAGTTTTCAAGAACTCAAGAGGAGATTGATTTCAGCCCCAATCTTGATCATGCCGGATATCACGAAGCCCTTCGATGTGTATTGTGATGCATCCAAGATTGGTCTCGGATGTGTGCTAATGCAAGAAGGCAAAGTTATATCTTATCTGTCTCGACAGTTGAAGCAACATGAGCAAAATTACCCAACCCATGACCTTGAACTCGCAGCCGTAGTTCTAGCCCTGAAAACATGGAGACATTACCTGATGGGAAATCATTGTGAGATTTATACGGATCACAAGAGTCTGAAGTATATATTCACTCAGAAGGAGCTGAATATGAGACAGAGGAGATGGATTGAGCTAATCAAGGATTACGATCTGGACATTCACTATCACCCTGGTAAAGCAAATGTGGTAGCCGATGCCCTTAGCAGATTGCCGTGCCGCTTGAACTCCATGATTTTGAAGGAGCAACCAAGTTTGCACAAAGAGATGGAAGATTTTTGAATGGAATTAGTAAGTGAAGGATTTTTCGCTAGTATAGAACTTCAGCCCACTTTGATCAGCCAGATCAAAGAGGCGCAGAAAGGAAATGCTAGTATCGACGGAATCAAGCGTCGTATCGGTACAGGCAAGGTACCCGGATTCACCAAAGACGAAGAAGGAGTTTTGTGGTACAAAGGACGCCTTTGTGTACCAGCAGATTCTGAGTTGAAAGAAGTTATTTTGAAGGAGGCTCATGATACTCTTTATTCTATCCATCCCGAAGGAACTAAGATGTATCAAGATTTGAAAGAGCAATTTTGGTGGCATAAGATGAAGCGAGAAATCGGAAGCTATATCGCCAAGTGTGATATATGTCAGCGAGTCAAGGCAGGACATCAAAGACCCGCTGGATTGTTGCAACCATTGCAGATTCCGGAATGGAAATGGGATTCTGTAGGAATGGACTTTATCACTGGACTGCCTACTTCTAGTAGGGGAAATGACTCTATTTGGGTCATAGTGGACAGATTGTCCAAAGTCGCCCATTTCTTACCCGTCAAAACCATCTATCAGAGTTCGAAGCTAGCGGAGTTGTACATTGCTAGAATCGTTAGTTTGCATGGAGTCCCCAAGAACATTGTATCAGATCGAGGAACTCAGTTTACCTCGAGATTCTGGAAGAAAGTTCAAGAAGGTTTAGGAACCCGCCTAGATTTCAGTACCGTGTATCACCCTCAGACCGATGGAAAAACGAAGCGAGTAAATCAAATACTCGAAGATATTCTTAGAGCATGTGTGCTAGAATATGGATCCAAGTGGGAAGACTGTCTGCCGTTTGCAGAATTTTCCTATAATAACAGTTACCAAGCCAGTTTGCAAATGGCCCCATTTGAGTTCATGTACGGAAGAAAGTGTCGCACCCCTTTGAACTGGTCGGAAGTAGGAGAGAGTCAGATTTTCGGACCCGACATCCTACGAGAAGCACAAGAGAAGGTTCACAAGATTCGTGAGCACCTCAAGACCGCCCAATCCAGACAGAAGAGTTACGCCGACAAGAGACGTCGAGACCTCGCCTTCAACATAGGAGATTTTGTTTATCTGAAAGTGTCTCCATTGAAGGGAATGCAGCGATTCCAACTCAAAGGAAAGTTAGCCCCCAGATATATCGGACCTTTCAAGATTCTGAACCATCGAGGAGAAGTGTCGTATAAATTGGAACTACCCGAAGAAATGTCAGCTGTCCACAATGTGTTCCATATCTCATTACTTCGCAAGTGTCTCAAAGTCCCCGAGAAGACCGAAGTGTTCAAGAATATCGACCATCAGACCATAGAGATCGACGATGACCTGACCTATCCTGAAGTACCCATCCGCATTTTGGAAGAAGCTTTTCGAACTACCCGAACCCGAAGCATCAAGTTTCTCAAGATTCAGTGGAGCAACCACACAGAAGAGGAAGCTACCTGGGAGCGCGAAGATCACATCAGGATGGAGTTTCCCGATCTCTTCAAATCCTAGGTAATCTTTTCGTCCTTTTTCAAATCTCGGGATGAGATTTTGTTTAAGGGGGGAAGGTTTGTAACATCCCAAAAAAATACTAAGCTTGGATCATCAAACACTAATCATCAACATTTAGGGTTAACAAAAACTTTGCTAAATAAAATTATGAAGGCATGCATATGTGTATGCATGGATTTTGAAATTCTTTGGAACCACCTTGTTTGATTGTTTCATTGCTTGTAAAATGTTTCTTAGGTGAAATAAACATCATCTAAAACATTTCCCACACTTTTCATAAAGACAAGTAAATCAAAACAAATATATTAAGGGAATGGTCATTTTGACCAACTTAACTCCCATGCCTACTTTGGCTGTCTCAAACTTTCAAAACCTAACAGAAACTTTTTTGGATCTTTGCACCCCTTGAATGTACTCATAACAAAGTATCAAGGCCCACATTGTGATCATCCAGAAACTTTCAAATGCATAGTTTAAATGACAATTCAAAATTGAATCTATATCATATGGGAAGATCCCACTTTTTCAAAAACCACTCAAACAAGCTCAACTTTCAAAACCCAAGCATCTGCAGACTCACCAGCACCAACCTAGCACACCCACCAAAAATCTTTTCAAAATTCAAAACTTGAGTTCTTGCGGCCATTTTATCAAACAGGTTGCAGACACAAATCAAACAAAATCTAAACACTATAGTGAGCAGTGATTGGAGCCTAACTTGTTCCCTCTTAAGCTCACAACCATCTAAGTAGATCATCTAGCAAGCTAAACTAAGCACTAGCACCACTGTAAGCTTGGCATTGTCATCAATGGTGAACAGCCGAAGCTAACCATGCCACCCCAGTGGAGACAGCAAGCTAGGAGGAGAAACAAGCCTAGCCAGCATGTCTGGGAGCAAGCCAACACCCCACCGCCACTCCCTGTCCATCGCTCGAGCGTTGCCAGCCACTGGACCACGCGCAAGAACCATGCCAACCTCGCTAGCAACCATGTCGATAGCGGCCCTACGCCAAGCGTGCATACTTGATCACCACCGTCCCAGCAACCCCCCAGACACGCTCGTTCACCGCCACACGAACCACGCGCGTTGTGCGCCATTAAAATCTCCGTCGGGCACGCGCATAGCACCGCCGCGTTCCGACCAAGACGCACCGCCCCACGCCTCGAAACCATGTCGTTGAGCATCGCTAGGGAGCACCGCACCGTCCCCTACCTTCGCCCATGCCGATAGCCGTCTGTACCACCGCCCCCGACGAGCTCACCATGCGCCCCGTCGGTCCCCTCGCTCGACTATAAATAGAGGCCACCCCTAGTCGAATTCTTCACACCATTCTACTCCCCTATCATCACTGATCATGCCACACCGTTCCCGGAGCAAGGCGAGCACCATCTCGTCGGAATTTCACCGGAGCCCGCCGCCTCTAGAGAAGAAGGGAGCCAGCGATTGGAGCCACCCCAGGAGAAGCCACCGGTACCAGGAGATTCGCCGTCGTCGACTTCGTCGTTCGCCCGCCTCACCGACCCTCGCCAGCACCCCGGTGAGCCCCCAGCGACCCCCACCTGCCACTTTAGGTTTCTCTCTCGCCGGCGTTGCTCAACGTCGACCATGACTCCCAGCCGTTGGATTAGAATCAGATCAAACGTCCCACGTTGCCCCGTACCGCTTCGCACCCCCCTGTGTCACTGACAAGTGGGGACACCCACTTAAACAGCCCGCGGGAGCGCTGCACTTAGCAGGCCGGCCCAGTAACTTTTCCCGCGCAGCCCAGTTATTCAAATTAAACCTTTTTCTTTTTAATTCAAACACACTTCTGTACCCATTTTCAAAAATCAACCCAGGTCGATTATGTGCACCAATTTTAATGAAACCAATTTTGTTGGAAAGGCCTGTGAATGCTGAATCCAAGCCCGTTGGATTCAAGTCATTTGGATTTGTAGATCATCCTTGGTAAAAATAACAAGGCAGAAGCTTTTCTGCCTTCAAACATTTTTCAAAGTTAAACCATAATAGCTTTTGAGTTGATTCCAACTCTCAAAAATCACATTTAACCATACCTTTCAGAATATATAAAAAATATATAGGGTTACTTACAGAAATATTGTTCAAGTAATAAAAGAATACTACATAGGCATTTCTAGCCATTCTAGTTAATTAAAATAAAAGGGTAAAACCTTATTAAATTGTGACACAACTTTAAATCACATTCCCATGAACTAAAATATGTGGAGATGACATGTGTCAACATGATCCCATGTTTGGTTTGGAGAATATTAAATCTTAAGTAGTTTTTCAATGAGTAGAAATTACTTTTCTAAAAATAGAAAGAATTAAACCAAACCCAAATCTTGTAATGTTAGTGATGATGCTAGATCATCTATATGACCCTTTTGTGTGATGATTGAAAGTAGTTAAGTATTGTTTGGTGATTGTGTACCTCGTATTTATTTATAGACGTTAGTACCGACCAAGGATACGAGGAGGAAGGAGGATTCTACGAAGAAGAAGCCGGGGAGAACTTCAACCACTGCTCTGCACAAGGCAAGCCAGTAACCTTGCAAGCTAACCCTTGCAATTTAGCAAGCTTTATTAACTAACTGAACCAATGCAAGCTAACCCTTGCAAGATACCCTACTGATGCCACAAACCACTACTTGTTACTATGCCCACTATATGCCTTAAGCATATGTGATCATATCCACTTGATAAACCAATCCTAGTTTTACTTACAAGCTTGATTACTTTTTTTCTTTATCAAAGCTAGTACTTAGAGCTTACTTAAGTGAATGGTAGATACTAGAAAGATATGTGAAGGTTGCATAAAGAGCATAAAATTTGGCCTAAGCTAGATAATCTTGATGTCATCCCAAGGCATGAGATTGAGCTTAGTTGAAACTCCACTAGTTTACCACCCCTCATTAGTACTCACCCCCACCTGTAGATGCTAGTGCTAAGCATAAAACTTGATCAACTTTAGATGGGAATACTTGGTGGAAAAATGGTTATGACAACCTTGGAATGATGGATCATTCTATTGAAATGTTTTGGACATGTGTTTCCGAACACTGGGTGATTTTGGTGATGAAAATGTTGAGGCATGAGCCTTAGCCCCTTTATAAAACTGATGGTTGTCTGGATGTGATACCATTCCAATTTTATCGTACAACCACAATACCCGAAGATTGGGTAGGGCTTGACTGGAAACTTATATATCTTAATATTAGTTCCCTCACGGCCAAGGTCTAAGCAGATACTACCTTGTGAAGATTGTCCACCTATGCAGTACCTAAGATGACAGTTGGTCATGGTTGGGGGGCCAAACTCACAGGAGAGGTGCTTATACTAGGGCGTGTAATTGAAAGGTTAGGATTGATTATCCACATACTGAGTATGGTGAATTCAGGATTTGTTCCTGACGGGTGTATCGAATGTTGTGGTGAAAGTGTACAATCTCTGCAGAGTGTCAAACTATTCGAATAGCCGCGTCCGTGGTTATGGGCAATTGGAGTGGCCATACTGTTCCCCCGTCAGACTTTTCAAAATGACTTGTGAAATGAATTGAGACTTTGACTTGACCACAACAGGGTTGTGATATGAAATACAAGTTCCCCTTTAGGTGTTATAAAACTTCAACTAGCATTAGTGCTTTCATAAAAAGTAGTAGAGATAAATCTGGCCTTTGCAAAACAACCCTAGAGCCTAGTGTCCTATTATCCAAAAACCCCTTTACCTGCTAGTACTAGTTTGCGAGTACTTAAAGAGTACTCATGGCTTTTCCTAGCTATTCCATGGCGGACTATGAAGAGGAGTACCTGGAAGATGGACCCCAGGAAGGTTACGACAACTAGGATCATCTCCCATCGTCAGCATTGCCTGTGACCCTGAAGATGGAGCTTCGCCTACGCTACAGTTATTATTACATATTCCGCTGCTTGATGTTGTATTAAGAACTGGATCATGAGATCCCTATTTGTGTAAGAACTTAAGTACCGTTTGTAATGGATGATGTACTATGGTATCCAATTCTGTTATGTCTCGCAAAAATGGTAATCCTGGGATTGCGATGTATGGCATAACAGGCATCTGGGATTAAACATCCGGGTGTTGACAGGTCTTTGATCATTTTAATATGCTAGTCTCATGTGTAGATGTTATGGGTACATTAGAAAAGTTGGACAAAACCCAACCCAATGGAGAGGAAATTTAAATACCCATACCTTTTAAACCTGTAGGAATGCATGAAGCCTTAGAAAAGAATTTTGATTGGATTGTTCCTGAAAATCCATTTTATGAAAGTAGTAAACCTGAGAGTATTGAGAGAGGATCCTCTAGAACACATTTGGATGAGATACCTTTCCTAGTTGAAGAAATTTTCAGTATTGATCTTAATTCTTCTTCATTTGAAAATATTTGATTCTTGCTTCTTATGCCTAACTTAAAGGCGTTAAAGAAAAGTACTTCTTGGAGATAACCCAATACCTTTACCAATAGTCTTCTTATCATTTTTGTTTGATTTTTGTGCCAAGAATAACCTCTAATGAGAGAGAAGTAAGATTTGGGGAAGTTGCTGTCCCAAAACAGATTTTTGTGCTTCACTGTAAAAATTCGTGAAACATCTCTGTAAGTCGGATTCAGCTGTAATTTTTTGAGTAAATCCCCCAGGTTGTTATATAACTTTCGTTAGTTCAACACTTTTTGATTTGAGCAACAGAAGGTCTTCGAAAAAATTGGTTTTTACCGGCTGGTCTATTTTGACAGATTTCTGCCATTATTTGCATTTGCCTCTTATCGATTTATTTTTGAGATATTTTTGGTGAATTGAGATTTTTAAGGGAATTGCTAGAGTAGCTTGTGTTTTTAATGAAAGTTTTGCTGTGTTGAAACTAAACCCAAAGGTTTATTATCTTGAATGCACTAATGTTGCTAATGAAGATTGTGTGATGTTTTGTATGAAGGAAATTTTCAAGTGGTGGGGAAGAATGATATAATGATATGAAGAATGGACAAAAGCTCAAGCTTGGGGATGCAACCCCATGTCACTCCAATAAATATTCAAGAGGTACAAGCGTCAAAGCTTTGGGGATTCCCAAGGCATCCCCTTCTTCATCAATAAAAATCTCAGGTCTCTTTCTAGACACTTTATTGTTTCATGCATCAAAGCTTTATTGTTTCATGCATTGTTGTGTTGTTCTTGGAGCGTATTTGTTTTCTTTTTGGTTTTCGTTTGTTTAGTTTGCTTGAATAAAGTAGTTGGACACACGCTTTTGCTGTGATGTTTTAAATAAGTTGATTGGTGTTGGAAAAGAGTAGAAAGTTTCATGCTTATAGTGATACAAAAGGGAGCTTGTTTTTGAAGGGTTCGCAGCATAGAAAACAAAAAATTTCCTACGAGGGAACAAAGCACCAAGATCTATCTACTAGATACAAGCAAAGAGTGGATATAGATCCATAGAGTACAGACCCTCAAAGACCGTATAGCGTTAACGAGGTTGTACTCATGGATGATGTAGTAGAACACTTGCCGATCTCAAGATCGTGATGAAGTCCATCCGGTCCATCCGGTCCAACACCATCATGTCCAGCACCGCAAAGCAGTGGTGCATCCGTGATCACACACACGTCCAGGTACCCCGACAACCTCTGCGCCCTCGCTCCAGTGAAGCAGCGGAAGCAACAAATCCTTCCAAAAAAGCAATCGGGAACATGTATCTCGCTGATCCGAGACCATGGGGGAATTCTAAAGGGGGAGAGAGATCCTTGGTGAGGATGTGTGAGATGAGAGGACAGAGTGGGGTGCCTTTTATAGGGAGAGGGTGGCATCCCCCTCCCATGGCGTGGCAGCCATGGAGGTGCCCCCACATCTTCCACATTCATGTGGGTGGAGCTCCCACTCACATAAATAGCCACCCACTCAAAATTCCACTCACCTCCATTAAATTTTCACCAAATTTAGTGCAATCTCTCATTAAATAAAACTCTTTTATTTATTTATTCATAATTTTGTTAATTACTTTAATTAACAAACATTCACATAAAACCCCTTGCTAGTATTCAATTTCACATGCAGAACCAGTTTCAGCAATTTCAACCGAAACAGTTTTGGTGTCTAGTGAAATAAATTCTTGTGCTTTCCTTTTTCTTTCTCTGGCATATTATTTGCTCCAAATGGTGTCGGTATCCCTTAAGTGTGTCACCCTACGGTTCGCGAATAATGTAGACATGACTGAGACCCCTCTCCGATCAATAATCAGCAGCAGGACCTGGAGATCCGCACTGACTCCCACATATTCAACGATGACTTTTGTGATCATGTGAACCTTATACGCATGTAACTCAATCTCTTTGTCTCGCGATATATTACATGTACAAGATTCGATCATCGGTATCTCCATACCTAGTTTGATCTCATTACCGACATGTACTCTTTTCTCGTTCCCGTGATATAACATTCTAGTGATCAAATCACTTGCTTGCAAGCTAACCAATGTGATATCACCGAGAGGGCCCAGATTATATCTCTCCGTCATCGAGATGGAAAAATTCCACTCTTGATCCATGAGCCTCAACATAACACCTTCGTAGCACTGAACCCATCTTTATAGTCACCCTGTTACGGTGTGACGTTTGATGTTATCAAGATACTTTTCCGGTGTTAGTGATTGACATAATCTCATGGTCTAAGGACTAAGATTACTGTGTATGATGTTATAGAAATATAAACACAATGACTTTGATCGTAATTCTATACTTCAGATGAATGTTCATCACACCATTCCAATAATGTTGTGACCTCGTTATTAACAACATCCAATGTCCATGATCAGGAATCCTTTGATCATCTTGTTAATCAACAAGCTAGTTTATAAGAGAGGCATAACTAGGAACTTCATTTTTGTTTATTAAACACACATGTATTAACGTTTCCGTATTAATACAATTATAGCATGCAAAATAAACATTTATCATAAATAAGGAATACGATAATAACCACTTTATTATTACCTCTCGGGCATATTCCCTTCAGTCTCCCACTTGCACTAGAGACAATAATCTAGTTTAGAAACTTTGCATATTGAACACCTATGGCTTTCTGGTGTTCCATATACGCAATTGCAAGTGGTTAACGTAATCTACGGATCTACGCTTCAGGTCCGTGTGTATTTGCATGTCTTTGCGTCTTCACGCATCACTCATTTTCCAATGAGATGGCATTGTATAAATTTGGTATTTTGGTGAGACCTTTAGTTCCTTGGGGTTAAATCATGTCGATACTATTGTCATACAATATATCTTTAGTGTTAGCCCGTTGCGAACCACACCTTAGTTTGATAACAAACTACTTGACACAAATGCACTCCTTTGCTGCTACTATAGCAGTCATATACTTAGCCTTTTGTTGTAGTATCCGTCACAATGACTTAACTTTGGAATTCATCCAAATCCGTCATGGAAACTCCTTTCCATTTCATTGTGCCACTCATTGTTTAAATTGAGATAAACTTAATTTGTATCTTGTGACAAAACTAGTATCAATGTAACACTTTACAATGAACTATTTGTAATTGTTTGTCACCTCTACACAAATATATTCTTAGTTCTTCAAAAGATCATAAGAATTTCCTTACTATCATCCAATGATCATCTTGTGATTCATTTTGGTATATGCTCATAACACTTAGATCATAGGACATATCTAGATGTGTAAATATCATGGTATGATTGGTCAAAACATTCTTGTGATTTCACTCATCAAGTGTCAAAGCACTTGAATCTTGTTTCACTTATCAAGTGTCGATACACTTGAATCTTGATTCAATTCTTTTCCATGCGAGAAGAACCTTTTCTCGTCGTTTCTATATTGAACTCCTTCAATATCTCATATATGTACGTTTAGCACAACCATATTAGCGTCACAATCTATCAATGTAGACATTCATGCTAAATATTCGGGTTTTGCCTAAGTCTTTCATCGAAATGAAATTCTTAACCTTTGTCAACAAAAGATACATCATTTCCAATCAACAAGATGTCATACACATAATGTATTAGAAATATGTCTCAGTGCTCCCACTTAATTTCTTGCAAATGCAAGCATCTTCATCGTCTCTCGATGAAAACTCCTTTTTCATCACGATGAAGATTCCAACTCCGCGATGCTTACTTCAACCATTGAAGTTTGCATGCCCTTTTAGCATACTTTGAATTAATAAAAACCTTTGGATCGTGTCATGCACACGTCCTAGGTAACCATTCTATTAGAAGAACTTTGTTTTGTTTATTCATCTACCATATACCAAATTATATGCAGTGGTTGCTACTTTAATCCGTCCAGACTAAATATCGCTATGAAAGATCAAATCTTTTCATAGTCAACTCCTTGAACATTGTCGTAAAAACTTTACCGACATGTCAACTATTTCATAGATGTGAAACATCCATGTCTGTTTCTTTATAGATCCAAATACAACTGATAGGTTTTTACACCTTTCCGGAGGGTCTTCCAAGTTCAAAACTTGATTTCTCGTGTATGGAACTATCACGGATTTTATGGCTTCAAGCCATTTGATGGAGTCAGGGCCCATCATTGCTTCTTTGCATGTATTTGGTTCATCATTGTCAAACAATAATGATTTACTCTCAAATCTTAGCATTTGATTGTTTAACCGACCTACTTGGTTCAATAGAAGCTTAGATCTCCGTGACCACAACCTTTGAGGCACATAAGCTATGAGCATTATGGCTGCCTACGGAACGATTTCCGGCGCTACGCAACTCGACACATTTAGCTAAGGTTCGTTAAACTTATCAAAGTTCTATTGTCCTCCCACTTAACTTTTATGAAAAATTCCTTTTTCAAGAAACTTCACATTTCAAGCGACAAACCCTTTTGTCCTCGATGTTATGGAGGAATACCCAATGGTTATTCGAAATAACTTACAAAGACATGCTCATCCGACTTTGGTTGTAAACATCTTACTTATGCTTAGCATACCAAAATTTAAGAAAGGACAACTTGGGTTTTACCCCAAACCAGGTGTCATTTCAACGGATCAAGATGGAGCTCTTTTCAGTGTAAAAGCGGTAGTCTCTAAAGCTTTAATCTTTTAAAAAATAATGGCAGTTTTATAAATAACACCTTTGATCCAACCATGTCAAACAAGGTTTCATTACAAATCTCAAACACTCCATATTCCTATGGTGTTTTGGGAGATGTAAATCTAGGTGTTTTGCTAAACTTGCAACTAAAATAAATCCCTTTATGATAAAATCATAAATCATTTATTTTCTTGTTACACTTGCAACTCAAATAAATCCCTTTATGATAAAATCATAAATCATTTATTTTCTTGTTACAATGATTTTCCACTTCATCTTGAAAGTCTTTGAACGTTTTCAAATATTTTATACTTCTTTCTCATTAAGTGAATATTCACTCAAATTTCCGGAGAAAGTATATGAAGTTGAAATCCATCGCTTAAGACTACACATAATGGACTACATACATCGATATGTATAAATTCCAATATTTTAGTCGTTCGTTCTTCTTTGGCCTTTCAACGAAGTTTTAATTATCCCGAGGAAAGTCTCACAAGCGTCACTTGATCAAATCAAAGACTCCAAAAATGCATGAATATGGAGATTCTTCATGTTTTCTTTCCAATATAATTTAAACGGTGATGTCACTGCGTAAGTGATCTTTCAATCATTTGTCTTGCGACATTTTAGCATTAGTTTTTTATGGATGTGATTTCTCCAACTAGATTTGTAAATCATCCATCTTATATGGAATACGATAATTATTTGAACAATCTTTGTTCTCATAATACATGATTTAAATAACTATTATTAAAACAAATCTTGAAGGCAGACTTTGATGTCAACGAGAAATACAAACAACGGCTTGTTTGTTTTCGATGAACATCATCACATATTCTCTTGCTAGTTACTTAGGCCATTGTAGTTCATGAATTGCGTCGTTCTGTATGAAATTTCATACCAACCAATTCGGTATCCAATACCGAAGAACCACATTGTTTAACAAGCAAAGAATACAACCATAACATGTATATCATCTATATACCTAAACTGGATATTTCCAGTCTTTTCTTTTCTGCCAAATATATTTTATATATTCTCTTTCAACATTTCCTTTTCCTTTTTAAAAGAATCTATCAACATCAACAGTGGCGCCATCTACATGACACATAGTCCAAACCGTGTATATTCAAATACTAAAACCTTTGGACTTGCACTTTGAAGTAGATCACCATCATCAAATGATCGGCATTCTTTCAAAATTCATTCTTTAGTAATCTTTTAGTATAGTAAACACTTTACATACATCTTCTATTCATCCTTATCATGACGACTTTCATGATCAAGCTAATGTAGCTTATAAAGGTGAATCGTGAGTATAACATTACTTTCCAAAACCCTTTTGGATGATTAGGATGTGTAGCATCTCCAACCTTTGCAAATTCTCATCCAATATAAGAACATACATTATACTCTATCATATTGCAACCAAATCATTGTTTCAGATATCGTTATATCTGCCACACATGATAGTTTCTAAAACAATTCTTTCAGCTCCTAGATAAACTTGATATTAAAACAATCAAGAATCATGGAGGCAAACATGATACTTAAGATACTAACACTGGACATGTTACTCTCGATTTAATACCAATTATTAAATTTCACGGAGTAAACAGAGTTCGCTGAAAGTTTACAATAGGACTTTAAACTTTAGATTGACACTCAACACAATACGATACCAGTTCGTAAAGTAAATATCCAGAATTCTATAGTTCTATTATCTCAACTACAACTAAGCATAAGGTGGTGAACGAATGCCAATGACTACAACAAATTATGCAAATTCACTTTGATTTAATTTATGATAAATTGAGTTCTACTAATCCAAATTAGAAATGAACTCCCACTCAAAAACGACATCCCTCGTGTCTTTTTGGTGATTACATGAACAAATCCACTACATCAAGTCCGATTATCACGTGAGTCGGTGTAGCTTCAAAGGCGAGTGTAAGATCCCTCCTTTATAAAGGAAAAGATCCCTGTGATTGCAATGCTAGTCCTTGGATCAATGCTAGCATCCACAGTTTAAGATGAAGTACACAGAAGCAAAGGTCATTATTACAAGTCATTCCAGAGACAAACATAGTCTTTTACAAACTCCATGGCCACAGGCCTAGTACAAGAGTTAAAATATGTAATAAGATAAATGAATCTTCATCTTCATGTGCCACAGGCAAGCATGTTGAGTGTAGACTCATAACCCCTAATCACCATCAGAATAACCTGCAACATCACAAGTTACAGCCATAGTGGGTCAATACATTGGAATAGTATTGGCAAGTGATACCTTAGAATAATATTGGCAACTAGATACTATATGCATTTGGCTAAGTGTAGCTTAGGCTTGCTTTGCTCAAAATAGGTTTTTCCTATTAGTTGAAAACACTAAGTTTTCCTTTGACAAAATCTTTCCCAAGGAACCACCAATAGACATTGGGGAACCTTCACCCTTGTTCAACCACAAGTTTTTACTTAGAAATTGGGATGAGGAGATTCTTGATAGCTTCCATGTCTTGATGCTCAAGTTGTCCAATACCAGGGACATGGCTAAGTACTTAGATTTCTTCCATCTGCAGAGGTTGTGCACTTTCCCCACAAGACTTGATTTTCACCAAGACAGGAACTTTCAGAAGCCTTCCCTTAGACCAAATGGACGCTTTCCAACCAATCATACCACTACCACCAACTGTCCAAATGGCTAAGTTATTGCAACCTATGTGATCCAGGCAGAGCCCATATTGCCGAGTGGCTGCACTAGAAGCTTCTTAACATATGGCATCTCAAATCCCTTTGTTCCTGGGTGGCTTTCCACAAGTGAGATACACAAGGTAAACCATATAAATGGGCCTTGTGTAACCACTCAACACAAACCATTCTTTCCATTCCACCCAGGTGTTTCATTCACTTAGTTGTTTTATTACACAAAACACAAGTCCAAAGACTTAGAAATATTTTCTTATAGCATGAATATATAACATCCCTTGGTTGCTACTAGCTAGGCTAAGCATGGCATTGATAAGAATCTTAACTTAGAAATTTCTAGCAATTCTACAACTACTAGGATTTCCCAAGCATAGCATATAGATCAAAATACTCATGCAATACTAGCAAAATATTTCTAATGCATAGTTGAAAAACATAGGTATAAAGTCATGAAGCACCACTTGCCTTGGTAGTTTGGAGAGTAGAAACAACCCTCACAATCACAATCACTATTTGCACCAAAATCTACACATAAAATAATAGCACCAAAATCACATACAAAATATATACAAGCAAAAATATATGGATGCATGCAAAATGCCATGTGATAATTTTCTACACTCAACAAGACATGTGCACAGTACTGAATTTTAAACAAGTTCAAAACTTGCCAAACAAACTTTATTTGAGTAATAAAACATTTTTCAAATAATTTCTATACCCAAATTATGCCTACAAATGATTCTGTGAAAACAATCATTTTAACAGAAGCAAAACATTAAACACATTGCATAAATGGAAAGGATTTTCTCTCCTGGTTCCATTTATACAAAATTTGTCAAATTTGGACGTGGGAATCAAAAGTTATGAATTATTCAAGTTTAAACATCTAATAGATCTAAATTCTGGTTTTTATTAAACAGACAGGCCACGTGGCTGCTTCCTATTGGGTGATAACGGTTCATGCGGATCGACAGAGGACAGCCGTTGGATCTAATGCGCATCGCACGGCACAGAACAAAACTTACCTCTTCGTTTAAGAATCTATCGTGACGCTCAGATCTAAATCTAACGGCCCAAACTGATTGACTCAAAACGAGTGGCTCTAGCGGCGGCGGCTAGCGGCGGCGTGGTCAGTCAGCGGCGGAGCCGGCGATACAGGAAGCAAAAAGGGTAGAGGCAAGGCTCACCGAGGTCGTCGCGACGTGCTGATGCTCAACGATGCCTCGATTTGAAGGCTTCGGGTCGTCGTGGATTGCTCGTCAGAGAAGTTCCTGGGGACGGTGTGCTCGGGCGGACGACGTTGGCGATGCTGCAGGGCTCTGAAAGGCAAGAGAAATAGTCCATTAGATGCGTACGATGGTCCTGATTATGCGTGTGTCCACGAGGAGGATAGGGGCGGTCGGTATTTACCACAGATGGTCGTCGGAGAAGAGGCAGACGGCTACGGCGAGTAGGCGAGGTCGGAGTCGAGCTTCTGGAGCATGCACGAGCAAGCGGAGGGTGTCAGTAGGTGCGTACGGGGATGTAGAATAAGCTAGTCTGAACCATAGGCCAAGGGGAATGTGGGGCTTACCGGAATTCGACGACGAGCTCGTCGGAGCAGAGGGGTGTCCCGATAATATTCCGAGCAGCCTGGTGGCTCTGGTGGGGTGAGGTTTGGGGGAAAAGGAGAAGGGAAGCATGGTGCTTAATTAGGCATGGACGGGGGCGGGATTTACTCGAGCATTCAACATGAATTGAATCCGCAAAATCAAACAAGAAACGGCCGGAGGAATTAGGGGGAAGGAACTGGTCGCTGGGTGGAGACGATGACTGACGCGTGGGCCATTGTTGTCAGCGAGAGAAAAAGAGAGGAGGTGGGGGCCAGACGTCAGTGAGGGGGCGGGTCGAAGAACTGGTGCGAAACACTTTCCTCGCGGGAGAGACTGTTGGGCTAAATGGGCTATCTGGCTGGGTTGGGCTAGATTAGACTGTTTGCTTTATTTTTTTTCTACCTTTCACTTTTTTCTTTTTCTGATTCGAATTTCTAGTTTGAATTTGAAAGATCATATCAAATCTGTTTTAAATGAAATTTTCCCCACACTAAAGTTTGATGATTCTTGCCTCCTGGGATGTGTAACACAACTGTTCACACTTAAAATCAACTTGAGTTTTGAGAAAGAATTTAAAACAAGCTTTAGTTAATTATTTATAAATATTAAAGGATTGGTTTATAAATCATAATTTGTTTTGAAACCTTGACCAAACTTTAGAAACAACACTTAAGTTTGAACTCAAAACATTACTGATTAAAATAAGTACCTTTATCATTAGAGGGTAACAATAAGGCCATAGCATACTTACATAAAATAATGAGCATCAGATGCTCCTGTTTATGAAATGGTTTTGAAAAGGAACCCTAAATGATCATGGATGCATGGATGATATGCATGAGTTTTTAAACATGATTTTAGGGATGTTACAACGAGCATCAAATGGGCATCATATCTTTCATATGACTCATGCTTAACCTTTCGGTCCGTGTTCCGAGGCCATGTCTGTACATGCTAGGCTCGCCAAGTAAGAACCTTAGTATTCGCGTGTGTAACTGTCTTATATCCGAAATATGATTGTGGATCCAAGAACACCCGATCATCACGTGATGTCTTGGAGCGACGAAACATAATCGATGCATACTTAAGGAAGAACACATTTTTATCTTCATATTTAAATGAGGGATCATCTTATTATGCTAATAAAACTCCAAACTAACAATATAAAATGCAACAAACATCACATGTTAATAAGTGAAATGATATGGTTCTTGCACTTGATCTCCATCATGTGCATCATGGTATGATCGTCATCATACCTCTATGTGTAAGGCCAAGGTCTATGGAACTTACACGTTATTTATGTTGTAAGAGTATCGACTTATACTTCTACTTACAACATCACCATATCATGACACTAGCCTAGCAACAATCTAAACTAGACGCCTCTAATTTATCTATTGCAAGTTTTACGTGGCTTAGGGCTTTCAAAGATAGAACCGTTCTTACCTACGAACATGAACCACAATGAGGATAACCAAATTGTTGAAAACTCGTTGCAAATTACATATTGACTATAGTAGGAGGGACAGGCACCCGCTAGCCACTTACGCAAAACTAGTTGCATGTCAAGCATGGAACAAGTCTCATGTGCGAGGACATGTAAAGTTTGTCTGGGCCGCTTCATCCCACTATGCCACCAATATCCAAAGTACAAATAAGAAGGAATAAAATGATCATCATCGCCCACATACTCATATGTGTACTACCCGTGCAAAGCATCTACGCATAGATCCGGCTTTGATACCATTGAAGGGTTCGCAGCATAGAAAACAAAAAAATTCCTACGATGGGAACAAAGCACCAAGATCTATCTACTAGATACAGGCAATGGGTGGATATAGATCCATAGAGTACAGACCCTCAAAGACCGTATAGCGTTAACGAGGTTGTACTCATGGATGATGTAGTCGAACACTTGTCGATCTCAAGATCGTGATGAAGTCCATCTGGTGCAGCCGGTCCAACACCATCATGTCTAGCACCGCAAAGCAGTGGTGCATCCGTGATCACACACACATCTGGGTACCCGACAACCTCTGCACCCTCGCTCCAGTGAAGCAGCGGAAGCAACAAATCCTTCCAGAAAAAGCCACCGGGAACATGTATCTCGCTGATCCGAGACCATGGGGGAATTCTAAAGGGGGGAGATAGATCCTTCGCGAGGAGGTGTGAGATGAGAGGAGAGAGTGGAGTGTCTTTTATAGGGAGAGGGGGCAGCCCCCTCCCATGGCGTGGCAGCCATGGAGGTTCCCCCGCCTCTTCCACATTCATGTGGGTGGAGCTCCCACTCACATAAATAGCCACCCACTCAAAATTCCACTCACCTCCATTAAATTTCCACCAAATTTAATGCAATCTCTCATTAAATAAAACTCTTTTATTTATTTATTCATTCAGAATTATGTTAATTACTTTAATTAACAAACATTCACATAAAACCCCTTGCTAGTATTCAATTTCACATGTAGAACCAGTTTCAGCAATTTCAACTGAAACAGTTTCGGTGTCTAGTGAAATAAATTTCTGCGATTTCCTTTTTCTTTCTCTGGCATATTATTTGCTCCAAATGGTGTCGGTATCCCTTAAGTGTGTCACCCTACGGTTCGTGAATAATGTAGAAATGGTCGAGACCCCTCTCTGATCAATAATCAACAGCGGGACCTGGAGATCTGTACTGACTCCCACATATTCAACGATGACTTTTGTGATTGTGTGAACCTTATACGCATGTAACTCAATCCCTTTGTCTCGCGATATATTACATGTCCGAGATTCGATCATCGGTATCTCCATACCTAGTTTGATCCCGTTACCGACATGTACTCTTTTCTTGTTCCCGTGATATAACATTCTAGTGATTAAATCACTTGCTTGCAAGCTAACCAATGTGATATCACCGATAGGGCCCAGAGTATATCTCTCCGTCATCGGGATGGAAAAATTCCACTCTTGATCCATGAGCCTCAACATAACACCTTCATAGCACTGAACCCATCTTTATAGTCACCCTGTTACGGTGTGATGTTTGATGTTATCAAGATACTTTTCCGGTGTTAGTGATTGACATGATCTCATGGTCTAAGGACTAAGATTACTTCGTATGATGTTATAGAAATATAAACACAATGACTTTGATTGTAATTCTATACTTCAGATGAATGTTCATCACACCATTCCAATAATGTTGTCACCTCGTTATTAACAACATCCAATGTCCATGATTAGGAAACCTTTGATCATTTTGTTAATCAACGAGCTAGTTTATAAGAGAGGCATAACTAGGAACTTCATTTTTGTTTATTAAACACACATGTATTAAAGTTTACGAATTAATACAATTATAGCATGCAAAATAAACATTTATCATAAATAAGGAATACGATAATAACCACTTTATTATTGCCTCTCGGGCATATTCCCTTCAGTTTTGACTATGGCTTAGACTTTATCATCTCATGTTAGATGTTGTTTTGACTGTATGCTTAGTGATGATTTATTTAGCATGACTTGTTTCAAACAATTGAGATTGATTAATATGCCTTGGAATAACCATGTGTTGTTTTAGCATACAAAGGCATAATATTGTGGTATTCTCCTTTGATGCTTTGTTTGGGTTGACTTGGCACATGATCACACCATGTTATGACTATGAACCAGTCACCTTAGCCTCTATGATCATCTAGTTTTTGACTTGTGGTACCACTTTATTCTTTGATTGATAATGTTTTGTTGCTCTACATGATTATGACCATTATTGCTCTCTTAGTTGGTCGCTCCCAGTCTTTTGCTAGCCTCCACTTGTATTGAGTAAGCTCTACTCATGCATCCAACTCCCAAGAAACCAAGTTATTCCAAAGAGTCCAATATAAATTCCTATGCATGGTGCGTTACACCATTCCAAGTATATTCTTGTTTTATCTATCTTCCAAATTAAACTTGCTATGTGAAAATTAATGATTAAAGCTCTCACAAACTTGATGGCACACTTTATTTTTCTTGCCCCTAATAAACTTGAACCATTGTGTCATCTATGTTTTATATGCTTGCACTTATAAGTTGGGAATTAGCAGAATCGTGCTATCACGGGGAACACTTTCAACACCTGTAAATATCTACCCAGTTGATATCATGCTCTTTTGTTTATGGATATCGGCGGTGTGAAATAAAAGGGGAGCTTGTAAGTCCATGGAGTTATGTATGTGTGTTAGAGAAACGCCTGGGCCTCTAGCCTAAGCCATGCCTAATCATGGTGGAAACTTGCAGCATCACCATAGTGGGCAATCCATGAAGCATCCTCAGAAAAAAATATAGAAAAAAGAGAAGACAAAAAGAAAAAATGCACCATGCTCATGGTAAATAAGAGGATTGCTGAGATGCTCACTGTTTGTTGCCTTGTCATTTTGATATGGGATAGCTCCTGTGTCATGGGGCAAGGGGTACCCCGTTGGCGGTTCCCTATGATACACATATACTTACAATGACAAGAACTTACCGGTAACTAAAGTTGAGTAGCATGAGGAACGGCCCTCGTACTCAAGGGACATGAGATTTCCAACTTATATTTTGTCAAGCATATACTCCATACTTTGTTCACTTTAAACTTAATCACTTCAGGATCCTTATGATAGGGGAAATGAGATCTGAAAGCTAACAAGTACCATAATTTTTGTAAGATCTTTATGAAACTTGAAATCCCTGCTTCCCTCTATGAAGGGTCTTTCTTCCACTTTTATATTGAGTCTCCACCTTCTATCCCTAGGCACCAATTAAGAGAGCATAATTGTCATTCTTAGTTCTATGTGCATTGTCCCAAAACTTATTGATTGATTCATAATGTTGATATTGCTTGTTCTTGAACTATTTGTATCTAGTCACCCTTATGAACTTTGAAGGTGTCCTATGCATTTATGTTTTGCTACTCCATGAGGGACAAGCTGAATACCACTATGCTATGTTTTCTATATGTGAAACAAACAAACGTCTTTCTATGCATTGCTATTCATGATCTTTGTTTGTATCCTTTCATGTTGCAACATAGTTACTTTGTCTTATTGTTAGAACTTCATCTTTCATTCTCATGTTTAGAGTATGAAAATGGTTTGATCAAGATTGTGATGGTGCATGTCACCTTGATACGTCGGAAACGTATCTATAATTTTTGATGCTCCATGCTTGTTTAGTATCTACTTTGCTTTGCTTTGTCTACACTTTGAGGTGTTATTATATCTTTTCTAGAACCAACCTATTAACAAGTTGCCATAGTGACAGTTGCCTGTTTTCTTCTGTTTTTGGTTCCAGAAAGGCAGAAAATCAATATTCTCGGAATTGGACGGGACAAACGTCAAAGTCAATATTTTACCGTGAGGGACACCAGAACAGGAGACGGAGACGCGAACCAGGGCAGCCAGAACCCCCCTAGGTACAGGTGGGCCCTGCCCTGCGCCTAGGTAGGGTGTGGGACCCCTGGCCGCCTCCCAGCCTTGCCTCTTCGCCTATAAGAAGCCCCCGATGCAAAAACCCTAGGAACCCGATCAATATTCCACGAAACCATCTGTAGCCGCCGCCACTGTCGTCCCTAGATCAGGGGATCTGAAGTTCTTCCCGGCACCCTGCCGGACGAGAGATCATCCCGGAGGCCTTCTCTCCAGTATGATGCGTGAGTAGTTCCACCTTGGACTATGGGTCCATGTAGTAGCTAGATGGTTGTATCTCCTCCTTTGTGCTTTTGTGAGATCCATTCATGATCAATATCTAATCTATTTGTAATCATGCATGTTGTGTTTGCGGGCATCCGATGGATATTAAGATTATTATGTCAGATTGATTAATGGTTTTGTCTTTATGATTCTATCATGTCTGTGTTGTTTGTGATCTTGCATGCTCTCCGTTGTTAGTAGCTATCTTGGCCGAGTATTTGCCTGTGACTCCAAGAGGGGGTATTTATGCTCGATAGTGGGTTCATGCCTCTAGTTTCCAAGGGAAGTGACAGAAATCTCTTCGGTTGTAGATGTGTTGTTGCTACTAGGGAGAAAACAATGGTCTCTTGTTCATGGAACAAGTCGATTGTTTACCTTACACATTTTGCTTAAAGCAGTTGTCTGTTTCTTGCAACTTAATACTGGAGGGGGTTCGGATGATAACCTGAAGGTGGACTTCTAGTCATAGATGCAGTTGGATGGCGGTCTATGTATATTGTTGTATTTCCCAATCGAATATCATAGGATATTTTTGACTAGTATTGCATTGTTATGCCTTGCTTAGTTCCTGTCAATTGCCCTGCTGTAATTTGTTTACCCTTCATGCCATGTTGTTTCTCTAAGGAGAGCACCTCTAGTGAACTATGGACCCCGGTCCAATCTTTACCATTGATACATCTTCCACTGTTACTTGTTTACTTGCTGCAAACCATTACCTTCCACACCATACGTTTAATCCTTTGTTACAGAAAATCGGTGATCTTGACAACCTCACTGATTCGTTCGGGCAAAGTCTTGAGTTTGTGTTGTGCAGGTCTCCGCGTTGCTTGTAACACCTATGTTACGTTTCCTTCCTCCTACTGGTTCGATAACCTCGGTTTCTTACTAAGGGAAAACTTGCTGTTGTGTTGCTTCACACCTTGCTCTTGGGGTTCCCAACAAGCTCCACAAGCCATCAAGGAGTCACCATCACACCTCAAAAATTATTCTTTTTATCACTTACCTACTCGAGGACGAGCAGGAGTTAAGCTTGGGGATGCTTGATACATCGTAAATGTATCTATAATTTTTGATGTTCCATGCTTGTTTAGTATCTACTTTGCTATGCTTTGTCTACACTTTGAGGTATTTTTATACATTTTCTGTGACTAACCTATTAACAAGATGCCGCAGTGCCAGTTGCCTGTTTACTGTTTTTGGTTTCAGAAAAGCTAGTAAGGAAATATTCTCGGAATTGGACGGGACAAAAGCCAAAGTCAATATTTCACTGAGGAGAACACAAAGTCCAGAGGAGAGACAAAGGGGCGCCACAGGGCGGCCACACCCCTAGGTTCGGGCCCACCCTTGGCCGCACCAGGGCAGGGTGTGGGCCCCCTGGACACCCTCCTGCCTCACCTCTTCTCTTCGCCTATAAAAGCCCCCCGATGCCAAAACCCTAAGTACCCGATCAGATCTCCACGAAACAGTGTGTAGCTGCCGCCACCATCGCCCCTAGATCGGGGGATCTGAAGCTCTTCCCGGCACCCTACCGGAGGGGAGAGATCATCCCGGAGGCCTTCTTCATCACCATGCCAGCCTCCGGTATGATGCGTGAGTAGTTCACCCTTGGACTATGGGTCCATACAGTAGCTAGATGGTTTTTTCTCCTCATTTGTGCTATCATGTTTATATCTTGTGAGCTCCATTCATGATCAAGATCATCTATTTGTAATCATGCATGTTGTGTTTGCCGAGACCCGATGGATATTGAGATACTATGTCAGATTGATTATTGATTCTACCATGTCTTATTGATTATTGATTCTATCATGTTTGTGTTGTTTGTGATCTTGCATGCTCTCCGTTGCTAGTAGCTATCTTGGCCAAGTAGATTCTAGTGACTCCAAGAGGGAGTATTTATGCTCGATAGTGGGTTCATGCCTCTAGTAATCTAGGGAAGTGACATAAATATCTAAGTTTGTAGATGTGTTGTTGCCACTAGGGATAAAACAACAATCTTTTGTTCATGGAACAATTGTATTTTTTACTTTACACACATTGCTTAATGCAATTATCCGTTGCTTGCAACTTAATACTAGAGGGGGTTCGGATGATAACCTAAAGGTGTATTATTAGTCATAGATGCATTTGGATGGCGGTCTATGTATATTGTTGTAATGCCCAATCAAATCTCATAGGAATCATGAATGTCTAGTATTTGCATTGTTATGCCTTGCTCTGTCCTGTCAATTGCCCCGCTGTAATTCGTTCATCCAGCATGTTTTGTTATCTTTCTTAAGGAGAACACCTCTAGTGAATTGTGGACCCCGGTCCAATCTTTACCGTTGTTACATCATCTATTGTTACTGTTTACTTTCTGGAAGCAACCATTACCTTCCACACTACACGTTTAATCGTTTGTTTTCAGCAAACTAGTGATATTGACAACTCATGACCCACAAGTATAGGGGTGTATTGTAGTACTTTGGATAAATAGGAGTGTCGATCCCAACGAGGAGCAGAAGGTGTTGACTAGTGGTTTGGAGAAGTAATTCTCTATAAATACTTAGCAAACAGATTTTTAGGGGGTTTTGATAATGCAAAGAAATAAAGTGCAAGTAAACAAAGAGAACAAATAATTGCAGCAAGTGGCCCAATCCTTTCTTAGCAAAGGACAATCTGGTTGTATTACTTATGAGGACCAAACGTTCTCGGGGACACATGGGAATACTGTTAAGTGCTTTCGCTTCATATAGTTCATTAATCTTCTTTGGTTAGATAAGTGTTCTGCGGGTGAACCTGTGCTAATGTACCGACCTTACTTGGACTAATACATACTTGTGATTAAACCCCTTGCAATCATCCGCAACTACAAGAAAGTAAATAATATAAAAACCTAACCACAACATTAAACTCTGAGATCCTACACTCCGTTGTGCAAAGGTTTCTTAACGGGGGTTCAGCTTTCTGTCACTCCGACAACCCCACAATTAGTATCCAAATACACAATGCATTCCCCTAGGCCCATAAATGGTGAAGTATCATGTAGTCGATGTTCACATGGCACCACTAGAAGAATAGCACCAGAACTTAAATATCAACCATTGAATATTACTTCAACACAATTTCACTACTAACAACATGACTTCTCCCATGTCCTCAATACTAAACGAACTACTCACGAGACATTATATGGATCAAGATCAGAGATGATATAATGATGAATAACAATCTGAACAAAAACAATAATTCAATGGTTCCACTCACAAGAATCAACTACAAAAGTAATCAACACCAGGAAAGTTTCCCCTAAGAACTATGCAAGATTCAACGTATTTGTTACAGTGGGATGGAGTGGTGATGATGGTGCTGGTGGATATGGTGGTGAGGATGATGATGATGATCCCGATGAAGTCTATCTTGATGATGGTGTTGATGGCGATAATCTCCCCCTCCGGGAAAGAATTTCCTCGGCAGAAATCTGCCTGCCGGAGAGCTCTTTCTCTCTCTGTAGTTTCCGCCCCGCTAGGTGGCAGAATCTTTCAGTGGTCGCTACCCCGGTATTAGGGTTTCAGGAGGAAGATATAGGAGAAGGGGTGAAGCAGGAGATGGGCCAGGGAGGCCACACCCCCTGCTGGCGCGGCCTAGGGTGGGCCCACACCAGGGGTGGTGTGGGGCCCTTGTGGCCCATCTTTGCCTCCCCTTCTGGCTTCCTTCATCTTCTCGAAAATAGGATATTCCATGTATTTTCTAGTATTTTCTGATCTTCGCGAATATTGCATCTGGAAACCGCCTTTTCCATCAGAATCCTGACTCTGGTAGTTCATTCTCCAAAAGTCATCCAACATGCAAAAATAGATGAAATAACATAAGTATCGCCTCTTAATATGAAATATATCAATGAATAGCAGTAAATTATGATATAGAATAGTGATGCAAAATGGATGTGTCAACTCGCCCCAAGCTTAGACCTCGCTTGTCCCCAAGCGAGAACTGAGCTCAGTAAACATGACCACAGGTTTATGGAGTGAAGTGTCGATAAAAATAATACGGACAAGAAGAATCACACTTACCAATACACAACTCATAATAGAAATCAACTCACCATTATATGACTTAACTTGCAACGAGTATGGGAGTCACAATAAAGAGGCACAAAGACAAATCATAATTGGTAATGGCAAACTTTGTTCTTGGTCAGAGAACAGATGACAAATCATACTTAGTTTTCAAGCAAAGCTTTTGTAATGAAGTCTATAATAGGATTCCTTTTGCTCAAACATAAAATGCTTTTCACAATGATAGCTTTCAAAGTAATATTCATTTAGATAAGAAAAATGTGCAAAACAAGGAAGATAAGGAACATGATTGAATAAATCATCATATGAATGATTGAAACACAACAACTCAAATGCTTGCTGGAGATATAAAGGAATAGGTTTACTGACTCAACTAACAAGTAAAAGAAAGGCCCTTCGCAGAGGGAATCAGGGATTTCAAGTTTCAGAAAGAGCTTCCAAAAGATTATGGTACTTAATAGCTTTGATCTCTCATTGCCCCTATCATAAGAATCTTGAGGTGATTAACGTTAAAGTGAACAAAGATGGAGTATATGCTTGACAAAATATAAGTTGGCAATCTCATGTCCCTTGAGTATGAGGGTTGTTCCTCATGCTACTCAATTTTAGTTACCGGTAAGTTCTTGTCATTATAAGTATATGTGTATCATAGAGAACCGCCAACGGGGTACCCCTTGACCCATGATACAGGAGCTATCCCATATCAAAATGACAAGGCAACAGAAAATGAGCATCTCAACAATCTTCTTATTTACCATGGGACCATGGGAAAATGGTGCTTTTTTCTCTTTGTTCCTATTTTTTTCTTTTTCTCTTCTCTTTTTTTTCTATCTCTCTCTTTTTTATAAGAAGAATGCTTCATAGATTGCTCACTATGGTGATGCTGCAAGTTTCCACCATGACTCCATGGACTTACAAGATCCCCTTTTATTTCACACCGCCGACATCCGTAAACAAAAGATCATGATATCAATGGGGTAGATATTTACAGGTGTTGAAAGCATTCCCCATGATATCATGGTTCTGATAATTACCAACTTATAAGTGTAAGCATATCCAACATAGATGACACAATGGTTCAAGTTTATTAAGGGCAAGAAAATAAGGTGTGCCATCAAGTTCGTGAGAGCTTTACTAACTAGTTTTCACATAACAAAAGAATTTTTAATTTGAAAGATAGATGAAACTCGAGAATTTACTTGGAATAGCAATGATGCGAATAGGTAGATATGGTGGACACAAATGGCACAGGTTTAAGTTCAAGGATTGGATGCACGAGAAGTATTCCCTCTCAGTACAGGTTTTTGGCTAGCAAGGCTGGGTAGAAGCAAAAGAGTTGAAGGAAACAAGCAAACATACAAGTGATAAAAACAAACATGCAATCTTCCTTGAAAACACAAAAGATCTTAAATAAAGAATACTAAGCTTATGAGCCAATCAAGAAAGAAAGAAAATGGTATAAAATACCTGTAAGTGCTTTTCTCTTTTCCTTTCAAACCTCAAAAAGTGTTGCTACTGACCAGAGCTCGGTTTGCCAAAACCAATTTAGATTTACTTGATGCTCCCAAAGTGAAACCAATACTAATCAACAAGATCAATCATATAAGAGAGATTGCAAACTAAGAGAAGAAGTGCCAAAAGTAAAAGATGAAACTTCTCATTAATATTCCATAAAGGCACTCACACCAAGGGATACGTAGATAACCCACTAGAGGAGAGATACTTCCACAATGCAAACTATCATATATGATAACTTATCTATTCAATATATGACTCTACTAAAAAGGTACAGATGAAAGATAATGATGTGATACCGCAACACTCCCCCAAGCTTGGAACAAACCAAGGGGATGCCAAAACCTGATGACGAATTACTCCTTCGGTGATCGTTGTATTCCCTTTTCATCGTCGGACTTCCAAGGTAAAGTCTCCCCATCCACAAAGGATGTATTGGTTTCCATAATCCTGAAACTAGTAGTAGAGCTTATGCATTTAAACCTAGCCTCATACTCACAGTTTTGATTTTGCATGTCATAGAGTTGTGCTTGTAATTGGTTGGTGGTCTGATGGAGCGAGAGGATATCATCGTGAAGCTTGGCAGTCTCCTTCTTGTGCTCAGCAATGAATTCTGAACTTATCTTAT
Source organism: Avena insularis (assembly GCA_023614405.1). Classification (NCBI taxonomy): domain Eukaryota; kingdom Viridiplantae; phylum Streptophyta; class Magnoliopsida; order Poales; family Poaceae; genus Avena; species Avena insularis. Next base: position 101,743,092 of record CM042693.1, read on the forward strand.
GGATGACGTCCACTTCGTGTTCCGCCATCTTATTGTACCTAAAAACTTCTTGCTCCAATGCTTCCATCCTATCTTCTAGACTGCCTTCTCCTTTAGGGCCCTGAACTTCTTTTATCTGTACTTTCCCATCCTTGAGTAACAACTCCTTGGGGTGAATCTTCAACTCATACAAATACGGGTTGATGACATCCGCGGAGGAATCCTCCTTGGGTGATCCAGAAGAAGACATTGTGGCTCGAAAACTGGGAATTTGCCTGACAGAAATAGATCGAAACAAAAACACGACGAGAACACGAGATACGGACCTCGGGGGATCTGGGTGATTATATATTACGAAGTTTCATGACATAAGGAAGGTACAGGGTGAAAACGGGACAGAGACGGGAACCGGGGTGGTCACACCACCTGGTGGCGCGGCTAGGTGGGGCCCGCACCATTGGGTGGTGTGGGCCACCCGGGCTCCGTTTCCTTCCCTCTTTCATCTTGTTATCCTCCGTATGTAATAAAAACTGTAATAATATAAAAAGAAAAGTTTTTCGCAAACCTTTGATTTCCAACACTTTTACTTATTCGAAGGACTCTGCAGGCTCCTGAGTTTGGTCTCTAATAAATTCTTTTGGAGTCACCATTTGAATAACATCAACATCTTCATTATAAGAATCTCCAGAAATATAATGTTTGAGCCTTTGACCATTCACCACTTGTGTAGTGTTGTCCCTCAAAGAAGAAATTTGTATAGCTCCTGAACGATACACTTTCTCAATAACAAAAGGTCCTTCCATTTTGAGAGTAGTTTTCCTACAAAAAATCTGAGACGAGACCTATATAATAGAACTTTATCACCAACATGAAATTCTCTCTTAAGAATCCTCCTATCATGCCATCTTTTAAATTTTTCTTTAAAGAGTCTAGCATTTTCATAAGCTTCACTTCTCCACTCATCTAAAGAACTCAAGTCAAGCAATCTTTTCTTACCAGCAAGTTTAAAATCTCTATTCGGTTCTTTCATTGCCCAATAAGCTTTGTGTTCTAATTCTAAAGGCAAGTGACAAGCTTTACCATAAACCATTTTGTAAGGGGACATTCCCATAGGATTTTTATAAGCAAATATATAAGCCCAAAGAGCATCATTCCACTTTTTAGCCCAATTTTTTCTAGATCTATTAACAGTCTTTTGCAAGATAGATTTAATTTCTCTATTTGAAAGTTCTACCTGCCCACTGGTTTGAGGATGATAAGCTGAAGAAATTCTATGATTAACATCATATTTAGCAAGGGTCTTCCTAAAACCACCATGAATAAAATGAGAACTTCCATCAGACATGAGATATCTAGGCACACCAAACCTAGGAAAAATAACATCTTTAAGCATTTTTGAAGAGGTCTTACCATCAGCACTATTTGTAGGTATGGTTTCTACCCACTTTGTAACATAATCAACAACAACAAGGATATGAGTATACCCTTTTGAAGGAGGAAAAGGACCCATAAAGTCAAATCCCCAACAATCAAATGGTTCAATAACAAGAGAATAATTCATAGGCATTTCATCGCGTCTAGAAATGTTACCAACTCTTTGACATTCATCACATGATAAAATAAACTTTCTTGCATCTTTAAAAAGAGTAGGCCAATAGAAACCTGATTATAAAACCTTTCGTGCGGTTCTATCTCCAGCATGATGTCCTCCATAAGCACTACCATGACATTTTCGCAATATCTCTTGTTGTTCATATTCTGGAACACATCTTCGCATAATACCATCCACTCCTTCTTTATATAAATGTGGGTCATCCCAAAAATAATTCCTCAGGTCATAAAAGAATTTTATTCTTTGCTGGGTGGTAAAGGTTGGAGGAAAATACTTGGAAATAATAAAGTTAGCATAATCAGCATACCAAGGACTCTCTCGCGGGCTTACCTTTATTGTAGCCAACTATTCATTTGGAAAACTATCATTAACAGGCATAGGATCAAAAGAAATATTTTCCAAATGAGATAAATTATTAGCAATAGGGTTTTCAGCACCTTTTCTATCCATAATATGTAGATTGAACTCTTGTAAAAGCAACACCCATCTAATAAGCTTTGGCTTAGCATCTTTCTTTGTCATAAGGTACTTAATAGCAGCATGATCAGTATGAATTGTAACCTTTGAATCAACAATATAGGGTATAAACTTATCCCAAGCAAAAATTACAGGTAAAAACTCTTTCTCAGTAGTAGCATAGTTCTTTTGAGCAGCATCAAGTGTCTTACTATCATAATGGATAACATTAAGTTTTTTATCTATTCATTGCCCAAGAACAGCACCTACAGCAAAATCACTAGCATCACATGTAATTTCAAAGGGTAGGTTCCAATCAGGTGGTTAGACAATAGGAGCAGTAGTTAAATCATTCTTTAAAGTTCCAAAGGCTTCCTAACAATCATCATAAAAAACAAAAGGTACATCTTTTTGGAGAAGATTAGTAAGGGGCTTAGAAATTTTTGAGAAATCTTTAATAAACCTTCTATAGAAACCAACATGACCAAGAATACTTCGAATACCTTTAACATCCCTAGGACATGGCATTTTCTCTATTGATTCAACTTTGGCTCTATCCACTTCAATGCCTCTTTCAGAAATTTTATATCCAAGAACAATTCCTTCATTAACCATGAAATGGCATTTCTCCCAATTAAGAACAAGATTAGTTTCTTCACATCTCTGCAAAACTTTATCAAAGTTGTGCAAACAATTATCAAAGGAAGTTCCATAGACGAAAATATTGTCCATTAAAACTTCCACAATTTCTTCACAAAAACCATGAAAGATAGCAGACATACATCTCTAAAAAGTAGCAGGAGCATTACATAAACCAAATGCCTATAATCATAAGTTCCATAGGGACACATGAAAGTGGTTTTCTCTTGGTCTTGTGCTTTCACAGCAATTTGAGAAAACCCAGAATAACCATCAAGAAAACAAAAGTGAGTCTTCTTGGACAACCTTTCTAGCATTTGATCAATAAAAGGTAGAGGATAATGATCTTTCTTAGTGACTTTATTCACCTTTCTAAAATCAATGCACATCCTATAACCAACTACTACTCTTTGAGGTATAAGCTCATTATTTTCATTAGGCACAACAGTAATTCCTCCTTTCTTAGGGACACAATGAACAGGACTAACCCAATTACTATCAGCAATAGGAAAAATAATACCAGCATCAAGAAGTTTTAATACCTCATTTCTTACCACTTCCTTCATCTTAGGATTTAGACGGCGTTGATGTTCAACAAATGGCTTTGCATCAGGTTCTATATTAATAGCATGCTCGCATATAGTACGAGAGATCCCTTTTAAATCATCAAGAGTATAACCCATAGCTCCTCGGTGTTTCTTCAATACTTCCAATAACCTTTCCTCTTCCTTTCCTGAAAGTTTAGAACTAATAATAACAGGATATATTTTCTTATCATCTAGATAAGCATATTTAAGATCATCAGGCAGAGGTTTTAAATCAAAGATAGGATCCCCTTTAGTTGGTAATGTGGTACCCAAATCTTCCACAGGTAGGTTATGCTTAAGCATCTCAGGTTGACGGAGAAAAATCTCATCAATCTCATTTATTTCTTCCATGAAGACCTCACTCTCATGATATTCCATATATTGGTGCAAAGCATTGTTAGGAGCAAGAGAAATAGAAGAAAGTTGTTCAACTCTAAAATCCTCATTAGGAAATTCATTTTCATAAGGAGTTTTAGCAAATTTGGAAAAATTAAACTCATAAGATTCTCCATCAAACTTAGTTAAATTTTTCTCCTTCTTATAATCTATAATATCTCCACAAGTTTTCAAGAAAGGTCTACCAAAAATGATAAGACAAGTTTTACTAGCTTCCTTACCAAGCACTAGAAAATCAGCAGGATATTTAATCTTATCACAAAAAACTTCCACATCTCTTACAATACCTATTGGACAGACTGTCTCTCTATTAGCAAGGAGAATAACCACATCAATGTCCTCAAGTTCACAAGGACCAATTTCATGCATAATTTATCTGTAAAACTCATAAGGAATAGCACTAGAACTTGCATTAATCTCTACTATATAATTTGTCTAGAGGTGGTTTTCGTCTCTTTTTCGTCCGTCAAAATTTTGGACGGTTTTGCCCCTAACTATTCGTGAATATTACAAAGGTGCCACCGCCTAAGTGAAACTGGTTCAGCCTTCTCAAGGAAAAAAATCCTCCATGGTGCCTCGGGCTCATCCTCCACCTCCAGCCCGAGCCCGCCGCCGCACTCGTGTTCCCGTCGGCGCTTGAGATTAGCCTGCCGCAGATAGCTTCTCCCGTCGCGGCTTGGATCTCCTCTCGTCGTTCGTGCACCGGCCATCCTGCAGAACAAAGCTGAACGGGTCTTCCCCATCCCTGGCCACCATCGATCTCCGGCGACCGCAGGCGCGGAAATTGATGACGGGACCTCTGTCCCAGCCATAGAGTCAGCGCCTCGTGAGCGGAGGATGCTAGAAATTCCCGCGGCGACACGGAGATGACCGGGGTGGATGCGCCCTCCAAGATTTTCCCGTCCATCCATCCCTGCTCCTCTCCAGCCGGTGAGAGGCCGACCCCGCCCCTGCTCTTCCTCTTAGCAGCAGCGACTGACGGGAGAAGCACACCCGTGCTAGCTGATGACATGTTCGGCTACCCCTTAATCTGAAACTCAAACCAAACTGTTGCGATTTTTAGCTGTTGCGATTGTCAGGCAAGAAGGACGGCGGCGCTTGGGAGTCAGCCAAGAGGAGGCGCCCCTCAAGGAGCTCTAGGTGGAGGCGCGGGGCGCCGGTCCACCTGAGCCGCCGCGACTGTTCCGTGGTTGTGCTCTGTTTAACCCTGTTCCGCTAGCTAGCACAGGCCGAGTTCACTGTTAGGATGCATGATGAGTTCGGTGCTAACAAACAAAATTAAATCGGGATGGAGCAGAGCTAGCTAAGGTCAATGGAATAGAGAACAGGAGCTAGACCGTGTGTATTTAGGCTTAAAATTTGAATGGTTGATAATTGAATTTCTTGCAAAACTGCAGCCTACGTAGCTGAATACCGCGGTGCTTGAACATATGTAGTGTTCTGATTTCCTATTATTGAGTGATACCTTAAAAGAACTGGTAATTTGTGTTCTGTTTGATAAGTTTAAGGAAGTAGGATCCGACTCTCTGTGCTTGAGAAATTATTTCTTATGTCATGCTAGATTCTTTCTTTAGGGAGGCTAACTGGAACTGAAAATATTAATGCTTTTCTTTTGGTGTTTGAGGGTAAACACTCTTTCTAGAAATCTTGGCCACCGGAAGTATTCTACATTTGATTAATTAGGATTTAGTCAAGATCTTATAGGGCAGTGTGATTTAGATTTCAAGATACCCTTACCTTTCTTTTATAAAAATCTTGCATCAAGTAGCACTTAACATTTTTTCAGTTGTACTATTGGTTGTTGAAACCGTTCTACTCTCTCCGTTTCAAAATATAAAATGTTTTAACTTTGTGAACCAAATGTATCTAGACATTTTTTAGTACATAGATTCACTCATGGTTGAAATAAAACTACATATTAAAAGAATTCTAAATATATCATCTTCAAAAACCTAAAACATCTTATATTCTAAAACGGTGGAAGTACTTATTATAGTGCTTGCCACGAGACCCTTGGAGGCATTTCTCGCCTTTACCGTAGAGCAACGTACCTTGCATTTTGTTCTTCATCATTGTTGCATTATTGGGATGCGGAACAAAAATGTTAATTTTCCCTTTGTGCCAAATGTTATAAGAAGTTATTCCAAAGAATGAATGTCCGTGTTTTATGGGCAAAAGAGAGTGAAAAGTCATTTCACGAAATTGAATAACCGTTGCACACATGATTTGCGCGTTGTTCCGTAGCAACGCACGGGCATTTAGCTAGTATCACATAAACCATAATAGTAATGATCACCAATCCTAACAGAAAGCATAGGGACACTAGCTCTCCTAGTTTTACCAGGATGTGAGACAATATTAGAAGCATCTTTACAAAAGATTATGTGCCCATCTTCTACATTATCAGTGACAAGGTCATTCACAATAGCTACTACAGGTTCAATATTTATTTGTTTATCAGGTTCTACAGCTTTCTTTGTACTTTTACTCACCACATTAGCTATAATAGAATGTTCCTTTACCTTAGAAGGAAAAGGTATTTTCTTAATATAAGGTTCAGGAAAAATGCGATCAACAGTACAAACTTCAGTATTTCTAATAGGAACATGATTAACAATATCTTTATAAGGTGCATGGTACTTGTTCCACTCCTTTTGGAGAATTTCAATATAAGAGGCATGTTCGGGATATGCTATATGGGTATCCTCATAGCATGTCTCCTATCTGGATAACCCAGGTGGCCCACAGTTGGTAGCATGGCCCATGGCCTGTTGGGCGGCCCAGTTAGATGGATCCAGAAGGGAGGCACATGCTGGATAAAGGAAGGCTACAGAGGAGTAACCGATGTACCCGGAGCCTTGGAGTGCAAGACACGCTAGACTATTTGTATGCAGTGTAGGACTCTATAACCTGTCCGGCTATGACTTTCCCTATAACCCTAGGACCTGGCGACTATATAAGTCGGGCCTATGGGAGCCTTTAGGGCATCGATTAACATACACCTCGCATAGCGAACCCATCCCTGTAACTCGGCGTATTGCCATTATAGTGATTTATAGCAAGAGTAGGATTCCGCCACCATTGTGGGATCTGAACCTGGGTAAGTTGTGTTACCTTGTACCCATCAACCGTCCGCCTTCCCCCACGTCTCTAAACACGCACTGTGAGGACCCGTCCATGGCGTACTTGTCGGCAATACCACGACAGTTGGCGCCCACCGTGGGGCAAGAGGCACTTCAGGCTCTACAGCGGGCGAGGTCCAAGATCTTCACGGCAATCGGTGAAACCGTAGCCATTGGTCTCGTTCTCTTCACTGGCAACGTTCCGATCGTCCCCCTGACGAATTCTGGATCTTGGCAAAGACGAACCCTACGCGGTGCTCAATCGTCCCCATCGGAGATATCCACCTCTTCATCGGTGAAACCGGCTTGGGCACTAGTTCCCTGGGAGTCGGAGGAGCATCAAGACCCGCACGAACCGCCTACGGGCAGGATACGATCGCGAAAGGATCGATGTAGGATCTCTCTTTGGAGTTTGCCGGCAAAGATCGGAAAAATTCAAGGCCCACCCAAACCGCCCCTGTGCAGGATATAACGGTGGAAGATCGCTGCAAGTCCGCGGGCTTCGTCCGTGCGTCTAGACAGTAGAGATCTAAGTTCGTCGAAGTGGTGACCATCTTTGATCTGGCGCATTGCATCCAGAGAGAGGGTGAAAACCCCGCGACTACCTTGCCAGGTGGCTCCATATACGGGCCGATCTGGCACATTACCCCAATGATAATGCTATGTATCACTTTGTGGAAGGACTGGACCAAGGTATGCTTCTCCGGCATACGCTAAGGAGGCAGCAGGCTTCAGGACGCCTCACCTTTGAAAGCATGGTGAACACTGTCAACAGCTATGCGGAGGCTGAGGAGGAAGCTCAGATAGAAATTGCACTCGTTGGCGGAGCCCCTCCGCCTCAGCCACCGCCACCAACGCCTCCAGTCATCGTCGCTGCTGATGTACCTCCATCCCCCGTCATCGAGGAAGCCCTGGCACCCTCCGACTCCATGCTTGATGCGATCTATGCCGACATCAGCGCAGATTCAGAGGAGATAGACTTCAGCCCGGAGGATCTAGACTCTGCCATGCAGGAGATGGAGGAGGATTACAAGTGCGATGAACAAGCCAACAACGTCGTCACGTCCCGAGAGGTGTTCGTCGCCATTGGGACGGCGATGGAGGAAGATCAACCCGGACGAGATCCGCCTATAGCGTTCTACAAAGGAAAGGGACCACCTGTCGCTGCCGACAATGATCGCACAAAGGTCATGCACCCTCCGCCTAACCCAGTGCAATAGACGCAGGAACTCGGCACTGGTCCGAGTAATAACAACACCGCAAACCCGCCGCCTCCGGCCTCTACGTCTATTGCTGCCCAAGTCACTCCAGCTGATAGAGTGATGTACGGCAATCTCCTCGTCGAGCCTATGACTGTGGCCCATATTCGCAATGTAGTCCAGCTTGACGAGAAGCGCCAGCAGCTGCTGGAGGAAGCGCAGGCCATCGCGGAGCAAGGCGCTATGCTAGATCGAGATCTGCCAACACGCAGAAGTCAATAGAAAAGCTAGAGCAATGGAGGCCGAGTACAAGACTCTGCTACAACAGCAGAAGGCTAAGAAAGCTCCAGCTCGCGTCATCAACGATCCTGGTGTACGGCGAAACCTAGGATGGACTCCCTCGAAGTCGGCATGGGCCAAGCCATACATTGACAGTGAAGGCAGGCAGGTGATGCCCACTCCTCTCCTCAACCTCGCCATCGCCAAGACCCTTCTGGAGAAGGATAGATCACCCGCAGCTGTGGATCAGGTCTATGACCTAGTGGCCAAGGCGGTAAAACAGCAGGAAAAGGCCACCTCTCAGAGGCTTGAGTCTGACCCAGCGTTCTGCCAGTCTAGCTAGCATAAGCCACCAAGGGACAGATCTCCTCATGATGTCGGGTCCCAGACGGGTTCGTCAGAATGAATACGAAGGGATGTGCGCAACAGGAAGGATGCTATCCCCATATCCTCCAACCATGGAGGCAAGGCCCAACCTCGTCGCCCATCTCCACCGCCCCGCTCTCCTCGACATCACGAAGATACCAAGGCTCACCGTCGTACGGATATGCCTCCGCCAAAGCAGAGCGACATCATCATCCGCGACAACACAGAATAGACCCGTCATGATGGAGAGCACAACCCAGGACACAAGAGCAGGTCACGCCATGACCCTCCGCGTTCGACAAGCAACCGCGACAAGCGTGAGTCGTCATAGGAGGGTAATATCAAGAAGGCTAAACCACCACCACCTCCGCCTCCATCGCCACCTAGTAGCCACCATGGTGGAGGAGGCCCGCGTCATTCACGCAGCCCATCCCCTGATGGCAAGAAGAAGAAAAGAAGCCTGGAGCCATACGATGCACGTTCACGTCTGGACAAGATCCACGAGGCCCGGGAAGGACCATACCTGGGACCACGTTGCTTTGGACCTATGATACGGTCCGCAACTTACCCAAAAGGTTTTTGGATTGACAAGACCACCAAACCCTATGACGGCATCGCCAAGCCAGCTACATGGTTGCAGGACTACGGTAACACGGTGGAGATCGCCGGGGGTAACCCCAACGTCGTCATCAAGTACCTCCCATTGATGTTGGCGGGCACGGCCCAGCAATGGATTGATGACTTGCCAGAGATATGAAGGGATACGGGTAGGCTACACTAGCGCAAATCAAAATTTTCTACCGCGTATACCAGGATTACTGTTGTCATAGATCACGGGATTACCACTAGACGTGCAGTTGTGGAACTTGATGAAGCGCGTCGAAGCAGTGTAGACGATCTACGTCTCCTCCTCTTCCTCGTCCCATGAGCAGCTCCCCTTGCGCGGCTCGTCCAAGCACTACAGATGCAGCTCCTCCGAGGTATCCACACGTGCGGGGTGGAAGCGTCAGACGCCGGACTGCTACGTCCGCGCGTGCAACACAGGCGTGAGGAGTGGCGGCTGGGAGGAATGGTCTAACCCTGGTCATCACGCCCCACCCTCTCTTATATAGGCGTCCCTAGTGGGCTTCTACATTAGCAGCCCATTAGTAGCCTAAGCCTGGTCTAATTCGGATCCAATCCTCATTAGGCTTCCAGCCCCTTAAGTGTGTGACCCTATAGGTTCATACACGTATAGACATGACACGAATACACTTATTCTGTCAATAGTTGGTAGCGGCCTCTAGCAAGACGTGCCAACTCCTAAACGCATACAAAGATCATATCAGACAAACCATCACAAGGTTTAGTACATGTCTTTCCCTTTGCCTCACGATATTTGGTCTAGCTCCAAGCTGACCTCCCTTTCTCGATACTATGATTCGGAATCCCTTTACTAGGTTAACTCTTAACCATATGTAGCACGGCCATGCATTTCTGGATCCGATCACTCGAGGGGCCCAGAGATATCTCTCTCGAGTAGAGAGGAGCAAATCCCATCTTGATTGACCATGCCTTGCAGCATGCTTCGGGACAAACCCGAAATCTACCTTTATAACTACCCAGTTACGGAGTAGCGTCTGATAGCCCCAAAGTAGGTCGATCCACATCTCAAGTACATGCGACAATCTCAGGTCTAAGGACAAAACGTACACGATGTGTAGAGAGAGAGCTGCAACTAATTGCCAGTCTCAAGTTGGGTCAGTCCAGCCCCATGTTCATAAAATGTGCCCTCATCATTGGTTTGACATCTCCATGTCTATGACTTGCGAAACATAGTCATCAACCAATCGATGTGCTAGTCTAATATTCACGTGTGTCCTCACATGAACTCCGACTAGGGACAACTCTTAAATAACCATACAAGTAAAGAGTTTCTTAAACAATTCACATAATTGCCAATCAATACAAGTTGCCTGATATGGATATTCAAGGAACATTACAATAACTCATGGATACATAAGAAATATAATCATCTCTATGATTGCCTCTAGGGCATATTTCCTTCAGTCTCCCACTTGCACTAGAGTCAATCTAGATTGTATCTAATACATATTGCTCTTGCGTGCACCTCATGCACAGGCTGCGGGAGTGGCTTTGTAAAAAGATCAGCAACATTTGAGTTTGTATGTATTTTGCATATCATGACACTACCATCCTCAATGAACTCATGAATCTGATGGTAACGCATGCGAATATATTTGTTCTTCTGGTGCTGTCTAGGTTCCTTGGCTTGTGCAATAGCACCATTGTTGTCACAATAAACGTCCATAGGATTGGACGCGCCCTGAACCACACCAAGAGCGATCAGGAAATTCCTAATCCAAACAGCTTCCTTTGCAGCCTCCGAGGCGGCAATATATTCAGCTTCTGTTGAAGAGGAGGCCACCGTATCTTGCTTGGAACTTTTCCAACTCACAGCACCACCATTCATGATAAACACATAACCAGATTGCGATCTGGAGTCATCTGAGTCATTAAGGTAACTCGCATCTGTGTAACCCCTTACACTGAGTTCATCCTCACCTCCATAAACTAGGAACACATCCTTAGTCCTTCTCAAGTACTTAAGGATATTCTTTACCGCTGTCCAGTGACCTTCACCTGGATCAGCCTGATACCTGCTCGTAACACTTAGAGCATAGGAAACATCTGGGCGAGTACATATCATTGCATACATGATGGATCCAATAGCGGAAGCATATGGAACCCTACTCATGCGCTCACGCTCATCAGTAGTCGAAGGACACTGAGTCTTGCTGAGTTTAATGCCGTGAGACATCGGCAAGAAACCCTTCTTAGCCTCTTTCATGCTGAACCATTTCAACACTTTGTCAATGTATGTACTCTGGCTTAATCCAATTAGCCTCTTTTATCTATCTCTATAGATCTTGATGCCCAGAATATATGCCGCTTCTCCAAAGTCCTTCATTGAAAAACTATTTTTCAATGAGGTCTTAACAGACTCGAGCATAGGAATGTCATTTTCAATCAGTAATATGTCATCTACATATAAGATTAGAAATACAAGTGCTCTCCCACTTTCCTTCTTGTAAACACAAGGTTCTTGTTTGTTTTTGATGAAGCCAAACTCCTTTACAACTTCATTAAATCGAATGTTCCAATTCCGAGATGCTTGCTTCAGCCCATAAATAGACTTTAGAAGTTTGCATACCTTTCCAACATTTTTTGGATCGACAAAACCTTCGGGCTGCATCATATACACGTCCTCGGTTAGTATTCCATTTAGGAAAGCCGTCTTGACATCCATCTGCCATATTTCATAGTCGAAATGTGCAGCAATGGCTAGAATGTCCGTATAGATTTAAGCATCGCTACGGGCGAGAAAGTATCATCGTAGTTAACTCCTTGAACTTTTCGAAAACCTTTTGTAACAAGTCGAGCTTTATGGATGTGAACATTTCCATCCATATCAATCTTACTCTTATAGATCCATTTGCACTTGATGGATTTAAAACCATTAGGCAGGTCAACCAAGTTCCAAACTTGATTTTCTCCCATGGACTCTATCTCGGACCTCATGGCGATCAGCCATTTCTCAGAGTCTCGGTCCACCATCACTTCCGCATAGGTCGCAGGCTCATCATTGTCTAACAATAATAATTCCCGCGTTTTGCGGAGCCTCTCCGACCTTCGTGGTTGTGGTGCTTCTATTGCCATGGGTTCCTCAACTTGTTCTGCTACAATAGCATCACTAGTAGAAGCATCCCCGACTGGCTCATCTTGAACTTCTTCAAGTCGCACCGACCTTCCACTTGCTCCCTTTGTGAGAAACTCTTTCTCTAGGAAAACACCGCTACGAGCGACAAACACTTTGCCCTCTTCTCGGTTGTAGAAGTAATACCCCAAGGTTTCCCTCGGATATCCCACGAAAATGCACTTATCCGATTTGGGTGTTAGCTTGTCCGACTGAAGTCGCTTGACAAATGCATCACAACCCCAAATCTTTAGAAAAGACAAACTGGGATTCTTTCCAGTCCACATCTCATATGGTGTCTTAACTACGGATTTAGATGGTACCCTATTAAGTGTGAAAGCTGTCGTTTCTAGAGCGTAACCCCAAAATGATAATGGTAAATCTGACTGGCTCATCATCGATCGAACCATGTCCAACAAAGTTCGATTGCGCCGTTCGTAGACCCTGTTTATTTGAGGCGTTCCGGGCGGCGTGAGTTGTGGAACAATTCCGCAACTCTTAAGATGATTGCTAAATTCGTGACTCAAATATTCACCTCCACGATCAGATCGCAAGGCCTTTATTTTCTTGCCACGTTGATTCTCTACCTCACTCTGAAACTCCTCGAACCTTTCAAAAGTTTCAGACTTATGCCTCATTAAGTAGACATAACCATATCTACTGAAATCATCAGTGAAAGTAATGAAGTACTAATATCCTCCTCTGGCTGTCGTGCTCATTGGTCCACATACATCAGTATGTATGAGTTCCAACAAGTCTGTCGCTCTCTCGGGTAAACCCGAAAAAGGCGACTTGGTCATCTTTCCAAGTAAACAAGCCTGACATGTCTCGTATGATTCAAAATCAAACGAAGTTAGAAGACCATCACCATGGAGATTCTTCATGCGTTTTTCACTTATATGCCCCAAACGACAATGCCATAAATAGGTAGGACTCAAATCATTAGGCCGAAGACTTTTAGCACTAACATTGTAAACAGATGCATCATCAAGATTTAAAATAAATAACCCATTCACAATGGGAGCATCAGCCATAAACATATCATTCTTAGAGATTACACAACCATTGTTTGCACTCGCGAATGAATAACCATCCCTCATCAAACATGAAGGTGATAAAATGTTTCGACCCATACTAGGGATGTAATAACAATTATTCAACTCCATAATAAATCCTGATGGAAGGTGAAGTTGCATGACGCTGACGAACAATGCAGCAACCCTTGCTTTATTTCCAAAGTGAAAATCCACTTCGCCTTTCTGCACTTCTCTAGTCCTTATTAGCCCCTACATCGAATTGCAAATATGAGCAACCGATCCGGTATCAAATACCCAAGAGTTAACATAGGAATCAGCGAGAAGAATGTCCACAACATTTACAGCAAGCGTACCTGAGTGGGAAGTATTCTTAGTTCCACTCTTCTTCAAAGAAGCCTGGTACTTGCTGCAGTTTCTCTTCTAGTGGCCATGTTCATGACAAAAGAAGCACTCAGTGTCTTCTACAGGTCTAGCCTTTTGCTTGGGTTCAGGCTTAGGGATCGTATCCTTATCCTTGCCCTTCTTCTTCTTCCAAGAAGTACCCTTTTTCTTAAAGCTAGGCTTGTTCTGCACAGCCAACACATGGCTATGCCCTGCACACTTCTTCATGTCACTTTCTGCTGTTTTTAGCATCCCGCATAACTCATTAAGGCCCTTCTCCACCCCATGCATATGGTAGTTCGAAATGAACTGACCATAGCTGGACGGAAGAGATGCCAAAATGAAGCCAGTAGCCAACTCTTGGCCTAGTGGAAAACCAAGCTTTTCCAAAGTCTGACTGTAACCAACCATTTTGATCACTTGGGGGCCTATAGCTGCTCCCTCTGCTAGCTTGCATTCGACGAAGGACTTGGCAACATTGTACCTCTCAGTCCTTGCCTGATCTTGGAACATGTCCTTAAGCGCAACGATCATATCGTATGCATCCTGATCCTCAAACTTCTTTTCGAGTTCAGGTTCCATGCATGCAAGCATAAGACAACTAACCTCAAGAGAATCATCACATGCTCTCTTGTAGGCGTTCTTTAGGGAAGCAGATGCATTATCAGCAGGTTCATCAGGGATTGGGGTATCTAGAACCGTTTCCTTTTTATCAGACCTGAGAACAATTCCCAGGTTACGGACCCAGTCCGTATAGTTTGTTCCATTTAGTTTATCTTTGTCAAGAATCGAACGCAAAGAAAAAGGTGATGCAGTGTTCAGTGCCATTGATCTACAACAGAAAACATGCAAAATACTAAGCCATGTAACCATGAAAGAGTAAAACATATTAAACAATTTAATAGCATATACTCCCACTTAAATCAATATCCCTCTATTGATACTAAGTGATTCTGTAAGGGTTCATAGCATGGAAAACAAAAAAATTCTACCGCATACAAACAAACAAGCCAAGATCTATCTACTAGATTGTAGCAACGAGTCGATGGAATAACTCACCCTCGAAGATTCCAAATTGTTTAACGAGAGCAGATTCTCGTGGGTGATGTAGTCGTACTCTTGCCAATCTCAAGATCGCGTAGACGATCCTTCCCAAGCTGCGTTGCAGCGCTTCATGATCGGTCACACATTCGATACTCGTGAAGACCTTCCTCTCCTTGTTCTAGCAGGCGGTGGAGGTTGTAGCACTCTCCTCGCGATTCCGGCAGACGATGGCGTGGTACGGAAGTAGAGGAGATCCCGAGGCTTCCTTAAGCCGGAGCGAGTATGGTGGACTATGAGAGAGGCTTGGCGATCTAGGGTTTAGAGGCACCAAGTAGAGGGAGCTAGGCCGGCGGCTAGGGCTAGTAGAAGCCCCAACTCGGCGGCTTGGGAGAAACCCTAGGGCGGCGGCGGCTATGGTGACCGGCGGCGGCTAGGGTTAGGATTTAGAGGGGCAAGGTGTAAGTCTAGGAGGGGAGCCCTGCCCCTCCTTATATAGGTGGAGGGGGCGCGCCATGGGAGGGGAGTCCCTCCCCAACTCGGCCTCCTTGGCCGGCGGTGGAGGGAGAGGAACTCCTCCCCAAGTAGGTTTCCTACTCTCCCTCCACCAAACAAAACAGTCGTTTGACTTTTCAAATTGGCGTTTGACTTTTCAAACTAGGATTTGATTTATCCCTTTATTTTGTTCAGCGATGACACCTAGTACATGATGCAATCATTCTGACTTGTTGTGACACATTCATGTACCCTTCCCCTCCGGAGTGCCGGACATTCCGGAACCTTCTAGAACATTCCCGATGAAAATACCGGAACCATTCTCCAACCCTGAAACAGGACTTTCCTTATATGAATCTTATTCTCCGGACCATTCCGGATCTCCTCGTGATATCCCGGATCCCATCCGAGACTCCGAACAACATTCGGTCTCTTTCTCATCATTCCATAACTACTCAACAACGTCGAATCCTTAAGTGTGTCTCCCTACGGTTCGTGAATTATGCGGACATGATCGAGACACTTCTCCAAACAATAACCAATAGAGGAATCTGGAAATTCATATGGCTCCCACATATTTCTACGATTACTTTGCGATCGAATGAACCACTTACATATGATACCAATTTCCCTTTGTCTCATGATAGTTTACTTATCCGAGGTTTTGATCGTCGGTATCTCTGCATACCTAGTTCAACCTCGTTACTGATAAGCACTCTTTTCTCGTTCCCGTGATATGTGATCCCTTGTGAGCCAGTCACATGCTTGCAAGACAATTGGATGACATTCCACCGAGAGGGCCCAGAGTATATCTATCCGTCATATGGATGGACAAATCCCACTCTTGATCCATGTGCCTCAACACATACTTTACAAACACTCAATGCCACCTTTATAGCCACCCAGTTACGGTGTGGTGTTTGATGTCATCAAAGCATCCTTCCGGTGATGGTGATTAGCATGATCTCATGGTCGAAGGAATTAGGTTACTATGTATCAGAAAGCATATAGCAAATGAACTATATTAAATGACTTGATCTTTATGCTACGCTTATCTATAGGAGTATGTCCATCACATCATTCTCCTAATGATATGACCCTGTTGTTAATAACATCTCTATGTTCATGATCAGGAAACCATGATCATATATTAACCAACAAGCTAGTTTAACAAGAGGCTTTACTAGGGACTCTTTTATATTTACAAATCACACAAGTATTAATGTTTCCGGTTAATACAATTATATCATGGTATGTAAACATTTATCATAAGTATGAAGATATGATAATAACCACTTTATTATTGCCTCTTGGGCATATCTCCAACAGTCTCCCACTTGCACCAGAGTCAATAATCTAGTTTCAAACCTTTGTGTATTCAACACCTATGGCTTTCCAGTGTTGTATGTACACGATTGCTAGTGGTCAACTGATCTCCGGATCCGACACTTTCAGGTCCGTGTGTAATTGCATGTCTTTGCATCTCTACGCATCACTCATTATCTAATGAGATGGCTTTGTACAAATTTGGTCCTTTAGTGTGACTTTTAGTTCTTTGGGGTTAAAACATGTTGATAACATTGTCGTACAATATATCTTCATAGCACTATCCCGCTGTGAACCACACCTAGTTTGATAACAAACTACTTGACACAAATGCCCTCTTTAGCTGCTATAATAGCAGTCATATACTTAGCCTTTTGTTGTAGTATCTGTCACAATGTCTTAACTTTGGAACCCATCCAAATCCATTATGGAACTTACTTTCCATCATATTGTGCCACCCTTAGTTTAGATTGAGATAAACTTAATTTGTACTTTGTGACAAAACTAGTATCAATGTAGTACTTTTACAATGAACTAACCATCTATTTGTCACTTCTACAAAACAATATATTCTTTAGTTCTTCCAAAAGATCATAAGAATATCCTTACTATTGTCCAATGATCATCTTATAAATCATTCTGGTATACGCTCATAATATTTAGAGCATAGGACATATCTGGATTTGTACACATCACAGCAGGATTGATAAAATACTCTTTGTGATTTTATACATCAAGTATCAATCTATACTTGAATCTTTGTTTCACTTACCAAGTGTCAATACACTTGAATATATCATCAATATTGAACTCATTCAATCCTTTCTATGCGACAAGAACCTTTCTTGTAGATTCTATATTGAACTCATTCAATACATCATCTATGTACTTTCGGCACAACCATATTAGCGTCTATTGATGCCAAATATTTGGGTTTTGCCTAAGTCTTTCATCAGGATGAAATTCTTAATATGTGTTAATAAAATATACATCATTTCCAATCAACAATATGTCTTCCACATAATGTATTAGAAACATGTCTTAGCGCTCCCACTTAATTTTTTGCAAATGCAAGCATCTTCATCGTCTCTGATGAAATTAAACTATTTTAACAGTTTCATCATAGTGAAGATTCCAACTCCGCGATGCTTACTTCAACCATTGAAGTTTGAATATGCTTTTAGCATCCTTTGAATTAACAAAACCTTTTGGACTGTGTTATGCACATGTCCTAGGTAAGAATTCTATTAGAAGAACTTTTTTTGTTTATTCAACTACCACATAACAGAATTATATGTAGTGGTTGCTACATTAATCCGTCTAGACTAAATATCGCTATGAAAGATCAAATCTTGTCATAGTCAACCTTTGAACATTGGTGTGAACTCTTTCCCAACATGTCGACTATTTCATAGATGTGAAACATCCATGTCTATTTCTTTATAGATCCAAATACGACTGTAAGGTCTTGTACCTTTCCAGAGGGTCTTTCAAGCTCAAAGCTTGATTTCTTGTATATGGAACTATCACGGATTTTATGGCTTCAAGCCATTTGACGGAGTCAGGGCCCATCATCGCTTCTTTGCATGTAGTTGGATCATTATTGTCAAATAATGATTTAACTCTCAAATCTTGGTATTTGATTGTTTTACCCGAACTGCTTGTTTCAATAGGAACTTAGATCTCCGTGACTACAACTTTTGAGGCACGTGAGCCATGAGCATTGTTGCTGTCTCCGGAACACTTTTCGGCGCTGCGCAACTTTGCACATATAGCTAAGGTTCTTTTAGCCTTATCAAAGTTCTATGGTCCTCCCATTTAACTGTTCAAGAAAAATTCCTTCTCAAAGAAACTTGACGTTCTAAGCGACAAACACTTTTGTCTCCGATGTTTATGGAGGAACAGTTATTCGAAATATCATACAAAGATAGGTTCATCCGACTTTGGTTGCAAACATCTTTCTTATGCATAGCATACCAATGTTTAAGGAAGGACAACTTAGGTTTTATCCCAAACCATAACTTTATACGGTGTCATTTCAACGGATTATGATGAAGCTCTTTTCAGTGGAAAAACGGTAGTCTCTAAAGCTTTTAATCTTTAAAATATAATGGCAGTTTTATGAATTACACCTTTGATCTTACCATGCCAAACAAGGTTTAATTACATATCTCAAACGCTCCATACTCTTATGGTGTTTCGGGAAATGCAAATCCATGGAACGATTCCTTAAATCTTAGGTATTATGCTAAACTTGTAACTCAAATATCTTCCATTATGGTCTTATCATAAACTCTTTATATTCTTGTTACAATGATTTTTGCACTTCATCTTGAAAATCTTTGAACTTTTTCAAATGTTTCATACTTCATCCTTATTTAGTAAATATTCATATATTCACTCAAATTTTCGGAGAAAGCATATGAAGTTGAAATCCATCGCTCTTGACCACACATAATGGATTTCATACAAAAATATGTACAAGTTCCAATAAGCTAGTCATTCGTTCCCTTTTGGCCTATGAACGAAGTTTTAATTATCTCTAGGAAAGTTTCACAAACGTCATTTGATCAAAAATCAAAAGGACTACAAAATTCCATCCACATGGAGTTTCTTCATGTATTCTTTCCAATATAATTTAAACGGCGATGTCACTTCCTAAGTGATCTTTCAATCAATTTGTCTTTTGACATTTTTAGCACTAGTTTTATGGATGTGATTTCTCCAACGAGATTTGTGAATCATCCATATTTTATGGATTACGGCAATTATTTGAACAACCCTTTTGTTCTCATAATACCTGATAAAACAAATCTTGAAGGCAAGCTTTGATGTTTAACAAGCAGCACAATAACCCTTTATTTGTTCTTGATGAACATCATCACATATTCTTTTGCTAGTTACTTAGGCCATTGTAGTTCATGAATTGTGTTGTTTCGTATGACGATTCACACCAACAAATTCAGTATCAAATATTTAAGAACCACATTGTTTAATAAGCAAAGAATATAGCCATAACATGTATATCATCTATATACATAAGCTGAACAATTCTAGTCTTTTCTTTTCTGCCATATATTTATGAGATTCTCTTTCAGTATTTCCTTTTCTGTTTGAAAGAATCTATCAACATCAATAGTGGAGCCATATACATGACACATAGTCCAAAGCATGTATAGTAAAATACCAATGTCTTTGGACTTGCACTTTGAAGTAGATCACCATCATCAAATATTTGGTGTTCTTTCAAATTCCTTTCTTTAGTAATCTCTTGGTGTAGTAAACATTTTACCTACATCAAATATTCACCCTTATCATGGAATTATCCATGATCAAGCTACTTTTAGCTTATAACGGTGAATCGCGAGTATAATGTTGCTCTCCAAAACCTTTTGGAGGATTAGAACAACTAGTGTCTCTAACCTTTTGCAAATTCTCATCAAATATGAGAACATGACTTTTGCCATATTATACTCTATCATGTTGCAACCAAAACTTCGTTTCAGATATCACAATATCTTCCACACATCATGGTTTCTGAAACAACTCTTTCAGATCCTAGATAACCTTGATATTAAGACAATCCTTTGAATATCAAGAATCATGGAGACAAACATGATACTCATACACTAACACTTGGAATTGTCACTCTTGATTTAATACCAATTATTAAACTTCATGGAGCAACTGGAACTTACTGAAAGTTTGCAATAGGACTTTTAAACTTTAGATTAACACTTCAAAACAATACGATACTAGTTCGTAAAGTAACTAACCAGAATTCTATAGTTCTATCATCTCAATTATAACTAAGCGCAAGGTGGTAAACGGATGCCAATGACTACAACAACTATGCAAATTCACTTTGATTTAATTCATGATAAATAGTGTTCAACTTTTAATCATATTGCCGTTGAACTCCCACTCAAAACAATACCCCTCACATTGTTTTAGTGATCACACGAACCAAATCCACCACATCAAAACCGATCATCACAAGAGTTGATGTAGCTTCAATGGCGAACAATCAACATGTTCATCATATCTACTATATGACTCATGCTTTACCTTTCGGTGATCCGTGTTCCGAGACCATGTCTGTACATGCTAGGCTCGTCAAGATCAAACCTTAGCTTCCGCATGAGCAAATCTGGCTTGCTCACGTTGCATACTGTAAGGGTTACAAGCAGGTTCAAAACAACTAGGGTACTACCACCCTTAAAAAATTTCCAACTAAACTAGATGTTGGCCTTCTTGGGATCCCGGGGAAACTTCTCTGGGCAAACATCTGCATAGTGTCCTTTATTTCCACACTTGAAACATGTGACTTGGCTGATATCTTTCTTTTCCTTTGGTATCATTGCCTCTTGTTTGTTTCCTTGGTTCTTCTTATTCTTGGGTTTCTCTAAAGCTAGGAGTGCTTCTAGTTCATGCTCTTCATAAATGGGAGATCTTCCTCTCTTCTTGGGGCATTGATCTTCATGCTCCTTGGTTGCATGATCCTTGTATCCAAAAGTATTGCTAGCTTGGGTTCCTTCTAGAATAATATTCTTGTCATCCTTGTTGTCATACACTCTTTTGGGATAGTTTTCTTCCATGTTGATCACTTGAGTAACCAATCCTTGCAACAGTTGGGATTGAAGTTTCAAAATCCTTTGTATGGCTGGGTCTAGTCCATTGTTATTGGCTAAAAGCTGAGTTGTCTCTTGGCTCAACTGGTGTTGGGTTGCTATGAGTTCTCTCATGTTGACCTCTTGATTGTTGTTGTTGGTGTCATCAACCTTGATGTTGGAGTCTCTTGGAGAAGTCATCTGTTTGGGTTGAAGGGGGATTAGAATAGACAAAAGATTTCTAAGGGAATCAATCCTAATCACACACATCACAATTCACACAAGCAATGTGCAAGCAATCACAAACAAACACTCCACTCAAACAACAGTTTCAAGCACATACTTAGGCAACAAAATATTTTTGTTACACCACATAAGTTGGTGGGTTTGACTTAACTAAAATATGGTGGTCCATCTATATGGTTCACTTGTGATCTTTCCATCCTTCTTGGTTGATTCTTCTTGAATGAGATCTTTGTTTCCTTGGAGAATTTTTGTGTCTTGGTCACAAATCTTCAAAGGTGATGATTGTTCTTTCTAAGTTGTGTTTCCTTAGTCTTCAATTCTTGAGCAAAATTTCTTGTCTCTCTTGTAGTCCTTAGTGGTATCCAAGTTGGAAGTCCTTGGTGAACATGCTGAAAATGCTGAAGTCATTGGAGTTGAAGAAGTTGAAGTCATTAGAGTTGGAAGTGTTGAAGAAGTCTTTTGCTCATGATGAAGTCTTTGGTCATGGGGTAGGCTTTTCCATCAAGTTTTGAAGTAGAAGAGAAGTAGAGTTGAAACCAAAAATGATTGAGGAAAGAGTTTACAAGATTGTTTTGTAAATAAGTTTTGGAATAAGACAACTCCTATTGTCTAAGGGTTTTTGTCCAATCCTAGGGTTACAAATCCTACAGGCAACACAATGCTCTGATACCATCTGTAGCGTCCCCAACCTTTAATAAGATTGAGTCCCCTGTGTTTACAATGCTAGTCCCTGGATCAATAGCTAGCATCCACAGTTCAGATGTAATATCAAGAAACAAGGGTCATAATACAACTTTATAACCAGGAATAACATAATTTTATTACATCAAACATAGCTCATTAGGCCATTACATTACATTGCAGCGGAATAACTATAAGCATTGGGTCCTTCATCTTCAAAGTGCCACAGGCAGATGTTGGTTGTAGACTTTGTAATCCTAATCAATCAATCTTCACTAAATCAATCAAACCTGCAACATCATAAGTTATAGCCACAAGGGTCAATACATTGGAATAGTATTGGCAAGTGATACCTTAGTATATTTTAAGTGGACTATAATACTATATGCATTTGGCTGGTGGAGCTTAGGCTTGCTTTGCTCAAAATAGATTTTTCCCTAACTTTTGAAAAACACTAAGTTTTTGCTTGGCACAAAACTCCCAAGGCATCTATCAATCAAAGACTCCAGATCCACTCAGGGCATCTACCAATCAATGACTGAAGATCCTTTTAACCCTTGTTCACCCACAAGTTTTATTTAGAAATTGGAGTGATGAGATTCTTGAAGTTTCCATGTCTTGATGCTCAAATTGTCCTTTACCAGGGACATGGCTAAGTACTTAGGTTTTACACTCTGCAGAGGTTGTGCACTTTCCCCACAAGCCTTGGTTTCCCAAGAAATGATCCTTCAGTAGCCTTTCCTTAGTCAAATGGACGCGCTCCAACCTATCATCCCATCTACCACCCTCTGTCCAAGAGACTAAGTTCTAGCATCCTAAGATCATGGCAGAGCCCATAATGCCAAGTGGTTGCACTTGAAGCTTCTCAACATTTGACAACTCAAATCTCTTTGTTTCCTGGGTGGCCATCCACAAGTGAGATACACAAGCCAAGTCCATGGCCTTGTGAACCACTCAACATACACCATTCCTTCCATTCCACCCAGGTGATTCATTATCTTAGTTGTTTTGTCAAATAAAACACAAGTCCTCAGACTTAGAATAATTTTCAAAGTGTGAATATATAAACCACCCTTGTTTTCTAGTAGCTAGGCTAAGCATGGCAGTATTAGGAATCTTGACTTAGGTAATTTTCACTAAGGTTTCACCTAATAGGTTTTCCCAAAGCATAGTTTATACTTAGCAAAAATCCATGCAAGTCCTATACTTAGAAAAAAATAATACTAATGCATATATAAAATATAGGAATGGAATATTCATGATGATATCACTTGCCGTTTTGGTAGAGGGTATAGGTTCACTCCTTGTCCTTGCAACACTCACACTCTTCAAGTCACTACAATTCAATCAAGCAAGGCACAAACTTAATCTACCAATCAAGCAAAACTACTCACATAAAATAACAAAGTCAAACAAACAATTTTTCACACACAAAGTAATGGGATCTAAGTCATGCATAAGCATGCAAAGGTTGGTTCTATTGTAAGGATGGTCTTCACTAGGCTTCTAACTTTGTAAGTTCCAAATTGGTCATTTACCAAAATGGCAAAGTAATTTGCAAAGAGGGTCTCTATTAGATTCCTAAACTTTGTAAGATCCAAATTGGTCATTTACCAAAGTGGCAAAGTTCAAGTAATGCATGCAAGCATGCCAAGCTTTGATTTGTTTGAAAAGGGGTTCCTAATGGGTCATAGACATTTGGGCACACCTATTGGTCATTTTGTGAAGTGGCTAAGTCATTTGCAAAAGGTTTCACTATAAAACCATTTTCAAAACAAAGTGTCATTCTATGTGGTGTAGAAATATTTTTACTAAGGCACTAACCTATAGGGTTCACCAAATGAGTTGCTATTGCAAAACTTGGTGTTTGGGTCAGTAGGTTTGGTCCAAAACATTTTCTCAAAGTTTTCTTTATGAAAGCATTTTCATAAACAAAACAATGGTTTTTAATTAGCTAGAAATGGACTAAACTAATTAATCCATCCTATTCTTTTCCAAAATCATTTTCCAAACTATGGGTTGGTTCCTAGGGTCAGTAAGGTCACAACAAACCAATTTGCAAAGGTTTTAACCTAAGAATCATTTTTAAATGATTTTTCTAATGTTAGCAAGCACACAAAAGAATCTGCAAAATCAAACAAGCTAACAAATACTATTTGCTAAACTAAGGGCAGGGTTGGCTAGAGCTTGTCTTGCTGATTCCAACGACATCAAATTTGTAAAATTTGGACGTGTGGATCCAAAGATACATGGGTTTGAAAATGGCAAAAGTTTCTGTTTTCAAATCTGTTTTTAAACAGATCTGGTGGACACGCGGCGTAATTCTATTCGTCGGTACCGATTCGCTGCGGATCACGCTCTGTAGCCGTTGGATCTAAATGAGATCGTGCGGTGCAGGACTCGTACCTCTTCGCGGTTAAGTGATCTATCGTAACCGTCAGATCCAGATCCTACGGTGCTAGCGTGCTCGACCATTTGCGAGCGGCGTTGCGGTGGCTAGCGGCGGCGGAGCGGTCGGTCGATGACGGTGCCGGCGATGCAGAAAGCGAGAGAGAAAGAGGGCATGCTCACCGGGCTCAGGGGATCACGTCGAAGCTCGGGGAGGTGTTGGTCGAGGCGGCGCACGGGGTCGAGCGTAATTCCTCGTCGGAGTTGGGAACGGGCGGTTGTTTCTGTTCTTTGTCGAGGACGTTCTTGTGGATCACTCAAAGCGAAAAAGAAGGCACGTTAGATGCTCAGGACCAAGACAAAGCTGTGTGCGTGAGCGAGGAGTGAAGGGCGGTCTGGTCTTACCGTGGAAGCACGAGAAGAAGCAGACACGGCGGCGCTCTGTGCTTGACGATGGCGAGGATTGGGGGCGCCCTAAGACAAACGGAAAGTGTTGTTAGGTTCGTATGAGCTTGGAGATAATCATCATGTTCTCGGGGAGGAGAGGGGCGACCGGAATCTACCTGTGGGGCTCGTCGGAGAAAGAGGCAGACGGTGGCGACGGTGGTCGTCGTCGTTGGCGACTCACAGGCACTCATGGGCGGGTTTGATACCGCAGATGCGCCTGAGAGTGGTGAAGCTGCCAGCGTACTCAGGGAGGCTCGGGGCGGTGAGGGTTTCGTCGGAATCATCACCGGACCATGTTGGAGCAGAGGGCGGTGTGCGGCGCAATTCGTCCAGCCTGGGGGCAGAGAGAGGGAGTGGTCTGGGGGAAATGGAGGAGAAGGCGATGGCGTTTAAGTAGGCGTCGTCGCAGGGGAGTAAAGGCCGTGGTTAACGCGAATTTAACGCCGGAGTAAATCGGCAGAACGCCGTTGAGGGGAGGGGGAAGAAACGGCTGGCGCGGGTGAGAGAGAAGAACAGTAGAGGTGGGAATCCACTGCTGGGAAAAGAAAGGAGGGAGGGGTCCACCAGTCGGCGTCTCAGTGGGTTGTTTAAGCGGTGAAGAAAAACGGTTCGGGGGAGGAATAAGAGGAAGTGGGGTCTGTTGTCAGCGAGTGAGTGAGAGGGAGAAGTGGGTCCGGGCTGTCAGTCTCTGTGCGGGTCTGTTTCTGAGTGAGAAAAGAATGCTTCGGGGGAGGGAGAGAAGACTGGGCTGGACTAGGCTGCTATTGGGCCAAAGCTGGGCTGCTCCTGTTTTCCTATTTTTTTCTGTCTAACTCTTTTTCCTTTTTCTAATTCTATTTTCTGTTTTGAATTTCAAACAATTATTCAAGCAATCAAACAACACTCAAATCAATTCAAACAATCACTCAACTTCACTTTGAATTTGGTTCTGTTTGGCAACATAATCCAAATCTCAAAATGAAATATTATTTTTATTTAATTTAGGATCCATTTAATAATTAAATAAAGTGGATCTTTAGTTGTTTAATAGTGTTTGATTTATTTAAATAAAATTTCCATTTGAATTCCAATTATTTTCAAAACCAAACCAGAAGGTTTAATTTGAAAAATAAAAGAATACTTGGAAACTTATTTAAATAAATAAATAAGTTTTGGTGTTTTAATTAAAATGGGAAAGCCTTTACTTAAATAAAATTGGATATTTAAATCCTTATTATTTTATTTAAATAATTCTTTACTCATTTTAATCAAAGCAAAACCTTTTAATAAAAGATTTCAAAGTAGTAATAAAATACTTGGTGTTCATTTAAAATGGAAAAAGCCTTTACTTAAATAAAATTGGATATTTAAATCCTTATTATTTTATTTAAATAATCCGTTATTCATTTTATCAAAACAAAATATTTTATTACAAAAGTTTGGCCAAAATTAATTTGGCTTATCTTTTCATTTGAAACCAAAGTCTTTTATTAAAAGATCTAAAACAATGTTTCCAAAACAATTTATTTTCCTTTGATAAATGTTTATCCTTATAAATCCCTTTAGGATTATTTGTTCACAAAAGGGTATGGGCTTTTAGATGAGGGCTTTAATGGCTTTGGAAA
This sequence comes from Avena insularis, assembly GCA_023614405.1. Taxonomy (NCBI): domain Eukaryota; kingdom Viridiplantae; phylum Streptophyta; class Magnoliopsida; order Poales; family Poaceae; genus Avena; species Avena insularis. The sequence goes on from CM042693.1 coordinate 101,769,740, forward strand.
TTCAATTCCTTATTAAATCCATAAGATTTTGTTTATGGATCCAAATTAAGTGAAACCAATTTCTAAGGCTTTATTTTATTTCTATTTGTCTTTCTTGATCATTTGTGATTATTTATTGGTCAAATTTGGTATGGATCAAATCCATGGATTTGGAGATACTTTGGAAAATGATTTCCTTCCATTAGGGTTTAGGGTTTTGGATTACTTTCCAAATGTTCAAATTTCCAGATACATTCATTGAGGAATGCATTTCCCTTGATTTAGATTTTTGTTGAATTCTAACTTTTACCAAAGTTTGTTCAAGATGGGATTTTAAGTCTCCTTTTAGAAACAAAAGTTTCTTTTCACCCTGATTTTCAACAAAAATTTATTTTGTTCATTTATTTTTCACATTACAAGATTTGGAAAATCTTGGGATGTGACAGGCTACCACCCTTAAAATAAATCTCGTCCCGAGATTTGGGGAGGCTAGGGTTACAAGCAGGTTCAAAACAACTAGGGTACTACCACCCTTAAAAATTTTCCAACTAAACTAGATGTTGGCCTTCTTGGGATCCCGGGGAAACTTCTCTGGGCAAACATCTGCATAGTGTCCTTTATTTCCACACTTGAAACATGTGACTTGGCTGATATCTTTCTTTTCCTTTGGTATCATTGCCTCTTGTTTGTTTCCTTGGTTCTTCTTCTTCTTGGGTTTCTCTAAAGCTAGGAGTGCTTCTAGTTCATGCTCTTCATAAATGGGAGATCTTCCTCTCTTCTTGGGGCATTGATCTTCATGCTCCTTGGTTGCATGATCCTTGTATCCAAAAGTATTGCTAGCTTGGGTTCCTTCTAGAATAATATTCTTGTCATCCTTGTTGTCATACACTCTTTTGGGATAGTTTTCTTCCATGTTGATCACTTGAGTAACCAATCCTTGCAACAGTTGGGATTGAAGTTTCAAAATCCTTTGTATGGCTGGGTCTAGTCCATTGTTATTGGCTAAAAGCTGAGTTGTCTCTTGGCTCAACTGGTGTTGGGTTGCTATGAGTTCTCTCATGTTGACCTCTTGATTGTTGTTGTTGGTGTCATCAACCTTGATGTTGGAGTCTCTTGGAGAAGTCATCTGTTTGGGTTGAAGGGGGATTAGAATAGACAAAAGATTTCTAAGGGAATCAATCCTAATCACACACATCACAATTCACACAAGCAATGTGCAAGCAATCACAAACAAACACTCCACTCAAACAACAGTTTCAAGCACATACTTAGGCAACAAAATATTTTTGTTACACCACATAAGTTGGTGGGTTTGACTTAACTAAAATATGGTGGTCCATCTATATGGTTCACTTGTGATCTTTCCATCCTTCTTGGTTGATTCTTCTTGAATGAGATCTTTGTTTCCTTGGAGAATTTTTGTGTCTTGGTCACAAATCTTCAAAGGTGATGATTGTTCTTTCTAAGTTGTGTTTCCTTAGTCTTCAATTCTTGAGCAAAATTTCTTGTCTCTCTTGTAGTCCTTAGTGGTATCCAAGTTGGAAGTCCTTGGTGAACATGCTGAAAATGCTGAAGTCATTGGAGTTGAAGAAGTTGAAGTCATTAGAGTTGGAAGTGTTGAAGAAGTCTTTTGCTCATGATGAAGTCTTTGGTCATGGGGTAGGCTTTTCCATCAAGTTTTGAAGTAGAAGAGAAGTAGAGTTGAAACCAAAAAATGATTGAGGAAAGAGTTTACAAGATTGTTTTTGTAAATAAGTTTTGGAATAAGACAACTCCTATTGTCTAAGGGTTTTTGTCCAATCCTAGGGTTACAAATCCTACAGGCAACACAATGCTCTGATACCATCTGTAAGGTCCCCAACCTTTAATAAGATTGAGTCCCCTGTGTTTACAATGCTAGTCCCTGGATCAATAGCTAGCATCCACAGTTCAGATGTAATATCAAGAAACAAGGGTCATAATACAACTTTATAACCAGGAATAACATAATTTTATTACATCAAACATAGCTCATTAGGCCATTACATTACATTGCAGCGGAATAACTATAAGCATTGGGTCCTTCATCTTCAAAGTGCCACAGGCAGATGTTGGTTGTAGACTTTGTAATCCTAATCAATCAATCTTCACTAAATCAATCAAACCTGCAACATCATAAGTTATAGCCACAAGGGTCAATACATTGGAATAGTATTGGCAAGTGATACCTTAGTATATTTTAAGTGGACTATAATACTATATGCATTTGGCTGGTGGAGCTTAGGCTTGCTTTGCTCAAAATAGATTTTTCCCTAACTTTTGAAAAACACTAAGTTTTTGCTTGGCACAAAACTCCCAAGGCATCTATCAATCAAAGACTCCAGATCCACTCAGGGCATCTACCAATCAATGACTGAAGATCCTTTTAACCCTTGTTCACCCACAAGTTTTATTTAGAAATTGGAGTGATGAGATTCTTGAAGTTTCCATGTCTTGATGCTCAAATTGTCCTTTACCAGGGACATGGCTAAGTACTTAGGTTTTACACTGCAGAGGTTGTGCACTTTCCCCACAAGCCTTGGTTTCCCAAGAAATGATCCTTCAGTAGCCTTTCCTTAGTCAAATGGACGCGCTCCAACCTATCATCCCATCTACCACCCTCTGTCCAAGAGACTAAGTTCTAGCATCCTAAGATCATGGCAGAGCCCATAATGCCAAGTGGTTGCACTTGAAGCTTCTCAACATTTGACAACTCAAATCTCTTTGTTTCCTGGGTGGCCATCCACAAGTGAGATACACAAGCCAAGTCCATGGCCTTGTGAACCACTCAACATACACCATTCCTTCCATTCCACCCAGGTGATTCATTATCTTAGTTGTTTTGTCAAATAAAACACAAGTCCTCAGACTTAGAATAATTTTCAAAGTGTGAATATATAAACCACCCTTGTTTTCTAGTAGCTAGGCTAAGCATGGCAGTATTAGGAATCTTGACTTAGGTAATTTTCACTAAGGTTTCACCTAATAGGTTTTCCCAAAGCATAGTTTATACTTAGCAAAAATCCATGCAAGTCCTATACTTAGAAAAAAATAATACTAATGCATATATAAAATATAGGAATGGAATATTCATGATGATATCACTTGCCGTTTTGGTAGAGGGTATAGGTTCACTCCTTGTCCTTGCAACACTCACACTCTTCAAGTCACTACAATTCAATCAAGCAAGGCACAAACTTAATCTACCAATCAAGCAAAACTACTCACATAAAATAACAAAGTCAAACAAACAATTTTTCACACACAAAGTAATGGGATCTAAGTCATGCATAAGCATGCAAAGGTTGGTTCTATTGTAAGGATGGTCTTCACTAGGCTTCTAACTTTGTAAGTTCCAAATTGGTCATTTACCAAAATGGCAAATTCATTTGCAAAGAGGGTCTCTATTAGATTCCTAAACTTTGTAAGATCCAAATTGGTCATTTACCAAAGTGGCAAAGTTCAAGTAATGCATGCAAGCATGCCAAGCTTTGATTTGTTTGAAAAGGGGTTCCTAATGGGTCATAGACATTTGGGCACACCTATTGGTCATTTTGTGAAGTGGCTAAGTCATTTGCAAAAGGTTTCACTATAAAACCATTTTCAAAACAAAGTGTCATTCTATGTGGTGTAGAAATATTTTTACTAAGGCACTAACCTATAGGGTTCACCAAATGAGTTGCTATTGCAAAACTTGGTGTTTGGGTCAGTAGGTTTGGTCCAAAACATTTTCTCAAAGTTTTCTTTATGAAAGCATTTTCATAAACAAAACAATGGTTTTTTAATTAGCTAGAAATGGACTAAACTAATTAATCCATCCTATTCTTTTCCAAAATCATTTTCCAAACTATGGGTTGGTTCCTAGGGTCAGTAAGGTCACAACAAACCAATTTGCAAAGGTTTTAACCTAAGAATCATTTTTAAATGATTTTTCTAATGTTAGCAAGCACACAAAAGAATCTGCAAAATCAAACAAGCTAACAAATACTATTTGCTAAACTAAGGGCAGGGTTGGCTAGAGCTTGTCTTGCTGATTCCAACGACATCAAATTTGTAAAATTTGGACGTGTGGATCCAAAGATACATGGGTTTGAAAATGGCAAAGTTTTTTTTTTTTTCCATTTTTTTTTTAGATCTGGTGGGACTGTGGCGTAATTCTATTCGGTACCGATTCGCTGGATCACGCTGTAGCCGTTGGATCTAAATGAGATCGTGTGGTGCAGGACTCGTACCTCTTTGCGTTAAGTGATCTAACCGTCAGATCCAGATCCTCTGGTGCTAGCGTGCTCGACCATTTGCGGCGGCGCGGTAGCTATGGCGGCGAGCGGTCGGTCGATGACGGTGCAGCGCGTAAAGCGAGAGAGAAAGAGGCATGCTCACCGGGCTCGAGGATCACGTCGGCTTCGGGAGGTGTTGGTCGGCGAGGCGACGGGTCAGGCGTAATTCCTCGTCGGAGTTGGGAACGGCGGCGGTTGTTTCTGGTTGCTGTCGAGGACGTTGCTGTGGATCACTCCGAAGCGAAAAGAAGGCACGGTTAGATGCTCAGGACCAAGACAAAGCTGTGTGCGTGAACGAGGAGTGAAGGCGGTCTGGTCTTACCGGGCTTCGCGGAGAAGAAGCGAACGCGGCGCGCTTGTAGACGATGGCGAGGATTGGGGCGCCCTAAGACAAACGGAAAGTGCTGTTAGGTTCGTATGAGCTTGGAGATAATCATCGTGTTCTCGAGGAGAGGGGCGACGGAATCTACCTGTGGGGCTCGTCGGAGAAAGAGGCGGGGCGGTGGCGGCAGTGGTCGTCGTCGTTAAGCGAGCCTGAGGGCACTCAAGCGGGTTTGATGACCGCGAATCGCGCTGAGTGGTGAAGCTGCCAGCGTACTCGGGAGGCTCGGGCGGTGAGGTTTCGTCGAGAATCATCACGGACCACGTTGGAGCAGCGGTGTCTGGCGCAATTCGTCCCAGGAGGCGAGAGAGAGTGGTCTGGGGAAATGGAGGAGAAGGCGATGGCGTTTAAGTAGGCGTCGTCGCAGGAGAGTAAAGGCCGTGGTTAACGCGAATTAACGGGGAGGAATAAGAGGAAGTGGGGTCTGTTGTCGAGTGAGTGAGAGGGAGAAGTGGGTCCGGCCTGTCTACTCATGGTCTGTTTTACGAGTGAGAAAAGAATGCTTGGGGAGGGAGAGAAGATCTGGACTAGGCTGCTATTGGGCCAAAGCTGCCTGCTTTTCCTATTTTTTCTCTAACTCTTTTCCTTTTCTAATTCTATTTTCTGTTTTGAATTTCAAACAATTATTCAAGCAATCAAACAACACTCAAATCAATTCAAACAATCACTCAACTTCACTTTGAATTTGGTTACATTTGGCAACATAATCCAAATCTCAAAATGAAATATTATTTTTATTTAATTTAGGATCCATTTAATAATTAAATAAAGTGGATCTTTAGTTGTTTAATAGTGTTTGATTTATTTAAATAAAATTTCCATTTGAATTCCAATTATTTTCAAAACCAAACCAGAAGGTTTAATTTGAAAAATAAAAGAATACTTGGAAACTTATTTAAATAAATAAATAAGTTTTGGTGTTTTAATTAAAATGGGAAAGCCTTTACTTAAATAAAATTGGATATTTAAATCCTTATTATTTTATTTAAATAATTCTTTACTCATTTTAATCAAAGCAAAACCTTTTAATAAAAGATTTCAAAGTAGTAATAAAATACTTGGTGTTCATTTAAAATGGAAAAAGCCTTTACTTAAATAAAATTGGATATTTAAATCCTTATTATTTTATTTAAATAATCCTTTATTCATTTTATCAAAACAAAATATTTTATTACAAAAGTTTGGCCAAAATTAATTTGGTTTATCTTTTCATTTGAAACCAAAGTCTTTTATTAAAAGATCTAAAACAGTGTTTCCAAAACAATTTATTTTCCTTTGATAAATGTTTATCCTTATAAATCCCTTTAGGATTATTTGTTCACAAAAGGGTATGGGCTTTTAGATGAGGGCTTTAATGGCTTTGGAAATTCAATTCCTTATTAAATCCATAAGATTTTGTTTATGGATCCAAATTAAGTGAAACCAATTTCTAAGGCTTTATTTTATTTCTATTTGTCTTTCTTGATCATTTGTGATTATTTATTGGTCAAATTTGGTATGGATCAAATCCATGGATTTGGAGATACATTGGAAAATGATTTCCTTCCATTAGGGTTTAGGGTTTTGGATTACTTTCCAAATGTTCAAATTTCCAGATACATTCATTGAGGAATGCATTTCCCTTGATTTGGATTTTTGTTGAATTCTAACTTTTACCAAAGTTTGTTCAAGATGGGATTTTAAGTCTCCTTTTAGAAACAAAAGTTTCTTTTCACCCTGATTTTCAACAAAAATTTATTTTGTTCATTTATTTTTCACATTACAAGATTTGGAAAATCTTGGGATGTGACATATACACTCACAGAATCTAACACACCCGATCATCACGTGGTGCTTCGAAACAACGAGCTTTAGCAACGGTGCTTACTAAGGATGAACACTTTAAAACTTGAAATTGTGTGCTTGAGGGGTCATCTTATAATGCTACCGTCGTGAACTAAGCAATACAAGATGCATAAAAGGATTAACATCACATGCAATTCATAATATGTGATATGATATGGCCTTTCTTCTTTGTGCTTCCGATCTCCATCTTCAAGCACGAACATGATCTCCATCATCACCGGCATTGCATCAAGGTCAATGACGCCGCTCCATGGTTGTCGTCCACCAGCTTCAACTATTACAACTACTTTGAATAGACACGCGGGTCTTAACAGAATTTAAAGACAACCATATGGCTCCTGCCGGTTGCCAACTTACAATAAGGAACATTGCATACATCATATATAATCACAAGTAGAGGGATCTAGGCCGGCGGCTAGGGCTAGTAGAAGCCCCAACTCGGCGGCTTGGGAGAAACCCTAGGGCGGCGGCGGCTATGGTGACCGGCGGCGGCTAGGGTTAGGATTTAGAGGGGCAAGGTGTAAGTCTAGGAGGGGAGCCCTGCCCCTCCTTATATAGGTGGAGGGGGAGCGCCATGGGAGGGGAGTCCCTCCCCAACTCGGCCTCCTTGGCCGGCGGTGGAGGGAGAGGAACTCCTCCCCAAGTAGGTTTCCTACTCTCCCTCCACCAAACAAAACAGCCGTTTGACTTTTCAAATTGGCGTTTGACTTTTCAAACTAGGATTTGATTTATCCCTTTATTTTGTTCAGCGATGACACCTAGTACATGATGCAATGATTCCAACTTGTTGTGACACATTCATGTACCCTTCCCCTCCGGAGTGCCGGACATTCCAGAACCTTCTAGAACATTCTCGATGAAAACACCGAAACCATTCTCCAACCCCGAAACAGGACTTTCCTTATATGAATCTTATTCTCCGGACCATTCCGGATCTCCTCGTGATATCCCGAATCCCATCCGAGACTCCGAACAACATTCGGTCTCTTTCTCATCATTCCATAACTACTCAACAACGTCGAATCCTTAAGTGTGTCTCCCTACGGTTCATGAATTATGCGGACATGATCGAGACACTTCTCCGAACAATAACCAATAGAGGAATCTGGAAATTCATATGGCTCCCACATATTTCTACGATTACTTTGCGATCGAATGAACCAGTTACATACGATACCAATTTCCCTTTGTCTCACGATAGTTTACTTATCCGAGGTTTTGATCGTCGGTATCTCTGCATACCTAGTTCAACCTCGTTACTGATAAGCACTCTTTTCTCGTTCCCGTGATATGTGATCCCTTGTGATCCAGTCACATGCTTGCAAGCCAATTGGATGACATTCCACCAAGAGGGCCCAGAGTATATCTATCCGTCATATGGATGGACAAATCCCACTCTTGATCGATGTGCCTCAACACATACTTTACGAACACTCAATGCCACCTTTACAGCCACCCAGTTACGGTGTGGTGTTTGATGTCATCAAAGCATCCTTCCGGTGATGGTGATTAGCATGATCTCATGGTCGAAGGAATTAGGTTACTATGTATCAGAAAGCATATATCAAATGAACTATATTAAATGACTTGATCTTTATGCTACGCTTATCTATAGGAGTATGTCCATCACATCATTCTCCTAATGATATGACCCTGTTGTTAATAACATCTCTATGTTCATGATCAGGAAACCATGATCATATATTAACCAACAAGCTAGTTTAACAAGAGGCTTTACTAGGGACTCTTTTATGTTTACAAATCACACAAGTATTAATGTTTCCGGTTAATACAATTATAGCATGGTATGTAAACATTTATCATAAGTATGAAGATATGATAATAACCACTTTATTATTGCCTCTTAGGCATATCTCCAATAGATTCAAGATCCACAATTAACAAGTCAACTAGTGAGCTTTAGCATCACTGCTAGAAGACAAGGTAAATTGCTAAGCAACACTTGCTAATCATATCACATATGACTCTTGTTGTTGGGTGACATCTCTATGTTAAAACTAGGTGCCCAACCTTTATGCCCCAAGGTCCTTAACAGTTAAGATGACCTTGTCAAGCTCACCAACCTTTATGCGTGTAGCTATCCGATACAAACCCATCCAGCCAAGGAAACCCGTGGCACCCTAATTTCATAGGCCCACCAAAGATTGTACAGGGCATAGGATGGTGCAAGGTTTGATTGGGAGGGCATGGTTAAACTTGAACTTTGTGAGAGATCGTTCTACTTCTATCATCTAAGCATGCATAGAGTAAAACACATAAGAATAGCATTCACATAGTTGTGACACGGTATGGCCCATTTTTTCATGGTGATCTCTATCGCCATAGAACCTGTCCACCATGATGATCTCCATCTTCATGTTCCATGCGAGCCATCCTCCAAGTGATGAGTCCTCCAAGAACTAATACAAGCTATTACCCGTAACATCTAGTAATCAAAATTACATAGAATTTGTATCATCACAAGTTGGCACGCAGGCCATTACAATAATTGACAACACATATGGCTCCAGCCGTGTTGCCTATTCACGACACACAGGTCATGATAAATTTCATACATGCATCACATACATATATGGGCCATACTGATCACATACATCATGCAAAAACAAGTTATGCATAGAATCGCATTCTACCAGATCATGTGAACTCGCAGCACCTAGTTACCTTAACGAGATACAAAAGGGGCTATGACTAGGGGGTCTAGGGGGTCTCCCTTTGCGAGGTTCGAAGGGGCAGCGCCCCTCGCGGTATTGTTCTGATTTTCTTTAAGGATTTTGATCGGCAAATCAAATTTACCATAAACCGACTATTGTTCCGATTCAATCAAACTCCATTGATCGCGGTACATCGATTTTAGATCTAGGTTCCGATTCGATCAATCATATTGATCTTCGCGTGATTCAACAGGATTTATGTGTCACTGTCTACCCCGACGGCGGAAGCCGACCGGTAGGGGTAAGTCGTTCGACAACCTCAGAATCACGATCACGGAAAGCAAGATCATAGATCAATCATGAACCACCGCAATATAAACGATCACATCATTCATACCAATCTGCATATCACCATATGCAAACATCCTGAACCTATAACTCAACAGCATCGGCTCTGATACCACTGAAGGGATACGGGTAGGCTACACTAGCGCAAATCAAAATTTTCTACCGCATATACCAGGATTACTGTTGTCATAGATAACAGGATTACCACTAGACGCGCAGCTGCGGAACATGATGAAGCGCGTTGAAGCAGTGTAGACGATCTACGTCTCCTCCTCTTCCTCGTCCCACGAAAAGCTCCCCTTGCGCGGCTTGTCCAAGCACTACAGATGCAGCGCCTCCGAGGTATCCACACGTGCGGGGTGGAAGCGTCAGACGCCGGACTGCTAGGTCCGCGCGTGCAACACATGCGTGAGGAGTGGCGGCTGGGAGGAATGGTCTAACCCTGGTCAGCACGCCCTACCATCTCTTATATAGGCGTCCCTAGTGGGCTTCTACATTAGCAGCCCATTAGTAGCCTAAGCCTAGTCTAATTCGGATCCAATCCTCATTAGGCTTCCACCCCCTTAAGTGTGTGACCCTATAGGTTCATACACGTATAGACATGACACGAATACACTTATTCTGTCAATAGTTGGTAGCGGCCTCTAGCAAGACGTGCCAACTCCTAAACACATACAAAGATCATATCAGACGAACCATCACAAGGTTTAGTACATGTCTTTCCCTGCCTCACGATATTTGGTCTAGCTCCAAGCTGACTTACCTTTCTCGATACTGTGATCCGGAATCCCTTTACTAGGTTAACTCTTAACCATGTGTAGCACGGCCATGCATTTCTGGATCCGATCACTCGAGGGGCCCAGAGATATCTCTCTCAAGTACAGAGGGGTAAATCCCATCTTGATTGACCATGCCTTGCAGCATGCTTTAGGACAAACCCGAAATCTACCTTTATAACTACCCAGTTACGGAGTAGCGTCTGATAGCCCCAAAGTAGGTCGATCCACATCTCAAGTACATGCGATAATCTCCGGTCTAAGGACAAAACATACACGATGTGTAGAGAGAGAGCTGCAACTAATTGCCAGTCTCAAGTTGGGTCAGTCCAACCCCATGTTCATAACATATGTCCACATCATTGGTTTAACATCTCCATGTCTATGACTTATGAAACATAGTCATCAACCAATAGATGTGCTAGTATAATATTCACATGTGTCCTCACATGAACTCCGACTAGGGACAACTATTAAATAACCATACAAGTAAAGAGTTTCACAAACAATTCACATAATTTCCAATCAATACAAGTTGCATGATATGGATATTTAAGGAACAATACAATAAATCATGGATACATAATAAATACAATCATCTCTATGATTGCCTCTAGGGCATATTTCCATCAAGAGATCCATCTGCAATTGGTTGGACATGCAAGAAGCGTTCATCAAGAACTTCGAGGGTACGTACAAATGTCCAGCACTGTTGGCGATCTACAGCGGTGCGTGCAGGAGAAAGACGAGACATCTTGTGCCTACCTCTCTTGCTGGCTAGATATGAAGAATTCATGCGCAGGAGTGCACGCTCAGACCGTCATGGCCGCCTTCATTGATGGGTTGGAAAGGGACACGTTGCTCCGACATAAGCTGAAGCGCCTGCAGGACAATCACCAGCTAGATCTTAATCAGATGATTCAGTTGGCCAGTGAGTTCATGGCTACCGACGACGACGCTCGCGGCTCTCTGCCGGCAACGGCCGTTCCAACTCAAGCGCGGAGGAACAACAGCACCAAGCGGAAGACCCCGCCAGAATAAAAGCAAACCTCCGACATGGTCGATATGACCTTTGCAGGGCGAGGTGATGGCGGACAGCGTGGCCGAGGACGGGGAGCTGGTCGTGAGCAGCAGCGAGGCAGCGAAACTACCTCGGCAGCGCTCCGTGTTCCCTAAACCTACGAAGAGTACTGTGATATGTCGTGCCTCGTACACCTCGACGCCAACAGCAAGGCCACCCACACCAATCACCATTGCAAGTTCGTCAACGATCTCAAGGAGGACCCGGAGTCCGGCTACAAGCGAAGTCGGGAGAACAGAACGCGAGGCAAGGGCAAGGGGAAGAAGAAGGTGGAGGAGTCCAAGGATTCAAGTGACATGGACGAGGATGTTGACCCCAAGCACGCCGCGAAGAGCGATGGCAAGGGCAAGAACCCCTTCGAGAAGAAGGTGGCAGTTTTCCACACTTTCCTTGGCACCCCCACCGTCTGACAACAGAAGACCTCCATGAGGATACTGATGGCCATTCTACCCCCAGTTCCCCAATACATGCGCTGGTCGGAGATTCCAATTACTTGGGACAGGAAGGTTCACCTAGACCTCATCCCTACGGAGAACCAGTATGCCATGGTCATCAAACCCTTCATTGACGGCAATGAGGTCACCAAATGTATGGTGGATAGTGGAAGCAGCAACAACATCATGTACCTGGATACACTGCACAAGATGAACTTGACAGAGGCTAACCTAAGGCGGACCAGCACCATCTTCCACGGTGTAGTTCCTGGTCGGGAGGCTCGGTCCCTTGGGTGCATCACACATCAGGCCGCTTTTGGCGATGTTAATAATTACCGCCAAGAACGCATGACCTTTGAGGTGGTCCCCTTCAAGAGCGTGTACCACGTCATATTTGGCCGCGACATCTTCCACGCTTTCATGGCCAAGCCATGCTTCATCTACAACAAGCTCAAGATACCCGGACCAAACGGTGTCATCACCGTATCCAAAAGCTTTACCAAGGCAAGGGACTACGAGATTGGAGAAGCAGCCTTTGCAGAAGCTGTCCTCTACAGCGAAGAATTCAAGGAGATTTAGAGCAAGGTTGATGCCTCGGAGATGCCGGCGTCGAAGAAACAGATTTATGACTCCACCCCAGCTTTCAAGGCCGCCATCGAGACCAAGCCGGTGGAACTTGTGGTAGGCGATGCCTCCAAGACCACCGCCATTGGGACGAACCTGGATCCCAAATAGGAAAGTACGCTCGTCGAGTTCCTCCGTGAGAATAGGGACATCTCTTCCTGGCAACCTGCCGACATGAAAGGTGTACCTAGGGAACTTGCTGAACACAGCTTGAATATTGATCCAAAATGCAAACCGGTGAAACAACCTCTACGACGCTTCGGAGATGAGAAGAGACGCGCCATAGGCAAAGAGATAGCTAGGTTACTTAAGGCTAGTTTTATTCGAGAAGTCCTTCACACCCGATGGGTGGCCAATCATGTACTTGTTCCCAAAAAGGGAACCAAAGAATTAAGAATGTGCGTTTATTACACCGGCTTGAACAAAGCGTGTCCCAAAGATCCGTTTGCTTTGCCTCGCATTGACCAAGTCATTGACTCGACGGCTGGCTTTGGAGCTTTTGTGTTTTCTTGATGCATGCTCAGGATACCACCAAATCAAGATGAGGAAGTCGGACCAATTGGCCACTTCGTTCACCACACCTTACGGCACGTTTTGCTATGTCACGATGCCCTTTGGGCTGAAAAACGCAGGTGCTACCTACCAGCGGACAATGCAGTGTTGCCTACATGATCAAATTGGTCGGAACGTTCATGCCTTTGTGGACGATATAGCAGTGATGTCTAAAAAGTCAAACGACTTAATCTTCGACTTAAAAGAAACCTTTGATAATCTCCGGAAATACAACATGATGCTTAACCCTAAGAAGTGCATCTTCGGGGTTCCAGTCGGCAAATTGTTGGGCTTCATCGTATCCCAGCGTGGAATCGAGGTGAACCCGGAGAAAATCAAGGCCATCCTAAACATAAATCGTCCAACATGCTTGAAGGACATACAACGGATAACAGGTTGCGTTACAGCAGTTAGTCGGTTCGTCAGCCAACTTGGAGAGAAGGCTCTGTCACTATACAAGTTGCTAAAGAAGGCGGACAAATTTACATGAACGGACGAGGCAGATGCAGCACTAAAGCAGCTAAAGGAGATACTATCCTCAGCGCCTATCCTTGCAGCACCCGAGCATGGGGAGCCTATGTTAATCTACATGGCGGCCACCAACCGGGTAATCAGCATCATTGTCGTAGTAGAGCGAAAAGAACCAGGCTATGAGTACGGAGTTCAACGGCCAGTTTACTATGTAAGCGAGGTCTTGATGGAGTCCAAGCAGCGTTTCCCACACTACCAGAAGATAGCTTATGGAGTGTTCCTTGCTTCTCGGAAGTTAAGGCACTACTTCCAGGAGCACCCTATCATAGTGGTGAGCAAGGCTCCACTGTCCGACATTATCAACAACAGCGACGCTACAGGAAGGGTCGCGAAGTGGGGCATTGAACTTGCCACCTTCGAGATCACCTACAAGAGACGCGACGCTATCAAGTCACAAGCCTTGGCAGATTTTATTGCAGATTGGACGGAGATGCCAGATGCTACCCCAATGCCGGAGCCAGAATACTGGGTGATGCACTTTGATGGATCAAAGCTACTCAATGGCTCGGGGGCTGGTGTACTGTTACAGTCACCAACTAGGGAGAATCTACACTACGTTCTGCAGATCCACTTCGAGGCTACGAACAACGTGGCGGAGTATGAAGCACTCATTCACGGACTACGCGTAGCCAAGAATATTGGCATCAAGCGCATAGTTTGCTGTGGAGATTCCGACTTGGTTGCCCAGCAGGTGGCTGGCGCCTGGAACGCGCGGAACCCTATGATGGCGGCATATCGAGACGAAGTGGACGAGATAGCCAAGAGCTTTTTGGGCTACGAGGTCAAGTATGTACCTAGGGAGCAAAACGAGGCAGCTGATCTACTGTCTAAGCTTGGATCAGGGCGCAAACGAATTCCGCCTGGCGTTTTCCTGGAGCATCTACGGACACCATCCATGAAGGGAGCAGACATTGACAACCCGGATAGAGTTGACTCTTTCGTTCACATAGTGACAAAGGTCCCTCCATCTTGGACACAACCATTCATGGAATATCTTGTACACGGAACTTTACCCGATGACGAAGTCGAAAGACGGCAAATAGTACGTCAAGCAAAGGGCTATACCATAATCAATGGATAGCTCTACAAAATAAGCATCACTGGTGTATACCTTAAGTATGTTTCCCAGCAAGAAGGTATTGAGATCCTTCGCGAAATCCATCTCGGAGATTGCGGGCATCACACCGCTCCTAGGTCGTTGGTCGCTAAAGCCTTCCAGCAAGGATTCTACTGACGGACCGCGAAGGCGGACGCCGACAAGCTGGTTAATACATGCATGGGATGCCAGTATTATGCCCGACAACCACATGTTCCAGCTGAAGAATTGCGAACAATACCAATAACTTGGCTGTTCACAGTGATGGTGATTAGCATGATCTCATGGTCAAAGGAATTAGGTTACTATGTATCTGAAAGCTTATAGCAAACGAACTATTGAAATGACTTGATCTTTATGCTACGCTTATCTATAGGAGTATGTCCATCACACCATTCTCCTAATAATATGATCTTGTTGTTAATAACAGACCAATGTTCATGATCAGGAAACCATGATCATCTATCAACCAACAAGCTAGTATTATAAAGAGGCTATACTAGGGACTCTAACAAGTTTACAAATCACACAAGTATTAATTTTTCCGGTTAATACAATTATAGCATGAATATAAACATTTATCATAAACACAGAGATATAATAATAACTACTTTTATTATTGCCTCTAGGGCATATCTCCAATAGAAGTCATCATAGAAATTTGTGGGAGACATTATGGATTTCCAGATCCCACTATTGGTTATTGATCGGAGAGGTGTCTCAATCATGTCTGCATAGTTCACGAACCGTAGGGAGACACACTTAAGGATTCGATGTTGTTTGAGTAGATATTGAATGTGAGTTGGAGACCGAATGTAACATCCCAAAAATCATGTTTCAAAAACTCATTCATTTCATCCTTGCATCATTCATTCATATAGGGTTTTTCTCAAAATCATTTAGAGACAGAAGTTTGAGCTATGATTTCATGTGGGCAATTTATCTCAATTGGCCATCACCCTTTGGGATTTGATTGTCTATGAATTTGTTTGCTTGCCACCATGGTTGGAAAGGCTAGGTGAAGCTTTTAACCCAAGATTCAAAATTTAGAAATAGTTTCAAAACCCTATTTCAAATATTTGCAAACTAGAGCAATTCTCTGTTTACTTTGAAACCCAAGCTTGACCAAGCCTTGCAAGGTAACCACTTAGTTAGAATGACTGTTTTTGAACCCACGTAACCTGCAAAAATCCCCAAAGCAGCTTGAATTCAAAAGGATTTGAATTCATATCAAATTCTATTCAGAAAATGGATTTAGAAAAAGAAAAGGCTTAGGCAAAGGAAAAAGGCCGCGCGGCCAGAATCTGGCCCAGCAAGAATCGAGCCCAAAGAAGCCCACCCGGGATCTCCTTATTCTTCTCTCACGCAAATGAATGCACGCTGACCGAGACCCCACCTGCACTCACAAGACCTCGCGACAAGCGCCTTCTCCATGTCGCCCTCGTCTTCCCCGGATCGCGCACGTCACGCTGCAGTGATGGTCGTAATGGCGCGGCGTAAATGGGCATTTAACCATGAAGCGTTTCTGTCGATTCCCGGCTATAAGATCCTCTCGCCGCGATCTTTTTCCCCCAAACACCTCGCTCACTCCGCCACCAGGCTGTCCTCAATCAGCTTTACACCGCCGCAGACAGAGCCTCTCCGGCGATCGATTCCGGTGAGCCTAGTGTTCCCCTCTGCCTCTCGTTCTTACAATCTGACTCAGCGTGTCTTGGCGCATCTCCTGACCTCACTAGTCCGTCCTGTACTGCCCCAGGTCGCCGGTTCCACTTGACACCGCGAGCACCGACGACATCAACTCCGACGAGTTTTCCGGTAAGCCTGCACCGCCTCGCCTTCCCGTTCATGCTCACGACTTCCCCTTGACCCTGTGAACCTAACCGTGTCGCTAACTTGCCTTGGGGTGATTCACAGCAACGTCCACGACGACCACCTGACGCACCCGACGCCGCCACGAACTCCGGTGAGGAATCGCAGCCGTGCCCGAGCGCCCCTTGACCAACCACGAGTACGACGAGCATCGCCGTGACCCCCTGAGCCCGGTGAGCTACTCCTCGTTCTCACTTACCTGCATCGCCGTGCAACGCCATCGACCGAGCTCGCCGGTAGCCGCCGCTCCGCCGCCAGTTCTTGGCCAGGGAAATAACAGCCGTTAGATCTGTATCGTAGCGCTAGGATAGATCCACTTAACCCCGAAGCGGTACGCGATCTGAGCCGCCAGATTTCATTTAGATCCTACGGCTGTGGAGCTCGATCGATCGGCTTGATGCGGCGAATAAGAACATGACGTGGCTAGGTTAGATCTGAAAATAGAATTTAAAAACAGATTTTGATCCAAATTTCAAATGCCAATATCTTTTGAATGCCACGTTGGAATTTTGCAAACTTTATACCGTTGGATTCAGAAAAACAAGACCTTTCTGCCTATCCTTTTTGTTTAGCAAATAGTAACCATTAGATGTGCTTAAATTGCAGAGACTTGTTTGAGGCCTTTTTGAATATAGGTTTAGTTTAGTATTTTATTTTAGGGCTAAATAAGTTGTCTTGGCTATTTTGTGACTTGCTAAGTTTCTGTATTCATGCACTTGCTTGGTTGAGTTCTCAAAAATCATCACTTGGTAGATTCATGCATGCATGCATTCATACTATTTCTTGTTTGTATATATTTGTGTGTAATTGTGTGCTACAACTTTGTGTGTAGATTTTGCTAGAGATTGTGATTGTGACGAGTGCTACTCTCCACACTACCAAGGCAAGTGATATCATCATGAATATTCCATTCCTATATTTTATATATGCATTAGTATTATTTTTCCAAGTATAGGACTTGCATGGTTTTTGCTAAGTATAAACTATGCTATGGGAAAACCTATTAGGTGAAGCCTTAGTGAAAGTTTCCTAAGTCAGGATTCCTATTACTATCATGCTTAGCCTAGCTACTAGAAAACAAGGGTGGTTTATATATTCACACTATGGAAAAATATTCTAAGTCTTTGGACTTGTGTTTTATTTTAACAAAACAACTAAGTTAATGAATCACCTGGGTGGATTGGAAGGAATGGTTTTTGTTGAGTGGTTCACAAGGCCATGGACTTGGCTTGTGTATCTCACTTGTGGATGGCCACCCAGGAACAAAGAGATTTGAGATGTCATATGTTGAGAAGCTTCAAGTGCAACCACTTGGCATTATGGGCTCTGCCATGATCTTAGGATGCTAGAACTTAGTCTCTTGGACAGTGGGTGGTAGATGGGTTGATAGGTTGGAGCGCGTCCATTTGACTAAGGAAAGGCTACTGAAGGATCATGTCTTGGGAAACCAAGGCTTGTGGGGAAAGTGCACCACCTCTGCAGAGTGTAAAACCTAAGTACTTAGCCATGTCCCTGGTAAAGGACAATTTGAGCATCAAGACATGGAAACTTCAAGAATCTCATCACTCCAATTTCTAAATAAAACTTGTGGGTGAACAAGGGTTAAAAGGATCTTCAGTCATTGATTGGTAGATGCCCTGAGTGGATCTTCAGTCTTTGATTGGTAGATGCCTTGGGTGTTTTGTGCCTTACAAAAACTTAGTGTTTTCAAAAAGTTAAGGAAAAATCTACTTTGAGCAATGCAAGCCTAAGCTCCACCAGTCAAATGCATATAGTATTATAGTCCACTTAAAATATACTAAGGTATCACTTGCCAATACTATTCCAAAGTATTGACCCTTGTGGCTGTAACTTATGATGTTGCAGGTTACTCTGATGATGAATAGGAGTCATGAGTCTACACTCAACATGCTTGCCTGTGGCACATGAAGATGAAGACTTATGTTTATTTACTTATTCCATAAACTCTTGTATTAGGCCTTTGGCCATGAGTTGTAAAAGACTATGTTTTATCTCTGGAAAGACTGTAATAAACGACCTTTGTATCTGTGTACTTCATCTTAAACTGTGGATGCTAGCATTGATCCAGGGACTAGCATTGCAATCACAGGGATCTTTTCCTTTACAAAGGAGGGATCTTACAGATGGTATCAGAGCACTGTGTTGCCTGTAGGATTATGACCCTAGGATTGGAAACCACTAAGGAAAAAAAAATTCTTCTTCTACACTTGTCTATTCTTCTCGTAAACTTTTCTAATCTTCTCATTCTCATCTCTATTTGTAGATGAACTCCGTCAACGAAGCCGTGAAGAAAGGACCACTCATGACCATGACCTTGGAGTGTGAGACTGAGTTTCCCAAGATTCTCAAGGACCTCATGGAGACCATGGGAGTACATGGTGCAGCTGTGTACAAGGGCTTTCCAGTGATGGAGGAAGGAGTGGAGTATTGGTGGGTGCAACTTCACTTGTACAAGAACAAGGAAGACAACCACAAAGAAAAAGGCTTCTGCATGTACACCAACACTTTTATGCACACCACATTCTTTGAGTCAGCAAAAGAAGCAGCTTGGAAGACTATCAAGGAACTAAGTGCTAGAGTCAAGTGCAAGATGCTCAACCTCCAAAAAGACTTAGAGAAAGAGAAGGAACATACCCAAGAGTTGGAAATCACCAACCAATCCTTAAGAGGAGATATTATAGACTTAGTGATAGAAGCATGTGAACAAGATAGGGTGATTGCCACTAGGAACATTGTGTTAGCCACCAGATCCAATGAGATAGGATTGTAAGCGCACTTCGTTAGTTGGACCACCACCTATCACCTTATTTTCCAAAATGATACCTTAAATAAGTTTGAACCTTGGTTGATGTAATGGATTTATGTATGCATGACTTGTGTGTTCCATGGTTATGCTTGAATGTTTGTCTTGTTTAATTTAAATTTGTGTTGTTCTAACTTTTCAATCTTATAAATAGATGCCTATTGCCATCAGCACTGTTGAGGAGTTCCAGTTACCTGCTTTTGGTCCTCGTATCGTAGAGCTTACTACTTTACTCGATCTCCCTCTTCCTATCATTACGGTGCACCCACTCACCAAGTTTGAGAGGAAGGACCTTTGGGGCTTCAAGGTGAACCAGCCAGGACGCCAGACAGAGCCTACTACGGAGGCCATCGTCTTCAAGCTTATGCACGATGACAGGGAGAGAGGCATGGAGGTGGTCATGCAGGATCTGATAGGACGACTGTTAGGACGTCACTCCCGACAGGTTAGAGGCACTCACTTCCACGCCTTCGGAAGGCGTGATGATGACGGAGAGTCCATTGACTTTGAGGACGACTCGAGGGTCACAGCAGAGCCGATACGCCTGTACCTCCAGGACTTAGAGACTCTTATTAGGCACGTGGATACCGATAGGACCAACGTCATGCTTAGTAATGACGAGCCTGTGTGCAGCCATGAGAAGGACAAGCTCTTTTGCGGGACGAGAGATAGTCAAGGAGATGGAGACGAAGTTCGAGACCCAAGACCGTAAGTTCAAGAGTCAAGAGAAGCGTGTCTGGATAGGAACAAGAGGATTCGTGATATGACCGAGGAACTGCAGTCCAAGGACTTGAGTTAGAGCAGCAGCAGACAAAGGATTGAGAGGCTTGCCTAGAAGAGGGCTCTCATGGCCAATATCGACTCTTTGACCACTACCATCGAGGAGAACAAGACCGCAATGGATAACGCAGGTCTTACCTTTGTCGAGGAGGAGATTGATGCCGACGAGTAGATTTGACTACTCAGTTATCTTTATTTACCGCACTTGTTATTTGTGAACTTATTATTGAACCATCCGACATGTGGATGGCTTGCCACATGTGTGTTTGTACTTTGAGACTTTTGTTATCTTGTTGTTTAGCTTTTATCCTAGTGTTGCTTGCTATGTGTTTGCTTGTGTAATGTATTGTGCATAAATCATGTAAGGGTATCTCATTCTTATCTCTATATGAATAAACCACGATGCCTCCCGTCGCAAACCCCAACCCCAACATTACCCTGGAAATGCAACAAATGATGAATGCGCAAACATAGCTTATGCAAATGATGACGACGTTCATCCAGAACCAGAACAACAACAACAACCCCAATAACAACAACAACAACAATAACAACAACAACAACAACAACCCTCCAGGTTTTGATATGCTCACCAGATTTCTGCGTCTGAGGCCAGCTAAGTTTTCGGGAACGACTGATCCCATGGTGGCCAATGATTGGCTACGTTCTGTGAACAAAGACTTAGTGACCGTGGGATGCCTGATGCTGAAAAGGTCAGTTCGCAGACACATCTGTTGAAGGACCAGCCAGATGGTGGGACAACTTCAGATTACCACGCCTATTGATGAGGAGACTTGGGCTATCTTTTAAGATGGATTTAGAACAACTAAAATCTCACCAGGTATGATGAGCCTGAAAAAGAAGGAATTTCACAACCTGAAGCAGCGCCACCACAGCGTGGCTGAATATATTGAAGAGTTCAACAATCTGGCGCGCTATGCACCGGATGAGGTTGACACTGATGCCAAAAGGAAGGAAAAGTTTCTGGAAGGCTTGAATGACGAACTGAATTTGCAGCTGTCTGTGGCATATGTTCCAACTTATCATTGTCAGGTGACAAGGCTGTTATTGTGGAGAATAAAATGAAGCAAGTCGAGAGTAGAAAGAGGAAACACTGACAAGCATAGCTCAGATCGCCTCATAAACGATCTCACTATGATGATAGTGTCACCAGGATCCCACAAGCATGGGAAATTTAACAAGCACCACAACCACAACCGTCATGACAACAAGCATCATCGCAGTCATGACAATGATAAGTACAAGAACCACAAGAGTGGATATAAGAGCCACCATAGTGGAGGTGGAAGTGGAAGTAGAAGTCAGCCTAAGACGGACATCAGTCAGGTTGAGTGCTACAAATGCAAGAAGTTGGGGCATTATGCTAATGAGTGCCCTGAGAAGAAAGTTGAAGGACCTAACAAGCCCAATCCTTTTCAGAAAGGACAGGTTAACCACATCAATGTGGAGGAGGTCTTTGAAGAGCCTGATTCCATTATTGGTAAGTTCAGACTCAATTCCATCTCAGCATTTGTACTCTTTGACACTGGTGCATCTCATTCATTCATATCAAAAGCATTTGTTGATAGAAATGGGTTTGCATCTGAAAACATTGGGTGTCCGATAAAAGTTAGCTCTCCGGGAGGGGATATGATAGTGAGTCTTGGATGCCGGGATCTAGTCATAGAGATCGGAAAACATAAGTTTCCAGTAAACCTAATAATCCTAAATTCCCAAGGATTGGATGTAATATTGGGAATGGATTGGATGGCTAAGTATGAGGGAGTACTAGATTGTGCAAATCGCACAATTTCACTCACAACCCCTGAAGGTAAGAGGATAATATTCAAGTCCAATTTTAAATCTAAAGGGAGTAAGTTGAATTCTCTTAAGGGGGTTAGCATGGACAGTGTGCCAATTGTGTGTGAATATCCGGATGTGTTTCCGGAAGAATTACCAGGAATGCCACCAGATAGAGATGTGGAGTTTATAATAGATTTGGTACCAGGTTCTGGACCAAGAGCAAAGAGGCCTTATAAAATGTCAGTTGACGAACTTAAGGAACTCAAGAAACAACTTGGAGAACAATTGCAGAAAGGATTCATCCAGCCAAGTTCTTCATCTTGGGGAGCTCCAGTTTTGTTCGTAGAGAAGAGAGACAGAACTCAAAGGTTATGCATAGATTACCGTTCTATC
This sequence comes from Avena insularis, assembly GCA_023614405.1. Lineage (NCBI taxonomy): Eukaryota > Viridiplantae > Streptophyta > Magnoliopsida > Poales > Poaceae > Avena > Avena insularis. Next base: position 101,792,027 of record CM042693.1, read on the forward strand.
AATTAGTTAACCATCATGAACAAGTATCCTTTGCCAAGATTAAATTACTTGTTTGATCAGCTAGAAGGAGCATGTGTGTTCTCAAGATTGATCTTGGTCGCTATTTTCAACTCAAGATAAGAGAGCAAGACATACCTAAAACAGCATTCACCACAAGGTATGGATTGTATGAGTACACTGTGATGCCTTTTGGTTTAACCAATGCTCCAGCATACTTCATGAATATGATGAACAAAGTGTTCATGGAATTTCTCGACAAGTTCGTTGTCGTTTTCATCGATGACATCTTAGTCTACTCCAAGAGCAAGGAAGAACATGAAAGACAACTACGCTTGATACTTGAGAAACTAAGGGAACATAAGCTTTATGCCAAATTCAGCAAGTGTGAGTTTTGGTTAGAGGAAGTTGGATTTCTTGGTCATGTTATGACAAAGGATGGTGTAGCAGTTGATCCTGCTAAAGTTTCGGCTGTGACAGAATGGGAATCTCCTAAGAACGTAAAAGAGGTTCGTAGTTTCCTTGGTTTAGCAGGTTACTACAGAAGATTCATTGAAAATTTTTCTAAGGTTGCTAAACCAATGACAGAATTGTTAAAGAAAGATAAGAAATTTGCTTGGTCTGAAGGATGTGAACTCAGCTTTCAAGAACTAAAGAAGAGACTTGTGTCAGCACCAATTCTGTGCCTACCAGATTTGGAAAAGGATTTCCAAGTATATTGTGATGCTTCGCATCAAGGATTAGGAGCCGTACTTATGCAAAGCGGATAAGTTGTGGCTTATGCCTCGAGACAACTCAAAACTCATGAAGTAATACTCACGATTTAGAGTTAGCCGATGTTGTCCATGCACTCAAAACATGGAGACACTACCTTTTGGGAAAACGTTGTGAAGTGTTCACCGACCATAAGAGCTTGAAATATATCTTCACCCAGAAGGAGATCAATATGAGACAAAGAAGATGGCTAGAACTTATCAAGGATTACGACTTGAATTTGCAATACCACCCCGGTAAAGCAAATGTAGTAGCAGATGCCCTAAGTCGTAAAGCGTTTGTAAATGGCCTTACCAAAGGTGAATTGCCAGATGACTTGTGTAAGCAATTCAAGGAACTCAGGTTGGAGATTGTGCCAGAAGGACATCTCATGTCTTTGGATGTTCAACCCACTCTGTTGGATAAGATTAAAGAAGCCCAAAAGACGGATAAAGAAATCGAAGAGATTAAGGAAAGGATTAGCCAAGGGAAGGCTAAAAGTTTCCATATGGACGAACAAGGTACTTTATGGCACGGGAAACGTATTTGTGTTCCACAAGATCCGGAAATGCGGAAACTGATTTTACAGGAAGCCCATAACTCTCCATATTCTATTCACCCGGGAAACACCAAAATGTATATGGATATGAAAGAAAGATTTTGGTGGAACAATCTCAAAAGGGACATCGCTGAACACATTGCTTTGTGTGATGTGTGTAGTAGAGTGAAAGCGGAACATCAGAAACCAGCAGGTTTGCTTCAACCAATGCCTATTCCTGAATGGAAGTGGGAAAATATTGGTATGGATTTCATTACCGGATTACCAAGGACCAGGTCAGGGTATGATTCCATATGGGTAGTAGTGGATCGCCTAACTAAAGTGGCTCATTTTATACCCGTAAAGACAACTTATACCAGTGCAAAGTTAGCCAAAATCTACATGAGCAGAATTGTATGCCTTCACGGAGTACCTAAGAGTATTGTGTCTGATAGAGGAACTCAGTTCACTTCTCACTTTTGGAGACAGCTTCATGAATCTTTAGGAACGAGATTGGAATTCAGCACTGCTTTTCATCCTCAAACTGATGGACAAACAGAAAGGACTAATCAAATTCTTGAAGACATGTTGAGGGCATGTGCCCTAGACTATGGAGCAAGTTGGGATGAAAGTCTGTCTTATGCAGAGTTCTCTTACAACAACAGTCACCAATCTAGTATTGGGATGGCACCATTCGAGTTTCTATACGGAAGAAAGTGTACCACCCCATTGCTATGGAATGGTGTGGGAGAAAGAAGTTTGTTTGGACCAGATCTTATCAAAGACGCCGAAGAAAAGGTCAAATTGGTTAGAGATGATTGAAGATAGCAGCCTCGACTAAAAGCTACGCAGATGCTAAGCGTAGAGAAGTCACTTACGAAGTTGGGGATAGAGCTTATCTTAGAGTATCACCACTTCGTGGAGTAAAAAGATTTGGAGTCAAAGGAAAGTTAGCACCAAGATATGTTGGACCATTCAACATTCTAAGTCGCAAGGGAGAAGCTGCATATGAAATCGAACTGCCAGCATCTCTATTAGCCGTCCATAATGTTTTTCATGTGAGTCAGCTTAAGAAATGTCATCCAGAAATGGAAGGATCTTCTTTGAAGGATACCATATCTTTGGAGGAAGTTCAACTAGAAAGTGACCTCACCTATGAAGAAAAGCCTATCAAGATACTTGAGACCGCAGAAAGAGTCACAAGGACAAAGACTATCAAATTTTGCAAAGTACAATGGAATCATCATTCCGAAGAGGAAGCAACATGGGAAAGAAGATGATCTTCGGAAAGACCACCCTCACCTATTTGCTAGCCAATCCGAATCTCGAGGGCGAGATTCATTTTAAGGGGGTTAGATTTGTAACATCCCAAAAATCATGTTTCAAAAACTCATTCATTTCATCCTTGCATCATTCATTCATATAGGGTTTTTCTCAAAATCATTTAGAGACAGAAGTTTGAGCTATGATTTCATGTGGGCAATTTATCTCAATTGGCCATCACCCTTTGGGATTTGATTGTCTATGAATTTGTTTGCTTGCCACCATGGTTGGAAAGGCTAGGTGAAGCTTTTAACCCAAGATTCAAAATTTAGAAATAGTTTCAAAACCCTATTTCAAATATTTGCAAACTAGAGCAAATCTGCTTACTTTGAAACCCAAGCTTGACCAAGCCTTGCAAGGTAACCACTTAGTTAGAATGACTGTTTTGAACCCACGTAACCTCGCAAAAATCCCCAAAGCAGTTTGAATTCAAAAGAATTTGAATTCATATCAAATTCTATTCAGAAAATGGATTTAGAAAAGAAAAGGCTTAGGCAAAGGAAAAGGTCGCAGCCAGAATCTGCCCAAAGAAGAATCGAGCCCAGCAATCCCACCCGGGATCTCCTTATTCTTCTCTCACGACAGCAGACCCCACCTGCACTCCGCACCTCGACCGACAAGCGGGCCTTCTCCACGCCGCCTCGTCTTCCCAGATCCCGCGCTGCGACCACGTCTGCAGCAGTTGATGGCGGTAATGGTCGGCATAAATGGGCATTTAACCGCGAGTGTTTCCTGTCGATTCCCCGGCTATAAGATCCTCTCTGCCTAGTGATCTTTTCCCCCAAACACCTCGCTCACTCTGCCACCAGGTTGTCCTCAATCAGCTTTACACCGCCGCAGATAGAGCCTCTCCGGCGATCGATTCCAGTGAGCCTAGTGTTCCCCTCTGCCTCTCGTTCTTACAATCTGACTCAGCGTGTCTTGGCGCATCTCCTGACCTCACTAGTCCGTCTCAGTCGCTTGCCCAGTCGCCGGGTTCCACTTGACACCGCGAGCACCGACGGCGACATCAACTCCGAGTTTTCCCGGTAAGCCAGACCGCATCGCCTTCCTGTTCATGCTCAAGACTTCCCCTTGACCCTGTGAACCTAACCGTGTCGCTAACTTGCCTTGGGGTGATTCACAGCAACGTCCACGACGACCACCTGACGCACCCGACGCTGTCACGAACTCCGGTGAGGAATCGCAGCCGTGCCCGAGCGCCCCTTGACCAACCACGAGTACGACGAGCATAGCCGTGACCCCCTGAGCCCGGTGAGCTACTCCTCGTTCTCACTTATGTCCTGCATCGTCGGCAACATCATCGACCGATAGTTCCGCCGCCGGTAGCCGCCGCTCCGCCGCCAGTTCTTGGCCAGGGAAATAACAGCCGTTAGATCTCTATCGTAGCGCTAGGATAGATCCACTTAACCCCGAAGCGGTACGCGATCTGAGCCGCCAGATTTCATTTAGATCCTACGGCTGTGGAGCTCGATCCAGTGCGAAACGGTACGGGCGAATAAGAACATGACGCGTGGCTAGGTTAGATCTGAAAATAGAATTTAAAAACAGATTTTGATCCAGATTTCAAATGCCAATATCTTTTGAATGCCACGTTGGAATTTTGCAAACTTTATACCGTTGGATTCAGAAAAACAAGACCTTTCTGCCTATCCTTTTTGTTTAGCAAATAGTAACCATTAGATGTGCTTAAATTGCAGAGACTTGTTTGAGGCCTTTTTGAATATAGGTTTAGTTTAGTATTTTATTTTAGGGCTAAATAAGTTGTCTTGGCTATTTTGTGACTTGCTAAGTTTCTGTATTCATGCACTTGCTTGGTTGAGTTCTCAAAAATCATCACTTGGTAGATTCATGCATGCATGCATTCATACTATTTCTTGTTTGTATATATTTGTGTGTAATTGTGTGCTACAACTTTGTGTGTAGATTTTGCTAGAGATTGTGATTGTGACGAGTGCTACTCTCCACACTACCAAGGCAAGTGATATCATCATGAATATTCCATTCCTATATTTTATATATGCATTAGTATTATTTTTCCAAGTATAGGACTTGCATGGTTTTTGCTAAGTATAAACTATGCTATGGGAAAACCTATTAGGTGAAGCCTTAGTGAAAGTTTCCTAAGTCAGGATTCCTATTACTATCATGCTTAGCCTAGCTACTAGAAAACAAGGGTGGTTTATATATTCACACTATGGAAAAATATTCTAAGTCTTTGGACTTGTGTTTTATTTTAACAAAACAACTAAGTTAATGAATCACCTGGGTGGATTGGAAGGAATGGTTTTTGTTGAGTGGTTCACAAGGCCATGGACTTGGCTTGTGTATCTCACTTGTGGATGGCCACCCAGGAACAAAGAGATTTGAGATGTCATATGTTGAGAAGCTTCAAGTGCAACCACTTGGCATTATGGGCTCTGCCATGATCTTAGGATGCTAGAACTTAGTCTCTTGGACAGTGGGTGGTAGATGGGTTGATAGGTTGGAGCGCGTCCATTTGACTAAGGAAAGGCTACTGAAGGATCATGTCTTGGGAAACCAAGGCTTGTGGGGAAAGTGCACCACCTCTGCAGAGTGTAAAACCTAAGTACTTAGCCATGTCCCTGGTAAAGGACAATTTGAGCATCAAGACATGGAAACTTCAAGAATCTCATCACTCCAATTTCTAAATAAAACTTGTGGGTGAACAAGGGTTAAAAGGATCTTCAGTCATTGATTGGTAGATGCCCTGAGTGGATCTTCAGTCTTTGATTGGTAGATGCCTTGGGTGTTTTGTGCCTTACAAAAACTTAGTGTTTTCAAAAAGTTAAGGAAAAATCTACTTTGAGCAATGCAAGCCTAAGCTCCACCAGCCAAATGCATATAGTATTATAGTCCACTTAAAATATACTAAGGTATCACTTGCCAATACTATTCCAAAGTATTGACCCTTGTGGCTGTAACTTATGATGTTGCGTTACTCGATGATGAATAGGAGTCATGAGTCTACACTCAACATGCTTGCCTGTGGCACATGAAGATGAAGACTTATGTTTATTTACTTATTCCATAAACTCTTGTATTAGGCCTTTGGCCATGAGTTGTAAAAGACTATGTTTTATCTCTGGAAAGACTGTAATAAACGACCTTTGTATCTGTGTACTTCATCTTAAACTGTGGATGCTAGCATTGATCCAGGGACTAGCATTGCAATCACAGGGATCTTTTCCTTTACAAAGGAGGGATCTTACACCGAATGTTTTTCAGAGTCTTGGACTGGATCCAGGACATCACGAGGAGATCCAGAATGGTCTGGAGAATAGTATTCATATAAGGAAAGTCAATTTCCAGGGTTCGGAAATGTTTTCGGTGTTTTAACCGGAAGCTTCTAGAATATTCTGGAAGGTACACCACCCCGGGAGGAGGTACTTGGAATTCACCATACCCTGATGGGCTGGGCGCATCATACCCTAAGCCAACTCGGCCAAGGACTAGGAAGATAGAAACAAACTCTAGTTTGAAAAGTCAAATCCTAGTTTGAAAAGTCAAATCCTAGTTAGGGAAGGAAAGGGAAACCTTGAGGGACAAGTTATCCCTCTCCCCTTCCTTGTCGCCGGCCTAGAGGAGTTGGGGAAGGACTCGGCCAGGGGTGGGAACCCTGGACGCATCTCCCCACCCATATAAGGAGGGGTGAGGTCACCCCATAGACCCTCACCCCAAACCCTAGCCGATGGCGCCTCCCCTCTCTCCTCCATACACTGCTTCGGCTTAGGCGAAGCCCTGCAGTAATCTCTTCTTCTACGTCCTCCACCACCACCACACCATAGTGCTATCTTTTTTATCATAAGAAACACCTTTCCATTGCATCTACTATCCTTTTTATTTTCTGCAATTTATTATTTCGAAAATACAAAAATACTTTCCCTACTTGCAATCACTCATAAAAACCCAAAAACAACTCTACTATCTTCCATATCATCTAGTTTGAATTATTTGCTTTATTTATTTCAGTTTATATTATATTTATATTTCATATTACTAATACAAAACATTGTGCTTGACAACCACTTGGTGGAGTTAGGGACATAAAAAAATTATTTTACTTTATAGGTTGCTTGAAGAGGAGAAGACAAATACCCTTCCATAACCAATTCCCCGAGAGTTAGATATAAACCATTGAGTCACCCTTGTGGGGAAAAGAAGCTTGCTACAACTATCTGCACTTGGAGTCCCAACGAAAAGTGGCCACGTTTGTTGCCATCAGGGTCCACCGGCCCTAGACCCGCTGCCACCATGGCGAGTCCTGCGTAAGCGAGGGCATGAGGAGCAATGGCGGCGGGTGGAGCTCTGACTGTTGGAGATATGCCCAAGAGGCAATAATAAAGTGGTTATTATATCTTTGTGTTTATGATAAATGTTTACATCACATGCTATAATTGTGTTAATAGGAAACATTGATACTTGTGTGTTTTGTAAACATAAAAGAGTCCCCAGTAAGCCTCTTGTTAAGCTAGCTTGTTGATTAATAAATGATCATAGTTTCCTGATCATGGACATTGGATGTTATTAATAACAAGATCATAACATTAGGATAATGATGTGATGGACACACACCCATAGTAAGCATAGCATAAGATTAAGCCATTAAGTTTGTTTTGCTACAAAATTTGAAATACATAGTAACCTAATCCTTCGACCATGAGATCATTTTAATCACTGTCATCGGATGAGTACTTTGATGACATCAAACGCCACTTCATAACTAGGTTGTTAGAAAGGTGGCATTGGGTATTCTAAAAGTATGTGTTGAAGCACATGGATCAAGAGTGGGATTTTTCCATCCAAATGACGGATGGAATGTCATCCAATTGGCTTGCAAGCATGTGACTGGGTCACAAGGGATGCCATATCATGGAATGAGTAAAGAGTACTTATCGATAACGAGGTTGAACTAGGTATGGAGATACCGACGATCGAACCTCGGATAAGTAAAGTATCGCGCGATAAAGGGAATCGGTATCATATGTTAATGGTTCATTTGATCACGAAGTAATCATTGAATATATAGGATCCATTATGGATCTCCATATCCCTCTATTGGTTATTGATCGGAGAGGTGTCTCGATCATGTCTGCATAGTTTGTGAACCATAGGGTGACACACTTAAGGTTCAATGTTGTTTAAGTAGATATGGAATGTGGGTTGGAGATCGAATGTTGTTCAGAGTCTCAGATTTGATCCAGGACATCACGAGGAGATCTAGAGAATAAGATTCATATAAAGGAAGTTATCTTTCGGGGTTCGGAAAAGTGTTCGGTATTTTGACCGGAGCTTCTAGAATATTCTAGAGGGGCCACCAGTGGGACCACCACTCTAGGAGGGGCCACATGGCCTGAGGCAATGCTGCGGGGGATCATGGGCCATCTGCACCAAGCCCTAGAAGCCCAACTGGCCAGCACCAAAGGGTTTAGGGCAAAACCCTAAAAAGGAAAGGGGAAAACTTGAGGGGCAAGTTTCCCCCCTCTCCCTATGTGCGTCGGCCCTAGGAGGAGGAGGCCAAGAGGGAAACCTGGCCGCACCCCCTCTATATAAAGAGGGGAGAGGAGGGCGCACCATTTTCCCTCTCTCCCAACCCTAGTCACCACCCTCCTCCTCCCTCCTGCTGCTCCGGCTTAGGCGAAGCCCTACAGGATTCTCTCCTCCTCCACCACCACCACGCCGTCGTGCTGCTGGGGTTCCGAGTAGATCTACTACCTCCGCTACCCGCTGGAACAGGGAGAGAAAGGTCTTCATCGACTCCATACATATGACCGAGTGTGGAAGCGCTGCCGGAACATGGCGCCGGAAGGATTGTCATCGCGATCTTGAGATAGGCAAGTGATCGACTACATCAACCACGAGATCCGACCTCATTAATGCTTTGGATCTACGAGGGTTAGTTCTCTCCTATGTTGTTGCACCTATCTCATAGATTAGATCATGGCTTTGCCATAGATTGGATCTTGGTTTTGTTCGTTCTTGCGATAGAATTTTTTTTGTTTTCCATGGAACGAACCCTACACTGGCGGCGCGTGGTGTAGCCCCCATTATCGCCCTGGGGTGAGACACATGGGGGTTGTATTTTTTTGGATCATATGTGAAAGGATATAGATGTCGCCTAGAGGGGGTGAATAGGCGATTAAAACTTTTCCGAGAGTGGCTCGACAAAGGCAGAATTAAACTAGCGTTTACTTTGTCAAGCACAACCTACAACAACTAGGGTTCACCTATGTGCACCAACAACTTATGCTAAGCAATACAAGCAACAATGTGATAGCAAGATATAGATTACTTCAAGCACGAAGGCTATCACAATGTAAAGTGCATACGTAAAGAACTCGGGTATAGAGATAACTGAGGCACGCGGGGACGATGATATTTTATCGAGTTCCTCCCAACATGGAGTACGTATCGTTTGGAGAGGGGGTGGTATCTAACCACCTACGCCACAAAAGGCCTTCCTTATTCTCCGGTGAATCTCACCCCAACGAGATCGATCCACACTTCCACTATCGGTGCACTTGTCGGTGGCAACCGAAACCTCTCACAAGGTTGGGCCACTTCTCCACAACTTAATTAGAGGCTCCCAACAAAAGCCATCAAGTCCACAAACCGTCTAGGGTTCCAAGAACCCAAGAGGGACAAGCTTCAACGAATATTACGAACCAAATCCTCCGAGGAGAACTCAAAATGCAAATGGCAAGAACACCACAAAGATGCTCAAATCCCTCACTCTCAAGTTCCAACAAAGCTACTAAAGCTATTGGTGGAAGAAGAGAGGAAGAACACAAAGGGGAACACAAAATCCCCCAAAATCTAGATCCCCAAAGATACACTCACAAAGAGATGTTTTGGTTTGGTCAAAACGTGGATCTAGATCTCCTCTATATTCCATTCAAATATGGGCAAGAATCATTGGAGGGGAGGAGATTAATCAAGCTTTTAGAGTAAGAGAAAATGGGGGCAAAGCTTAGACTAATAGAGGAGGAAGAAGCAGTCTAAAAACTAAACGGACAAAGCTTATTTAAAGGGCTAGGCAAAATCTGTCCGTTGGGCATTTTCCAAAACGGGCCGGTAGTACCGGATTGGTCCGTTACTACCGGACCCAAACCAGCCACGCACAGGAAGAAGCAGTAGTGCACCACGCGCAGCGCAGGAAGCCAGGGCGAGGTGGGCCAGCGCATGCGAGCGAGAGAGAGTCAGCGCAGGAGCGGCGACAGCCAGCAGGGCCCAGCGCGCGGGCCCATAGAGCGTGGGCGAGCAGAACTAGCGAGAGCAGTTGGCGAGCGGAGCGCCAAGGTGCGGGTCAACGCGTGCGGCTGCGCGCGCGAGCGAGAGCAGCGGCCAGCGGGCCCAGCAGCCAGCGGGAGCGCTGCGGGCAACGCGCGTGCGCGAGATCAGCCGGGTGCAGCATGCGGTCGAGGCGAGGTGGCTGGCAGCGCGTGGGAGCAAGCGGGCCGCTGGCGCAGGGCATGCCAAGATGGGTCGGCCGATAGTACCGACCCACCCGGGTGGTACTACCAGGCCGGTCCGGTAGAACCGGTAACAGGTACCACGGAAGGCAATAGATAGCGCGGGTCGCCCAGGTGCATCCGGTACTGGGCCCGGTAGTACCGGACGGCCCAAAAAATATTCTTTTCCCTTTTTCCTTTTAGAATCAAATACACAGATATTCAAACGGCTATAACTTTTGATTGGTAAATCCGATCGACCCGATTCCAATTGTCTTGGAAAGAGGACGAAATGAGCTTCCCTATAAACCGGAAAATATTGGGTTATAACCAAGTGAGAATGTATTAAGTATAATAATGTGAGATACCTCACTTGGTGAGAAACCGGAAAGCCGCCAAGATCAAAATCGCAACAAGATATAAATGGAAGATCTGATATTGATGAACAAGAGCTTGTTATGGAGATTACCACAAACTCTATATCCTTACATGAATAAGACCAAATAACAACCAAATACGATGATGCAAGTATGCAAAGGTTTGAGCTCTCTCCGAGCGATATGACCGAGTTACTCATTCGAGAGCCCCTCTTGATAGTACATTTATCTATCCTAAACCCGGTCTCCCACACACAACATGAGACCGGTAAAAGGGAAAACCTATCAAGATTATACCTTTGCCTTGAGCATTCCACTTGAGCTCGATGTAGACGAACTTGAACTTCTCAAGATGGAACGCCTTTCTTGATTCCTCATCATCAATCCATGATCACCGAGGATGGCAAGTATCAAACATGAGATCTTCTATAGATGGCGCATTTTGAGCTTGCACAACACATCTTCTTCTTCGTATTATCGACCTTGAAGCCAACACATGCTCCAAGCGATGCCAATGGACAAATCCTACAAGTGCAACTTAATACACACATTAGTCCATAAATATTGTCATCAATTACCAAAACCACACATGGGGGACCACATGTTCTTTCAATATGGATAAAGGACTGGCGGCTGTTTGTAGCTCCTTCACAAAATTATTTTATGTTGATATTTTTTAATTGTTTTTATTGTGTTTTATTATTTATTGTATGGCAATATTTGTTTCATACAAAATTTACCAAATAAGAATATAAGAATTAAAACAATTAGATGAACTTTTCCATGTGACCATATTTCTCATTCTTTTTTCCTCTCCAAAAAAAGTAACCGCCGACGCCCTCGGAGATTTTCCTATGACGAGCTCGCCACACCCACTGAGAACTTTTTATATAAAAGTATACTTGAGAAAGGGGGGTTTGTGGATGTATACAAAGGATTCATTGAAGGGATTAACCGTGATGTGGCGATGAAGAAGGTTGCAGGCGAGTCGTCCAAAGATTTCATCTCCACGGTAAAAACATCTGTAGGCTAAGGCACCATAATCTTGTGTTGTTGATCGGTTGACGCAAGACACCTTGTGGTAAGAAGGGAAAACAGCAGGTCCTCCTTTTTTTCGAGCTGATGGAGCGAGGCAGCCTCGACACCCATCTGCACAAGATCGACAACGAGTTGTCGCGATAGATCAGGTATGTACCCATTTGCGCCTCTAAAATAGAATTTTCCACCAACATCCCATCATAATCAGTACTCTGGTATTGGCAAAACAAAGGAAAATCATATAAAAAATGATCTTTTTTGTAATTAGGTTTGACTAGCACGGTGCCCTCGCAAGTGTGATACTATTTTAAAATATTTAGAAAATATATAATCGCTTCAATAGGCACCCATATTATTTTGATTGCTATTATTACGGCCCTGAACACCATGAATTTTATGATCAATATAAATTTTTGAGTAAGTCCCTCTCCTTGATATATTCCATTTTTTATTTCACTCATTTCACGTACTAGTTAACATGAGTTTTCATATGTCTTCTGAGAGATGACATTTTTAAAATTTGGATATTCAATTACAGTGTTCTGCGCTAATCAACACTCCTCTATTTACCTTCATCTGATAGCTGTGCTAAGTTTCACTATAATAATGATTGAGACAATAATATGTATGTAATATGCTTGCTTATGCCTTAAATAAGAGATAGAAGACAAAGGATAAACAACTCATGTGCATGGATAGAGGATATTTAGTCATGAATACTCGAATAGGGATATTCCCGTGGACATGTTCGAATGCAGAAAATAAGATCTTTAGTTTATTTATTTTTTCGCACTACCAAAAAACGAATTTTGTTGCAAAAAAATATATCTTTACTCTCCTTACTTTAGAAAATATCAGGTACAATATAATGCTCAGGCTAGGTTCAGTGCTACAATACCTTCAGGAATATACATGGCTCCATGTTGTCCGGAGAAACAACAAACTAGCCAACATTATGCATGACGAATCCATCATCCTCAAACTAGGCGATTTTGGGCTCTCGAGGATCCTCACTAACGGCCAGAAGTCGCACTAAACAAAGTCCATCGACACTATTGCAGGGGGTACTTTGACTAGTACAAAAGCACCATGCGAGCATTGAATCAGATGTTTACAACTCGGTGTGGTCATCCTCGAGATCACTTGTGGTAGGTCACCGAGGTCCACCACGGTTTAGACCTTTGGGTTTATGATTATCACACAAGGGGAATGATTATTGAAGTTGTTGATGAGGAGAAGAGAGCACGCGCCGGGGGTGGGGGGCATTTGCCCCACCTGTATGTAGTTGCTTCACAAAATTATTTTATGTTTACTTTTATTAATCTTTTCTATTGTGTTTAAATTTTTGTTGAACTAAAACAATTACGAAATTTTTCATGTGACCATGTTCCGTAATCGCTACTCGGAAATTTTCCTACGACGAGCTCGCCACAGCCATCGAGAACTTTTCTGATAAAAGGATACTCAAGAAAGGATGATTTGCGGACGGATACAAATAATTTATTGAAGGGATTAACTGTGATGTGGCAGTGAAGCATGTTTTAGGCGAGTCGTCCAATGATTTCATCTCCGAGGTGAAAACATGAGCTGGTTGAGGCACCATAATCTTGTGACGCTCGTCGGTTGGTGTGAGACACCTTGTGGTGAGAAGCGAAAATAGAAGGTCCTCCTATTCTTCGGGCTGATGGAGCAAGGCAGCCTCGACATCCACCTACACAAGTTCGATGATGATTTGTCATGGCAGACCAGTCACGTACCCATTTGCGTCTCTAAAATAAAATTTTCCACCAACAGGCCATTATCGTCATAATTAGTACTTAGGTATAGGCAAAACAAATGACAATCATATAGAAAATGATCATTTTCTGTAATTAGTTGTCACTAGCACGGTGCCCTCGCAAGTGTGAGGATAATATTTGAAAATATTTAGAAAACATATAATCTCTTCAATAGGGACCCATATTATTTTGATTAGTATTAATACGGTTCTGAACACTATGAATTTTACAATCAATATATTTTTTTAAGAAAGTACCTCTCCTTAATATATTCATTATTCATTTCGCTCATTCCACGTACTAGTTCACATGAGTTTTCATATGTCTTCTAAAAGATGCCACTTTTACAATCTGAATATTCAATTATAATGTTCTACCCTAATCAACACTCCTCTATTTACCTTCATCTGGTAGCCGTGCTAAGTTCTACTATAGTAATGATTGAGGCAATAATATGTATGTCATATGCTTACTTCTACCTCAAAATAAAAGACATAAGACAAAGGATCAACAATGCATGTGCACGGATAGATGATATTTGTTTACGAATGCTCGAATATAAATATTGACATGGGACTTGTCCAAATGCAGCAAATAAGATCTTTACTTTATTTATTTTTCCGCACTACCAGATAAAAGGAATTTCGTTGCCGCAAATTAGATATTTACTCTCCTTACTTTGGAAAATATCAGGTACGATATAATGCTCATGCTAGGTTCAGTGCTACAATACCTTCACGAAGATACAGAGCTCCATGTTGTCTGCAGAGACATCAACATAGCCAACATTATGCATGATGAATCCGTCATTCCCAAGCACAGAAATTTTGGGCTCCCGAGGATCCTCACCAACGGCCAAAATTCGCACCAAACAAAGTCCCTCGATACTATGGGGGATACTTTGACTACTACAAAAGCACTGATGCGAGCATTGAATCAGATGTTTACATCTAGGTGTGGTCATCCTCGAGATCACTTGAGGTAGGTCCATCGTGGTCTACATAATTGGGTTTATGATTATCACACAAGGGAAATGATTATCGATGTTGTTAACGAGGAGCAGAGCGCGCGGAGGCGGGGGAGTGGGGCATTTTCCCCACATGTATGTAGGTCCTTTAAAAATTATTTTATGTTCTACTTTTCTTAATCGTTTTTGTTGTGTTTTAGTTTTTGTTGTACGACAATCTTCATTTCATACATAATATACCAAATAAGAATATAAGAATTAAAACTTTACATGAACTTTTCCATGTGACCATGTTTCTCCTTCTTTTTTCCTCGCCAAAAAAGGAACCGTCGATGCTCCTGAATATTTTTCCTACAACGAGCTCACCAGAACCACCGAGAACTTTTCTGATAAAAGGATACTCGAGAAAGGAGGATTTGCGGATGTATACAAAGGATTCATTCAAGGGATTAACCATGGTGTGGAAGTAAAGAATGTTGTAGGCGAGTCGTCCAAGGATTTCATCTCCGAGGTGAAAACATCAGCCGGATGAGGCACCATAATCTTGTGCTGCTCGTCGGTGGGTTCCAGAAACCTTGTGGTAAGAAGGGAAAACAACAGGTCCTCTTCTTCGATCTGATGGAGCAAGGCAGCCTCGACACCCATCTGCATAAGATCGACGATGAGTTGTCGCGGCAGATTAGGTACGTACCCATTTGCGCCTCTAAAATATATTTTTTCACCAACAGCCCGTCATCGACATAATCAGTACTCTGGTATTGGCAAAACAAATTACAATCATATAAAAATGATTTTTTGTACCTAGTTATCACTAGCATGGTGCCCTCGCAAGTGTGAGGATAATATTTGAAAATGTTTTGAAAATATATAATCCCTTCAATAGGGACCCATATTATTTTGATTGCTATTAATACCGTCCTGAACATCATGAATTTTATGATCAATATAATTTTTTAAGTAAGTCCCCTCCTTGATATATTCCATTGTTCATTTCCCTCATTCCACTTACTAGTTGACATGAGTTTTCATATGTCTTCTAAGAGATGACATTTTTACAATCTAGATATTCAATTACAATGTTCTGCGCTAATCAACATTCCTTTATTTACCTTCATCTGATAGTCGTGCTAAGTTCTACTATAATAATGATTGGGGTAATAATATGTATGCATATGCTTGCTTCTGCCTTAAAATGATAGACATAAGGCAAAGGATCAACAACTCATGTGCACGAATAGAGGATATTTTTTTACGAATGCTCGAACATTGATATTCACATGGACATTCCCCCAAATGCAGAAAATAAGATCTTTAGTTTATTTATTTTTCCGCACTACTAGAAAAAAAGAATTTCATTGCAACAAATTAGATCTTTACTCTGCTTACTTTAAAAAGAATGAGGTACAATATAATGCTCAGGCTAGGTTCAATGCTACAATACCTTTAGGAAGATACAAAGCTCCATGTTGTCCGCAGAAACATCAAACAAGCCAACATTATGAATGACGAATTCTTCATTCTCAAACTCGGCGATTTGGGGCTCTCGAGGATCCTCACCAACGGCCAGAGGTCGGACTAAACAAAGTCCGTCGGCACTATTGGGGAGGGGGTACTTGGACTAGTACAAAAGCATCGTGCAATCATTGAATCATATGTTTATAGCTCGGTGTGTTCATCCAAGATCACTTGCGGTAGGTCACCAAGGTCCCCCATGGTCTAGATCATTGGGTTTATGATTATCACACATAGGGAATGATTATCGATATTGTCGATATTTTATGTTTTACTTTTCTTATTCGTTTTTATTGTGTTTTTTGTTGTTGTATGGCAATATTTGTTTCATACAAAATTTTCCAAATAAGAATTAAAACAATTACATGATTTTTTTTCATGTGACCATGTTTCTCATTTTTTTCCTCGCCAAAAAATGAACCGTCGATGCTCCTCAGAAATTTTCCTACGACGAGCTCGCCACAACCACCGAGTACTTTTCTGATAAAAGGATACTCGAGAAAGGATAATTTGCGGACGTATACACAAAATTCATGTAAGGGATTAATCGTGATGTGGCGGTGAAGAAGGTTGCAGGCGAGTCGTCCAAAGATTTAATCTACGAGGTGAAAACATCATCCAGCTAAGGCACCATAATCTTGTGTGGCTCATTGGTTGGTGCCAAACACCTTGTGGTAAGAATAAAAAATAGCAGGTCCTCCTCCTCTTCGAGCTAATGGAGCGAGGCAGCCTCGGCACTCATCTGCACAATAGCGACAATGAGTTGCTACGGCAGACTAGGTACATACCCATTTACGACTCTAAAATATATTTTTCCACCAATAACCCATCATCATCAACAACAACAATATTGGTGCTCTGTTATTGGAAAAATTAATAACAATTATATAGAAAATTATCGTTTTCTATAATTAGTTGTTCGCTAGCACGTTGGCCGTTGCAAGTTTGAGAATAATATTTGAAATATATAATTGCTTCAATGGAGACCAATATTATTTTGATTGCTATTAATACTGTCCTAAACACCATAAATTTTATGATCAATATAAATTTTTAGGAAGTCCCTCTTTTTGATATGTTCCATTGTTCATTCCACTCATTCCACGTCGTTCGCATGAGTTTTCATATGTCTTTCTAAGGAGATGTTAGTTTTATAATCTAAATATTCAATTACAATGTTCTGCACTAATCAACACTCCTCTATTTACCTTTATCTAATAGTTGTGTTAAGTTCCACTATAATAATGATTGGGACAATAATATATATGTCATATGCTTGCTTCTGCATAAAAGTAGATACAGAAGAGGACAAAGGATCAATAACTCATGTTCACATATATGAAATATTTGTTAACAAAAGCTCGAATAGGGATATTCACGTGGACATGTCCTAGTGGAGGAAATAAGATCTTTAGTTTATTTATTTTTCAGCACTACCAAAAAAGGCATTTTGTTGTAGAAAACTAGAACTTTACTTCTCCTTACTTTTGAAAATGTCAGATACAATATAATGCTCTATCTAAGTTCATTGTTGCAATAACTTCATGAAAATACAGAGCTCCATGTTGTCCACATGGACATCATGCCAACCAACATTATTCTTGATGAATCCTTCATCCCCAAACTCGACAGTTTTGGACTCTCGAGGATCCTCCCCAACGGCCAGAAGTCGCACCAAACAAAGGTTGTCAACACTATGTGGTACACTATAAGTACAAAAGCACCAGTGAGAGGATCGAATCGGACATTTACAGCTCTGGTGTGGTCATACTTGAGATCACTTGTGGTAGGTCATCGAGGTCCACCACTTTTGATCTAGATCATTAGGTTTATGATTATCACATAAGGAAAATGATTCTCGATGCAGTCGTGGCTAGCGATGCTGGAGAAGGAGATAGTGAGTCGACGCCAAGCTGCAGACGATATGACTATCCATGGCGGCATTGATGTGGAGACATCCTCCATGTTCCTCCTTAACTCCTCAAGGATGCAGCCCGATGACCTCGCTATCAACGTGCTCACGCTCCCTCCGCCTCTGTCGTTCTTCATCGACGTGTTCCCTACTAAGGATGCACCCATGTCGTCATGGTCCATGCACTTCCTCGAGGAGAAACTGTCTTTGATGCAGTTGGCGGAGTCGTCGTCTTCAGGGACGTCCTATGCTTCTTCGTCGTGAGAGATCACACTAGTCTATGATACACCAACTAACTTAATGAAATGCTCGTGTGCGTAGGTGATTGTTTGCGGGTGTTTCTGCACTGCAAGGGCTGCATCAAGAAGCACATCGCCAAGATGGAAGGAGTAACCTCCTTCGACATCGACATTGACATCGCCAAAAGGTCACGGTGGTCGGTGACGTGATGCCGCTTGGCATCCTCAACAACGTCTCCAAGGTCAAGCCCGCACAGTTCTGGCCGAGCTCGCCGCCACGGACATCCTGTCCCTCAAGCGCCTTCGCCTCCTTTTGAAATATTTCTCTAGGGTCGTATTCTTCTACATCCACTGAATCAAAAAACTTACAACACGGATATTTCAGGCGGTTCGTCGTATGCGATGAATCTGAAGAACTATGTCCAGAAAAGCTCTAAACAAAAACGGGGATCTTAGAAGATACGGTTAACATAACTTGATGCCTACTGTCGGAATAGAACCCCATCATCAACGTGCATATTTTTCATGTAAAGATTATTACATGAAGTTGGGCAAGAAACTGTTTAATTGAGGAGAGAGGAAGTGAATCACCTTTGTAGGTCGCATCCAAGCAATCGCATGAGCATATCGCGACGGGCTGCCCCAGAAAAACTGCTGATTCAAGCGTTTCTACGAGTTCTGACCAAAAATGTTTTAAGAAATGTGCGGACCTCGACACAGAAGTTGGGCTGCCTACCAAACAAGGCCGTTATTTCTGTTTCCAGAGAAGGGAATAGTTTTTTTGTTTTTTTTTTTGAACAATGTGGTCCCCGAAGGGACGAGAAGCATTTATTAAGTCCAAGCGGTGGATGTACAACTGATAACAAAGGACCCCATAAGGTATCGAAGAAAATATATGTCCCTGATATATGCAGAAAAGACCTCACTGAAAGATGAAAGATAACAATCAAGTCCTTCTCTTTCTCCACCCCGAGCCGGAAGTCGAACTCACCACCATCAAACTCAGATGCGGGGACAAAACCACTTGCCTCTGAGCAGACGAAAAACACGGCCGCCGACTTTGATAGGGGCCTCACCGAGGAGGTTTGACAAATGCCGGTACCCTTCGCCGGCTTTTGGATAGGCCATGTTCTGGCCTTGTATGTGGGACGGCTATCACCCGCCGCCGAGGTGGTGCTCAAGAAGATTGCTTCCCAACTCCATTGCTTTTTTGTTGCTTCCGAGGCGGAGCCGCAATTACACCCAGGAGAGCAGATAGCACCGGACCTCTTGCCGGCGAGATGACACTCAAGGCGAATCGCAAACTGACGACCTCATCCACCACCTGCTTCGCCCAAGAAGAAACAGCAAGGCCTCCACCCTCTCCCTCGCCGCCACGGCCGGCCGAGAGGAGGGAGAACCACGCCGCGTCGTCAGGAGCAAGACAGAAAACAGAACTTGGGCGCTTATTAGAAAGGGGATCCGCCGTTATCCTCTTCCGCCATGGAAGCTGGAAGCACGCCGGCGACCAGCCGCTGCTGCGCCCTAGCAGAAAGCTGGAAAAGAATCCCCAAGGCCCTCTCCAACTCAACATCAGCACACTGTTCTTCTCCCCCCCCCCCCCCCCTCGCCGCCATGGCCGGCCAGAGGGAAAAGCCACAACAAGGTGCCACCGCCAAGAAGGAGAGGTCCCGAAACGACCTTATTGTGGAGATCCTCGAGCCCGGCAACTTCGCCGCCCGCTTTGTCCTCCAGAGCGCCGTCGCTGGAGTACGAGCTTGAGATGCCCAAGATCTGGCCGGAGAAAATCTGGGCGCTACTCCAAACACCGGCAAACCACCGGAAACAACTACTAGTATAAACAGGAAAGGCGCCGGTACCTCTCCTCCGCCTCGATCAAGGCCGCAGAAGTTTGGCCTCGGATTGGCCCGGCGCGCGCGAGCTCTTCTCAGAGTACTGTAGCAAGGGGAGAGGATAAGGACCCGGATCCCGGAATAGTTTTTTGTGTGTGCAGTCTTTAAGACCATGTACTATGTGAACCAAAAACGGTTCCTAATGTTCTCTCTCCTCCTCTTAAACCGATTTAGTATATAGTGGAGCATCGGCTCATATACTCTGACACAAGAAGTGGATCAACAATATGGGTTGGCTTTTTTCATGCAGATGTGGGACCTTGTGGCACAGTTGTAAGGGAGAGCCTGGATGCATGAAGAGAATGTGCCCAGTGGGTCCCATGATGATTCAATACATAGCAGGTTAATCAAAGCGATTCAATACATAGTTTTCTTTGAACCGGCGCAAAATAGTACATGGTCTAAGAGCATCTCCACTCATTGGGCGAATCCAGGCCGAAATCCGGATCAAACTTTGGCCTGACGAAACAAGTTTTCAGCCTGGGTACGCCGAGTTTTCCACTCGCATATCCAGCTCGAGTTCCCGGGACGCCTGTTTCCGCTCAAATTCGGCTTAAATTTGGCTCAAGTTTATCCAGATTTTGGCATAGTTCGGCATACCATGAATACAGAATATTTTACGGCCAAAGTTCGATAAAATTTTAAACATAGTTCAGCGTAAATGTAAACATAGTTCGGCCTGCAAAGAAAATACAACATATTTCGGCCAAGTTTGGCCAGTTTATGCTCGGCATCTACGTGTTGCCCCTACGTATCCATAGGTGCTCAACAAGATCATCATGTAGCTGTTGATGCACCGCCAGATCTCGGATCTCCTGACGCATGGCGATGAATGCAGCCTAGGTTGGAGGCACCTGATGATCAGGCTCGGCAAAAGTACCCTGTCTGTAGTATGGCTCGTTCTGCTCGAGCAAACTCAGTGGATTCTTTCTCTCATCCTCAATGATCATATTGTGCAAGACCACACAACAGTTCATCATTTTCCACATTTGATCTTTCGACCAGGTCATAGCAAGGAACCGGACAACTGCAAACCTCTATTGGAGCACACCAAATGTCCGCTCCACGTCCTTCCTGCAAGCTTCCTGTTCCTTGGCAAAGTGAGAATGCTTGGGAGCGTTGGGTTTGAGATAGTCTTCACAAATGTTGGTCATCTTGGATAGATGCCATCAGCTAGATAGTATTCCTTGTTGTAGTGGTGCCCGCTGATCTCAAATTCCACAGGGGGAGCATGACCCTCAACAAGCTTAGAAAAGACAGTTGAGGAGTTGAGGACGTTGATGTCGTTGTCCGATCCTGCCATGCCAAAGAAGGAGTGCCAGATCCAAAGATCATGTGTAGCAACCGCCTCAAGTATCACAGTGCAACCTCTTTTGTGGCCTTTGTACATTCCTTGCCATGCAAATGGACAGTTCTTCCACTCCCAATGCATGCAATCTATGCTTCCAAGCATACCAGGAAATCCTCTACTTTTATTGACTGCGATGATCCGAGCAGTGTCTTCGGCAGTGGGTGATCTCAAGTACTGTTTCCCGAATACTGCAATCACTGTCCTACAGAACCTGTACAAGCAATCGATGGCGATGGACTCGGCCATGCGGAGATAGTCATCGACATTGTCAGTCGGCGCTCCATATGCAAGCAACCTCTTCGCCATGGTGCACTTCTGAAGTGAGGAAAACCCAACCAAGCCGGTGCAGTCCTTCTTGCTAACGAAATAGGGGTCGAACTCCCGGATGGCATGCACAATCTTGAAGAGCTTTCGGCTCATCCTGAAACGGCGGCGAAACACGTCCTCTCCATGGAGCGGTTGATCGGCGAAGTAGTCGGCATACAATAAGTAGTAGCCCTCTATCCTTTGCCTCGCCTTGCACTTCCGGCGACCCGACGCCGAACCACCGCGCTTCGGCTTCGCCATCTGCAGGTACAGCTGGGCGAGCGAGGTGAGGATCTCCATGAGCTCTTCACCTTCGGCGACCTCGGCGCTCTCCTCCTCCAGCAATACGGCGAGTATCGCCTCGTCGTCGGAGTCCATAGCGAGTATATCGTCGTCGTCGGAGTCCATGGACGAACTGGCGAAACGCCGAACACTTGGCGGGCGTGGTGGTGGGAGCATGCAGCGAAGCAGAGCTATGGCGAAGTTCGGGCGGCGAAAGCGGCGGAGAGGGCTGGGGAGTGGGCGACAACTATGGCGAGGATATCTAGAGGCGTGGGCATGTCTCAGCGTGGAGGAGCTCCGCCAAGAAAGTCATGGCGACAAAGGCGCTGGGAGCTCTTCGCCGCAGTCTGGATGAGTGGAGTGGGGGGAACGGGACTGTCTCGCCGACAGAGCTGGTCCACGCCCGTTTTTGCTGCGTCCGGCGTTCCCAGAGCGTTCCCGGGATCCTGGGTACGGCCTGGGAAGCCCGGATCAAAGTTCGCCCAAATCCAGACGAAAACAGGTTTCTGGATACGCGACTGGACCGATTTTCAGCATCCGGACCTAAATTCGGCGTCTGGATCGGAGTCCTATGTAGGCGAGTGGAGATGCTCTGAGCAACACAAGTTGATTCTGAAAACTGAAATAGCCATCTTGATTCCCTGTAATCGAGTCTTGCAGAGAATTGAGTGTTCTTTTGCGGGATAGCCGCCGAGCATAAACGTACTGCAAGCTAGTGGAATAACTGAGTGCAGCACAAATCTTCCTGCACTTTGCTGAAGAAAAGCAACTTCTCTGCCAAACATCGCAACCGGAGCTATCACACGTGGCTACATCTCTGCCAAAAAATCTAGAGGAAGAAGAAAGACACAACGTGCATGATTCTGTCCAGCCCCCTCCATGAAAGCCGATCGCGACAGGCATGTATATACGATTCTGTCCACATGATCCAGAGTTGGCAGTGGAATATCCGCACGAGTCACGTGTGCAGTTTATATATCACCATCTCCATCCATCCAGTGATGAGCTGCCCATTGTCTCGAACCACACCAACATACTTATCTGCTGTCGTCGAGTGTTCCAGGGTATACTGGCTGTACTTTACTTCTGAATGGAAGCTGACTTGCATCTGCATTTCGGTGAGGAAACGCAACTCCAGTTCAGTGCATCAGCCCATGCTGCTCTGCCTCCATCTAAAAGTCAAAATCGTGCAACAGTTCCCAAGCCACTACAAACTGGAGTAGTTTATCACTCTTGAAGAAGTCGAGAGAGACTTCAGACTTCAGCAACAATGGCTGACTTTGCGGTCAGTGCATGGCTTGATCTTTTTCGTAATCATTTCATTTCCGGTAGAGTATCACTTGGAAGAAGAAAAAAACATCTTTTCATTCTCCAGTTTTTGGCCAAAACCCTGGAATCTGGAGTACTAACTTCTTTAAGCAAAACGAGTTGGCTCTGAAATAGCAGATCAGTGTTACAGAGTACTAACTTCTTTAAGCATTTCACTGAGGAAACACAAATTCAGTTCAATCAATCAATCAACCAATACTACTCTGCCTCCATCCATACCTCAAATCTTACAGTGATAAAAAAAAAAAACGAAGCTACTAGTAATCTTTCAAATTCTTCTGTTTAAATTACTTCACAAGACGCTACTAGGTGGACTAAGATTTCTTATTTTTCATCCAAAAAAAATTCTGAATTTTTGGTATACGGTTTTGGATTTTTGGTATACGTAGTACACATTTCATACTATCTATTTCAAAAATCTCAGAATTTTTTGAATGAAAAATGAGGGAGTAATAGCCCACCTACATAAGCGTGCCGGCGGAGTAATTTGAAACAGAGGGAGTACTAACTACTAATAACACTCATGAAAAGTCTGAGAGTTTTCAGACTTATCTAACAGCATGAATTTGTATACGACGAAACATATTTACTCTACCTACTGTACAACAAGTGTACGTACGTAAGTATGTGCAGATACAAATTCCGACGGCCACTCCCCACGAGGGGGCTACTCTGCCTTGCTGATGTGCACCTCCAACTCGCCGGCGGGAACATTGTCAGCGGTGAGGAGGACGGCACGGACGTCCTCAACGTCGGCGTCCTCGTCACCAGCCAAAGATAACGATCCGTGGAAGCTGTCAGCCGGCACGGGCTTCAGGAACTCGACCCAGCCGGTCCCCTTGAGGTGCTCCACGCCGAAGTACATGGCGACCCCGGTGGCGGCCACGGCGCCGCTGACGACGAAGGTCCTGGCCGATGCCAGGCACATGACGGTGGCGATGAGCAACACTGGCGGGACGCACATG
The DNA here is from genome assembly GCA_023614405.1 of Avena insularis. NCBI lineage: Eukaryota > Viridiplantae > Streptophyta > Magnoliopsida > Poales > Poaceae > Avena > Avena insularis. The sequence continues at coordinate 101,816,058 of CM042693.1, forward strand.
GCTGTGGCGCCCTTGGAGCCGAGCGGGATCCGGTAGGGGCGGGACAGGTCCGGGTCCTTGAACCGCAGCTTCACGAAGGCCGCGAAGACGGCCAGCATGCCCAGACCGTAGAGGAAGTTGAGGAACTCGATGATCTCTTGGAAGCTCATGAAGGACAGGACCAACACCCCCGCTGCCGAGCACAGGATGCTGAACGTCGGAGTCCCGTGCCGCGATCTGCACAATGCATCGGGGGAAACGTGAGAATTTTTGTGGATGATTGAAGATCAGAATATACGCGAGATTCAGATTTACCTGCGGGCGAAGATGGCGGGGATCATGCCCATCTCGGCCATGCCGAGGAGCTGGAAGGAGTCGCTGCTCATCTCGGCCTCGAAGAGCCCCATGTTGGACATGGCCGCGGCGGCCTGGATCCAGACGCGCAGCCAGGGCCCGCCGATCCTCTGCCCAACCTGGGAGAAGAACCCGTCCGTCCACTCCGCCGCGGTCTCCGACGGCAGCGCGCCGGTGCCGGCCAGGAGCGGGATGAGGTACGCGCCGACGACCAGCCCCACCGCACCGAACACCGCCTTGGGGAACGTCTTCCTCGGCTCGTCGACCTCGCCGGCCAGCGTGCTGGCCTTGTCCCAGTAGTTGAGGTTCCAGAACATGGAGTTGAAGAACCCTCGCGGATCAATGGCCTTCGGATTGACGGCGAGCCAGCGGGAAGGGCGGATCTTGGGGACTGCGAGCACGGTGAGCGCGACGAACGGGGAGAGGGAGAAGGCGGTGAGGAAGAGCGCCGAGAGGCCGACGAGGTGGAGGCCGCGGTAGTTGAGGTAGGTGAGCCCGGCGGTGAGCACGAGCACGGCGAGCGAACGCAGCGGCGAGGGCAGGGCGAGGCCGCCGGACCGGAGGTAGTCGAGGAAGAGCACCGGGTAGAGCGCGTTGTCGAGGGTGCCGGAGGCCCACTTGGAGAAGCCCACGAGGAAGGCCGCCGTGGGGCCGAACGCGGCGGAAACCCAGGCCACGTAGCCGGCGTTGGTGGGGAAGGCGGAGGCGAGCTCGGCCGTGATGAGCGCCTCCGGGAGCGACCAGAGGACAGGGAGGATTAGGAAGCCGAGGATAGGGAGCAGCGCGCCGCCGCCCGCGCGGACCGAATCCTCGATGCCGAACGGGCCGCCCGAGACGTCGTAGAAGATGAGAGCGATGAGAGGGAGCACCGTCAGGGGCTTCCGCCGCGGCGGGGGTTCTCCCTCGATCCCTCCACCGCCGGTCATCGGGTCAACGGCCGCCCGCCGCCGCCCGCGCGCGACGAGGGGGTTAGAGGTGATTTCGTCTGGGGAGCTGTGTGGAGATTGGGAATGGTGTCCAAGTATTTGGGGGTCGTGACTTGGGAGGATTGCAATGCGGTTCCGGTGGAAGATTCTGTACGTTTTCCGGCCCGCACGTCGGTGTCGAGAAAATCTATGATTTGATGCTGGAATTTGTTGACGCCTTTGATTCGAAGGAGATTCGTAAAAATGTTTTTAGGAATTTTTTTCTTTCTAAATTGGTTGTTAATTTACCGATTGGAATTCTGTAGGATTAATCTGTATTCTTTTTTGGAGGAAAGTTTATATCCATTCAAGTATCTTATAAAAATTTATATGTTCCTGCAACAAACACCATTTGATCTAAATTCATGTATTTTTATAATTAGGAAATGATATGCCTAATTCATTCTCAAATCGCGCGGCTTATGCCCCTCGGTCCTTGCGTCGGACACGTGTCCTCTCTACGGATAACTTTATCCTTACTCTCGATTCTCCTTCTTAACCCAATTATTTTCATTCCTTCTACAACGCAACGACATCCATGACGATCCAAGCATCCCCCAATCTCTACCAACCGACTCTTCGACGATCCGTCCAGTTTCTCCACAGGTGTGACGCTCCCTGCTCTCCCCTCTCCAGAGCTCTACCGCGTCGCCTCTCCCAGCAACGCGCCACAGTGTCGCCTCTCCCCAGCAACAAGCTGCCACACCGCCCCAATGTCACTCCTCCGTCACTCTCCTCCTCCCCGTCACCTCCCTTTCCATGGACATGGGGACTGCTGAGCTCAGGCTATCGGTGGAGGATGTGATGGTGATGCCGCCTAGGCATGTGTTGCTCTGGTGGCACCGCCTGTGCTGGTGGTGTTTCTCCCTGCGGTGGGCGGCGTTGCTCATACCGTGGACTAGTTTGCTACATACGGCAGGGTGATGTTGCTATATATGGCGGGTGGCATTGCTCCCTGCGATAGCCTATGGCATTGTGTGTGTGTGGCTACATACGGCGAGCGGCATCGGTACCGACGGCCGACGTTGTTGCTCTCTGCGGGCACCCGGTGTTTTTTCTACTAATGTTCCGTGGATTTGCATTATATGTACTCCTTTTTGATCCATAATAAGTATCTTTGAATTGGATGTATCCAGCACTAAAACATCTTTAGATACACCTGATTCAGCGACACTTAATATGGATCAGAGGGAGTAGATTATACAATAGTGCAAAAAATTTGGTACTAGGTCTCTACCGAGAATCTCGGTGAAGTCGGCTTTGCTACATAGTCTTCAACAAGATCTCTAACGAGTATATTTTTTTATTTGGTTTTCCTACTACATGTAGCAAATATAAGAATACGGGATGTTTTATGCTAGAAAAAATGAGACGTTTATAGAAAAACGGGATTAAGTGAATTTTTTTGGGAGACATATGTCGCGTGGGAGACCACGGGATCAGGGGATTATCCTGGGACGCAGTGTTGTCCTTTATAATTTCCCAATTTTTTACAAGATAAACACTACAATATTGGTCCAAGGGGAAACGCTATATCTTGTGCTCCGTCACCCACCCGCACACCGACGTTGATGAGTGATGACCATGCCCGACCTGGCCGCTCTGTGTCATGGATAGGTGCAAACGACTTTGATGTCCAACTAGGAGTGGTCCAGTGCCAGCATCCGGAGCTCAAGAACGGCCTCTTGTAAGACCTCAAGCGAGAAGAAAAACCTGAATAGAACTCAAGTTGTCGCCTTCCCTATCTTCTACTAGCATATGTGAGTTCTCTTTATATGTTTCTCGTAGACACCTTGTTTGAGTCATGGCTTTGACCTTGAGGAAGGTGACATAAAGGAAATAGAGTTGGACACGTTGTCTTCTTCTTCTACTATCGGAGTTTTGTCACCCAAGTGGCGGCAACGGGCCGGGGCTATGCAATTAGAACACACGACAAGCTACACAATCTTTTTCTCAACATGTTGTTGTATTTATCTGTGGATTCGAGCTATGTGAACAATGTGATACTTGGAGATGATTTTCTGAATATTTGCCGCGTTAAGCCTGTCAGGAATATGCAACTTGTATTTCTCTGGGGTCAAAGGGCACAATATATAATACATGTACAGGTGCAAATATGCAGGAAGCCAGTGCGCTCAAGCGATAGGACGAACACCGGGAGGGGAAGAGACAAGATCCCAGGTGTCAGTGCGCTCAAGCGCAGCAATCTCCCCAGCCATGGCCATCTGCCATTCAGGATGATGCTCAGCATCCCGATAAGTCGGCTCAGAGGCAACAGAAAGACCATACTGACTAGGAGAGTAACGGTTGGGGGCACGACGCTGGCGAACAGGACGAGTAGAGGGAAGCTCATCGGAGGAAGACGACTCGAGAGACGACGAGGAAGAAGAAGAAATAGCAGAAGAAGGCTCCGGAGAACAAGGAGAACTAGGGAAACTAGACGGAGCAGAGGAGGATGGTGTCGAAGAAGAGACATCAGGGAGAGGGGGTCTTGAAGAAGACACGATAGGAGTAGAAGGAGGTGTGTCAGGAAAAAGAAGAAAAGAGATATCTTCCACCGGGTAGGTACCAGCGGTGGGACGAGGATAGAAAGGGCGCGTCTCATCAAAGGTAACGTCGTGAGAGATACGCATCCGGCGACTAACGGGTCCCAACAGCGATAGCCCTTATGCTCATCACTGTATCCAAGAAAAACACACTCAACAGACTGAGCGGTCAGTTTGCTGTGTTCGTGAGGAGCAAGGAGAACATAGCAAACACAACCAAACAAGCGAAGCAAGGAGTAGTCTGGAGAATGACCAGATAGGCGCTCAAGAGGGATACCACCCTGTAGAGCGGCAGAGGGCTGAATATTGATGAGATAAGCCGACGTAGCGACAGCCTCAGCCCGGAAATGCGGCGGAAGGGAAGAAGCAATCATCATGGCACGAGTGGTCTCAAGAAGATGGCGGTGCTTGCGCTCAACAACGCCATTCTGGGCATGTGCGCCAGGACAGGAGAACTGAGCGAGGGTACCCTGCTTAGCAAGAACCCCTCGCAGCATCTGGGAGATATACTCACCAACAGAATCAGCACGAAACACACGAATGAGTGTATAATATTGAATACGGACCATGGCCGCAAAACGCTGATATATGGCGAGCACTTCACTGCGAGAGCGCATAAAATACAACCGAGTGTACTGAGAAAAGTCATCGATGAATAAAATATAGTAGCGATGGCCCCCTTTCGAAGCGAAAGGAGCCGGACCCCAAACATCGGAATGAACTAAATCAAAAGGTCGCTGAGATACAGACGCGCTAGTAGGATAGGGAAGCTGAATCTGTTTGCCCAACCTACAGCCCTGACAATATAAAGACCCATCTCGTGAGACAGACCCCAGAAGACTACTATGAATTAATGACGACAGGCGAGAGTCACAAAGGTGACCAAGATGATGATGCCATTGTTGAAAGGAGCTGGTAGCAGAGGCGACAACCGGAGAAGAACTGACAGATGAAGTGGCAGCGGAAGGAACACGAAGCCAGTCTAACTCCCAAAATCCTGAAGAGTCACGGCCAAGGGTTAGCCCAACTGTGGCCTGTAAAGCGACGGTCCTGGACAACACAAGAATCAGCATCAAGAATGACGCGACAACCAGAGTCAGTAAGCTGGCTAGCGGAGAACAGATTCATCTTAAGACGAGGAACATGAGAAATATCAGGAACAGAAAAAGAAGAAGTAGAAAGGGTGCCCCGACTAGAAACAGGAAGAGAGGTACCATCGGCCATGAGAACATGAATATGGGAAGGGAGAGAACGAAGAGCAGACAGAAAAGAAGACTCAGAGGTCATATGAAAAGAAGCTCCAGAATCCAGATACCACGGAGACGTACCTGACTGTGTAGAAGGTGGTGGTCGCGCAATGCCTGAAGAATCAACACGTAACCAGCAGAAGCTCATCGAAGAAGAGCTCAGAGCAGCAAGCATACCGCGAAGACTCCTGATAATGTCCTGATCAGAGAGAGCAACTGCTGAAGATCCGGAAGGAGCCGACTGCCCACGAGCTCGGTGCTGGACGAAATCGGGATCCTGTATAACATGTAGCCAGTGTGTCCATCCTCATACAAGAAGAGCAAAGTTAAGAGAACCATGGCGACCACGACCACAAGCTCTGGCCGACTCGACCCGAGGCTGCTGAGCGCTAGTGCCGACTCGACCTGACCTGGAGGAGTGGGTAGTATCGGCAGCGACACAGAGGACCGTGGCTGAGTCAAGGGACCAGGCGGCATAGGAGGACCACGAGTAGCAAGCACAGATGGAACCGCAAGAGGACCAGCACCACGGAGACGGGTCTCCTCAGCCCGAAGCTCAGACAACACCTCAGAGAGCGGAACACGACCACGAGCATTCAGCTGAGCACGCCGGGGCTCAAACTCCTGGCAGAGCCGAGACAGAAACTCATAGATGCGGTGAAACTCCAAATCCGAGCGCACAATCTGGCAACACGAGCATGTGCCACAAACAGCAGTACGGAGAGAATCAAGCTGACGCCAGATAGCAGCACTCTGAGTATAGAACTCATCAATAGTGGAATCACCCTGCTGAAGAGCATGCTCCTGGCGAACCACGGACAGGTAAAGAGCATCCCCAGACGAGATACCGGCGAAGATGTGCCCACCGAAGCGGCAATGAGAGACTCATGAACTCAGCAGCATACTGGGGTAGAACACTGGGGGTGAGAACAGCAGCAGCATGAGCATCCTCATCGACCCACTGAGTGTAGGCAGTCAAAGCGTGGCGATAGGTCTCGAGATCAGCAGAGTACTGTTTGAACTTCAGCTCATAAGCAACAACAGCACTATCATCGGCACTCTGAGCAGCATCCTTGGCCTCCTGGGAAGCATCAACACTGAGAACAATCGACGTCGGTGGAAGAGGGGCCACAGGAGCAGGGGGCACGGCGGACAGGAGACCTCGCCGGAGAGAATACCCCAAAGACGAAGACCGCGCATGTGAACGCGCATAAAGGCAGCGAAATCAGGGTAATTCGCGCCATAGAAGATCACCGGGCAGCGAGGAATCGCAACATAGCCTGATGCACAAGACATCTCTTTCATTTTTTTTGGAACAGATCTGGTCAACCGAGCTGCAGGCAGATGCCGGGCAAAATCCGGTGAAATTCTGGCTGACCGGGACGAGGGGCGGTTCCTAAGGGCCGCGGGAGCCCAATTCCGGCTGCCGGGGATCGATTCCCGGTAGCGGTCTGGCGAGCCGGTGGCTGGCCCACGCGTGGAGATCCCGTCTGGACCGCAGCGCGTGAAGCAGGAGCCCGAGCAGGACCAGGCGCTGATGTGTGTGCGGCTTGCAGGAGGACGAGGCGCTGGCGTGCGTGCGGCTTGCAGGAGGACCAAGAAGGGAGCAGGAGGACCAGTAGGGCGAAGCGCGCTGCTTGGGAGGACCAGCAGCGGTGCGCGTGCATACGTCCGCTTTGATCTGCATACAGACGCCCCGATCCGAGATCCGAGATCGACGCAGGTATAGGTGGGCGTACGGGCCCATGAGATCGAGGCGGGCAGGTAGCCGATCTGGAGGTGGGCTGCAGCTATCGATCTAGATGAGATCTCTGGAGACCGAGAAACAGAGATTGATCTGGAACCAATCTAGTGAAGGGTTTCGCAGCATAGTAAATCAAAATTTTCTACGGAAGCGAACAGAGGGAAAGCCAATATCTAATCTAGGATATGCAAACAACGAGAGAGATTGGATTAGATCTTCATACCCTTGAAGATTCGCACAGCGTTATTTCGAACGTGGGTGATGTAGTCGTACTCGCTTCTCCTCCTCGCGATCCGATCCGATCTAGCACCACAAGTGGCGGTGCCTCCGTGAGATGCACACGTGCAGCACCTCGACGTCTCCTCCTTCCTTGGACCAGCAAGTATGGTGGAGAGATGGATTGGATCTACAACACGACGGCGTGGTGTATTTGGTGGAGAATTTCTGTAGCAGGGCTTCGCCTGCAAACAGTCGGGAGGGAGAGAGGAAGGCAGCAGGGCTACTAGGGCTTGGAGGGAGATGTGTAAGGGGGGAGGGGGCGCACCAGCCCTCTATATATAGAGGGGGGTGCGGCCAGCCCTAGCCTCTCCTCCAAGCCTATCTCTAGTTTAAACGATTTAAACTCTCCCCTTATCTAGAAATTCTATCCCGAGATTTAAACGAGTTAAATCTCTCTAGAATCGGCTAGGCCCTATGGGGCCTTGTGCCCCTGGCCCAATGCGGCCAGGACACTCCCTCATAGGCCCATGCCCCCTCCCGGAAGGTGGGACCACGTTGGCCCCCTTCCGGAAGGTTCTAGAAGCTTCCGCATAATACCGATTAATCCGGAACAATTCAACTCCAAAACTGCATCGCCTTTATATGAATCTTATTCTCCGGACCATTCGGAACCTTCGTGATGTCCCGGATCCCATCCGAGACTCAACAAAAAATTCATAAACCAATTATCCAATCTATCCTAGCGCCGAGACACGTTAAGTGTGTGACCTGGGTTCGAGAATATGCATATGATCTTCTATCAATAATCAACAGCGGGGTCTGGGCACCCATATTGACTCCCACACATTCATCGATGATCATATCGGATGAACCACGATGCCAGGATTCAATCAATCCCATATATATATTCCCTTCGTCTCACGATATTTTACTTGCCCGAGATTCGATCGTCGGTATCGTCATACCTAGTTCAATCTCGTTCACAGCAAGTACTTTACTCGTTCCGTAATCCGATATCACTTTGTGATTAACTCCTTAACCACATGCTTGCAAGCGGTGTTGATATCGATTACCGAGTGGGCCCAAGTATATCTCTCGACTTGGGAGGGATAAATCCCATCTCGATACATACAACCCAATGATACTTTCCGATTACGAGAGACACCTTTATGATCACCTCTCATAGGATGACGTTTGATGACCTCAAAGCTTTCTTCCGATACTGTGGAGTTGTATTATCTCATGGTCTAAGGAATACAATATTTGACATAAGAAAAACTTCGCAAAGACGAACACGATGACACGATCTAATTGCTTCGCTTAGTTTGGGTCTATCCACCATATCATTCTCCAATGATATGATCTCATTATCAATTGACAACTCATGTCTATGGTTAGGAAACCTTAACCATCATTGATCAATGAGCTAGTCCATAGAGGCGTACTAGGAACACGGTGTTGTTCACAAACCACACAAGTATTAAAGTTTCCGCTAATACAATTCTAGCATGGAATATAAACTTTATCATGAACAAGAATTATAATAATAACATCTTTATTATTGCCTCTAGGGCATAATTCCAACATCTCCCACTTGCACTAGAGTCAATAATCTAGTTTACATTTGGCAACAATTCACACCCATGGCAATCGAGGTGCGATCATGTTTTACACGTGGAAGAGGTTTAGTCAATGGATCTGCGACATTCAGATCTGTATGTACTTTGCTAATCTTCAGATCTCCATCCGCTATATAATCTCGGATTATATGAAACTTGCAGTTGATATGCTTGGTCTTTGGATGATATCTTGGTTCCTTAGCGAGTGCTATGGCGCCGTGTTGTCACACAATATCTCCATGGGTCCAATGCACTTGAACCACGCCAAGCTCGATGATGAAGTTTCGATCCAAAATCCTTCACTTGACGCTTCGCAGCAGCCATGTATTCCGCTTTCATCAGAGATCCCGCGATCACGCTTTGCTTGCAGCTTCTCCAAATTTCACTCCTCCATTCAAAATATACACGTATCACGTCGAGATTTACAATCATCCTTGTCGGTGTCGAAAGTAGCATCGACGTAACCTTTTACGACGAAGCCGTTCATCACCCCCATAGACTAAGAACATTTCTTTAGTCCTATTTAGGTACCTTAGGATGTTCTTCACGGCTGTCCAAAGGTTCCACTCGGATCACTTTGATATCCGCCGTCAAACTAAGAGCATTGGACACATCCGTCTAGTACACAAGATGGCATACATGATGGAACCTATGGCCGAGGCATAAGGCACTTTGCTCATAGCTTCCCTATCATTTCATCAGAATGGACACCGAGCCTTGCTCAATATCTTACTCGACAACATAGGCAATGAACCTTTCAATGCCTTATCCATTCTGAACCTTTTCGTAACTTTGTCTAGGTATGTACCGCTTAAAGCTATCAGCGTCTTTGTCTATTTCTATAGATTTTGATGCCCAATATATAAGCAGCTTCACCTAGGTCTTTCATTAAAAACACTTGTTCAAATAACTCTTCACATCGTTAAGCATGTTGATGTCATTTCCAATAATCAATATGTCATCCACATATAGTACCGTAAACGCCACCGAGCTCCCACTCACTTTCTTGTAGATGCAAGCTTAGAGCAATTTGGAACAAATCCAAAGCTCTTGATCACTTGATCAAAACGAAGGTTACAACTCCGAGATGCTTGCTTCAGTCCAGAAATGGAACGCTGAAGTTTGCATACTTTATCAGGATCCTTAGGATCGACAAAACCTTCGGGTTGCATCATATACAACTCTTCATCAATGTTGCCATTGAGGAAAGCAGTCTTAACATCCATTTGCCATATTTCATAATCATGAAACGCAGCAATTGCTAATAAAATCGAATGGACTTAAACATCGCCACGGAGAGAAAGTCTCATCGTAGTCAACACCTTGAACTTGTAAAACCTTTCGCAACAAGCCGTGCTTTATAGGCGGTAACATTACCATCTGCGTCCGCTTTTCTTCTTGAAGATCCATTTGCACTCAACGGCCTTTCGGTCGCTAGGAGGGTCCACCAAAGTCCATACTTGGTTTTCGCTCATGGATCCCAATTCGGATTTCATGGCTTCTAGCCATTTCTCGTAGTCTGGCTCATCATCGCTTCCTCATAGTTCGTAGGTTCACCGCCTTCTACTAACAAGACAGTCAAGACAGGTTGCCGTATTCACTCAGAGGGGCACGCGACCTTGTCGACCGCTGACGCTCAAGAGCAAAGATCGTCCAAGCTTCATGATCCTTGTCATTAGCTTCCTCTATTGTTGGTGCAAAGCAGACCTTTGGAACAATTTCAGGTCTGCGCTACTCTCCAATTCAAGAGAAGGTTCAATAACCTCGTCTAGCTCTACTTTCCTCCCACTCACTTCTTTCGAGAGAAACTCCTTCTCAAGAAAGGAACCGTTCTTCTGATAAACACTTTGCCTTTGGTTTTGTGATAGAAAGTATACCCAATAGTTTCCTTAGGGTATCCTATGAAGACGCATTTCTTTGGGTTCGAGCTTGTCCGCATCAACTTCGACGAAGCTTCGCATCCCCAAACTTTAAGAAGCGACAACTTAGGTTTAGCACCAAACCACAGTTCATACGGTGTCGTCTCAACGGATTTAGATGGAGCCCTATTTAAAGTGAATGCAGCGATTTCTAATGCATAACCCCAAAATGATAACGGCAAATCAGTAAGAGACATCATCGATCGGACCATATCTAATAGGGTTCGATTCCGCGCTCGTACACACCATTGCGCTGTGGTGTTCCGGTATGGCGTGAGTTGTGAAACGATTCCACTTGCTTTGAGATGCGTGAGAAAATCATAACTCAAATATTCGCCTACGATCGGATCGTAGAAACTTAATCTTTACATTACGATGGTTCTCCACTTCATTCTGAAATTCTTTGAACTTTTCAAACGTTTCAGATTTATGTTTCATTAAATAGATATACCCATATCTACTTAAGTCATCGGTAAAAGTGAGAAAATAGTGATATCCACCGCGCGTCGAAACACTCATCGGTCCGCATACATCGGTATGTATGATTTCCAACAAGTCCGTTGCTCGCTCCATCATACCGGAGAACAGGGTTTTGATCATCTTGCCCATGAGGCATGGTTCACATGTGTCAAATGATTCAAAATCAAGAGACTCCAAAAGTCCATCAGAATGGAGTTTCTTCATGCGCTTTACACCAATATGACCTAGACGATAGTGCCACAAATAAGTAGTATCATCACTATCTACTTTGCATCTCTTAGCCTCAATGTTATGGATGTGTGTTTCATCCCTTTCGAGATTTAGAAGAAATAAACCACTCAAAAGAGGTGCATGACCATAAAAGATGTTACTCATATAAATAGAACAACCATTATTCTCCGATTTAAATGAATAACCGTCTTGCAATAAACACGATCCAGAAAAAATGTTCATGCTCAACGCAGGCACATAATAACATTTATTAAGGTTTAAAACTAATCCCGAAGGTAAAACTAAGGAGAGCGTCTTGACGGCCATCACATCAACTCTTGATCCGCTGCCAACGCCAAGATCGTCACCTCATCCCTCGCAGTCGCCTATTCCGCAGCTCTGCTTCGAAGTTACAAATATTAGCAATCGAACCGTATCAAATACCTGTGCACTACAACGAGGGCTAGTAAGGAAAACATCAATAACATGTATATCAAATATACCTTTGATGGTGCCAGCCTTCTTGTCCGCTAAGTACTTGGACGATTATGCCCAAAGGACCCTTGTCCTTGCAATAGAAGCACTCGCTCGGCTTGGGACCAGACCGAGCTTCTTCTCGCCAGGGCATTGCGCTTGCCCGCCTTCTTGAAGGGCTTCTTTGCACCTTTACCTTTCTTAAAGGAGGGCTTGTTGACCATCAACACATGATTATCCTTCTTGATGTCCACCTCCGCAGCCTTCAGCTTATGAAGAGCTCGGTGATCGTATCGATGGAACCAATCTGATTATGAGTCACTACAAAACTTTTGTAGCTGGGAGGAGTGATTGCAGAACCTCACAATCTTGAGCTCCTCCGAATCTTGCATCCAGTTGCTCAAGGCGTTGAGTGTAGCCCGACATCTTAATGGCGTGCTCACTAACGGAACTCCCTTCCTCCATCTTGCGGTTAAAGAACTTCTGAGATCTCATATCTCTCGAACGGGCCTGAGTCCAAACATGGTTTTCAACTCTTCGAGAATCTCAAAGGGCCCGGATAGTTTTCAAAACGATTTTGAAGTTCCGGTTCCATAGCAAACAACATGGTGCTCTTAATCACACCATAATCATCTTTGCGATCGATAGACAGCTTTCTCATCAGCCGCTAAGCTTGCAAAGGGGGTTACCTAACGCTTTCTCAAGGACATAGTCCTTTTGTCCGCCAGCATGTAATGATTCTTAGATTGCGGAACCAGTTGGTGAAGTTAGACCCATTGTTTCTAAGCTTTTCTTTCTCAAAGAAAACGTTGAAGTTGAAGTTGGACTTGGCCATGTGATCTACAGTATTTGCAAGTACAATTTAGACTATGTTCATGATAAATAGTTCAACTTAATCAAATTACTAGATGAACTCCCACTAAATTCAACATCCCTCAAGTTGTTTAGTGAACACGATCCAAATTCACCACACCTAATCCGATCTTCACGAGAAGAGATGTGGTTTCAATGGTGGACAACGAAGTGTCGATCATATCATTCATATGACTCATGCTTAACCTTTCGGTTCATGTGTTCCGAGGCCATGTCTGTACATGCTAGGCTCGTCAAGTTAGACCCAAGTATTTCAGCGTGCAGTAAAACTGGCTTGCACCCGTTGTATGTGAGCGTAGAGTCTATAGCACCCGATCATCACGTGATGCTTGGACACGACGAACTTTCGCAACGGTGCATACTTGGGGAGAACACAACTTTTATCTTGATCTTTAAGTGAGGAATCATCTTATAATGCTACCGTCGCGATCTAAGCATAATAAGATACATAAAAGGATAAACATCACATGCATATAACTTTATGTGACATGGTATAGCCAATCTTCGCGCAATGATCTCCATCTTGTGCGTTCCGGCATGATCTCCATCACTCCACCATGATTGCCTCCACCACGAATAGCAACTACAACTATTGCTAACTACTTAGCGATAAAGTAAAGCTATTACATGGCGTATAAGAAGTTGACTCGCAGGTCATACACAATTATAAAGACAACCATATGGCTCGCCGTTGTGTACTCATCGACATGCAAGTCGTGAAACATTACAAAACATGATCATCGCATATAATATACACATCACATCTTGGGCCATACCATATCACAGAACACTCCTTGCAAAAACAAGTTAGACGCCTCTACTTTGTTGTTGCATGTTTTACGTGGCTTATGGGAGTAGATGCTAAGAACGATTCTTACCTACGAAAGCCACAACGGTGATATTATGGTTGCCAAACTCCGTGTTAATCCCATGACAACTATAGTGAGAGAAACCGACATCCACCACCGCATGTATGGTACAAGCCACACGCGTCAAGTCGCGAACGCATGACGGCGCTACGTAAGGTTGGCCTGGACCGCTTCAATCTCACTATCCCGCGTCATAAGAAGAACACAAACAAGAGGCTTGCAACAGAAAACATCAACGCCCGCAATAACCATGTTGCGTTCTACTCGTGAATCACATCTACGCATAGATCTAGCTCTGATACCACTGAAGGGTTTCGCAGCATAGTAAATCAAAATTTTCTACGGAAGCGAACAGAGGGAAAGCCAAGATCTAATCTAGGAGATGCAAACAACGAGAGAGATTGGATTAGATCTTCATACCCTTGAAGATTCAAGACAATGAACGCTCGTTAACGTGGGTGATGTAGTCGTACTCGCTTCTCCTCCTCGCGATCCGATCCGATCTAGCACCACAAGTGGCGGTGCCTCCGTGAGATGCACACGTGCAGCACCTCGACGTCTCCTCCTTCCTTGGACCAGCAAGTATGGTGGAGAGATGGATTGGATCTACAACACGACGGCGTGGTGTATTTGGTGGAGAATTTCTGCAGCAGGGCTTCGCCTGCAAACAGTCGGGAGGGAGAGAGGAAGGCAGCAGGGCTACTAGGGCTTGGAGGGAGATGTGTGTAGAGGGGGGGGCGCACCAGCCCTCTATTTATAGAGGGGGGGCGGCCAGCCCTAGCCCCTCCTCCAAGCCTATCTCTAGTTTAAACGATTTAAACTCTCCCCTTATCTAGAAATTCTATCCCGAGATTTAAACGAGTTAAATCTCTCTAGAATCGGCTGGGCCCTATGGGGCCTTGTGCCCCTGGCCCAATGCGGCCAGGACACTCCCTCATAGGCCCATGCCCCCTCCCGGAAGGTGGACCACGTTGGCCCCCTTCCGGAAGGTTCTAGAAGCTTCGACAATACCGATTAATCCGGAACAATTCAACTCCAAAAACTGCCTCGCCTTATCTGAATCTTATTCTCCGGACCATTCCAGAACCTCTCGTGATGTCCCGGATCCCATCCGAGACTCCGAACAAAAATTCATAAACCAATTATCCAATCTATCCTAGCGTCAAGACACGTTAAGTGTGTGACCCTGCGGGTTCGAGAATATGCAGACATGATCTTCTATCAATAATCAACAACGGGGTCTGGGCACCCATATTGACTCCCACACATTCATCGATGATCATATCGGATGAACCACGATGCCAGGATTCAATCAATCCCATATATATATTCCCTTCGTCTCACGATATTTTACTTGCCCGAGATTCGATCGTCGGTATCGTCATACCTAGTTCAATCTCGTTCACAAAGAAGTACTTTAATCGTCCGTAATCCGATATCACTTTGTGATTAACTCCTTAACCACATGCTTGCAAGCGGTGTTGATATCGATTACCGAGTGGGCCCGAAGTATATCTCTCCGACTTGGGAGGGACAAATCCCATCTCGATACATACAACCCAACAGATACTTTCCGATTACCTGAGAGACACCTTTATGATCACCCTCTCATAGGATGACGTTTGATGACCTCAAAGCTTTCTTCCGATACCAGGGAGTTGTATTATCTCATGGTCTAAGGAATACAATATTTGACATAAGAAAAACTTCGCAAAGACGAACACGATGACACGATCTAATTGCTTCGCTTAGTTTGGGTCTATCCACCATATCATTCTCCAATGATATGATCTCATTATCAATTGACAACTCATGTCTATGGTTAGGAAACCTTAACCATCATTGATCAATGAGCTAGTCCATAGAGGCGTACTAGGGACATGGTGTTGTTCACAAACCACACAAGTATTAAAGTTTCCGCTTAATACAATTCTAGCATGGAATATAAACTTTATCATGAACAAGAATTATAATAATAACATCTTTATTATTGCCTCTAGGGCATAATTCCAACATCTAGAACGGGAGACGGAACCAACAACGACAGTAGACGGCCAGGAACTAGGCGGGGATAGGCGGCGACCGCCGGCGGCGACGACGGCAAGGCCGTCGGCGACAGGGACGGTGGCAGCTGTAGCGACGAAGTTGCGAGTAGGAGTAGGCTAACCTAGCTCTGATACCATGTCAGGAATTTGCAACTTGTATTCCTCTGGGGGCCAAAGGCCATAATATATAATACAGGTATATGTGCAAATATACAGGACGCCCCCTAACATATGGGGAAACTATAATATACAAATATATACATCTAACAAAGCCTAGGATCAAAGTTTGTTATTATAAACATATCTACAAGTTTTACAAAAAATCTGCTAAAGAAACCATGCATGTGGGAAAAAACGCCCTTCATTCCTCTCGCCCCTCGCGAGCGATGGGAGCGAATCCCAGATCCCAGCGAGAGCACCCCCTTCCTCGCCACCACCGGCAAAGGCTACAAGGCAAAGCCCGGGCAGTGCCACCAGCGGCGGATCTCCTCTATCCACACGCTAGGGGCCCAAGCGGGGATCTTGGCTTGGCGGCGGTGTGGCCTTGTCTGGTGGCGGCTTGACCTGGGGCGTTGTTGGAGCTCGACGACGGTGGTCTGGAGGTGGCTGTGGTGGAGAGGCATGCACGAACATAGTGGGTGACAGTGGCAGCGACCCCACTACAGCGTGGAGGAGGGGCCTTTATAGGCCCGATCTGGACCAGGCGAGCCTGCCAGGGCCTAGTTTGGTCCTTCTTCCGTGTCCGGTCTGCGGCCCCTTCCGGCAGTGGAGGAAGGGCTCCTCCAGGTAGTTGTGGTGTTGCTGCCCTGCGGCTCCATGGAGTCGAGCCCCAGGGCTTGAATCTTGAGCTATACTAACCCCTCCGCCTTGATTTCCACACAGTGTGTTATCTCCTGTGCCACAGATTCGAGTTCACGGTCGCTGGGCGGCGACCCTGGAAGGAAAGGTTGGATGGGTGCTCTTGGCAAGCTACATGCAACGGTGGTGGCAGATTTGGCGGCGACCCTGGAAGGAAAAGGTTCGACCCTCCGTGCTCTAGCATCGACAACGGTGACGTCTGCGAGTGTCATTGTCCTCTTGAGGGCTTTATTTTTTGTATCCCTTCTATGACTGGGTTTCAGATGAAAACTTTAGCCCGTGGCGGGTGATATGTCGGAAACGTATCTATAATTTTTGATGTTCCATACTTGTTTAGTATCTACTTTGCTTTGTCTACACTTTGAGGTGTTTTTATATGTCTTTTGGTACTAACCTATTAACAAGATGCCACAGTGTCAGTTGCCTGTTTTCTTCTGTTGTTGGTTCCAGAAAGGCAGAAAATCAATATTCTCGGAATTGGACAGGACAAAAGACAAAGTCAATATTTTACCGTGGGGAACACAGAGCTAGAATACGAGACGGAGGGGAGGCACCAGGGGCCACACCCCATGGCAGCGGGGCTAGGGCTAGCAGCGCCTGGGGGGGGTGACCACCCTGGCCGCCCCCTGCCTCGCCTCTTCGCCTATA
Source organism: Avena insularis (assembly GCA_023614405.1). Classification (NCBI taxonomy): domain Eukaryota; kingdom Viridiplantae; phylum Streptophyta; class Magnoliopsida; order Poales; family Poaceae; genus Avena; species Avena insularis. The sequence goes on from CM042693.1 coordinate 101,833,107, forward strand.
AAGACCCCCCGATACCAAAACCCTAAGTACCCGATCAATATTTCACGAAACTGTTTGTAGCCGCCGCCACCATCGTCCCTAGATCGGGGGGATCTTAAGCTCTTTCTGGTACCCTGCCGGAGGGGAGATCATCCCGGAGGCCTTCTTCTTCATCATGCCAGCCTCCGGTATGAAGTGTGAGTAGTTCCACCTTGGACTACGGGTCTATGTAGTAGCTAGATGGTTGTATCTCCTCCTTTGTGCTACCATGTTTAGATCTTGTAAGCTCCGTTCATGATCAAGATCATCTATTTGTAATCATTCATGTTGTGTTTGCGGGGATCCAATGGATATTGAGATTACTATGTCAGATTTATTAATGGTTTTGTCTTATTGATTCTATCATGTCTGTGTTGTTTATGATCTTGCATGCTCTCCGTTTCTAGTAGCTATCTTGGACAAGTAGATGCTAGTGACTCCAAGAGGGGGTATTTATTCTCGATAGTGGGTTCATGCCTCTATTTAATCTAAGGAAAGTGACAAAAATTACTAAGGTTATAGATGTGCTGTTGCCACTAGAGAGAAAACAACGGTCTCTTGTTCATGGAACAAGTGGATTGTTTACCTTACACACTTTGCTTAAAGCAGTTATCCGTTGCTTGCAACTTAATACTGGAGGGGGTTCGGATGATAACCTGAAGGTGGATTACTAGTCATAGATGCAGTTGGATGGCGGTCTATGTATCTTATTGTATTGCACAATCGAATCTCATAGGATCATGAATGTCTAGTATTGCATTGTTATGCCTTGCTCAGTCCTGTCAATTGCCCTGCTGTAATTTGTTTACCCAGCATGCCATATTTGTTTATTTTAAGGAGAACACCTCTAGTGAACTATGGACCCCGGTCCAATCTTTACCATTGATACATCTTCCATTGTTACTGTTTACTTACTGCAAACCACTATTACCTTCCACATCATACAGTTAACCTTTTGTTTTCAGTAAACCGGTGAGATTGACAATCCCACTGTTCGTTGAGTCAAAGTCTTGAGTTTGTGTTGTGCAGGTTTCCAAGTTGCTAGCAACACCTTTGAGTCATTTTCTTTTTCCTATTGGTTCGATAACCTTGGTTTTTTACTGAGGGAAAACTTGCTGTTTTGCTCATCATACCTTCCTCTTGGGGTCTCCCAACAAAACGTTCGCGCACCATCAGCGGGCACGGCGACAACGGTGCCACACTTTGCTACCCTCTTGGGGGCATCGCCGGAAGCTTAGGTTCCATCTGGGAGCAGCTCGTGGAGTCATCGTCTTGGCGTCAAGCTTCTTTGATTTCGATGTGTTTGGTAATCTAGGTTGCCTTACGTTAGGCGTGATGTCTTTGTGTTTTTTGTTTGACTTTTAGTTGGTGGCTCGCCGCCATCGCGTATGTCGGATTTTTTAACCAACTTTGTATGAGGATGTTCTATCTATTTTGTATCGGTCCGGACGATTGGCCTTATTTATAAAATAGGCGAAAGACTATTTTATAGAGGGAGAGAAACCATGCCCGAAACCTTTCATGGTATCCAATAACTTGTGGTTCATTGCATTTTTTGTTATAATGTACCACCTCCATTGCACAATTTAACCCTTTCCAATGACTTATGATTCATTACATTTTTTTAAAAATGTACCATCTCCATTGCACAATATAACCCTTTTTAGCAAGCTGTTTTAGCTTTAAAAAAAGACTTATATTATGAAAGAGAGGGAGTAACACACAGCCCGACTTGTTATGGTAAGCTGAAGACCCTGCCATTTAGCTTTTGTTTATGTAACAATGGTCAAGTAGCAAAACTGGAGTACATAAGTTTATATTGTCGATTTAGCCCGTCCATCCGTATCTGAGTAGCAAAACTGGAGTACATAAGTTTACATTGTCAATTTAGCCCGTCCATCCGTACCTGAGCTGAAGATCAATCGACCAGAGTAGCGTTGACTTGCTATGACGGTCGTCCCGACCGACCGAGAAATGGAAGTTTAGCGTGCACGCGATATCCCGTGCATGGCCCGGCTTCTCTCTTCTTGCTTTTTTAAAAATTGTGTGTTGGCCAGATTTTTTTTCTTCTATACTAGTAGATCTAGTATTAAAATTTAGATCTTTCATATCTTTTAAACCACAAGATTAATTTATAAACCGTTTGAATATTTATGTTTCTAGAGAAGTGAGCTTTAAAATAAGACCAATATTGAATATATTTTGGTAATTTTTGAAAATTGACTTTTAAAACTTGGTGTAAATTGGTGAAAGGTTGTTTTGAAACAATTTGTTTCACTCTGTTTTAAATTTGATTCATTAGAATTAGAAAACATTTGAAAAAATATTTTAGAGTTTAATTTCGAGACATAATTTTTTGTATCTAGTTTCATAGAGTTTTATTGTGAACTATCATGTTTGAATATATTTTTAAATTTAAAATTTATTTTTTATCAAAACTGACCTTTTTTAGACTTGTTTGGAAGATATGTTCAAAAGAAATAAACAGATTTAAACGGATTGTTAATATGATATATACTCCAATAAATATTGCTCTTTTAAATCCAACACTAGAAATTAATCCACTTACTAAAAAATAAAAAAAAATATACTAGTGTAGGATAGGCTACATGCAAATATTGTACTAGTGTAGGATAGATAACATGTAAAGATTCTTTTCATATGGTAATCTCAAAGCAAACATAGTAAACTGAAGGATGGATGTGCGTACGACGAGGTCACGTGCACGTATAATCGCCGTTCTGCCGACCGACCCCAAATCTGTTCGAGGTTGATTCCTGTTCTGCCTGCAGGTAACCATGGCGTACGGACTCCCCAACCATCGGGCCCACCTGGTTCGACGTGGTCCTTTGCGGCACCGTCCTCCTAGGGGCCATACTGGCCGCCGCCTGCGCCGCCGCCAGCAAGACCGTGCTCCATGTCGACCCCAACCCCTTCTACGGCTCCCTCTCCTCCTCCATTCCGCCCCTTTCCCTCCCCTCCTCCCGCCCCACTACTCCTCTACACCCTAAACCGATACCGTCGTCCCTCTCCAGCGCCTGAGTCTGTACTCGGAGATCGAGACATCGGGGGACGGTTCCCGAGACGCCCAGCGGCTTCGCCGTTGATCTGGTGGGTCCCCGGGTGCTCTACTGCGCCGACGAGGCCGTGGACCTTCTTCTCAGGTCAGGGGGCAGCAACAATGTGGAGTTCAAGATCGTGTGTGTGTGTGTGTGGGGGGGGGGGGGGGGGGGCTACAACCATATAGACTTAAAAATCATATAAACATATCACCATTCTATTCCCATGATTTTTAAGTCTGTCGATATCTGACTGCAACTTGTATCATTTGCTCATGAATGATGATGTGCTACACCAACCGTTTTGGACTCTCTAGAAGAATGACTTGCACCTTTTTGTAGTAATAGAAATAATATTGGATCAAACATTCTGTCTGGTCCTTTTGAGAGTTATCCTCGTGAATATTTCTCTTCTTTCAATTAGGTGTTGCGGATGCCTGTCACAGTCCTTCTAATTGATAAGGTATGATAAAATTTGTGCTCTATGCTGGGCATGTTCTTGTGTTTATTTGTTTGCCTGATGTAGCCACTTACACACTAAATCACTTTCGGTGTTTTACTTGCTTTATCTATATTTTTATCGATAGCTTTTACTGTCCTGCTCAAAAAACGTGTTAACAGATCGCCATAAGATTTAGAAAGCTCACTTGCTTCTTCAGAGATAGAAAGGAGAAAATAAGAAAAATCGCTTATCACCATCGAATCCAAGAAGACATAAAATTGTACCGAGACGTGGCAAGAGAATTTCTCTGAAGCCTTTGCTCCATGAGGGATTCAGGAAGAGCCTGGTTTGAAGTAGAGGCGAGGGGATCTTGCTTGCTTAGGGATAAGCATGATGATGACCCTGGATATAGATTTCAACTCTTTAGATCAATCGCCAGAATTTGCAGAAGAGGGATTGTTTCCTTTTTTTTTTGGTTCAATTCCACACGTTAGAGATGTGACATGCTTTAGTTGTCTATTGCAATAGTCTAATTTTTTGTGACTCTTTCTTTGTGAGCAACATCAAATAATCGACACTCTCTTGATCAGGAAAAACAGAGCTATATAGGTACCAGGCTGGCATCTGGTCAGATTTCCAGCAGTTGATACTTGATCCATCATACGAAATTCTTTCCTTGGATTTACCATCTGGTGCTTCAGACTCAAACTCACCATGGAAAGTTGCTAGGGGAATATGCATAATTAAAAAGTCTGAAACAGAATGTGTCAAATGTTCTGGTTGCCCCCCTCCCCCCCCCCCTAATAAAATCTAAAATGTAAGAAAATCATTTCCCTCCCATGTTTATGTTTGCAGACCTTGCATTAATCATAGCTGATTTTTCTACTCTTTGATTACCGCTTGTTTTCTCCATTTCAGCGCTAAATGAGCAGCAGGTTGCAGTTGTCCGGGTGCTTCAGTTGATCAGCAATGTAGCAATATGCCCTCCTGGAATGTAAGTTCTTTATCAATCTATTATTTAGCAATATGCTTCAGTTGAGAAGCAATCTATCATTAACCTATGCAACTTCCCTCACAAGCCAATCTCACTCGCAGGTTTATAGCACATCTATCTATCCCCTGTGCTGACGCTTCTATGGGAAAGCTCTGCATAAACAAAACAATAGAGGTTCTTTTCAGTTCCCAGCCTTCAAATGGTTCAGAAGGCCATTTGGAGACAACCAGCAAAGACAATGAGGATGCGAAGCCAGTGCTAATCTGGAACTGCGTTTATGTTCAGGACATCACACAGGTCTATTTCTTTGATACATGGACTGCATTAACAGTTCAATATTGGTTTAAAAAATCATTTATACTGTGCCTTCACAAACATCTGCTTTCATGTCTTCCACCACCAGGGAACATCCCGTAGTATTCTGTCATGCCCCATGCCTGATGAATATCTGGATACAAAAATATACTGGAATCAACAAAGAAGGTATGTATTCTATGATGTTACATTTTGTATTCTCAATGTTGTACCTGCCTATACATTTGAAAGTTGGTAAGTAAACAACTTTTTGAAGGGCCCACAGTTTTTTTAGGTCATAATTCTGCCAAGTATGGGAAATTTAGAACTGTTTGTGTCATTATTTTATCACATGGTTTATTGCGATATTTTGCATTTAGGAAAGAGTAACTTGTAAATCTAGCACTGGTCACTGGTGTGTATTATGTTCGTTCTTGTAAGCTTCATTGTGTTTGGGTAGCAATTTACTTGATTATGTTATAGTAGGCAGTAGCTCTGTTTTGCATAATATATTGATATGTTAAGACATGGTGACATATGTATCAGGCATCTGGCCTCCTGATAAGTTCGTTTCATTGTTTCTCTTGCAGTTATTTGTAGATTCTTATCCTAACGAAGAATTCCTGCCTAGAAACTCAGCTGCTGAATACGGAAATGACTTATGATTCTGTAGAATGATACCATCTTGTAAAGGTAATAAAATCCTTGCATGCGGAACTTGCACTGTTTGCTCATATTTAACCTGTTACATATTAAAACAACAAAATATTCGACAGGCTTCAACCTTGTGCTACCAAAACTGTTGGAACAACTTTATCCCTGCAAAAACACCTCTTTATAGAAATTCCAGGGAACTTTGGTATCAATAAGGAATTAAGGATCCTAACAGAACACCAGGGAATATACCTGTGTGCTGTTGAGAGCTGGCACCAGGAAAACTGCTGCATTAAATAAAATCCGAATATTCATTAATGGCTGGACTAAATAGTGTCTTCTTAAATTAATGATTGTTCATGTGCAATTTCTGACATTCATGAATTACTTTTCATGTGAATTAGCTGTTGTTCACACTTCAAATGCCAATGTGGCAGTAGCATAAACGGATCATTAGAATTTTAGCTTCTGCATTTTGAGTTGGCAGTAGCTCTGTTTCGCATAATATTCATTAATGTGGCAGTAGCACACTATTCTTTCTGCGTGCAAGAACCACCGTCCATGATTTCTCCTGATGAAATTGCTGTTTGTATAAAAGGGATTTTGGTTGCTTCAATTTTGTTAAAAGATGAATTTATGATGTTGTCGATCTCACATTCAAGCTTGGTTATTATGTGCAGAGCAGCTACCTGAGAATGTTGGGGTTCTTCATGCATCGCACCAGTCCTGGTAATACACAAAAGAAAAGAATGATGTTGGCTTTCTGCTGCACTAGAGTACTCAAAAATTCTTGAAGGAGATATGTTGGACATCACACTTTGTTTCACGGTTTTGTTTCATTGTTATTCTTGCAACGCAACTGCAATTCACGAAGGAGCATCTTATGAACCAGCTTCGAAGGTTTATCTCAGCAACTGAAGAGAAGAGCGTTGTACCGAGAGGAAGTGGAAGCTGATGTATGTCCTGTTTTGTGACCATGAGAGGCGCCTCAGATACCTTCCATGTGGTATTCGAGAAGCTAATGTCTGTAGAGGCGGTTGTACTCTCATATGTACTTCTTAGTAGCATTGAAACTTGATTCTGAAGCTCTTTGAAGGAAAGCCTGGTTACTGGGACATAAATGTGCAGAAAAACGCAACTATATTTCAGCGCGAAGTGTACATTTACTGATTATTTACGGGAATATTGTACAGCTACAGAATCAGCATAACAGCCATGTTTTTTCTATCTGTTTATAGCGAAGTACACACATCCATCTACCTACACTCCCATTGTGTGCGGGCGCCTGACACGGCGGAGCTCGCCTGCACCTCCAATGAACGAATTTGTGTAATCATCTGGCATGTATAGCTAATTTTCTGAACATTGGTTCAGATTAACCCTGTGATCAGAACCTAGTCATAAACGAATCTACAAGTTTCAGAGAACAGAATATGTATGTCGGCTTCATGCATTATTACATGAAAACCTTGAGGGCATCCACTGACGTATGCTCCGACAATATAGCAAGGTTTGCCAGATTTTTGAACCATTACAGAGACTGCGGGGGTTCAAATCCTGAAAACTGTGTCATAGAACAATAGCTCAATTACACATTGTCTGCTAAAATTCATTCGGAAAACACACACAACGCCCAAAATTGCTGGATCAGGTCATACTGATCTCATCGTGATCTACCTAGTACATTCGTCGGCCTTTCGAATGGTTCGAGGCTCAATTAAGTTGTCTGCACCACTGATGCATCATTGATCTACCCAGTACAACCAGACATCCTATCAATTAAGCTGTCTGCATCATTGATGCGTCAAGTTACGATACCAGGAGAAGAGATGAGCTGAAGACCCTGTCGTTTGCCTTTTCTGCCTGCAATTGACAAAGATACACATAATTACATGGTCAGGTCGAGAGTGAAGAACAGATGCCAGTTTGGTAGCATAGTAGGTAGTGCCATAATTTACCTCCTTTTCCCAATCTATGCACCACGCGATAAATACGAGCAGCACCAGTTTGGTGAAGCTGCCGCAGACGATGCCAAGCCAAAGACCCTACACCGGTTTCAGATTTTCAGAGATATCACTTCAATTCAATGTTCAGACACGGTAAATAAATATCGCAGTAGGAGTTGAGTTTTTACCATTCCATTCAGGTGGAAGACGAAGGCGAGCAGCACGGCCATCGGAATGCCCAGCAAGTAGAACGCGCCGAGGTTCACCACCGCACCGATCGTCTGCTTGCCGCTGCCGGTGAGCACGCCTTCAGAAGTTCAACCAAGTATGCAAGCACGGTATTAGTTGATCAATTAGTTGCGATTCAGCACCGGTTGGATGGAGTTCAGTTTCAGTTAGCAACCTGAAAGAGAGCTGTGGAGTCCATCTATGAAGAAAGATATTCCTAGAACCGGCAGCATCCTGGAGATGTATGTTACCACCTCCTGCTCGTCGCTGTAGAGGTGCCCCCAGACGTTCCGTAGCAGGATCATGGTCAAGGCTATCACCAGTCCTTCGGACAAGGCCATGTACATGACCACTCGCATCGCTAGCTTGGCTGCCTGAGGTTGACCAGCCCCAAGCTCGTTCGAGATGCGCGTGCTAAGTTAACAAGAAATCAGCAGAGTAAATCAGCAAGATTTGCTCGAGTTTTTGTGTTGAGGAATGAATGGCAGCTGAACTGACCTGATGGCAGAACTGAGGCCAAGTGGTACCATGTAGAGCAGAGCGCCCGTGTTGAGGCTGCAAGTACAGTTAATGGAACAATTAATAAGGAATGCAGAGGACAATTTTCTTGACAGCACACATGGTCTTTAGAAGAGTTTTCTTACCATATTGACAGCACTGATGTCTCGAGCTGAGGATTCGGCAGGAGTCCAGATAGGAGCACAAGGATCTCAAATGACCACCATTCCAAGCTGCACAAAAAATTAATTATTGCCAATTAATTACCAGCTAGAGCAACAGTTCATCAAAAGAATTCTTTCCTTTTCCTTTTATACTACCAACAAGGCAACCATACCAGATCATCATGGCTGATGGCATGGCGAGCTCTGTGAACTGGCGCAGCTCCCTGAAGGCCTCCCTGGAGAATCCGCTCCAGGTGTTCTTGCAGGCATCGGACAGCCTGACGTACATGGCCAGTATGACGAGGTTTACGCCGTAGGATACGGCGTTGCTGAGCGCGGCGCCCTTGCTCCCCAAGCCGGCCTTGTAGACGAGCAGCCAGCAGACGAGCGGGTGGCACAGCGCCGTGGCGCCGGAGCTGGCCGTGACGGGCAGGACGATGCCCTGCGCCTGCAGGAAGCGGATGTGGCACTGCAGCGGCACGTAGGCGGCGAGCGACGGGACCATCCAGAGCGCGTACTCGCCGGCGGCGGCGGCGATGGCCGGGTCCTGGCGGAGGTGGATGAGGATGCGCTCGGTGTTGGCCCAGACGAGCGCGATGGGGACGCAGGCGAGCGAGAGCACCACCATGGCGCGCTGCTTGTAGAAACCCAGGCGGTGGTGCCGCCCCGCCCCGTACGCCTGCCCGCACAGCGTGTCCAGCGCCGTCGCCATGCCGGTCTGCGATTGATTTGGTCGTCCATGACGACGTCATCGATGCGATCGGTTAATGACTCCCGGTCCCGCACGTAATGATGAGAGAAATAATAGATGAGGAGAGAAGGGGTACGTACGAGGAGGCTGTATCCGGTGACGTTGGCGAGCGAGGCGGCGAGGGATGCGCCGGCGAGGGGCAGCTCGCCGAGGTGGCCGACGACCATGACGGAGACCATGTTGACGAGGTTCTGGAGGATGCAGCTGGCGACGATCGGCCCGCCGAGCCGCACCAGCCGCCTGACCTCGGCCGCCGCGAGGCCCCCATCGCCGTCCTCGGGCGGCGGCGGCGGCGCCGCGAGCAGCGCGTCGTGGACGGCGGCCGCGCCAGGCTTGCCGTCCATCCCCGCAAGTGGTGCTGCCCAAGTTGGGAGGATGGGGGAGGAGGGCTTTTTATGGGAAGGCGTTAGCGCTAGATCATTGGATCCGTAGATGGATTTTCTTCTTCTTCTTTTTCCGGTGGCGGCTTCTGGCTTGGGTTCGTACGTAGATTGGTCGGCTACCGCAACAAATCCTGTAGTAGTATGTACGCGTTGCTGAGGGGGCACCTGCGAGGCTGCGCTGCGGCCGCCGTCCGCCGCGTTTGGAAAAAGAGATTGTCGGGAGCCCTAGACTCCTACTCTAGGGAGCCCGAGCGTGGGGAGTACCGTTTCGCTAAAGGATCTTGAAGCTGGGCTCGGCCCGTTACTTCTTTCGCGTTGACGCTGGCAGCCGGACGACGAGACGTTTACGTAAGGAAAACATACACGGTGTATATGCGACATACGTTCTCTGCTCTTGCCATCCACACGTCTTTTTTTTTACTTTCTTACCATCCACATGTTAATTCTCAACCAATCAGTTTTCTTTGCTTTTGCTCTCTACAAATCACATGCAGCTATATATGTCAAAAAATAAATCACATGCAGCTATATGGATCATGTGTTTTCTCTCCATCAATCAGGTTGGAGTAGTTTGGTTTCACCACTTCCACATATGTTTCTTCTTATATTTTTCTTTTTTTCTCTGTCTTGCATTCTTTTGTTTTCCTATTATTATTTTTCAATTCCTTTTAATTTTTTTTCTTTTTTTCTTGTTTTTCGTGTTCTCTTTTTATTTTTCTTCTCCATTCTTTTAATGTTTTTATTACGATGTGTTCATGGGTGTTAGTATTTTGTAGCATCTATATTAAAAAAATTGTTCTATCTAGGTTAAAGAAAATTGTGTAGTCGGTAGTTGTGGTTTGTTGCACATCTAGTGACGATACAAATTCTTGTTCCACTTAATCACAAATTTGTCCCATCTGCGGTTAGAAACTTTTTTCCATAGTCTTAACCTTTTGTTCTGTTGGATTTATTTTATTTGCTCCATGCCTATATATGATTCATTTCTTCGAGAGCGTATGATTTCTTTTCACAATTTGTAGTCGTGTTTTTTCTAGTTATCTAATTTTTTATCCCTCTTATAGATGCGTTATGGTTCTGGAGTTTTGCTCCCTGTGTAGGCTTGATTTGTTTCTCGGGCCGCCACATTTTTTGTCCTAATTGTAGTTATGTAAGTTTGTTCTGATCCTCATATATGTGTTATTAATTGTTAGGCCACTAAAGTTTGTTTCTCGGATGTTTTCAATAGTACTCGTGATTTTGTTCTTGTTAGTCAAAAAATAATGTTGTTCATTGTGTATGCCATTTTTGTTCCTCACACGATAAATTTTAGTTCCTCGTGTAGATATGATTAGTCATGATTTTGTCCCATTTAGATCAAATAATTATTCCTCGTGCATCTTGTTTCAATGAGCACTAATTTTTCTCTCAGGCTCTATTTGTAGTGATAACTTAGAGCATCTCTAGCAGACAATGAAAAAACACGAACCAAAAAACGCGTTCCCAGATCGCGTTCGAGCTAGTTTTTGCTCGAAGATGACGATGGCCAGAACAGAAATCACAAATTCAAACCGTAAACACGAGATTTTTGAACATTTGCGGGAGATTTAAAAATGTGAGCATAGTTTATACATAGTAGACGTGATCATATATACAAAACGCGAATTCAACCTACATACTACAGAGGGATCTGCCGCTCCGCCGCTATCTAGCACGTACATAAAATCGGGCTCACCGGAGCCCAGGGAGCGGCGGCAGGCTTCACTCCTCGTCGGAGAAGTCGAAGTCCGACAACACGGAGCTGTTGTAGGAGACGAGGTCGATGACCTCCACCTCCTTCCCGCAGGTTTCACGATCGACGGCGAGGCCATGCTCGAGGAGGATGGCGTCGATGAGCTCGTCGCGTTGAGCTCGACGGGTCTCCGCCTCCGCCTCGGCGATGCTCCGTCGTCGAGGGCGTAGTCCGCCTCCGTGACCACGCGGCCCTCCGGGAGCTCCTCCTTCATCAGCGGCGGTGGAGTCCTCGGGAGTCCTCAGTGCGTGCGAGGATCTCCCCTCCCCGGGCAGGCGCGGATGCGGGCGTCGAACTCCACCGTGTCGCGGCGGAGGAGCACGGCCGGCACCGGCGCGCCCCACCTCGTGTTAGTGGAGGGTGTTGGAGATATGCCCTAGAGGCAATAATAAATGTAGTTATTATTATATCTTTGTGTTTATGATAAATATTTACATTCATGCTATAATAGTATTAACAAGGAAACATTAATACTTGTGTGATTTGTAAACTAAAATAGAGTCCCTAGTAAAGCCTCTTTATAATACTAGCTTGTGGTTAATAAATGATTGTGGTTTCCCTATCATGAACATTGAGATGTTATTAACAACAAGATCATATTGTTAGGAGAATGATATGGTGGACATACTCCTATAGATAAGCGTAGCATAAAGATCAAGTCATTTTAATAGTTCAATTGCTATATGCTTTCTGATACATAGTAACCTAATTATTTCGACCATGAGATCATGCATATCACCTTCACCGGAAGGATGCTTTGATGACATCAAACACCACACCGTAACTGGGTGGCTATAAAGGTGGCATTGAGTGTTCGGAAAGTATTGGTTGAGACACATGGATCAAGAGTGGGATTTGTCCATCCATATGACGGATAGATATACTCTGGGCCCTCTCGGTGAAATGTCATCCAATTAGCTTGCAAGCATGTGACTGGCTCACAAGGGATCACATATCACGGGAATGAGAAAAGAGTACTTATCAGTAACGAGGTTGAACTAGGTATGCAGAGATACCGACGATCATAACCTCGGATAAGTAAACTATCGTGAGACAAAGGGAAATTGGTATCGTATGTAAGTGGTTCATTCGATCGCAAAGTAATCGCAAAAATATGTGGGAGCCATATGAATTTCCAGATTCCTCTATTGGTTATTGTTCGGAGAAGTGTCTCGATCATGTCCGCATAATTCACGAACCGTAGGGAGACACACTTAAGGATTCGACGGGGGTTGAGTAGTTATGGAATGATGAGTAAGAGACCGACTGTTGGTCGGAGTCTCGGATGGGATCCTTGATATCACGAGGAGATCCTTAATTGTCCGGAGAATAAGATTCATATAAGGAAAGTCCTGTTTCGGGGTTGGAGAATGGTTCCGGTGTTTTCATCGAGAATGTTCTAGAAGGTTCCGGAATGTCCAGCACTCCGGAGGGGAAGGGTACATGAATGTGTCATAACAAGTTGGAATGATTGCATCATGTACTAGGTGTCATCGCTGAACAAAATAAAGGGTTTAATCAAATCCTAGTTTGAAAAGTCAAACGCCAATTTGAAAAGTCAAACGGCTATTTTGTGAGGTGGAGGGGAAGTAGGAAACCTACTTGGGGAGGAGTTCCCTCCCTCCACCGCCGGCCCACTTGGGAAACCGAGTTGGGGAGGACTCCCTCCTGGCGGCCCTCCACCTATATAAGGAGGCAGGTGCCTCTCCTAGCACACAATACCTCCACCCAAAACCCTAGCTCCCAGCCGCCACCTCCTGCTGCCGCCGCCTAGGGAAACCCTAGCCGCCGACTTGGGCTGCTCCAAGCCCTAGCCGCCGGCCCTAGACCCTCCTCCTTGGTGCGTCTAAACCCTAGATCGCCGAGGATCTCTCTCATAGTCCACCATACTCGCTCCGGCTTAAGGCGAAGCCCTGCGAGATCTCCCCTCTACTTCCGGTACCACGCCGTTGTGCTAGAACAAGGGAGAGGAAGGTCTTCGCCGTACAGGCGAAGCCATTGTGAACGCAGCGCCGGAAGGATCGTCTACGCGATCTTGAGATCGGGAAGAGTACGACTACATCACCCACGAGAATCCGCTCTCGTTAAACACTTTGGAATCTTCGAGGGTGAGTTATTCCATCGACTCGTTGCTACAATCTAGTAGATAGATCTTGGCTTATTTGTTTGTATGCGGTAGAATTTTTTTGTTTTCCATGCTACGAAACCCTACAGTGGTATCAGAGTTGTGTCTATATGTAGATCTGTTGCACGAGTAGAACACAATGGTCATTGTGGACGTTGATGCTTTTGTTGTCGATTGCTTCTTGTGTACTTTGCATCTTGCGGGATGGTGGGATGAAGCGGCCCGGGCTAACCTTACATGACATCATTTATGAGACTTGCTCCACGCTTGACATGCAACTTGTATTGCATAAGTGGCTTTATGGTGCTGCTTTCTCCCAACATAGTTAAGATTCAATTTACAACAGGTGATTGACAATACTAGTATCAATGTTGTGGTTCTTGTTCGTAAGTTAGAACGACACTTATTGAAATCCCTAAACCACGTAAAACATGCAAAGAAAGTAGAGGCGTCTAACTTTGTTTTGCAGGGGTGTGCTGTGATGTGATATGGCCATGATTGTGATTATATTTGATGTATGCAATGTTCCTTATTGTAAGTTGGCAACCGACAGGAGCCATATGGTTGTCTTTAATTTTGTTAAGATCCGCGTGTCTATTCAAAGTAGTTGTAATAGTTGAAGCCGGTGGACGACAACCATGGAGCAGCGTCATTGACCTTGATGCAATGTTGGTGATGATGGAGATCATGTTCGTGCTTGAAGATGGAGATCGGAAGCACAAAGAAGAAAGGCCATATCATATCACATATTATGAATTGCATGTGATTTTAATCCTTTATGCATCTTGTATTGCTTAGTTAACGATGGTAGCATTATAAGATGATCCCTCATGCACATGAATTTCAAGTTCTAAAGTGTTCATTCTTAGTAAGCACCGTTGCTAAAGCTTGTTGTTTTGAAGCACCACGTGATGATCGGGTGTGTTAGATTCCGCAAGTGTATACAACGTGAGCAAGCCAGATTTGCTCATGCGGAAGCTAAGGTTTGATCTTGACGAGCCTAGCATGTACAGACATGGTCTCGAAACACGGATCACCAAAAGGTAAAGCATGAATCATATAGTAGATATGATGAACATGTCGATTGTTCGCCATTGAAGCTACATCAACTCTCGTGATGATCGGTGTTGATGTGGTGGATTTGGTTCATGTGATCACTAAAACAATGTGAGGGATATTGTTTTGAGTGGGAGTTCACCTAGATTAATTTAACTATTAATTAGAACTCAATTTGTCATAAACTTAGTCTAAACTATTGCAAATATGTTGTAGATCAATGGCGACACCTACCATCAATTTTAATGCGTTCCTAGAGAAAGAAAAGTTGAAAAACAATGGAAGCAACTTCGCGGATTGGTTCCGCAATTTGAGGATTGTCCTCATAGCTGGTAATTTGACCTATGTGTTGGATGCACCGCTGGGTGACCCACCTACAGCTACTGCTACCGATGAAGTAAAGAATGTTTACCTCGCTCGGAAGACTCAGTACTCGACAGTTCAGTGTGCTATCTTTTATGGTTTAGAATCGGAGCTTCAGAAAAGGTTTGAGAATTCAGACCCACATGATATTGTCCGTGATCTTAAATTGATCTTTGAGACTCACGCAGCAATTGAGAGCTATGAGGCTTCTGAAAAGTTCTTTAACTGCAAGATGGAAGAGGGCAGCTCCGTCAGTGAGCATGTGCTTAAGATGTCTGGGCACGCAAACAAACTTCAAAGCTTGGTTATAGTGATTCCTAATGCTTTGGGGATTTATCGTGTCCTCCAATCACTACCACCAAGTTACAAGAACTTTGTGATGAACTACAATATGCAAAACATGAACAAGCAGTTGCCAGAACTCTTTGCCATGTTGAAATCTACATAAGTGGAGATCAAGAAAGAGCACCAAGTGTTGATGGTCAATAAGACCACCAAATTCAAGAAAGGCAAGTCTAAGCAAAAGGGACACTTCAAGAAGGGTGGTAAGAAAGTTACCGCGCCGACGAAGAAGACCAAGGCTAGACCTAAGCCTGATACTGAGTGTTTTTACTGCAAGGGAGAAGGTCACTGGAAGCGGAATTTCCCAAAGTACTTGGCGGACTTGAAACGGCAACATCAAGAAGAAAGGTATATCCGATATACATGTTATTGATGTGTATCTCACTAGTACTCGTAGTAGTGCCTGGGTATTTGATACTAGTTCGGTTGCTCATATTTGTAACTCGAAACAGGAGCTGCAGAATAAATGGAAGCTAGCGAAGAACGAGGTGACGATGCGCGTGGGAAACGGATCAAAGGTTGATGTGATCGCGGTCGGCACGCTACCCCTTCATCTACCATCGGGATTAGTTTTATACTTAAATAATTGTTATTTGGTGCCTGCGTTAAGCATGAACATTATATCAGGATCTTGTTTATTGCGAGACGGTTACTTATTTAAGTCCGAGAATAATGGTTGTTCGATTTATATGAGTAATATGTTTTATGCACATGCACCTTTGATAGATGGTCTATTCCTATTGAATCTCGATAGTGGAAATACACATATTAATAACATTGAGGCTAAACGTTTGAAATTGAGCGATAACTCGACCTATATATGGCACTGTCGTCTTGGTCACATTGGAGTGAAGCGTATGAAGAAACTCCATTCAGATGGACTTATTGAATCACTTGATTTCGAATCACTTGAAAGATGCGAAGCATGTCTGATGGGTAGAATGACTAAGACTCCATTTTCTGGTATGATGGAGCGAACTACGGACTTATTGGAAATCATACATACCGATGTGTGTGGTCCAATGAGTGTAGCATCGCGCGGTGGTTATCGTTATGTTCTTACCTTCACGGATGACTTGAGTAGATATGGGTATATCTATTTCATGAAACATAAGTCCAAAACTTTTGAGAAGTTTAAGGAATTTCAAAGTGAGGTAGAGAATCAACATAACAAGAAGATTAAATTTCTATGTTCTGATCATGGAGGTGAGTATCTAAGTTACGAGTTTGGCGAGCATTTGAAGAAATGCGGAATACTTTCACAATTGACACCGCCGGGAACACCACAGCGTAATGGTGTGTCCGAACGTCGTAATCAAACTCTTTTAGATATGGTTCGTTCTATGATGTCACTTACAGATTTACCGCTATCATTTTGGGGTTATGCATTAGAAACAACCGCATTCACTTTAAATAGGGCACCATCTAAATCCGTTGAAACGACACCGTATGAATTATGGTTTGGGAAGAAACCCAAATTTTCGTTCCTTAAAGTTTGGGGTTGCGAAGCCTATGTAAAGAAGTTACAGCTGGACAAGCTTGAACCCAAAGCGGAAAAATGCGTCTTCATAGGCTACCCGAAGGAAACTATTGGGTATACCTTCTATCATAGATCCGAAGGCAAAATCTTCGTTGCCAAGAATGGATCCTTTCTAGAGAAGGAACTTCTCTCGAAAGAAGTGACTGGAAGGAAAGTAGAACTCGACGAGGTTGTCGAACCTTCTCTCAAAATTGCGAGTAGCCATGACGGAAGAAGTTCCTGTGGTGCCTGCACCAATAAGAGAGGAAGCTAATGATGATGATCATGAAACTTCGGTTGTAGTTGCTACAGAGCCTCGCAGGTCAATGAGAACTCGTACCACTCCTGGTTGGTATGAACCCGTTATGAGTGTCATGTTGGTGGACAACACCAATGACCCTGCGACATATGAGGAAGCGATGATGAGCCCATATTCCAATAAATGGCAAGAAGCCATGAAATCCGAGATTGGATCCATGTACGAAACCAAGTATGGACTTTGGTGGACTTACGGATGGCGAGAAGGTATCGAGAACAAATGGATTTTCAAGAAGAAAGCAGATCTTGATGGTAATATTCGTCTATAAAGCTCGACTTGTCACAAAAGGGTTTCGACAAATTCAAGGAGTTGACTACGATGAGACTTTCTCACCGATGTGAAGCTAAAGTCTGTGAGGATTATGTTAGCAATCGCTGCATATTATGATTATGAGATATGGCGATGGATGTCAAAAGCGTTCCTCAATGGAACATTGATGAAGAGTTGTATATGATGCAACCCAAAGGTTTTGTCGATCCTAAAGATGCTAACAAGGTATGCAAACTTCAACGGTCCATCTATGGATTGAAGCAAGCATCCCGAAGTTGGAATCAACGTTTTGACAAGTGAAAGAGCATTTTCCTATCCCTCTGATTTTGATGTTTGATAACAATACACTTATCGATTTAACTGTGTGCTAAGTTTATCACAGGATTGATAAAAGGAGGCACAATTTATGGCATATCAATTCCCCTTGCAAAAACCTGCGTAATCGGTTAGCCTTGATCAAAAGTGGTAAGGTGCGGCTGGTCAAGACTACCGGTACCACGAAGCGGCACTACCGGCCCAACCGGTAGTACCGCTTGGTACAAGCGGTACTACTGCTTGAGGCGGTCGTACCGCTCGTCTATACCGTGGCATACTGACTAGCACCCACCCCTCTCCATTTTGGTCAAGCGATTTGGGACCCGATCGCCTTTCAACTGGTAGTACCGCTTCATACCTCCGGTACTACCGCTTGGGGGTAGTACCGCAAGGGCGATACCGCCCAAAGCTGAAGAACACTGAAGATCTAAGGCGCCTCCGGTACCTGGTCCGGTACTAGACCGGTAGTACCGCTTGCCAGCGGTACTACCGCTTGGGTACCGGTACATTAAATGCTCCAACGGCCATATCTTGTGGAGGGGTATAAATACCCCTCCACCTACCTTGGGACAAATTGCTCAGCACATTAAAGTCATTGCCCACCATTGGAGTCCATTGGAGCCACTCAAATCTTCAAGATCTCCTCATCCAACCACCCAAAGTCCTTGATCTTTGGGGAATCGAAGGAGGAGGCCCCGATCTACTACTTCACCAAAAGAGATCTTCATTTCCCCCTCATTTCATTTAGGGCCCCTTTGCTCTAGTGTTTTGTTGGAAACCCTAGTTCTTGTTTTGGTTCTTACAAGCTTGTCTTTGATTGCTTTGACAGCTTGCTTGTATTTGGGAGCCTCCGATTCAGTTGTGGATGTGTGCCCCAAACTTGTAACGGTGTCGGCTTACACCTTGAAGGTTGCCGATATAGTGGAAGGTGAATCGATCCCGTTGGGGTGAGATTCATCGGAGAACAAGGGAGGCCTTTCATGGCGTTGGTGGTTTGAAACCACCCCCTCTCCAAACGTAGACGTACTTCCCCTCAAAAGGAAGGAACTACGGGAAACAAATCCTTGTGTCTCTGCGTCCACTCTTCAGTTACTTCTATCCTTTACCGCACCTTACTTACTAGCTACTACTTTGTGTTGTGTTAGCTCTTGCATATTTGTCATATAGGTAAATTCAACATAGTTGCATTATCTAGAGAATTTACCTTATTGTCAAACCTAAATTTGAAAAAGAAGAAAATTTGAAGTAGCACCTATTCACCCCCCCTCTAGGTGCCCATACGATCCTTTCAATTGGTATCAGAGCCTTGGCTCTTTATTTGGGCTTTACCGCCTAAGAGAATATGGGTAGCCGTGAAGGGGATGGTGATGGTGAGCCGACCACGGTGACCATGGAAGATCTCAAAAACTTGGAAGCAAGATTGAGCTCTTCCTTGGTCAACGAAGTCAAGAAGATGCTCGAGCAACTTCTTAAAGACAAAGAAGGCTCATCACCCCCATCTCTTCAAGAGGATCAACCATCCATATTACCTAAAGGGAATACATCAGTATCCCCCGAGGGTGCATTGGTAGGGGGTAAACCAGACAACGCTAATTCTTCCACACACAATAATGGTGGGAAGGGTGAGCACCATGACTCATGGTACTCTCCCGACCCTCCAATCCCTCACCCTCATGTATACAATAGAGTGACCCACCTAAGCTTGAAGAATCCGCTACTTTTGCTCAATGGCAATCACTAATGATAACTCATGCGCAACTCTTGCATTGAACTATGGAACATCATCAAGCATGGACTCTTTATTGGGGATCCAACCAACTTGACAAGAAGAGAGATTGTCAATAGTCAACTCAATGCCACTGCTCTACATATGATTCAACAAGGTTTGGGGACAAAGGATTATCCACACATTGAGCACTTTAGCATTGCCAAGGAAGCTTGGGATGCTCTCACTGTGTTGTTTGTTGGAAATGAGAGTATGAGGAGGAACAAATATGATGCTCTAAGCAATGAAGCCGAAGGCTTCTACATGAAAGAAGGTGAAGATCACGAAGACATGTATCGAAGGCTCAAGACCATCGCCACCGCTTTCAGAAATGTGGGTGCCTCACATGTGGATGATGCATGGATAAAAAGGAAATATGTGAGTACACTCATGCCTTTTGAGCCCACCGACTTGAAGAGCTTACAAGGAAGACACAACTACCATCTCATGACCTCAAATGAAGTTATGCAAGAGATGGCCGCTTTCAAGGTCGCCGCCAAGAATGCCAAAGATACCCGTGCTCGTGCCCTCGGTATGAGCAATGTGGTCAATGTTGCTTTAAAGGCCAAAGTTGTGGACCTTGAAGATGAAGATGATAGTGATGAAGGCCTCTCCTTGGACCATCCCGATGATGTCAAGATTGCTCATAGTCAATATATGGCTTTCTATGCAAAGAACTTTTGGAAGAACCCCGCCAAGGCCAATATGGAAATGCAACGAAGAAGCAATCCGAATGGGAAAAGAGAGAATACCACTAGGTTGAGAACTTGCTTCAATTTTGATGACCGCTATCACTTTGTGGCAAGCTGCCCCTATGAGAAGAGAGAAGATAATGGTGGGAAGCTTGTGTTGAAGAAGACTCTCAAGGCACCTTACAAGAAACCCTTCATCAAGAAGAATCCCATCAACAAGAAATCAGGAGAAATTGTCTTGATCACTCATGAAGAATACTCCTCCGACAATGAAGATGATGAAGATGAGGAAGAAGAAGAAACCTCACATGGTATGGCTGCTCTAGCTACCACCTCTACTCCGACACTCTCACTCTTCGACTCTTCGAATGAGAACTCTTCCACCAAGAACGTCACTTGCCTTATGGCAAGAGGAACGAAGGTATCCTCATCATCCCACTCTACTCAATTAGATAATGACGAAATTGATGATGAAATGTCCTTGATGTTAAAAAGGAATTAATTGCCTTTGATGAGTTCATGACTAACCTAGAAGGTGATGCTAAACTACATTTTGGGAACATCTTAGATCAACTCTCCCATACTCAAGAGCTTCTAGATGTTAGATGTAAACTTGGGCATGAACATATGATTGAACTAGAGGCTTTAAGCAATGCTCTAGAAGAAGAACAAGATACTAGGCTGTCCCTTGAGTCAAAACTTGAAGGGCTTGATGAGGCCAATGACATCAGTGTTAACAAACTCATCAAAGAGCGTGATCATGCTATGGCTAAATACAAAAGGGCTAAAAAGGACAAGATTGAGTTTGGTGTGGTTCATGAAAAACTTGCCGAGGACTTTAGTTTGCTCAACAAGGCTCACAAGGCCTTGGAGGGTGAACTTTTGTCTCTCACAAAGTCCCATGAAAAGCTTCAAACTCAATTGGCCAATATATCTTCACCTAGTAACTTCATTCCATCTAGTAGCACAACTATTCTTGAAGAGAATGCTAGGTTGAAGGGGGAGCTTGCTAAGGCCACATTTACACAAGGCAACAAGTCTATTGATGATCTTTTGAGCAAGCAAAGGCGTAGTGGTGATAAAGGGGGCATTGGTTTTGTCTCCAAAACAAATAAGAAGAACAAGAAGAAGAAGAAGAAGGACAAGCCCGCACAAGAGACCAACAAGACCATTGTGGAGAGTAAGACCACAAATGGTAAAACTATGTCTCATGATGATTTTGCGGGAAGTGCTAACCCTCACTATGTTCTAATGCGTGATTACTATGGTGATGTGTATGCACAATATGTTGGTCCTTATGATGGTTATATTGCTTGGTCTATTTGGGTTCCCAAGACCCTTGTTGCTAACAAAAGAGGACCCATTGAAAAATGGGTACCTAAAAACTAGCTTGATCTTTTGTAGACTTATGCTTCCGGAGGGTCAAAATGGGTGATCGATAGTGGTTGCACAAGTCATATGACCGGAAGCTCGTCTATTGTCAAGGACTTGGTGTCAAATGAAAATCAAATCACCGTCACATATGCCGACAAGTCAAAATCTACGGTAATGGGTTTCGGCAAGGTAGTGGTGGCTCACGACATTACACTCGTGAACGTCATGCTTGTTGAAACCCTTGGATACAATTTACTTTCTGTCCGTGCTCTTGGAAAGATGGGCTTTGCCGTCTTTATTGATATTGATATTGTGGTCCTCATGTGGAGCAAGTCTCTCAAGGTCGCTTTCATTGGGTACGTCGAAAATGACTTGTATGTGGTGGAATTTTCGGGGCAAGCCACTGCAGGTCCAATGTGCCTATACGGGAAGGCCGATGTGGGTTGGCTATGGCACCACCGACTAGCCCATGTCAATATGAGAACTTTGCAAAGTCTCCATAAAGAGGGCCATATTGTTGGACTAAAAGAAAATGTTTCCTTTGCCAAAGATCGTGTTTGCAGGGCATGTGTTCTAGGGAAGATGCATGATGCTCCTCACAAGCCCACGAACCAAATCAAGTCTAACAAGATCTTGGAACTCCTCCATGTGGACCTATTTGGTCCTCCATCTCATGCAAGTCTTGGAGGGAAGAAATATTGTTTGGTGATTGTTGACGACTTTTCAAGATACTCTTGGGTTTATTTCTTCAAGTTGAAGAGTGAAACTCAAAGGACTTTTATCGACTTCATCAACTTGGTTCAACGGCAACACAATGTTCCCGTGTTAATTATAAGAAGTGACAACGGCACCGAGTTCAAGAACTACACCTTGAATGATTTTCTTAGTGATGAGGGGATTAAACATCAATATTCCGCTGCATACACCCCTCAACAAAATGGTGTGGCCGAAAGGAAGAATCGGACTCTTATTGAGATGGATAGGACCATGTTGGCGGAGTTTAAATCTCCATACAACTTCTGGGCCGAAGCCGTCTCCACCGCTTTCCATGCTTCAAACTGGCTCTACCTCCACAAGAAAATCAACAAGACTCCATATGAGATACTTACCGGTAACAAGCCCAACATATCTTATTTCCGGGTGTTCGGTTGTAAGTGTTTCTATCTCATCAAAGGTGTTCATTTGTCTAAGTTCGAGTCTAAAGCATTAGAGGGTATCTTTGTTGGCTATGGTCTCGAATCTCACACTTATAGAATCTATGACAAGCTCTCCGGAGCCGTCATAGAATCTTGTAGTGTGACCTTCGAAGAATATGATGGTCCCCAAGGGGGGGGGGTGTTGATGCTTGTGATGCAGATGATGAAATGCCTCAGGATGCCATAGGAAGAATGGGTGTGGGTTATATCCGCCCCGTTGAGGAACCCCTTATGGCGGATCGAGAAGAACTATGCTCCACTCGCGTGGATCCCTCATCTTCACAACCTCAACATGCTCCATCTACCGAAGAGGACATTGACTCAAGCCAAAGACAAGATGTGGACCCTCAACATAGTGATCAATGTGTGAACTCTAGTCAAAGGGAGCTTGGTCCATTCGATGGGGTGTCAAGCGGTGCCAAGTCAATTTGCCAAGGAAGATCCATCCAAGCTGTTTTGAGACGTGCTCAAATTGAGGCTAGAAGAGCACTTGATCAAGACCAAGGTCAATCCTTGCCACCCAATGTAGAGGATGAATCCAATGATGATCAAGGTCAAGTTGATGGTCAAGACGAGGATCAAAATGATGAAGAGGGTCCTCCAAGAAACAATGAGGAGATCCATGCTTGTCGCGAAGCTAGAAAGGAAAGAATGTTGGAAATAAGAGACCACACCCTCCAAAATGTTGTTGGAGATCTAAGGAAAGGAATTTCCACAAGAGCACAATTGAAGAGGTTCAGTGAACATCAAGCTCACATTTCCATGATTGAACCAAAGAAAGTGTGGGAAGCTCTTGAAGACTCAGATTGGTTAGAATCTATGCACAAAGAGCTCAACAACTTTGAGAGAAACAAAGTGTGGAAGTTAGTTGAGAAGCCAAAGGATTGCCGCAATGTTATTGGAACAAAGTGGATATTCAAGAACAAGCAAGATGAGCATGGGATTATTGTAAGGAACAAAGCTAGATTGGTTGCGCAAGGTTATTCCCAAATTGAAGGCATTGATTATGGAGAGACTTATGCACCCGTGGCTCGCCTTGAGTCCATCCGTATCCTTCTTGCTTATGCGGCACATCATAACTTTAAGTTGCAACAAATGGATGTAGAAAGTGCATTCCTTTATGGTCCTTTAAATGAATTGGTATATGTTAAGCAACCCCCAGGATTTGAGGACCCCAACTTCCCAAACCATGTGTACAAACTTGATAAGGCGCTCTATGGGCTCAAGCAAGCCCCACGCACGTGGTATGAGCACCTTAGAGAGTTATT
This sequence comes from Avena insularis, assembly GCA_023614405.1. NCBI lineage: Eukaryota > Viridiplantae > Streptophyta > Magnoliopsida > Poales > Poaceae > Avena > Avena insularis. The sequence goes on from CM042693.1 coordinate 101,856,913, forward strand.
GTTTGACCGTGGCTTTGAGGTTGGGAAAATCGATCCCACTCTTTTTACTAAGAGGGTCAATGGGGAGCTTTTTGTATGCCATATGTTGATGATATTATCTTTGGCTCATCTAACAGAGCTTTTAATGATGAATTCTCAAAGCTTATGACTAGTAGGTTCCGGATGTCCTTGATGAGAGAGTTGAAAGTATTTCTTGGCTTTGAGATCAAGCAAGTTAGAGGAGGAACATTCTTTAATCAAGCCAAGTATACTCAAGATATGCTCAAGATATTCAAAATGCAAGATTTGAATGGAGCCCCAACTCCCATGGCAACAAAAACTCATCTAGAACAAAATCCAAATGGTAAAGATGTGGATCAAAAGGTATACCGTTCTATGATTGGTTCTTTGCTTTACCTTTGTGCATCTAGACCCGATATTGTGTTGAGTGTAGGTGTGTATGCAAGATATCAAGCGGCTCCTAAGGAAAGCCATTTAATGGCGGTCAAGAGAATCTTTCGATATTTAGTTCATACCCCATTTTATGGTCTTTGGTACCCTCAAGGCTCAACATTCGCTCTTTGTGGATACACGGACTCAGATTGGGCGGGAGACAAGGATGATAGAAAATCAACATCCGGGGCTTGCCAATTCCTTGGTAGGTCCTTGGTATGTTGGTCTTCTAAGAAGCAAAATTGTATATCTCTCTCCACCGCCGAAGCCGAGTATGTTGCTGCTGCTAGTGCTTGCACCCAATTGCTATGGATGAGGCAAACTTTAAAGGAATACGGTGTCCATTGTGACAAAGTGCCTCTTCTATGTGACAATGAAAGTGCCATCAAGATTGCATACAACCCGGTGGATCACACGAGGACAAAGCATATTGAGATTTGACATCACTTCATTAGAGATCATGTTGCTAGAGGTGATATTGATCTATCCTATGTATCAACCAAAGATCAACTTGCCGATATCTTCACGAAGCCACTTGATGAAGCAAGGTTTTGCTACTTGAGGAATGAACTAAATATCGTAGATTCAAGGAGTTTGACTTGATTATCTTGCACTCTCACCTAATTCTCGACCCATGCTAGGTTTAGGTGTAGGCATGGACATAGGGGGAGTGCGGTCCTAATTGATTGGACTATCCCTCCCCCCATTATGCGCAAAGTAAACAAAATCATTCCTCTTAATATCATTTTGTGATATGTGAGCTCAATGATGAGTTTCGGTAATGGACCCAAGATATATCTTCGTGGTGCCAAGCCGAGTATACTCAAATATGGTGGCCTAGGCCACCGCCCCCTCTCAATAGAGAGGTTGATGTGCTTACTCGTGTTTGTCACCTAGTTGAATTGGTTTTCACTCATGATTGTCATCTATTTGAATTGTCATCATCATTCTAAGTCTCATGCACTCTAGTTTGGTATTTATTTGTTTCTTCAATTGTTTTTAGAGTGCATGTGCTTCTCAGCTCACTTGTCTTAACCCAAGCCTCCGTACTCCCTCACGAAAACCCTCTCTCTATCCGCACAAGAATCATCCTTGATCCCTGGCTTTGGACTCAGATGGGACCGGTACTACCGGATGTGCGAGCGGTACTACCGGACCTGGGAAGTTCCCAGATCGTCTCCTGGAAGAACTGCTCCAGGCAGTACTGCATTACCGCCCATAAGCGGTAGTAGTCAGCTTCCAACAACCGGTACTACCGGTTGATGGTTTCCAGGTATATATTGGACGCGTGGGGAGAGGCACCCCTCAGTGCCTCATTATTTCCCACGCCCTCCACTCAAACCTGCGCCGCCACCAGAGATCTTGAAGCCACCGGAGCCCTGCCGCGCCCTCCTCTCTCCGGATTCTCCCTGGATTCGGCCTCTTGGCAGGCTCCCACTCCTTTCCACCGCCATGGATCCCGGTACAACCGCCCCTTCTCTTCTTGTTTGATTTCCCCATTAGATCTAGGTTTTGGCTTAGATTTGTGGAGAAATTGACTACTTGCAAGGTTGTACTGCCATATTATTCCTTGTTACCGAGTAGAATCTTCTATTTAGCAGTTTATGCCGTCAATTTGGGCCGTTCCCATCAGATCTGACACTTGTGTGCCGCTCAACCGGTAGTACCAGAACTTTTTCCGGTACTACCGCTTGCAAGCGGTACTACCGGTCGTCAGTTCCGGTAGTACCGGTCCACTCTGACCACATTGTTCTGCCCAAATTGTAGATTCTCTCGTTTTTGCCTTATTGATTCTTGTGCCCTTATCTCCTTGCTATCCTCCCTCGTGCTTTCACAGATGCAGGTGGTTCTCGGGGTGCACGCAAGCGCTCCAAGTCTGACCGTGAGATTGTTGAGGAAGAGACTGAGTCTGAGGAAGAAGTTATGCCACAACCAAGACACCGTTCCAAGCTGCCTGCCACTCGAGGTGGTCGTGGGGGTCGTGAAGGGGTTACCAAGCGCTCAGCTGGGCGTGGCAGCGCCCCTCCCTCTCGCCCCCCTTCCACTGGGCATACCAAGAGTCTCAGCTCTAGGCCATCTGGGCCAAAGAAACTTTCAGACATCTCTGAGTCAGACTTTAGGGCTCTCCGGATGGACAATGCATACTCCCGCAACCGGAGCGAGTCAAGGGCAGACAGTCTTTTCTATGATGATTTCCAAGAGCGTGTGTATCATGAGGTTCTTTTGACCAACACCCAGCTGGTGGTGCCTCAGCAGTGGCTTGACATGGGACACATTGACAAGAACCCTGACTACTTTGCTGAAGCTAAGGAAATCTGCTCAAACCTTGGCATGTTCCCCATTATGGAGTTTCAGTATGACTATGATCCCCTCCTTATCTGCCAGTTTTATGCCACTGCACATTTCCACAATGGCCGCAATCGGAAGATTACCTGGATGACTCAAGGTGCTGTCAAGGAAGCTACACTTGTGGAGTTTGCTGCCATCTTGGGGTATGAGGACCACGGCCGAGACGTTCCTTGTGGTTTCCGCTGTCACATGCGGGAGCATCCCTCCAAAAAGGATGTTCTTACACCTTTGTATATTCGAGGCCGTGGGGTTGCTGGCAAGATCAAGGATCTTCTCCCCACATATGATATTCTCCATCGCATTTTCCGTGAGACTGTTGCTCCTCGTGCGGGCAACAAGGACGAGATACATGGGTTCTCCGTTGACTTGCTGTTCAACACCTTCCTCAATAGAGAATCAGGCCAACCTCTTGATGTGACAGGCTTCATTTGGAATGAAATGGTTGCTGCCGCACACACTCGGAGGGTTCCACCATTTGCTCCTTACATTATGGCCCTCATTGTGTCCAAGTGCCCCGTCATTGCTAGGACGCTCTCCACTCGCTCTCTCATTGTGCACAAGCCAAAGGCACTCAAGATCAAGACACATGCTAAACCTCGCGTTGAGGCAGGTGAGGAGGATGAGGATGAGGATGACTCTGAGCATGCTGACAGTGGTCATGACACTGACTATGTTGTCTCTCACCGCAAGAATGCCAAGCCCTCTTGGGCCAAAAGGATGGAGGTCAAGCTCAAGAAGATCTTCTGCTTCCAGGTTGACAACCAGAAGCGCATGTATGAGGCGCACGTGTATGCAAAGAAAGCCTGTGCTCGGCAGAAGGAAATGATGTCTGCTCAAGGTTTGACCATCTCCGAGGGATCCGAGAACAACATCACTCCAGAAGATCAGTGGATTTCTCAGCACAGCCGTTGGGACGATGATGTCTCTTCCTCGCACCGCGCCCCACCCACGTATGAGGATGAGGAGGACCTTGAGGATGAGAAGGAGGAGGAGAAGGATGATGATTGACCTTTGGGACGGTAGCTTTGCCCTTGTCCCTTTTTGGCGTCTTAATGCCAAAGGGGGAGAAGTTGCACTTTAGGTACGGGTGTTGCATGGGAAGTCACAAGCTCGTTCTTCTCTTTGATCCTTTTATTGCTTGTGAACTTCGATTTCTCTCTATTTTATGTGTGAGACTATGTGTTTATGTCGTGTGAGACTATGTGGTTGGATCCATCTGTTGGAGATATGCCCTAGAGGCAATAATAAATGTAGTTATTATTATATCTTTGTGTTTATGATAAATTTTTACATTCATGCTATAATAGTATTAACAAGGAAACATTAATACTTGTGTGATTTGTAGACTAAAATAAGAGTCCCTAGTAAAGCCTCTATATAATACTAGCTTGTTGGTTAATAGATAATTGTGGTTTCCCTATCATGAACATTGAGATGTTATTAACAACAAGATCATATCATTAGGAGAATGATATGGTGGACACACTCCTATAGATAAGCGTAGCATGAAGATCAAGTCATTTTAATAGTTCAATTGCTATATGCTTTCTGATACATAGTAATATAATTCCTTCGACCATGAGATCATGCATATCACCTTTACCGGATGGATGCTTTGATGACATCAAACACCACACCGAATCGGGTGGCTATAAAGGTGGCATTGAGTGTTCGGAAAGTATTGGTTGAAACACATGGATCAAGAGTGGGATTTGTCCATCCATATGACGGATAGATATACTCTGGGCCCTCTCGGTGGAATGTCATCCAATTAGCTTGCAAGCATGTGACTGGCTCACAAGGGATCACATATCACGGGAACGAGAAAAGAGTACTTATCGGTAACAAGGTTGAACTAGGTATGCAGAGATACCGACGATCATAACCTTGGATAAGTAAACTATCGTGAGACAAAGGGAAATTGATATCGTATGTAAGTGGTTCATTCGATCGCAAAGTAATCGTAGAAATATGTGGGAGCCATATGAATTTCTATATTCCTCTATTGGTTATTGTTCGGAGAAGTGTCTCGATCATGTCCGCATAATTCACGAACCGTAGGGAGACACACTTAAGGATTCGACGTTGTTTGAGTAGTTATGGAATGATGAGAAAGAAACCGAATGTTGTTCGGAGTCTCGAATGGGATTCGGGATATCACGAGGAGATCCGGAATGGTCCGGAGAATAAGATTCATATAAGGAAAGTCCCGTTTTGGAGTTGGGGAATGGTTCCGGTGTTTTCATCGGGAATGTTCTAGAAGGTTCCGGAATGTCCGGCACTCCGGAGGGGAAGGGTACATGAATGTGTTATATCAAGTTGGTATGATTGCATCATGTACTAAGTGTCATCGCTGAACAAAATAGAGGGTTTATTCAAATCCTAGTTTGAAAAGTCAAACGGCTAGTTTGAAAGTCAAACGGCTATTTTTGGGAAGTGGAAAAGGAGGAGGAAACCGAGTTGGGGAGGAGTCCCTCCTCCACCGGCCACCGCACCAAGCCGAGTTGGGGAGGGACTCCCCTCCCTCCCCTTGGCCGGCCGGCCCCTCCACCTATATAAGGAGGGGCAGGGCTCCCTCCTAGAGACACACAAGATCCTCTCCTCCAAACCGTAGCCCCTAGCCGCCGCCGCCTCCATAGCCGCCACCGGCCCTAGGGCAAACCGCCGCCGCCTAGCTAAACCCTAGCCGCCGGCTTGCCCCTCCTCGGCGTGTCTAAACCCTAGATCGTCGAGGGACTCTCTCATACTCCACCATACTCGCTTAAGGCAAAGCTCACCTGAGATCTCCCTCTACTTAGTACCACGCCGTTGTCAGCCGGAATCGCGAGGAGAGTGCTACAACCTCCGCTGCCTCTGGAACAAGGAGAGGAAGGTCTTCGTCGAAAATTTAACGATGTGACCGATCAAGGGAGCGCTGCCGGAATGCAGCGCCGGAAGGATCGTCTACACGATCTTGAGATCGGGAAGAGTACGACTACATCACCCACGAGAATCCGCTCTCGTTAAACACTTTGGAATCTTCGAGGGGGAGTTATTCTATCGACTCGTTGCTACAATCTAATAGATAGATCTTGGCTTGTTTGTTTGTATGCGGTAGAAAATTTTTGTTTGCCATGCTACGAACCCCTACACCATCTTATGAGACTATGTGGTTTATTTCATTGGATCCATCTTGTGATGTTATGCAGTATCTAGTGTCTATATATTCCTCATCACATGTTTTGTGCAAAGGTATGCTTTCAAACGCTAGTATCCATAATTGTGCACCCATGTTGGGTTTGTAAAATAGAGGGGGAGGTTTGTTTCTACACATCTAGGGGGAGTCTCTTCTCTATATTACAAATATCATATGCTTATTATTAAAATCATCCTGCAAAAGTGTATTATCATCAAACACCAAAAAGAGGGAGATTGAAAGAGCATTTTCCTATCCCTCTGATTTTGATGTGTGATAGCAATACACTTATCGATTTAACTGTGTGCTAAGTTTATCACAGGATTGATAAAAGGAGGCACAATTTATGGCATATCAATTCCCCTTGCAAAAAACCTCTGTGTCAACCGGTAGTACCGGACCTACAACCGGTACTACCAGATTACAGTACTACCAGTTCCGACCGGTTGGCACGATCAAAAGTGGTAAGGTGCGTGCTAGTCAAGACCACCGGTACCATGAGCGCACTACCGCCCAACCGTAGTAATGCTACCGCTTGAGCGTCGCATCGTCTGTCTGCACTGCGGCATACTGACTAGCACCCACCCCTCTCCATTTTGGTCAGTACCAAGCGGTACTTGGGACCGGTACTACCGCTCGAACCGGTAGTACCGCTTCATACCTCCGGTACTACCGCTTGGGGGTAGTACCGCAAGGGCGATACCGCCCAAAGCTGAAGAACACTGAAGATCTAAGGCGCCTCCGGTACCTGGTCCGGTACTGGACCGGTAGTACCGCTTGCCAGCGGTACTACCGCTTGGGTACCGGTACTACCGGTACATTAAATGCTCCAACGGCCATATCTTGTGGAGGGGTATAAATACCCCTCCACCTACCTTGGGACAAATTGCTCAGCACATTAAAGTCATTGCCCACCATTGGAGTCCATTGGAGCCACTCAAATCTTCAAGATCTCCTCATCCAACCACCCAAAGTCCTTGATCTTTGGGGAATAGAAGGAGGAGGCCCCGATCTACTACTTCACCAAAAGAGATCTTCATTTCCCCCTCATTTCATTGAGGCCCCCTTTGCTCTAGTGTTTTGTTGGAAACCCTAGTTCTTGTTTTGGTTCTCACAAGCTTGTCTTTGATTGCTTTGACAGCTTGCTTGTATTTGAGAGCCTCCGATTCAGTTGTGGATGTGTGCCTCAAACTTGTAACGGTGCCGGCTTCCATCTTGAAGGTTGCCGATATAGTGGAAGGTGAATCGATCCCGTTGGGGTGAGATTCATCGGAGAACAAGGGAGGCCTTTCGTGGCGTTGGTGGTTTGAAACCACCCCCTCTCCAAACGTAGACGTACTTCCCCTCAAAAGGAAGGAACTACGGGAAACAAATCCTTGTGTCTCCGCGTCCACTCTTCGGTTACTTCTATCCTTTACCGCACCTTACTTACTAGCTACTACTTTGTGTTGTGTTAGCTCTTGCATATTTGTCATATAGGTAAATTCACCATAGTTGCATTATCTAGAGAATTTACCTTATTGTCAAACCTAAATTTGAAAAAGAAGAAAATTTGAAGTAACACCTATTCACCCCCCCCTCTAGGTGCCCATACGATCCTTTCAATAAGGTAATCAAAAGTTTTGGTTTTATACAAACTTATGGAGAAGCTTGTATTTACAAGAAAGTGAGTGGGAGCTCTGTAGCATTCTTAATACTATATGTAGATGACATATTGTTGATTGGGAGTGATGTAGACCTTCTAAATAGTGTCAAGGAATATTTGAATAATAGTTTTTCAATGAAGGATCTTGGAGAAGCAACTTACGTATTAGGCATAAAGATTTATAGAGATAGATCGATACGCCTAATATCATTGTCACAAAGTACATATTTGGACAATGTTCTAAAGAGGTTTGGAATGGAAGATAGCAAGAAAGGGTTCTTGCCCATGTTGCCCAATACGACCTTGAGTAAAACTCAAAGTCCGACAACGGCAGAAGATAGAGAAAGGATGAGTAAGACTCCCTATGCCTCAGCCATAGTATCTATAATGTTTGCCATGTTATGTACTAGTACGGACATTGCATATGCTGTTAGTTTAACTAGCAGATATCAAAGTGATCCAGGAGTGGATCATTGGACAGCGGTCAAAAACATCCTTAAGTACTTGAGAAGAACTAAGGATATGGTTCTTTCTTATGGATGTGATGAACAGCTCGTTGTTAATGGTTACACCGATGCTAGTTGGAACACCGATTCGGATGATTCTAAATCACAATCTGGATACATATTTACTTTGAATGGTGCAGCAGTTAGCTGGAGGAGTGCAAAGCAAAGCGTTGTGGCAAGATCTTCAACTGAATCAGAATACATGGCTGCTTCGGAGGCTTCACAAGAAGCGATATGGATAAAAGAGTTCATTACAGAGCTGGGTGTGGTTCCTAGTGCGCTGGACCCAATGTCTATCTACTGTGATAACATGGGCGCCATAGCCAATGCGCAAGAACCAAGGTCACACAAGAAGCTGAAGCACATCAAGCTACGTTTTCACGCTATTCGAGAACATGTCCAAGATGGGGACATAAAGATTTGCAAAGTACACACAGATCTGAATATGGCGGATCCGTTGACTAAACCTCTCCCGAGGGCAAAACATGACCAGCACCAAACTGCCATGGGTGTTCGGTATATTGCCATGTAATCTAGATTAGATGACTCTAGTGCAAGTGGGAGACTGTTGGAGATATGCCCTAGAGGCAATAATAAATGTAGTTATTATTATATCTTTGTGTTTATGATAAATGTTTACATTCATGCTATAATAGTATTAACAAGGAAACATTAATGCTTGTGTGATTTGTAAACTAAAATAGAGTCCCTAGTAAAGCCTCTTTATAATACTAGCTTGTTGGTTAATAAATGATTGTGGTTTCCCTATCATGAACATTGAGGTGTTATTAACAACAAGATCATATCGTTAGGAGAATGATATGGTGGACATACTCCTATAGATAAGCGTAGCATAAAGATCAAGTCATTTTAATAGTTCAATTGCTATATGCTTTCTGATACATAGTAACCTAATTCCTTCGACCATGAGATCATGCATATCACCTTCACCGGAAGGATGCTTTGATGACATCAAACACCACACCGTAACTGGGTGGCTATAAAGGTGGCATTGAGTGTTCGGAAAGTATTGGTTGAGACACATGGATCAAGAGTGGTATTTGTCCATCCATATGATGATAGATATACTGGGCCCTCTCGGTGAAATGTCATCCAATTAGCTTGCAAGCATGTGACTGGCTCACAAGGGATCACATATCACGGGAACGAGAAAAGAGTACTTATCAGTAACGAGGTTGAACTAGGTATGCAGAGATACCGACGATCATAACCTCGAATAAGTAAACTATCGTGAGACAAAGGGAAATTGGTATCGTATGTAAGTGGTTCATTCGATCGCAAAGTAATCGTAGAAATATGTGGGAGCCATATGAATTTCCAGATTCCTCTATTGGTTATTGTTCGGAGAAGTGTCTCGATCATGTCCGCATAATTCACTTAACCGTAGGGAGACACACTTAAGGATTGACGTTGTTTGAGTAGTTATGGAATGATGAGTAAGAGACCGAATGTTGGTGAGTCTCGATGGAATCCGGGATATCACGAGGAGATCCGGAATGGTCCGGAGAATAAGATTCATATAAGGAAAGTCCTGTTTCGGGGTTGGAGAATGGTTCCGGTGTTTTCATCGGGAATGTTCTAGAATGTTCCGGAATGTCTGGCACTCCGGAGGGGAAGGGTACATGAATGTGTCATAACAAGTTGGAATGATTGCATCATGTACTAGGTGTCATCGCTGAACAAAATAAAGGGTTTAATCAAATCCTAGTTTGAAAAGTCAAACGCCAATTTGAAAAGTCAACGGCTATTTTGTGAGGTGGAGGGAGGAAACCTACTGGGAGAGGAGTTCCTCCTCCACCGCCAGCCCACTTGGGAAACCGAGTTGGGAGGGACTCTCCCCTGGCGCCGCCTCCACCTATATAAGGAGGGCTGCCGCCCTCCTAGCACACAATACCTTAACCCAAACCCTAGCTCTGCCTGGCCGCCACCTGCCCGCCGCCTAGAAACCCTAGCCACCGACTTGGGCTGCAAGCCCTAGCCGCCGCCCTAGACCCTCCTCCTTGGTGCGTCTAAACCCTAGATCGCCGAGATCTCTTATAGTCCACCATACTGCCCGCTTAAGGCGAAGCCTCGCGAGATCTTCCTCTACTTAGGTACCACGCCACAGTCTGCCAAATCGCGAGGAGAGTGCTACAACCTCCGCCTGCTGAAACAAGGAGAGGAAGGTCTTCGAAAATCCGAACGTGTGATCAAGGGAAGCGCTGCCGGAACGCAGCGCCGGAAGGATCGTCTACGCGATCTTAAGATCGGGAAGAATACGACTACATCACCCACGAGAATCCGCTCTCGTTAAACACTTTGGAATCTTCGAGGATGAGTTATTCCATCGACTCGTTGCTACAATCTAGTAGATAGATCTTGGTTTATTTGTTTGTATGCGGTAATTTTTTTTTGTTTTCCATGCTACGAAACCCCACAGAGGGCCTCCTTCTCCGCGGGCGTGAGGCCACGGAAACACGGCGTCGACAGTTCCCGCCAGTCCATCGCGGCGTGAATCGAGCGGATCTGCTATGTCCGGCGAAAATTGGATCTGCTACGTCCGGCGAAAAATTGCTCGCCGATTTGAGCGGTGAAAGCGTCAAGGGGACGATGGCGGAGAAATGGATCGATTTGAGCGGTGAAAGCGATGGCGGAGAAATGGATCTGAGACGTGGAAATCGAGCTCGAAACTGGGATTTTATGGTCAGGATCGATTCCGAGAGGCCCAAAAATTTCCCGAGAGCCCTGAAAAGCTTTTTGCATTCGGAAAAAAAATACCCAAGTACCTACATTCTCAGTGTATAGATATCAAAGTACCACTCAAGAGTACTTTTTTCTTCGAAGAAGAGCCCTCGTCGGCTCGTCCACATGCTATAGATACTCCCTCCGGTTAATGGACTCAAACTTTATTCCGAGTGTATCTCGTTAAGTATTTTGTCTAGGACGAAATGTGACTATTAATATAGACTGGAGGGAGTAATTATGTGGGCCTCGTCTGCTAGTTTTTTTGCCAATAATTATGTGGTTAGTTTACTTATTAATTATGCTAAGCCAGCCTCTGCTGCAAGCACGAATGCTCTCAACAAATCATAAAAACTAGAAAGAAGGATATTGAGATATCAAACTGACGCAGCATTCTCAAGTGTCACATGACACATACAACAAAGGCGGCATTACATCGGAAATTTGAAATCGCTTAGTTCGAGAACAACTAGCAGACGAGGCCCAAACTGAAAGAGATGCAGAGGTACACAGTGAAGGGAACACGCTCCCACAGTCCAGCAGCTAAAACCTGACTCTAAAGAACCATCAGAATATGCCGGAGAGCATGGTCGCCGCGCTTGAGAGCGCCGCCCCGGTGATGGCGAAGTGGACGACGTGGTCGGCGTGCCCGGTGTCCCCCGTCAGCGCCACCGCTGCTCCGGCGATAGCACCTGCAATCGCGCTGTTCTTCTGCAGCAAGGAGGGAAACAGGTACAGATTATCAAGCAGCTGTGTGTAAAAAATCTGAAGCTAATCTGATGTGAAGGAACAGTAGATAGATGAACTGAAGAAAATGCACCAACCCAGTCATGGCATCCCCTGGCCTCTCTCAGGCCGTACGTTATCCCAGAGTACACTCCGGCCGCAAGTCCTGCCAGAAGAACAAGGTCAGATCTTCCTTTCTTTTTCTCCGGAAACACATGACAAGATGCTAAAATGGTTTTTATGCTGGATATATGCCAGAACTTTCTTGCTACGAACGGGCTAATCGATGCTGAAATACACAACAAAGATGCTAGAATCTGCTTATACTCACCCCACTGAATGGCCTCCTTGCCGGCCGATTTCACCACCGCATCAAGCGACTTCTGGCCATCATCCCCTGAGAACGAACCCAATGTTGTCGTCAGCTCCGGCGGCTCAACAAAAACAGGAAGCATGAACGGCAGTCGCTCGAATGTGTTACCTCTGGCGCTGGAGAAATGGGTGTTCCTCTTAACGTTGTCCAGCCCGGTGGAGTCCCCTCCGAGCCCTTCGACGGCGACGAAGTAGGCCTCCTTGGAGACGGCCCGGGCGGCCCCGACGCCGGCGGCGCGGATGAAGCTGTCGGCAACGCGGTTGAGCAGCGGGTGGCCGAGGTCCAGCAGCGGGCGCCGGTCCATGCTCGCCACCTCGTCCTTGAGTGTCCGCGCGTCCAGCCGGCTCATCTTGCTTGCTTACCGTGGGTGGAGTCAGTAGTACTGAGCTCTCGATAGAAGCAGAACAGCACGCGTATCTGGAGAAGCGGCGAGCGGCCTCGGCGTTTATGAACACGGCGGGGGAGACCCGCCGCTCGTGGGGGAGCGTAGCACGTGTCGCGGCCGTTCGGCAACGTGTTCCGGGTGAGGTCGTGGCGTGTCCATGGCGCAGGCGGCAGAGCCTTCCTGAATCCTCTGCCTGCAAGTAGAGGGGCGCGTGGCAGGACAGAACAAACAAGGTGGCCGACCCGTCCAGCCCAGGGGAGATGTTGTGCAACCGGGGACATTATGCCACGGATGCACCAAGTCGAAAAGGTTCACGATACTAAAAGTTTTCGATCAAAAATTGGAGTAAAAACAACTGTGTGCATTGTCACAATACAAATCTGCTACTCGTAGTAATTTTAGTTAGAGATCAAGTCATACGTACTTAACACGTTGAGACTTTGATGTTCTTCGCCTTGTTGGATTACCTCACAAACATATGATACTGAATCAGAAGAATCGTGTGTTAGTATGATACAAGCTGTGTGAAACGAGCTTTGCTTAGTTTCCCAATCCTTCCCACCATAGATAGATCCATACAAGACTTTATGTTTTATCTATTTGCGGACAGGTTGATGGCTCTCCTTCAGACATCATAGCACATAAACCATGCCTTATCATTGCTAGTAGTAGTAATGATAAGTTCTCACATTATGTGTTTAATACATAAGCATTTATTGTGATATGTTTTATGCGATGGTTTAAGATTCCTAGTAAAAAAATCTTGGGATTGAAGACTCGTGAATACTTGTTGCTATTTTAATAATCAAAGTCTCTTGTGGTAAAAAAACTCAAAGCACTTAATTTGTAGACAAGGCAACATTAATCAATAACGCAGAAACAACATGGGGGAATTAAGGCAACATATTATCTTATTTCAATCTCTAGATGGATGCCTTAGCTATTTTTCCCAAGTGTGGCAATGCTTTGATCGGAGACGGCGGCAAATGCGTCTTCAACGTGCTTGCTACAAGCTGCAGGGATGGATTGCAAATATGTTTAAGTTATGGGTCATGTTTTCCTAAAGAAATGACCTAGTTGTAACCTAGGTTTAAGTTTGAGGGTCCTTTAGTGTTATAATAGGTTTGATTGAGTAATGCCATTGTTGATTTCTTCGAACGGTGACCAAGGTTTACTACGCGTTGCGCACTTGAAGATTTTTCTAGATCATAATATTTTGGGGGTAGATTATACATACTCCATACTAGAAGCAATTCTGCTGTTAAATGTGGATCATAAATTTTTTTAGGGGGACATAAAGAACGTGTGAAAGAACGTGTGGACCCCATGTGTGGTTTTGGTAATTAATGATAATCTTTATGGACTAATGTATGTATTAAGTTGCATTTGTAGGATTTGTCCATTGGCATCACTTGGAGCATGTGTTGGCTTTAAGGTCGATGAAATAAGAAGAAGATGTGTTGTGCAAGCTCAAAATGAGCCACCTATAGAAGATCTTATGTTTGATACTTTCCATCCTCGGTGATGATGTTTCGATGATGTGGAATCAAGAAAGGCGTTTCATTTTGAGAAGGTCAAGTTCTTCTATATTGAGCTTAAGTGGAATGCTCAAGGCAAAAGTATAATCTTGATAGGTTTCCCTTTGTCGGTCTCATGTTGTTAGTGGGAGACCAGGCTTAGGATAGATAGTCGTACTATCAAGAGGGGCTCTCGAATGAGTAACTCGGTCACATCGTTCGGAGAGCTCAAACCTTTGCATACTTGCATCATCGTATTTGGTTGTTATTTGGTCTTATTTATGTGAGGATATAGAGCTTGTGATAATCTCCATGACAAGCTCTTGGTCATCAAAATCGGATCTTCCATTTGTATCTTATTGCGATTTTGATCTTGGCGGTTTTCCGGTTTCTCACCAGGTGAGATACCTCACATGATTATGCTTGATACTTTCTCACTTGGTGATAACCATTATTTTCACTTTTTATAGGGTAGTTATTGTCGTCCTCTTTCCAACGCAATTGGAATCGGGTCAATCGGAGCTACCAATCAAAAGTTATTAACGTTTAAATATTGGCTGCTATTTGCTTTTAAAAAAGATTTTTTTCTAGGCTGTCCGGTACTACCGGGCCCAGTACCGGACACGCCTGACCCAGCCTGCTCCCTGTCTGGCCCAAGCGGTGGTTAGTGCTGACACTACCGGACCGGCCCGGTAGTACCGCCCGGGTGTAGAGATGGCACTGCTGGTTCGGGCCGGGTCCAGCCCGTGATACCCGCATACTCTGCTTCCCTGTCCCATGACCCCCATTTACAATGGCGGGTACAGATCCTGCCCAGACCCGCCACCCGGCGGGTATACAGGACCCGACGGGTACCGGAGACCCGCAAAAAAATGATAGCATACAGCTGAAAACTGATAACAATAACATGAAATAATTTCCAGCAAGTATAATTTTCAACAAGTATAATTTTCAGCAAGTATATAGAAAATTGACAATAACAACAACATTTTTAACGAGTTCATGACAACAACAAGTAGTCCATGCGTTCAAACATTCAACAACAAATAGTAGGAACATATTACAAGTTTTACAACAAATAGTTCAAGTCTCCAACACGAGTAGACGACAATAACAAGAGCAGTACGTCTTCAGCCTCCAGGTTACCATGTCCAAGCTCCAAGCTTGAGTGCTGGACTGCTGGTGTGTAGGACATCTCATATCGTACTAGTCCCATCTTCTTGTTTGTCTTGAAGACAAGTCCAGAAGCTGCCTTCACCAATATGAGCATCTACAAAGAAATAATTTTGTACACACAAGAAGATAAGCTCACAAGCATAAATAAGAAGAAACATAAGAGATAAATGTTAACTGACTGGATGATTTGTTCACCTTTGTACTTGTTTCTAAGCCAGTCTTGATAGCACATCAATACCTCAAGCATGTGAGAAGTGAGGCGACTCCTATGTTTATTTACTATTCTTCCACTAATACTAAATGCAGATTCTGAAGCAACCGTTGTGAGCGGAATAGCAAAAACATCTCTTGCAACCTTTCTTAGTGTTGGGTACCTTGTTCCAGCCACTTTCCACCAATCCAACACATTAAACTTCTCAGTATATGGCACCAAGTCATTAGACAAGTAATGCTCTATCTCACCTTGAAGTCTAGCTGCTGCGGGCCTTTGTTGTGCAACAATATCATGGAAAAAGGTCATGATGGCAAGAGCAGGCATTGAAGACAAGGAACATTCTGTGGCTGCTTGGTATCCATTTCCTTCCACTTCATACTCCTCGGTCAATTTATGGAGATTAGCAACTACCTCATCAACCTTTTCTATGCATTCATAAGAGGTTGACTCAATGCCATGGAGCATTGCAAAACATGCAATCAACATTTGCTTCTTATATCTAGGGTCAAGTAATGTTGCTATGCCCATCAGCCCTTGGATATCTTTCCAATATTTATCAAAATTTTCTGTCATACTATGGGACATTTGTTGGATTGCCAAATCAGTAGAGATTCCTCAGTGCCTAATTTTCATCTTAATTTCACATATCTTAGGAAAGCAGTGACATAATCGGTGCCCGAGAACAATGTAGTTATATCATAGAACACCCTAAGCCTCAGATGCGACCTCAAAGACAAAGTCCCATTCCTCAGGAGTCGGCAATGTTACATATTGCTTGTCTACTATTTTGGCTCTTTCAAAGACAGCTCTATAAGGCAAAGCTATGTCAAGCATAACGAAAACAGAATTCCACCTAGTCTTACAATCTAGACTCAGCATCCTTGTGATTTTTACTTTCTTATACCTAGCCATCTCTTCAAATTTATCAACCCTCTTTGGTGTGGCAGTCCAATAAGCAGTACTTTCTCTAATATTGTGTATAGCGGACTTCATGAGCTCACAATCTAATCCATCTTTTACTACGAGATTTAAGATATGAGCACAACAACGCATGTGAAGCATTGTACCTTGTAAGAGAATCTTCTCCTTGCCTATCTTGGTCACCAATAGGTCAAGTGCCTTGTCATTTGATGTGCAATTGTCAACGGTCACAGTCATGAGCTTCTCATCCAAGTTCCATTTCATCAAGGTTTCATGGAGCATTTCAGCTATAACATCTCCGCTGTGTGGTGCCGGCACATATATAAATCTACAATAAGAATACATGATTCAATATAGTGGACAGAAATAGTGGACATCAATAGTGGACAACAGTATACAATATAGTGGACAACAATATAGTGGACAAAAATATAGTGGACAACAATATATATAGTGGACAACAATATAGTGGACAACAATATAGTGGACAGAAATATGGTGCGCAACAATAAAATATAGTGGACAACAATATACAATAGTGGATACCCCATTAGAATGCTTCGCAACTTCCATGATTCATCAACAAAATGACCGGTAACAGTAGTTGCAAATGGCCTTCCATTGTCCATTAATGAACTCCTTCTTCATCTCGGTCCACACAAGAGAAGTGAGCTTCCGTGTCCTTCCACCTTGCACCTCCACCACTTCATCTTCTTCATCATTGGATATATAATTCACAGATTCATATGGACCTTGGCTACTACAACTTGTAGCACTACATCAAATAAATCACATAAATGAACACAATTATTTAAAGTACCTACTGTTGCAAACATGTTTGTCTTCAAATAAATCACATAAATGAACATGTTTGTCTTCATACAAGAAACAATATGTCAAGTTCTCAACATGTTCAGATGCCCAACAATCGATACTAAACAAGAACCTAATGCTGCAACACCTACAACTCACATAACTAACATGTTCATATTGTAAACTAACATCTTGCTTCTTTAAACATTAGTCCTTACCGGACCAATGATGCAGATTTCAGATATTGGATCTTATATTGTCTTGAAGACCGTGAGTGCATAATCTTGCAATCACAAAAGGCAAGTTCACACTTGCTCATGTCCTTTGATTATTTTCTGTAAAGTATTTTGCAAATCCAGTGTTGTCATCACCTGCATTTGAAAAAGGTCCGAAATCACTATTTTCATAATAATATGATTATAGGTTATTTACCATGAGGTAATAACCTACTATGAAAGTTCCGGTGGTAAAGGAACATATTATTTAGGACTTAACAACTAATGTCGCCAGTGATTCTTGCGCCGTATATCACGCGTTAACCATGAGATTTGGAATGGGACGGAGAAGTCAGTTGTATCTTCTTCCTCTCGCATGTAGCCGGATGTGCAGGTCGTGGCTGTTATCACTCGTTGCATGCATATTAATTGGTAATTCGTAGAGGATATGCAGCATATGGGTGGGAACCCTCAACGTCCCACGATAGTTCTGGCATCTAACGGTCTGTACAAACCATTGCCGTAATTTAATATGTGGCCATGGTGTACACCAAGGAGGCATGCGGGGTCGCGAAGGGGGCAGTGATTGGCTTGGATCTTAGACTGGGCCCCATACCAAGGAAGTATGGACAAGGTCATGACTTGGTTGTGCAAAAAGGCCAAGGTCTCTCATGGGTAAAGTAACGCACCTCTGCAGAGTGTAAGAACTGTAACTTGTTACTCCCTGTTCCGGGAGGAGCTACGAACGCGGCGGGAAAGGAACTCCATGAAAGTTCTGGTAAAACCGTGAAGGCTGACGGACATAGCTTTTCAGAATAAAAGCAACCTTTGAAGAGATGTTTACAAAAACTTGCATTTCCTACGACCTATGGTCTGTGGTTGTAGATATAGTGCATCAAACACTCCTTTTCTAGTGAACTTGCTGAGTACGCTCATACTCAAAGTATCTTTTTAACCCTTGCTAGGTTCTAAAGCCAGTACAGACGATGTCTACATCAAGTTATGCTCCAAGAATCATCACCAGAAGCTAAAGTTTTTCAATGAAGTCAAGAAAGTCAACATATACATCAACTCAAGTGAAGATGAAGTTACTGATTAGATAGAATATAATCTCTAGCCATAGAAACTACTTATATAGTGTACTGCGATAGCCGCAATGCCAGACCATTAGTTAAGATACTAGTCTTAATAGTGTAGGGGTTCGTAGCATGGAAAACAAAAATTTTCTACCGCATACAAACAAACAAGCCAAGATCTATCTACTAGATTGTAGCAACGAGTCGATGGAATAACTCACCCTCGAAGATTCCAAAGTGTTTAACGAGAGCAGATTCTCGTGGGTGATGTAGTCGTACTCTTTCCGATCTCAAGATCGCAGACGATCCTTCCAAGGCGTTCCCTTAGCGCTCCCGATCGGTCACACGTTGCATACTGACGAAGACCTTCCTCTCCTTGTTCCAAAGAAAATGGAGGTTGTAGCACTCTCCTCGCGATTCCAAGAAAGACAACGGCGTGGTACCAGGAGGTAGAGGGAGATCCCAGGCTTCGCCTTAAGCCAGTGCAGTATGGTGGAGCTTATGAGAGAGGCTATTAGTGGTCTAGTAATTAGACACACCAATTAGAGGGCTCTAAACCAATTAGAAGGCTCTAAACCAAACAGCTCTAAACCGGGTCTAGGTCTAGTTTCTAGTTTAGGATAGGAACTTGTGTGTCTTAGGAGGAGCCCTGCCCCTCCTTATATAGGTGGGAGGGCTGGCTGCGCCATGGGGAGGAGTCCTCCCCAACTCGGCTTGTGGGCGCGGCTTGGGAGGAGGACTCCTCCCCAACTCGGCCTCCTCCTTCTCCTCTTTTCCCACTTTCCAAAATTGGCGGCTTTGACTTTCAAACTAGCCGTTTGACTTTTCCAATTTAGGAATTAAATAAACCTTTTATTTTGGACAGCGAACACTTAGTACATGATGCAATCATTCCATCTTGCAATGACACATTCATGCACCCTTCCCTCCGGAGTGCCGGACATTCCTGACCTTCTAGAATGTTCCCGACGAATACACGGAACCATTCCCCAACTCCAAATGGGACTTTCCTTATATGAATCTTATTCTCCGGACCATTCCGGATCACCTCGTGATATCCCGGATCCCATCCGAGACTCGAACAACATTCGGTCTCTTTCTCATAATACCATAACTACTCAAACAACGTCGAATCCTTAAGTGTGTCTCCCTACGGTTCGTGAATTATGCGGACATGATCGAGACACTTCTAACAATAACCAATAGAGGAATCTGGAAATTCATATGGCTCCCACATATTTCTCGATTACTTTGCGATCGAATGAACCACTTACATACGATACCAATTTCCCTTTGTCTCACGATATGTTACTTATCCGAGGTCATGATCGTCCGGTATCTCCGCATACCTAGTTCAACCTCACATCGATAAGTACTCTTTTCTCGTTCCGTGATATGTGATCCCTTGTGACCAAGTCACATGCTTGCAAGCTAATTGGATGACATTTCACCGAGAGGGCCCAGAATATCTATCCGTCATGTGGATGGACAAATCCCACTCTTGATCCATGTGTTTCAACCAATACTTTCCAACACCCAATGCCACTTTTATAGCCACCGTTACGGTGTGGTGTTTGATGACATCAAAGCATCCATCCAAGAAAGGCAATATGCATGATCTCATGGTGAAGGAATTAGGTTACTATGTATCGTAAAGCATATAGCAATTGAGCTATTGAAATGACTTGATCTTTATGCTACGCTTATCTATAGGAGTATGTCCACCATATCATTCTCCTAACGATATGATCTTGTTGTTGATAACATCTCAATGTTCATGACAAAGAAACCACATCATCAATCAACCAACAAGCTAGTGAAGTATAGAGGCTATACTAGGGACTTCAAATTAAGTTTACAAATCACACAAGTATTAATGGTTTCCTTGTTAATACTATTATAGCATGAATGTAAACATTTATCATAAACACAAAGATATATAATAATAACTACATTTATTATTACCTCTAGGGCATATCTCCAACAGTCTCCTACTTGCACTAGAGTCATCCAATCTAGATTACATGGTAATATACCAACACCCATGGCAGTTTGGTGTTGGTCATGTTTTGCCCTCGGGAGAGGTTTAGTCAACGGATCCGCCACATTCAGATCTGTGTGTACTTTGCAAATCTTTATATCCCCATCCCGGATATGTTCTCGAATAGCGTGAAAACGCAGCTTGATATGCTTCACTTCTTGTGTGACCTTGGTTCTTGCGCATTGGCTATGGCGCCCATGTTATCACATGAGATAGACATTGGGTCCAGCGACTTGGAACCACACCCAGCTCAGAATGAACTCTTTCATCCATATCGCTTCTTGTGAAGCCTCCGGCAGCCATGTATTCCGATTCAGTTGAAGATCTCGCCACAACGCTTTGCTTTGCACTCCTCCAGCTAATCGCTGCACCATTCAAAATAAATACGATCCAGATTGTGATTTAGAATCATCCGGATCGGTGTTCCAACTAGCATCGGTGTAACCATTAACAACGAAATGTTCATCACCTCCATAAGAAAGAACCATATCCTTAGTTCTTCTCAAGTACTTAAGGATGTTTTTGATCATTGTCCAATGATCCACTCCTGGATCACTTTGATATCTGCTAGTTAGACTAACGATATGCGATGTCGGGTCTAGTACATAGCATGGCATACATTAGAGATCCTATGGCTGAGGCATAGGAGTCTTACTCATCTTTTCTCTATCTTCGCCGATGTCGGACTTTGAGTTTTACTCAACGTCAGATTAGGCAACATGGGCAAGAACCCTTTCTTGCTATCTTCCATTCCAAACCTCTTTAGAACTTTGTCCAAATATGTACTTTGTGACAATGATATTTGGCGTTCGATCTATCTCTATAAATCTTTATGCCTAATATGTAAGCTTTCGCCAAGATCCTTCATTGAAAACTATTATTCAAATACTCTTTGACACTATTAAGAAGGTCTACATCATTCCCAATCAACAATATGTCATCCACATACGATTAAGAATGCTACTGAGCTCCCACTCACTTTCTTGTAAATACAAGCTTCTCCATAAGTTTGTATAAAACCAAAACTTTTGATTACCTTATCAAAACGTTGATTCCAACTTCGGATGCTTGCTTCAATCCATAGATGGACCGTTGAAGTTTGCATACCTTGTTAGCATCTTTAGGATCGACAAAACCTTTGGGTTGCATCATATACAACTCTTCATCAATGTCTCCATTGAGGAATGCTTTGACATCCATCCGCCATATCTCATAATCATAATATGCAGCGATTGCTAACATAATCCTCACAGATTTTAGCTTCGCTACCGGTGAGAAAGTCTCATCGTAGTCAACTCCTTGAATTTGTCGAAACCCTTTGCGACAAGTCGAGCTTTATAGACGAGAACATTACCATCAAAGATCTGCTTTCTTCTTGAAAATCCATTTGTTCTCGACACCTTCCGCCATCCGGTAAGTCCACCAAAGTCCATACTTGGTTTTCGTACATGGATCCAATCTCGGATTTCATGGCTTCTTGCCATTTATTGGAATCTGGGCTCATCATCGCTTCCTCATATGTCTCGGGTCATCGGTGTTGTCCACCAACATGACATTCATAACGGAATCATACCAACTGGAGTGGTACGATTTCTCGTTGACCTCCGAGGCTCAGAGCAACTTCAACCGAAGTTTCATGATCACCATCATTAGCTTCCTCTCTTATTGGTGCAGCACCACAGAACTTCTTCCGGTCTTTGCGCTACTCGCAATTTCGAGAGAAGGTTCGACAACCTCGTCGAAGTTCTACTTTCCTTCCAAATACTTCTTCGAGAGAAATTCCTTCTCTAGAAAGGATCCATTCTGGCAACAAAGATTTTGCCTTCGGATCTATGATAGAAGGTATACCCAATAGTTTCCTTCGGTATCCTATGAAGACGATTTTTCCGCTTTGGGTTCAAGCTTGTCCGCTGTAACTTCTTTACATAGGCTTCAGATCCCCAAACTTTAAGGAACGACAATTTAGGTTTCTTCCCAAACCATAATTCATACGGTCGTTTCAACGGATTTAGACGGTGCCCTATTTAAAGTGAATGCTGTTTCTAATGCATAACCCCAAAATGATAGTGGCAAATCTGTAAGTGACATCATAGAACGAACCATATCTAAGAGAGTTCGACACGACGCTCGAGACACACCATTACTGTGGTGTTCCCGGCGGTGTCAAGCGAAAAGTATTCCACATTTCGTCAAATGCTCGCCAAACTCAGAATTTAGATATTCACCTCCACGATCGTAACGTAGAAATTTAATCTTCTTGTTACGTTGATTCTCTACCTCACTTTGAAACTCCTTAAACTTCTCGAAAGTTTCGGACTTATGTTTCATGAAATAGATATACCCATATCTACTCAAGTCATCCGTGAAGGTAAGAACATAACGATAACCATCACATGATGCTACACTCATTGGACCACACACATCGGTATGTATGATTTCCAATAAGTCGTAGCTCGCTCCATCATACCGTAAAATGGAGTCTTAGTCATTTTACCCATCGACATGCTTCAGATCTTTCAAGTGATTCAAAATCAAGTGATTCAAGAAGTCCATCGGAATGGAGTTTCTTCATACGCTTCACTCCAATGTGACCAAGACGACATGCCACATATAGGTCAAATTATCGCTTGATTTCAAACGCTTAGCCTCAATGTTATTAATATGTGTATTTCTACTATCGAGATTCAATATGAATAGACCATCTATCAAAGGTGCATGTGCATAAAACACATTACTCATATAAATCGAACAACCATTATTCTCGGATTTAAACAAGTAACCGCCTCGCAATAAACAAGATCCCGATATAATGTTCATGCTCAACGCAGCACCAAATAACAATTATTTAAGTATAAAACTAATCCCGATGGTAGATGAAGAGGTAGTGTGCACCGCGATCACATCAACCTTTGATCCGCTTCCCACGCCGCATCGTCACCTCGTTCTTTACTAGCTTCCGCTTATTCGTAGCTCTGCTTCGAGTTACAAATATGAGCAACCAACCAAGATCAAATACCCAGCACTACTACGAGTACTAGTGAGATACACATCAATAACATGTATATCGATATACCTTTCTTCTTGATGTTGCCTCTTCAACCGCCAAGTACTTTGGGCAATTCCGCTCAAAGGACCTTCTCCCTTGCGAAAAGCACTTTGGCCAGGCTTAGGTCCAGCCTTGGTCTTCTTCGTTGGCGTGGTAACTTTCTTACCACCCTTCTTGAAGTGTCCCTTCGCTTAGACTTGCCTTTCTTGAATTTGGTGGTCTTATTGACCATCAACACTTGGTGCTCTTTCTTGATCTCCACTTCGCAGATTTCAACATAGCAAATAGTTCGCAACTCTTTGTTCATGTTCGCATGTTGTAGTTCATCACAAAGTTCTTGTAACTTGGTGGTAGTGATTGAGGATGCGTAAACTCCCAAAGTATTAGGAATCACTATACCCAAACTTTGAAGTTTATTTATGCGCCTGCACATCTTAAGCACATGCTCACCGACGAGCTACCCTCTTCCATCTTGCGCTTAAAGAACTTTTCAAGCTTCATAACTTTCAATTGCCGCATGAGTCTCAAAGATTAATTTGAGATCCTCGACAATATCATATGGATCCGACTCTTCAAATCTTTTCTCAAGTCTGATTCTAAACCATACAAGATAGCACATTGAACTATGGAGTACCGATTCTTCCGAGGTAAACATTTTTACTTCATCGGTAGCATCACCGCAGTGGTCACCTAGCGTGCATCCAAAGACATAGGTCAAATTACCACCTGTGAGGACAATCCTCAAATTGCGGAACCAATCCGAAGTTGCTTCCATTGTTTTTCAACTTTTCTTTCTCTAGGAACGCATTAAAATTGATGGTAGGTGCCATTGATCTACAACATATTTGCAATAGTTTAGACTAAGTTTATGACAAATTGAGTTCAAATTAATTAATGAAATTAAACTAGGTGAACTCCCACTCAAAACAACATCCCTCACATTGTTTTAGTGATCACACGAACCAAATCCACTACATCAACACCGATCATCACGAGAGTTGATATAGTTTCAATGGCGAACAATCATCATGTTCATCATATCTACTATATGATTCATGCTTTGCCTTCGGCGATCCGTGTTCCCGAGGCCATGTCCGTACATGCTAGGCTCACAAGACAAACCTTAGCTTCCGCATAAGCAAATCTGGCTTGCTTACGCTAGTAGTCACCATGAATCAAAGACACCCGATCATCACGTGGTGCTTCAAGCACAAGCTTTGGCAACGGTGCATACTAAGGGTGAACACTTTAGAACTTGAAATTTATGTGCATGAGGGATCATCTTATAATGCTACCGTGCCTACTAAGCAATACAAGATGCATAAAGGATTAACATCACATGCAATTCATAATATGTGATATGATATGGTTTTCTTCTTTGTGCTTCCGATCTCCATCTTCAAGCACGAATATGATCTCCATCATCACCAAGACAGCATCAAGGTCAATGACGCTTCTTCATGGTTGTCGCCCAGCTTCAACTATTACAACTATTTTGAATAGACACGCAGGTCTTAATGTAAATTAAAGACAACCATATGGCTCCACGGGTTGCCAACTTACAATAAGGAACATTGCATACATCAAATATAATCACAATCATGGCCATATCACATCATCGCACACCCTGCAAAACAAAGTTAGACGCTTCTACTTTCTTTGCATATTTTACGTGGTTTGGGGCTTTCCATAGGTGTCGTTCTAACCTACGAACAAGAACCACAACATTGATACTAGCATTGTTGATTAATTGTAAATTGGATCTTTACTATGCTAGGAGAAACAGGCACCAAGAAGCCACTTATGCAATATAAATTGCATGTCAAGCGTGGAGCAAGTCTCATGAACGATGTCATGTAAGGTTAGCCCGGCCGCTTCATCCCAACATACCGCAAGATGCAAAGTACACAAAAGCAATCTACAATAAAAGCATCAACGCCCATAATGACCATTGTGTTCTACTGTGCAACAGATCTACATATAGACACGGCTCGATACCATTGTAGGGGTTCGTAGCATGGAAAACAAAAATTTTCTACCGCATACAAACAAACAAGCCAAGATCTATCTACTAGATTGTAGCAACGAGTCGATGGAATAACTCACCTCGAAGATTCCAAAGTGTTTAACGAGAGCAGATTCTCGTGGGTGATGTAGTCAATCTCTTCCGATCTCAAGATCGCAGAGACGATCCTTCCGGGCCAGCGTTCCGCAGCGCCTCCGCAATCGGTCACACGTTCGCAGATTGACGAAGACCTTCCTCTCCTTGTTCCAAAGAAAATGGAGGTTGTAGCACTCTCCTCGCGATTCCTAAGAAGACAACGGGCGTGGTACTGGGAGGTAGAGGGAGATCCCAGGCTTCGCTTAAGCAGTGCAGTATGGTGGAGCTTATGAGAGAGGCTATTAGTGGTCTAGTAATTAGACACACCAATTAGAGGGCTCTAAACCAATTAGAAGGCTCTAAACCAAACAGCTCTAAACCGGGTCTAGGTCTAGTTTCTAGTTTAGAGGATAGGAACTTGTGTGTCTTAGGAGGGAGCCCTGCCCCTCCTTATATAGGTGGGAGGCTGGCTGCGCCATGGGGAGGAGTCCCTCCCAACTCGGCTTGGTGGGCGCCGGCTTGGGAGGAGGACTCCTCCCCAACTCGGCCTCCTCCTTCTCCTCTTTCCCACTTTCCAAAATTGGCGCTTGACTTTCAAACTAGCTTGACTTTTCCAATTTAGGAATTAAATAAACCTTTTATTTTGGACAGCGAGAACACTTAGTACATGATGCAATCATTCCATCTTGCAATGACACATTCATGCACCCTTCCCTCCGAGTCTTGGACATTCTGGACCTTCTAGAATGTTCCCGACGAATACACCGGAACCATTCCCCAACTCCTAAATGGGACTTTCCTTATATGAATCTTATTCTCCGGACCATTCCGGATCACCTCGTGATATCCGGATCCCATCCGAGACTCGAACAACATTCGGTCTCTTTCTCATAATACCATAACTACTCAAACAACGTCAATCCTTAAGTGTGTCTCCCTACGGTTCGTGAATTATGCGACATGATCGAGACACTTCTCGAACAATAACCAATAGAGGAATCTGGAAATTCATATGGCTCTACATATTTCTACGATTACTGCGATCGAATGAACCACTTACATACGATACCAATTTCCTTTGTCTCACGATATGTTACTTATCCGAGGTCATGATCGTCGGATCTCCGCATACCTAGTTCAACCTCACATCGATAAGTACTCTTTTCTCGTTCCGTGATATGTGATCCCTTGTGACCAAGTCACATGCTTGCAAGCTAATTGGATGACATTTCACCGAGAGGGCCCAGAGAATATCTATCCGTCATGTGGATGGACAAATCCCACTCTTGATCCATGTGTTTCAACCAATACTTTCCGAACACCCAATGCCACTTTTATAGCCACCCTGTTACGGTGTGGTGTTTGATGACATCAAAGCATCCATCCAGTAAAGGCAATATGCATGATCTCATGGTCGAAGGAATTAGGTTACTATGTATCAGAAAGCATATAGCAATTGAACTATTGAAATGACTTGATCTTTATGCTACGCTTATCTATAGGAGTATGTCCACCATATCATTCTCCTAACGATATGATCTTGTTGTTGATAACATCTCAATGTTCATGACAAAGAAACCACATCATCAATCAACCAACAAGCTAGTGAAGTATAGAGGCTATACTAGGGACTTCAAATTAAGTTTACAAATCACACAAGTATTAATGGTTTCCTTGTTAATACTATTATAGCATGAATGTAAACATTTATCATAAACACAAAGATATATAATAATAACTACATTTATTATTACCTCTAGGGCATATCTCCAACAAATAGTATGATAGTTTTTGAGTTGTTTATTTCTGATTCTTCTTTGTAAGAAGTTTCTTTCTCTCTCTTTAACCTAGAGTATTATCTGGATCTTGTGTAAAGAGTTGAGTTGTAACCTATAGTCATGTCTTGGATCTGCTGTGTTTCTGCTGTACCATTCTGAGGGATGTAATAGTAGTGAACGGTGTTTCATTGGTGTTATGTCAACGACTATAGTGTACTACATCATGCAGTGGTATGCTGGGTCACCGCATGCCCGTTGGCCACTTGGCACCCATATGTAAGTGAGACATTAGTGCTTAAGATAGCTATTCACTAGATTAAGCCCCGCCAATTACAAAAAGGTCATTTGAACAAAATAAGGGGGAGGGGTGCTACTGCTGCTACTGCTATGGCTACGGCTGGAGGAGGATGTCGGGGCGGCTACTCGCCACCATTGTCGCTGCCGCCGGCCCCGTCGATTGCGGCCCTAGCAGACCAGATGGCCCGCTGCTGGATGCGTTCGTGGTGGTCATGGTCGCGTGCATGGTCGCAAGCCTCTGCCTTGCCCGCCGCCTTCCTGCGGTCCTCTGTCACCCGGTTTTCCAGGGTCTTGTCCATCTCGTCGGCCTAGTGGTCCCTCGCCTCCTGTTCGGCGAGCTCCTTCGTCGTAGCTGTGAGCAACTCCGCCGAAGAAGGAGCCGGAGCACCATTGGGGTTGAAGCCCAGCGCCTACGCTATCTGCAC
Source organism: Avena insularis (assembly GCA_023614405.1). Taxonomy (NCBI): domain Eukaryota; kingdom Viridiplantae; phylum Streptophyta; class Magnoliopsida; order Poales; family Poaceae; genus Avena; species Avena insularis. The sequence continues at coordinate 101,884,866 of CM042693.1, forward strand.
GGGGACGGCGATCGTCGCCTCCAGCTGGTCCACCTCCTCCCCCTCCTCGACGTCTTCCTCCGCCACCTCCATCTCGTCGCCATCAACGAGACCCCACGTGATCGCCGCCTCAGCGGCCAGAGCCACGCGTTCCTCCTCCGCCGCTGAGTCGGCGACGTGCTGACGCCGCACCTCTTCCGTGTCGCTGCGCGCTTTGGCGGCATGGCGAAGCTCACAGACGGCGACCTTGGCGGTCTCCTTGGCCAGCTCCTCCAGCGTGGTCATGGCCGCCTCGTGGCGTATCTCGCGAAGAGCCGCTGATGTGGCCTCCAAGGCCACCGCCTCCTTGGAGGCGACGTGGTGCATGTCGCCTACCGTCCATTGGGCGACCACCGTGGCCGCCGTCTCCACCACCCGCTGCAACGCCAACTCGGCAACATGGTGTTCCTTCTCGAAGGCCATCACCTGCGCATCGCTCATGCGTCGGGTTAGCAATGTGGCCTCGAGGTGGACCTCTTCGACCTTCACGTCTAGATAGCGGGTGCGACACATCTCCTGGATCTTCGTCCAGTTGGCGATCTTGTGGCGAGACATGGCTGCTGGTGGCTGGCGCTTTTTTGGCTGCTAGTTTGCTCTTGCTTTGGGGCTTGTTGTCTCCGCCGCGACGACGACCATCTTTTATAGACCGCGGCGGAGGCGAGAAACGACATGGGATGCACAGGAAGTTTTCTCGCCCCGGGAAGCGAGACGCGCGCGGAAAACAATGGCGGGAAACGCCGGCCGCGCGGGAAGCCGCCTGCGCTGATAGCCGACGTCGCGTCGCCATTAACGTCTTATCGCGAGGGTGTCAACCAATGATAGCGGGAGGGAGACGGACAAATGGGTTGAGCCGCTGAGCGCGATCGGCCAAACATACCAGACCATGATCCCAAATTAACCACGAGCCGCCTTAAACAAAAAAAAACTGACCATTTAAAGAGACTGGATGAATCAGCCCGGTAAAGATGTCCTAAGCATTTGTGGCAAATCGAACAGCAATCGTATAATGGCAAACGATGTGTTTTTAGAAAAAAAGATGCTGGCCTTCGTGGGCCCCGTAATGGACCAAGCGCCGCTGATTCGGTTCGGGCTTCGTTAGCTAACATAATATCCGCCGTCCAATGAAGGCTGCGTGTCATCATCCGGGCCGCACGAACGCTCCGTCTCCGAAGCCTTCGTCGCTCTCCTCTCGGCTGTTCCCCCAGGCAAGCACCAAACGACCCCGAGGCGGCAGCCAGGCCGGCGACTCACACGAGAGTCAAGCCGTGAGCCAACCACGATGAATCTGGTACAGCTTCCGATCTACGTTCATCGCGCGCCGCGGCCGCCTATAACTACCCCCAGCCCCCAGCGCGCAGTTGCGGCTACACGACCACCAGAACAGAAGGGGTACAAATCCCGAGAGGGGATACGAGGGTCGGCGCCGGAGTGAGCTGCGGCGAAGGATCCAAGCTGCTCCGATCGACAGCCGTGTCTCGGAGATCCACCGCATTTCTCCCGGGGGGAGCTTCTCGCCAATCTGGCCACTCACGAGGTGGGTTTCCGGCCGCTGTTCTGGGCTGTAATCTCGGTTCCTGATCAGCGTGGGCCGCCGGTGGCGAATATCTCGGGTTTCCGTGAGTGATTCCGTCGGACGGTGCCTCTGGTTTGGGAATTCTGGTGGTTTTGTGCTTGTCCTTCAGTGAATCGTCTGTGATTGCTTCGACTGCGTTCTAATGCGTTTCCTGCAATCTCGTTTCAGTGATCACTGATCAGGCCCTTGCGTTTCCCGAGCTACCCGAAAGCGCCCACGCCCTCTCGCTCTCTTCTCGCACGGGTTGGCGAGACAGGAATTCGATCGTCCAGGTAAAATCTCATGCCATTTTACAGGTTGCTGATGTAATTGCCGCGAATTCTGCCCTTTCCTGTAATGTCTGGTAAAATGCTGTCTCTGTGTTTGTGCAAATGCTCCAAAGGGGCAAGAGCTTGTGAGCCGAGTCTGTGTTTGCTGAATCTAAGTGTGTCACTGTGTGCTTAGCAGGAATTCGTACATGTTAAACCCTGTGACACTGTGTGCTTAGAAACCCTGTGTTTGCTGAATCTAAGTGTGTCACTGTGTGCAAATGCTCCAAAGGGGCAACTTGCCACTACTAGCCTATTCCTTTATATTTGGTTGTTTCATGATGCTTAAAAAATCCTAGTTGTGCTGCTTCTGAATCTGTTAGACTCTAGCAAGTAGATTGTGCAACTCTCCTTTTGTTTTCTAGCCTGCGTTTTTCCGAATTGCAGAGACAAATTTATTGCTTCCTTATGCTTCTGTGGTTTAGTAGTTTTTAATCTGTTTCAATTACATCCAATGTTTGAACCTCTTATTTTAGTAAAAATAAAAATTGTGTAGTGTTCTAGCCTGTTTTTTTTTCTTTCGCTCCACATAATGTGTTTACATTAATGACGTGAAAAGATTTTCGGGTAAGCAGATCCAGGTTTAAATTTCTACAGCTTGCTTGTTGCTTTTACTCTGAAGGCTTAGTAAATACTCCTTCTGTCCCATAATTTAAGATGTTATTACATTCAATATACTCAAGTATTTGATGTAATAACATCTTATATTATGGGACAGAGGCAGTAGAATGCATTAATGAATCAGCATTGCAGAAGTTAGTGAGTTAACGTTCGGTTCATCTTTATGTGTTCTGACTTTGTGCAACTTTGTAACGGTTTAGATATGGCACCGCGAGGAAGAACTTGGAAGCATGTGTGCAAGAAGTGCAATAAGAGCTTCCCTTCAGGGAGAGCTCTTGGAGGCCACATGTCACGCCACTGGCGCATGGTTGAGCAGCCAAAGAGGATGCCAAGACCTCCTGCCAGTGTTGTCGACGTGCATGTCTTGCTTCTGAGTCCAAGTGATGAGGAAACTTTGCTGCCGTCCTCCAGAACTCAACGTCCGTCGTGCTCAAAGGTGTTTTCTTCCTGCAATTCTCAGAGGATGCACATGAGGAAGCACAGTGAGAAGATAGTGTTGAACAAGCCCGTCGAAGAGGCAGCTGGGCTGATGGAAGCTCTGGCCGTTGCTGATGGTGGCTACAATGTCGTGTTATCTCCATCGTTGAAGCGCAAGCGGTCAAAGAGGGAGCCACCAGCGCTCAATTTTGGTGAGATGGATGCTGCAGTCACTCTCCTGCTTCTTTCAGAGCATTCTAAGAAGATTTCAGCTTATGAAGATTGCTGTGCAGAAGATATGGGCAGTTTGCCCCCCAATGTGTCAAAGGATGTGAAGCTGAACGCCTTCGGTCATCTACTGGTTTGATCTGCTGAGTTCAAGAAACCAAAAGGTCACAAGTGTTCAGCTTATGATGATTACTATGGGCAGTGTGAGAAGGACGACAACTTGATCCCCAATCTTCCCAAGAACTCAGCTGACGAGGATTGCTATGGACAATATGAGAACGAAAATATTTTGGTCTACTATGTTCCCAACAAGGACAGCAATGTGGCCCACAATGTTTCTGAAAAGGACTACACTTTAATCCCCAATGTTCTCAAGGATAACACTTCGATCCCCAATGTTCCCAAGAGTTCGGCTTACAAGGATTGCTATGGACAATATGAGGAGGAGAACATATTGTTTCACAATGCTCCCAAGGATAGCAATGTGATCCACAATGTTCCCGAGAAGGACAACATTTTGACCCCCAATGTTCCCAGGGAAGTAGAGCTGATTGTGCTTGATGATGTGCTGGCTGAAGATTCTGAGCTAAGGAAGCCAAGAACCGACAATTATTCAGTTGAAATGAAGTGTGGTGATCTTTCAGCTGCAATGAAGGTCAAGAGGCACGATTGCAATGCTTGTACGAAGTCATTTGGGTCAGGGCAGGCGTTGGGAGGCCACATGAGATGGCACCGTCCTAGGAGCAATTATCAGCGTCAAGGGTTTGCTCATTGTCCCGAGTCTGTTCTGATGGAAGAGCAAATGCAGAAGCCCGAACTGGACTCCAAGTTGCTTGATCCCAGAATTCCAGCTCTTACTGACAGGCACTACATTTTCTCGGGCTTGAAATCTACACCTGAGCCATGGCCTGTGTCAAGCAGGGTTCACTGAGCCGATGCTGGTGCTCACCGTTGTCTGAACTGATAGAGTTACTTCAGTTCTGTATATAGTCAATCAGTCTAGTAGCTAGAACTCCAATTGGTCTGCTTGTAGATAGTGACGTGCATTGTACTGGTACCTCTCTTTCCAGCAATTTTCCTTGACAGGTAAAGCCATGGATCGTTTTTCATTGCTTGGTTGCTAGAACAGGAAAGCAACTTTGCTCGGCTGAATGTTGTGAATTAGATTGCGTCATTCTGGCACTAACTAATGATCTTGAGTTACCTGAAAATTTTAGTTTCTCTTTACACTTCTGTGTTTCTGCAAATGTTCATATCTTGAAATGATTCCGTAACAAAGAGAATCTGGTCAGAATCTGTTCAATCTGTTATGTTCTTTCTTCTGTCGGCTTTAAGATGTGGCATCAGGGAATAAGTGATCACTGCTTTGATTATCAGCATTGTGGCCTTGTAATGTAATGCACCATTTAGTCGATTTCTTTGATCTACTGTTTACATTTAACTCAGGCATTTTATTATGCTCACATGAGTGAGAATCAAGATTGCCCATGACGTGTGTAATTTCTGCATTCCTTGATGCAGGTAGCTGCAGTTTCTTCATCTCCTGATTTTGGTGGTTCCTTGCTGAAACTTTGGCTTGTGTGCAGCTGATGCAAACTTCAGTGATATTGCTGCCTCTAATTTGCTTCAGGTCATGGACCACCCAATTCATGCCTGCAGTTTCCAGACCCCGGATGCTGCTGGACTCACTGTAGTAAAATGTGAGGCATGCTGCCTGAAGGAATAGAATGAACATTGCAAACTGCGACATCTATTTTGGATGAATCTATATACGTACTAAATAGTGTTTAGATTCATCCAAATTTTGACAAATCTACGACATCTATTTTGAGACGGAGGGAGTAGTATATCTTCTGCAAATTCTCAACCGTATGAAATATAATTCATTGCAGATTAAGTCTTATAAACTAACGTCTTATCCAAAGATGGACATCATGCTGTGCACTTCCTAAATTATCCTTTTGCACGCTTCTAATTCCCCAACTGTGAGAATTCTCGCTGGAGAGGATCAAGCTGAAGTATGAGCAATATATGAAATATCTGTGCCATCGCATCTGCTATCAAGCTTTGTTGGTTGAAGGTGACGTTATAATTTGTTATGTTTATCATTCTGCTTAAAATGACATGATAATTTTTTGTGATGCATTGTTGCTGTAGTAAAGGATTAGTGTTCCACGCAAGTTTTTAAAAAGTTCAATGTTCCACGCTGTAGTAAAGAAGCTTCCAGTCTGCTAAACTGTTTGAATTATCCTGTGGCGCCTGCTGATCTTTCAGCTGCAGTGAACGTCAAGAAGCACAAGTACTACTCCCTTCGATCCATATTAATTAACTTAGATTTGTTAAAATTTGAATGAACCTATATAGTAAATAGTGTCTAGATCCATCCAAATCTAGATAAATGTGAGTCAATTAATATGAGTAGGGGGAATAGAATATTTGTTTTTTGATGAGATCAGAAGCACAGGTTTTTTTAAGACTTATGAGAAGCACAAGTACAATAATAAATAGACTATCTTCCGGGTCGGCCCAGGCCCACGAATCGTCTGGCCCATGGTCAAGGGACTAGAACAATCTCATGACAATCCACCCTCATTAAAAGAAAAAGATCACATGATCTCGCCGCTCCTCCCTCCGCCGCCGCCGCCTTTCTCCAACCCATTATCGCTGCTTCCTTCACACCCTGCTGCAGCTTGTGGCGTTCATCCGAAGGCTGGAAGCTACTCTTCCCTCATCCTCTTTGGTTTGTAAGATAAGATTAGCCCGCGTGATTGACGGTATCGCGAGATTTGGAATTGGATCGGAGGCGGAATTTGATTTTGCTGCCTCAGGTATGTCCTTTTGTTGTTTATTATGGTGAGACTAATCCTGAAATTTGGTCTCAACAACCTCAATACTACTCCGTACATACAATTGCACTACTTATTATAATTCCTTTCTTTTGATGATCAGGACGTATATTCGGCTAGTGGCTGGGCTAATATGGCGAGGACGACGACGATGTATCGTCAGTTTGTGAACCTGATGATGCGCGATGAGCGCAGCACACTCTATTCGATGCGCCGCCTAGGCATCACTCCGCATCTTTTCCACGAATCGCCAGCAGATGCAGCAGCGAATAAGAAGAAGGGGATTTTATCAACGATCTCAAGCCGCAGTCGTCTGCCCAGGCCGGACGTCAACTTCGCCCTGCAGCCCAAGATGGCTGACACAACGCCCATGCACTTCTTCTCCCTGCTGCGAGGGCAGGGAGACGGATGCGTCCTGTTCACCGCCCCTTTCGGCCTGACCACCGTCTACGACGTCGCCATGCAGTCCGTCATCACCATGCCCCAAGCAGACTTCTCCAAGCCAAGCGACTCCATCGCCTTGTCCATGACGACCCCTCGTGACCACATCACCCCTGGCGTGCGTTTTCACGAGCACTACCAGCTCTATGTGATGGGCAGAGGAGAGGGCAGTGCCTCCTTCGAGGTCTTCAACTACGGCAGGGCGGGGTTTCCAACTGTTGGGGGCGAACGGTGGTGGTCCTGGAACCGTCTGCCGCCCCCGCCGTGGGCTGATGACCCGGACATCCGTGACAGCAGGAGGTGTCCGTCAGCAGCGGCGGTGCTCGACGAGACGACGATATGCATGTCGTGCGCTGACGGCGGCGCCTACACCTTCGACACGGCCAAGTGCGAGTGGAGCCGGGCAGGCAGCTGGGTGCTGCCCATCCATGGCGCCGCGGAGTATGTCCCCGAGCTAGGCCTCTGGTTTGGCCTCGAGGCCACTGAACGCGGCAACCACCACCACCACCGCCGCCTGTGTGCTTTTGACCTCTCCTCCTCGTCATGGCCACCGGTGGTGCTGCACGCCTGGGATTATCTTGACGACGACCTGCCGCTGCCGGACGACTGGCTGCCTGAGAAGTGGCACCTAGTCAACCTGGGCTCGGGCAGGTTCTGCATCGCCACAAGCTTCCGCGCGCATGTCACGGAAAGCATTGTCGTATACGGTTTTTCTTCAGACGAGGAGCAGGTGGAGAATGAGTACAGCGAGGCTACTCTGTTGACAGGCGTGGATGTTGTGCGCTGCGGCAGTGGTGCGCTTCAGATGATCAAGCACAAGTCTCTGCTCTATGACATTGAAGACATCAGAATCCATTGCGTGCTCTGACTGAAAGTAGCATCATGGTTATGCATGGTGTTAAATGTAAAGAACTATTCCTTATATTCTAAAATAGATACTGCAGATTTGTCTAAATTTGGCGCTATCTACCTCCGGCGCGCCAAATACTCGCTTCGACGGAGCTAACCTTTTATCTCCGGTGGCCTGGCCCTTTCGGAGTCTGTGCCAGAGGTATGTTTACCACCATTCCCGTTGGCCATCCGCCTATAGCCCCGACGCGTCGAGAACAAAACCGCTGGCGGTACTTCACCTAGCCCCGGCGGCTCAAGTACCACATGCGTCGGCGCTAGTGTCCAGCCAGCCCCACAGATTACCCTGGTGTGCTCTTATCCAAAGTGCCAGCGTTATTAATACGCACCCCTAGCGCGCCAGCTCAGCCCCCGTCGGCTCGTGCGGTGGGCCCCACGCCAGGCCCAACCCACCCCATGACTCCGGCCTCACCGTCTACCCCCAGCGTGTTTTCCCTGACACGCCAGCGCTAAAGCCACATACCACGGGTGCCCTCGCTTAGCGTGCACCGGCGCTAACTAGTCAGGACCCACCCCCTTCTGCACCCCGGCCCCACTGGTTATTCCGGGGCGTCTTAGAAAAAAAATACCCCGGCGCTAGTATATACCGCATGCGTTTCCAGCGAGCGCGTGCCAACGGTAACCTAGGAACTTGCAATAAGTGCACTCTCTCCCACTACTCTACGCTCTTCTCACCTCACTCTAGCTTGTTTCTCCTTGTTTTTTCACTCCTTTTCTCCTATTTTAGCTATTCTAACCAACCATATCTCACATATTTTTTATCAAATCTGCCTCCACATGCACCACCCTTCTAGATAGATATAGACCTCTCTCCCCTCTCCTCCACACACAACTCATAGATCTAGATCTGAAACATAATCCACTCTCTCTGATCCGGTCGACGTATCGTCTCGTGCATACTTATCAACCTAGTAGGTGACTAACTAAGAATTGGCGGATAAAATTCATATGATGAGGTGGCGAAATTTGCGTGCATATCTATGTAATTGTATTGTGTATGAAAATTATTGACAAAGATTTGATGACATTGAAGTGATGAGTTGCCAATGTTTTACCGGAATGTTGATTCATTTCTGTTCCGACAAATTTCTGGCGCTTCCCGTAGACCATGTTTCTAGCAGGGTCATGCCAAAATTTTCTGTGAAACCAACCGATCGGCAATGGTTCTAGTAATTGATTCTCTCTTGTCGTGCAGGCGACAATGGTCATATCGATAAGGGAAAACGTTGTGGATAGATATTTGCAACACGCGACGACCGACATTCATCAAAATAACCGCACAGACAAAGGATTTTCATGCCAAAGATGCAAGCTACAGTGCTTGTTCGACCCCTCTTCAGGCATATTGCAGGACCACCTTCTCAGGCGTGGTTTCATGGAGGTCCACACTCAGTGGATGAGTGATGATGAAGAAGGAGATCATGAGAACAACTAAGATGATGAAGAAGACCATCATGAGGAAGAAATGCATCATGATGATGCCGATGACGAAGAGGCTGCCGCACACGATGATGGAGATTAATATCAGAGTGAACAACATGTAGAAGACGCTGACATAAATACTCCGCTAACCTCAGTCATGCAGGACCCTCATCTTCAAGAACTTCTCAACCAGACGACGACCGACGCCAGAGCTGTCGATAGACGAAAATCTAATTAAGCTAGCGCAACTGGAGATAGACTCTAATACTCTGTTGTACGATACAGTTCTTGGGCCGGAGGAGTCCCGCTTGAGAGTAACACTCGATATTCTGTGGATGAAGGCAAGACACAGATGGACCAACACAAGCGTCGACGACCTCCTGTAATACTTGCAAAACCTCTTGCCTAAAGGGAACACGTGTCCTAGTAGTCTAGAAGAGGCTAAGAGAGTCGTGTGCCCTCTAATTTACCGTACACAAAATACCACGCCTACATTAATGATTGCGTCATTTATCGGAACAAGAATGAGGACAATACCAAATGTCCAGTGTGTGAAGCTGATCGTTACAAGATAGGGATGAAGAAAGCTCATAAAAAAGTTGTGTGGTACTTCCCGCTCCAGCCTCCATCTGCAACGGTACTTCGCGGACCGCAAGGAAGCTAAGCTCATGCGCTGGCATGCGGAAAGAAAGGAGGCAGTGCTGAATGATCCAGAGCGGATGGAAAACCAAGTGCTTACACACCCTTCAGATACAAGCCAGTGGAAAGCATTAGTTGTTGAATAGCTAGATTTTGGGAAAGAGCCAAGTAACATAAAGTTGGGTGCGAGCACTGATGGACTGAATCCGTTCGGCAACCAGAGTAGCACACATAGCACCTAGCCCGTGTTTGTATGGATGTACAACCTCCCCCTGGCTATGCATGAAGAAGAAGTACATATACATGAGTATGCTAATTCAAGGGCCGACACAGCTAGGGAGCGATATCAACCGGTATCTCGAGCTATTGAAGGAGGAGTTAAACATGTTGTGGGTGGATGAAGGGGTAGATACATGGGACTCCTTCGTGGAAGAATATTTCCCTATGAGATCCACGTTGATCACGATTGTGCAGGACTATCTTGGATACGGAAATATTGCATGCCATGTGTGCTATGGACACAATGCGTGTGTCAGGTGCATGGAAAACACACCATTTATACAACTTGGTAAGGATTTCGGGTCTGGTAAAACCGTCTACATGAGGCACATAATGTGGCTAGACGAGAATGACCCATGGAGAAAGCGTGGAGATCTGTTCAACGGTAAGGACAAGACCGAAGGACCTCCACGTAAGAGTAGCGGGGCAGAGATAGATGATTTATTGAAAAAATGGAAAGAGTGCCCTGTGCCGGGAAAAATTGAAAAGGGAAAAACGAAAGAGAGGGGAAAAGCCACCAGGACCGCTGATGGGGGTATGGAAAAGGAGGTATGTGTTTTCGGACTTGCCGTACTGGAAAATCCTCGATACGCCTCATAGCCTTGATGTCATGCACATCATGAAGAATGTGTGTGAGAGCTTGCTGGGCACCCTCGTCAACATGTCGGATAGGACCAAATACGGGCCGAAAGCAAGAAACAACCTGATGACCCTAAATATCAGAAAAGATCTTCAGTTAGAGCTAGAGAAGACCAACGATGACCAACTGGAGGAGGAGATGGACGATCGCAAGTGCAAAAAGGTTAAGCAACATGTCTTGTATTGCAAACCATCCTGCTTCACTCTATGTCCCATCAAGCTCGATCAAATTTTCAAGTGCCTACTAGGAGTCAGAGTGCCCTTAGGTTACTCGGGGCTGATAAGCAGATACCTGGACTCGGATAAAAAAATCTTCAGCGGGATGAAGTCTCATGACTGTCATGTGATGGTGACGCAGATACTTCCGGTTGCAATCCGAGGTATAATGGAACCGCACGTCCGTGAAATGTTAACCATCCTCTATTACCTTTTCAATGTCATCACTCGAAAGTCGATCACCTTGAAGAAACTCGGAGGGCTACAGGAGGAGATCGTTACGATCCTATGTGATCTTGAGATGTACTTTCCGCCCGCATTCTTTGACATTATGGTCCATCTTTTCATCCATATCATGGATGCTATCATCGATCTCGGACCGCCATTCCTGCATAGCATGATGTCGTTCGAAAGAATGAATGGGTTCATCAAAAGTTATGTTCGTTACAGGTCAAATCCAGATGGAAGCATCGTGTAGAGTTTTCTCATCGAAGAGTGCATCTCTTTCTGCGAGAATTATCTAGAGGGCGAAGAGTCGATTGGTGTGCGGGCAAACAATCACGTTGGCAGGTTCGAGGGAGTAGGCCACAAAATTGGGAAGCGGGAAATACACGTGGGCCAGGAAGAGCGGAGAACCGACTTTCAAAGGGCAAACTTAGTAGCTCTCCAACACATTGACAATGTTGATCCTTGGTTGGAAGAGCACAAAACCATGATTGCAAACAGTGTTGGCAAGCCAATGACGGATGCAGAAATATTAAGAGCACACAACTCCTCTTTTGTGCAATGGTTCAAAACCCGGCTTAATGATAATCCTATGGCAATGACTAGTGAGGACGATAAACTATTATTGAACTTGTCATATGGCTTCGCCCTTAACCTCATGACTTATCAAGTATATGATATCAATGTGTACACATTCTACATGGAAGAAAAGGACAAAAGTAGCAAATATCAGAACTCGGGGGGTAACGATGGAATCCTATACGGGCAACGTTAAGAAAAGATACTACGGAAGGATCGAGGAGATCTCGGAGCTCAACTACGTTGGGTTAAATGTGTCGATGTTCCGTGTCAGATGGGCTAAGGCTGTCAAGCGAGAAAACAAATACTTCACCACAATGTACATACCCGAAGCCAACAAATCCATGAACGCCACCCCGCAAAATGATCCATGGGTTCTAGGTAAGCACGTGGAGCAATGCTTCTTCATAACCGACCTGTCCAAGCCTAGCCATGTTGTCGTAAGGAGAGACAAAAGGATTGTTGTCGGAATGGATGGAGTCGCCAACGAATAAGACTTCGACGACCTCGTCGGAGACCCAATGATGGAAGAACCTGATGAAGACGATGCAAGATATACCATAAGAAGAAGTAGGACCATGCTACCTAGGTCAGGTGATCCATTCACAAGAAGAAGTCACAATACGAGGATAAAGTATACAACAACGACCAAGAAAAAGAAGAAGACTATTGTGATGAAACACTGATGTTTTAGCGATAGAACTATCATTATTATGCTATATATGTATGTATGATCTTATCAATGAGATTTAATAATATATATCCTCTTTTTTAATTAGTCTCACATCAGTGACATTCTAATTACTCTCTTGTTAAATTGAAATTTTAATATGGTATATCTTAGTCACAATAATACATTAAGAACACAAATAAAATGATTATTTTATTAAAAGGGGATGGGTCTACTACGCTTACCCCAGCGCGTCGCTAGCTCCACGCGCCGGCGCTAACCGCTCGCTGGCCCACAATATGGGCCCCACCACGCTTACCCTCGGTGCATCGCTGGCTCCGCGTGCCGGCGCTATCGCCTCCTTGGCCCACCACCCTGGGGCCACGACACTTACCCTCGGTGCGTCACTAGCTCTGCACACCGGTGCTATTGCCTCCCTTGCCCACCACCCTGGCCCACCTTATCCACGCGCACACACTGCACTGAGAAAATCGATCCCCTCTGAGGTTTTTAATATGCGGCCCGAAAGTTTAGACGCCAAGGCATCACGGGGTTCGAGTTGCATGTAATCTCACGGAGGGGCTGTAGTAGCTTCATCAATTGTTTAGAGGGGCCAAATGGGGTTAAATACAAATACAATAGCCAAACGATCGTTTGAACCAGTCAAAAAACTGTTGAACTCAAATCCCACCATTAGGTTAACTCTTCTTGCCCTGCCCTGTCAGTATTCCCTGTTATGCTTTGCGGTCATGGACTGGTTTACCCCTGCGAGGGCTAGATCTTCTTTTCTGCTCTCCTCTTCTCCTCTATTATTTCCCTCTCCATTACCTTGCTTATCTACGGCTATTGGTTCCCAGATCGGAGCTCGCCGTTGCTCTCCTTGCATCCCCGCCATGGCCGGTCAACCTCCCACGCCCTTAATCTAAGCTCACCACTATCGCCCTCGCCTCGTTTTTCCTAGTCGATGTGTTGAAGCTTCGTGTCCCCAGCCTAGCCTCTTGTCGCTGCCTGGACCTTCTCGCACGGTGGAGCGCGTCCGGCCAAGCAATCCGGACCAGCGTCCGGCCTTAGGTGGTTGCGTGTTGTCATGCACCCTAGGCATTGTAGCCCTGGCATAGGGAGTTCGATGACAACGCTCTCATGGCCACCATGCGTCCCGCCGTGTCGCCGACAGACTTGTTGTCGGCTTTCAGGTCTTGTTTTGGGATCAGACGAAAAGTGGTCGATTTTGAGGTATGTGCGCCGCCATTCGATTTCTTCGTCTGGTTCTCCCATAGCTCAGACAGCAAGCGCGTTCTGCATTCGTCCCATTCTTTCGAGTGCTGTGGGGGAGAAAATGAGCTTCATGCGTTGGCAACGCGCCTGTGGGTGGGACGATAACTTGGGGTAGCTTTGTTTCTTCTCTAAACTCGGCTTTGACGGCCTCCCTTTGGATGCTTAGGAACCATAGGCTCTCAAGCAGGTCGTCGGTAGCCTTGGCGGCGAGCTGGTGAAGATTGTGCCACCGAGCGACAGATGGATCATCAAGGTAAAGGCGTGGCTGAAAGATCTAGACACCGTTCCTAAGATGTACGAGGTGGAGATTCCAAACAGGGCAAGACGACAGCTTTGTTGGAAGCTCGGTGATCATCCACCTACAGGAGGTTCTGGAATTATTACATGGCATTCAGGACGCCGACGAGGTGGCCAGAAAGCGTCCTCATCGCTTGCAGTGTTGGCCTGGAAGGATCGATGGCACAGGACCACCACCGTTCCATGATGGAGCACACAGTTTTGATGGGGGGACCAGGCGTGGACAAGATGGTGGTTCTTATTTACCTCGAGTGAAGATAGAGGTTTAGTGAATCTGAAAGATTGCTGAGTTGAGAGAGCATGTAGTACGCCTTATGTAATAGTTTAAACTGATGTAGTATGTGTGGCTACTGAATTTGTAATGTGTGGCTACTGAATTCATAGTATGTGTGGCTAATGATTTGTAGTTTGTGTGGCTAATGAATTTGTAGTATGTGTGGCTAATGAATTTGTATGAATAACCAAGGTTAGCCTCCTGAAAATGGTGTGGGCTAGCAATGATCAATGTCACCATTGCTGGAAAAATGCTGCCGGTGAGTGATCCAGAAGACAAGAAATGCTACTGATTTGTATGCCTCGAACAATTTTTATCTAGATTTGTTCGAGCTGCAACTTGCATGAATAAACCACCCAAGATTAGTTCATAAAATGATGCCCGAATCTTGTCTGCCTCGGATAAGTATGATAGTAAACTGAATTCACAGTTTTAAGTTGTTTAAGGATTGTAATTCGTAGCCGTAAGTTGTTTGAGGATTGTTACAAACCGAGCATGTATCAGAATTACTACACGTACATAAAAAACAGTGAAATTAAAAGAGGTACAACACATGATATTTTTAAAACACAGACCATACATTGTATTATAGGCACACCATACAACTTGCACAATTCATAGACAGAGAATACAACAGGAGCAGGCCCACATGATCCATCAATCTAACAGATAGCCGTCGTAGTAATCATAGTGAGTGGTACCATATTCGCCATAAGGCAGCACCATGTCCAGCTCAAAATGCTCGACGATTCTGCAATACTCTACCAGCAATCGATCGGGTTCGAAAAGATGGTCATTGATCCATAATCCTCCTACTCCATACCCATGGACAACCCTTGGATCCTCTTCCCACACAAGAGCTGTAGGAGTTAGTAGCATGAAAAACACAAAAAATCTATCGCATGAACACACAAAATCCAAGATCTGATCTACAAGATCGGTGCAACAAGTTCATAGAGTACTGACCCTCGAAGATCCAAAGCGTTTAAAAGGATCGGATTCTCGTGGTTGATTGTAGTCGTGCTTTGTCTATACTTTGAGGTATTTTTTTATGTTTTCTAGGACTAACCTATTAACAAGATGCCACAGTGCCAGTTGCCTGTTTTCTGTTGTTTTTGGAATTGGACGGGACAAAAGCCAAAGTCAATATTTTACCATGGGGAACACGGAGCCAGAAGACGAGACGGGGGAGGGCCTCGAGGGGGCCACACCTCCTGGATGCACGGCCAGCCCTGTCCCGCGCCTGGGGGTGCATCCGCCTCGGGCACCCCCTCTGCCTTCCTCTTTGCCTATAAGAAGCCCCCAATACCTAAACCCTAAGAACCCGATCAATCTTCCACGAAACAGTCCGTAGCCGCCACCACCATCGTCCCTAGATCGGGGGATCTGAAGCTCTTTCTGGCACCCTGCCGGAAGGGAGAGATCATCCCGGAGGACTTCTTTATCACCATTCCAGCCTCCGGTATGAAGCGTGAGTAGTTCGACCTTGGACTACGGGTCCATGTAGTAGCTAGATGGTTGTTTCTCCTCTTTTGTGCTACCATGTTTAGATCTTGTGAGCTCTGTTCATGATCAAGATCATCTATTTGTAATCATGCATGTTGTGTTTACGGAGATCCGATGGATATTTAGATTACTATGTCAGATTGGTTAATGATTCTATCTTATTGATTCTATCATGTCTGTGTTATTTGAGATCTTGCATGCTCTCTGTTTTTAGTAGTTATCTTGGCCAAGTAGATGCTAGTGACTCCAAGAGGGAGTATTTATGATCGATAGTGGGTTCATGCCTCTATTTAATCTAGGTAAGTGACAGAAATCTCTAAGGTTGTAGATGTGTTGTTGCTACTAGGGAAAAACAACAATCTCTTGTTCATGGAACAAGTGGATTGTTTACTTTACACACCTTTCTTAAAGTAGTTATTCGTTGCTTGCAACTTAATATTGGAGGGGGTTCGGATGATAACCTGAAGGTGGATTACTAGTCATGGATGCAGTTGGATGGCGGTCTTTGTATATTGTTGTAATGGCCAATCAAATCTCATAGGATCATGAATGTCTAGTATTGCATTGTTATGCCTTGCTCTGTCCTGTCAATTGCCCTGTTGTAATTTATTTACCCAGCATGTTGTGTTGTTTATCTTAAGGAGAACACCTCTAGTGAAATATGGACCCCGGTTCAATCTTTACCATTGATACATCTTCCATTGTTACAGTTTACTTTCTGCAAACCACCATTACCTTCCACACCATATAGTAAATCCTTTGTTTTTAGCAAACCGGTGAGATTGACAACCTCACTGTTCGTTGGGGCAAAGTCTTGAGTTTGTGTTGTGCAAGTTTCCAAGTTGCTATCAACACCTTTGGGTCGTTTCCTTCCTTCTATTGGTTCGATAACCTTAGTTTTTTACTGGGGGAAAACTTGCTGATGTGCTCATTATACCTTCCTCTTGGGGTCTCCCAATAAAGCTCTACAGTGATCTGAGCTACACATCATCAGTGAGGCAAGGCGCGGTCGAAAATAGCGGTGATTGACGACGGCGGCCGTCGGAACTCCGAGGAGGAAGAGCTAAATAGGGGGCGCCCGCGTCCAATTCCTTTTGCTAGGAAGTGTTGAGAAATAGAGCAATTTACCAAGCGAATTATCTATAATAAACGCTAGATAAAACATGATTATAATAGTAGGCAAAATACTAATCATGTGAAATAGCGAAAACATATTAAGGCATGTAGCCAAACAAACTGTAAGGCATAAAACTTTGGATATGATCAGAACAAGATTGAGACAGAAGATGTACACGGCAGTAGCAGAAGTGGAACCGCCGGCGTTGGAACCGTCGTTGTCCATGTCGTCGAGGAAGAGGGTGCTGATGTCGGGGAAGAAGTCCTCGTCGGGGAAGACGTCGCTATCTGTGAGGGAGTCCGTGAGCAGAAGTCGCTACTGATAGCGCTCCCCAAAACCTTATCGCCTCTTCTCCGTCAGGACTCGGCAGCGGGGTCTCGGAGGCCTCTTGTCCCGGCCATGCGGTGCGCCGCAAGACGGGATGGGGAAGATGAAGGTAGCACATGCTCGGAACTGAGGCGCAAGGGATGTGGGGCATGTAATCGAGAGGAGGCGCGACCTCTCTCTCTTATAAACAGAGAGGGAAGGTAGACAATCGCATGAAGATGAAACGAATGGACGGTAGATGAAGCGAACAGGCGGCAGTCCACTGGACAGCCTCCACTCAATTCGTATTCATTTAACTCGTATTATATACCATTCATGCGTGGCAAAATAAAGCTCGGCTCGGCGAGATTCCCGCAACCAAGCGGCAAGGCGTGACGTGGACGGACGTGACGTGGCGAGGCGAGGCGTGGCGAGGCGAGGAAGCGAGGCGTGTGGAACTCTCTCCTTCTCCTTCTCATCCTTTTACCAAGTGATAGGAGAGCTCACCTTATAAGATGGTCCAACTTTCACTCAACTAGCAATGTGGGACTAAACATTTGTCCCAGCACTTGCCTTGCATGAATGAGCCAAATGGGCCTCTAGGATTTCAGGAATTTATTGGCATATAATAAATGGGCTGGGCCTATTTAGGCAAAAATTCCAACAATCCCCCACCAGATCCCAGAGGCACATGAAGTTTGCCTTTGGTTCCAAAACATTGTTTATATACCGGTACTGTAGTGGAGACTGTTAAGTTGAACTTCCACCTAGAGCTTTATGTTATACTAGGCCGCAACTTGTACAGTGGACTATGCCTTGAACTGCAAGTTTGCTGCGAACCTAGCTTCACAAAAAGTCTTGACCGATACTAGGCTACCGTGGGACTTCCCCGCGGGTGGAGCTTATACATCATACTCCATGACCTTTCATGAGTTTATTAGAGAGCACCCTACTCTCATAGACTGCGACGTTTTAACAGTCAGACTCATATAGGTGTGTTCTTCAAAAGATGTTCTGCAGGACAACATCTTTGCTTAGGATAAGCCACTTAGAACACATTAAGATAATAAATCCACCTGCCATGCAGAATAGGAAAGTATTGCATCTTTATGGAGTGGTGTTTATTAAAGTAGGGATACTTTCCTCTCAGCTAACCAACAGCTTGTCTCCCAATTCTAATTCACGGGATCTCCGATCACATAGAGTGGTTTACCACTGTGGAAAACTCATAGTGTGGGTCTCATACCCATCTCCTTCGATGCATTTTCTATCACATTGCGTGATAGTCCCTTTGTGAAGGGATCTGCCAGGTTCTTAGATGTTTGGATATAATCCAATGCAATAACTCCGGAGTTTCTCATTTTCCTAACAGATTTTAGTCTCCTCTTCACATGTCTTGAGGACTTCATATTATCCTTAGAACTGTTCACCTTAATAATCACAGTTTGATTATCACAGTTCATTGGAATTGCGGGTATAGGTTTTTCAACCACAGGTAAGTCCATCAAGAGTTCATGAAGCCACTCGCTTCAACAAAGGCCGTGTCTAGTCTGTGAGTTCGCTTCCATAGTTGACCTCGTTAAGATGGTGCCTTGCAAGACTTCAAGAAACAGCCACCACCAAGTGTGAAAACATATCCACTTGTGGCCTTTATCTCGTCGACATCGGATATCCAATTTGAATCACTATAACCCTCTAGTACCCTCGGTATAGTGTATGCCATAGCTCATGATGCCTTTTAGATATCGCATAACTCTCTCAAGAGCATGCCAGTGATCATCTCCTGGATTTGAGACAAATCGACTGAGTTTGCTTACAGCAAAGGCGATGTCAGGTCTCGTGGCACTAGCTAAATACATAAGCGAGCCAATGATTTGAGAGTATCTTAGTTGGTCTCTAGCATTTCCTCGATTCTTTCGAAGCAACACACTAGGATCATACGGTGTAGGAGAAAAATTGACGTCGCTATACCCGAAATGACTCAAGATCTTTTCCACATAGTGGGACAAGCGATGTAATCCCACCATCATCATCTCAATAGCTTGATGTTCAGGATGACATCAGCTACTCCCAGATCCTTCATCTCAAAGGAACGAGATAAGAAATCTTTGACCTCCTTAATTGCATTAAGGTTGGTTCCGAAAATCAGTATGTCATCAACATACAAACAAAGGATGACTCCCTCACCCCACCATGGCGATAGTATACGACTTGTCACCGTTTACAACAAAGCCTGCAGCGGTTAAGGTTTTATCAAAATTTTCATGCCACTGCTTAGGTGCTTGTTTAAGACCATACAAAGACTTCAGTAGCTTGCACACTTTTCTTTCTTGACCATTTACTACAAAACCATCTGGTTGATCCATATAAATTTCCTCATCCAACTCTCCATTTAGGAAAGCCGTCTTAGCATCCATTTGATGAACGAGAAGACCGTGTGAGGCAGCCAGAGAAAGTAGTACTCGAATGGTGGTCAACCTTGCTACAGGTGAGTAAGTGTCAAAGAAGTCTTCACCTTACTTTTGGGTATAACCCTTGGCCACTAGCCTTGCCTTGTACTTCTCAATAGTACCATCAGGCCTTAGTTTCTTCTTGAACACCCATTTACATCCTACAGGTTTGCACCCATAAGGACGATCAGTGATCTCCCATGTTTCATTAGCTAAGATGGAATTCATCTCACTATGAACAGCTTCCTTCCAGTAGTCAGCATCAGGAGATGCATAAGCTTCTGAAATGGAAGTGGGAGTGTCATCCACAAGGTACACAATGAAATCATCACCAAAAGACTTTGCAGTCCTTTGTCTCTTGCTCTTTTTAGGAATTTCATTATCATCCTCCTTAGGACTTTCAGAGTGTTCAATCGGAATGATAGGTTCAGAGAATATAGCAAATTCCTGATTAGATGAACTAGGTATCTCCGGATTTGATGAGTTAGGTTTATCCTTCATTGGAAAGATATCCTCAAAGAAAGTCGCATCAGTCGACTCCATGATTTTACCGACATGAATGTCAGGTACTTCAGATTTTACTATCAAGAATCTATAACCAATGCTATGAAAAGCATAGCCCAGAAAAACACAATCAATGGTTTTTGGTCCAAGCTTGCGCTTCTTGGGGATTGGTACATTAACCTTTGCCAAACAACCCCAAGTACGTAAGTAAGAGAGTTTTAGTCTTTTCTTCTCCCATTCTTCAAATGGAGTAATTTCTTTGTTCTTTGTGGGAACTCGGTTTAGGACATGACACGCGGTCAATAGTGCCTCCCCCCACCATTCCTTAGAAAGAGCCGATGTGTCTAACATGGCGTTAACCAAATCTGTTAGAGTACAGTTCTTTCTTTCGGCTACTCCATTTGACTGGGGTGAGTAGGGAGGCGTCCTCTCATAGATTATGCCATGTTCCGCACAAAAGGAATCAAACTCGTTGGAAAAATACTCTCCACCACGATCAGACCTAAGCCTCTTAATCTTTCGATCAAGTTGATTTTCTGCCTCAGCTTTATAGATTTTGAAGAAACTCAAAGCCTCATCTTTTGATTTCAGAAGATACACATGACAATATCTCGTAGAGTCATCGATCAAAGTCATGAAATATTTCTTTCCATCTTTTGTCAACACACCATTCATCTCACAAAGATCAGAATGTATGAGCTCTAGTGGTGTTAAATTTCTCACTTCTGCAGTCGTATGTGACTTGCGAGGTTGTTTAGCTTGCACGCAGACTTGGCACTTAGATCCCTTAACAGTTGAGAAATCAGGGATTAAATTCATTTTGGCTAGCCGCGTCGTACAACCAAAATTAATATGACAAAGACGAGAGTGCCAGACATTTGATTCAAAATTTGTGTAAATATGATTAACAACTTTATTACAAATGTCTGACAGAGATAAGCGGAACAAGCCTCCGCATTCATAGCCTTTACCAATAAAGGTTCCATACTTCGAAATTACAAATATATTGGACTCGAATACAATCTTGTAGCCATCTCGACACAGAAGAGATCCGCTAATAAGATTTTTATTTATTGAGGGAACATGATGCACATTCTTTAGGCGCACAGTCTTTTCTGAAGTGAACTTCAGATCGACCGTACCAACACCATGAACAGAAGCATGCGAGCCGTTCCCCATCAGCACGGTTTGAGTCCCTCTGACCTGATATGAAGAAAACATGGAAATATCAGAACAGACATGTACATTAGCGCCCGTGTCAATCCACCAATCAGGAGAATGACATAATGAAAGAACAGTAGGTAATATACCATACCCAACATCTTTCATCTCAACGTCTCCCATGACAACATTAGCAGTCTTGCTGCTCTTCCCATGCTGGCGCTTGTCAAAGCGGTTGGGACAAGCAGGAGCCCAATGATTAGGATCACCGCACACATGACAAGCACCTTTCCTCTTATCAGTCTTCTTCTTGAAGCTGGTGGACTGTGAGGCCTTGTTCTTTCCATCGAACTTTCCTTTGTCATCAAACTTGCCTTTGTTCTTGAACTTGTGAGGCTGGAAGTTCCTTTTCTGTACCAGGTTGGCATTAGAACCTCCCTCGGTACCTCGAGCACGTGTGTCTTTTGCTCTCGCCTTCTCTTCCACATCAAGAGTCCCAATGAGATCCGTCACGGAGAACTCTTGTCTCTTGTGCTTCAGAGAAGTAGCAAAATTCCTCCATGACTGGGGAAGTTTGGCAATGATGCCTCCGGCAACAAACTTGTCCGGTAACACACAAGTGAAGTGCTCAAGCTCCCTGGCAAGTGACTGTATCTCATGAGCCTGCTCCACAATGGAGCGGTCATCAATCATCTTATAGTCATAGAATTGTTCCATGACATACAGTTCACTGCCAGCATCAGAGACTCCAAATTTTCTCTCGAGCGCATCTCACATATCTTTGCCATTGCTAAATTACAGATATGAATCGACAATATTGTCGCCAAGGATGCTGATCAAGGCAGCCTTGAAAGTGGTATCAAGTTTTTGGAACGCCTCTTCCTGAGCGGGATTAAGTTCTCCCTCAGGTGCGCCATAGATGGCGTTATAGCAGCTCATGGTCTGAAACGAGACCTTGCTCTCGCCATCGTTTGTAATTCACACCTTCAAACACAGGTGGCTTCATAGAAGCAACAAAGCCACTTGGGGCAAATTGCCTGAAATAAGGTTTTTGGATTGTTGAGAAATAGAGCAATTTACCAAGCGAATTATCTATAATAAACGCTAGATAAAACATGATTAGAATAGTAGGCAAAATACTAATCATGTGAAATAGCGAAAACATATTAAGGCATGTAGCCAAACAAACTGTAAGGCATAAAACTTTGGATATGATCAGAACAAGATTGAGACAGAAGATGTACACGGCGATGGAAGTGGAACATGGCGTTGGAACCGTCGTTGGCCATGTCGTCGAGGAAGAGGGTGCTGATGTCGGGGAAGAAGTCCTCGTCGGGGAAGACGTCGCTATCTGTGAGGGAGTCCGTGACGAAGCCAGTAGTCGCGCTGATAGCGCTCCCCAAAAACCTTATCGCCCTTCTCTCGTCACGGGACTCAAGCGGCCGGGGTCTCGGAGGCCTACTGTCCCGGCTCGCAGTGCACGCCGCAAGACGGGATGGGGAAGATGAAGGTAGCGCAGTGCTCTGGAACTGGAGGCGCAAGGGATGTGTGGCAGTGTAACTGAGAGGAGGCGCGACCTCTCTCTCTTATAGGCACAGAGGGGAAGGTAGACAAACTGCGCAGAAGATGAAACGAACAGGAGGCAGTCCACCGGACAGCCTCCACTCAATTCGTATTAATAGTCCACTCAAAGCAAACATTTTAGCTTCTGTACATCTGTTCATATACCATTCATGCGTGGCAAAATAAAGCTCGGCTCGGCGAGATTCCCGCAACCAGCAAGGCCATGTGTGCGTCCATGGCGTGGAGTGGCATGGCGTGGCGAGGCGAGCGAGGAGGAGGAGCGCGCGTGTGGAACTCTCTCCTTCTCCTTCTCATCCTTTTACCAAGTGATAGGAGAGCTCACCTTATAAGCTGGTCCAACTTTCACTCAACTAGCAATGTGAGACTAAACATTTGTCCCAGCTCTTGCCTTGCATGAATGAGCCAAATGGGCCTCTAAAATTTCAGGAATTTATTGGCATATAATAAATGGGCTGGGCCTATTTAGGCAAAAATTCCAACAGGAAGGTCATGGCGATGAGGTGGAGCTCATGGTGTACTCAGATGGACGAGAGGAGGCGTGTAGCGACAGGTCGAGGTGGCACCTGCAAGATAGGATTTCGGCCATGGCGCGGGAGAGCGAGGGAAGGGGACAGAGGCGTTCTAGGGCTTCTCCTTGGCTGCGTCGGGGTACTTGTAGGCATCGGTGGGCGGCAGCGCGTATCTTGGCGCATGGCGACATGGCGGAGCTCGACAACGAGCAGCTTCACCGATCGTTCAGTCGGCGAGGAAGAAGACAAGATTGAAAAGGCCGAACCGGTATGGGCCGAGGTGGGCCTAAGTAGGCCACGAGCAGGCTATGGGAAAGGTTGGGGGAGGCAGAGGGTTAGCTAGGCTGCAGCCTATTTCTCTCTGGCTCTATTTTTTTAGCAAAACATTTTCCAATTGTATTTCAATTTCTAAAATACATATAAAATATGTAAAATATTGCAGGGCCCTTGTAATCCATTTGGGCTCCACTATTTTTGTAGTTTTCAAATATTTTCAAAACCACCATTTTGAATAAGTTTTCAAAGAGAGGAAGGGATTAGGGTTTTTATTAATTTTCTTTGCATGCATTTTTAACAGATGATGCTCATGAATGCACAAACAAATACTAATTGATATTTAACTAAAACTGAGGTGTTACAAGCGACACAACATGGGCCGAGGCCATGTTGTGCACAAGTTCAGATTGATTACAATAGCCCACGATCCGGGAGCGATCCGAACTGACTAACTTTTGACACGTCTGTTAAAACCACATCACTTTTTCTAAGCAGCAAAAAAACAAGATCGACTCGAGACTCATTCCGCAAACCGCACTCGCTGCGACGAGACGAGCGAGCTACGTTGTTGAAGAAGGAGCGTGTGTAGCACTTCTCTTCTCACTCACTTACAAACTGGTGAGGTACTCCACCTTATAAGGTGGTGTAAGGGCATCTCCATTGGTCCGACCCATCCGGTCGCCCAAACGGTTCATTTCTGTCTGTTTGGGTCGAGCCACGGTCGATTTGGTGAGGGGTTCCGGCCAGCCGCGTTCAGCGGCGCGACCCATTTGTCCGGCCCGGGCGCGACATTTTTTTTGCAAATTCAAACATAAACCGTTCACGCTAAAACTGGCAAATTTCATACTTAATTTACATTCAAAATATAAAAAACATAATTTAAACTAGCCTAACCCTAGCTACCGATCTTCTCGTGCCGCCGCCGCCTCGTCCATCTATCGGTCGAGATCGATGTACTCCGGCGGCGTCTAGAGGTTGGGCGGTGGCAGGGCCAGAGCAGGAGCGGGCGCATGTGGATTCACCTGCCCAGGCCACGGCGCCCAACCGTGATGGAGGTGCGCCAACTCCAACCCCACCTCCATCGCGATCGCTGTCGCCCATCCCGGCAGTGGCAACAGTGGAGGCGGCTGGGCGTTCGCCTGTGCCACCATGTCAGTGAGCTGGAGGTCCTCCTCGTAGCCGCGCCACAAGGCGTCATCCTCGCGTGCGCTGGCTGTAATGGCCTACTTGGTGAAGACGTCCTTGCCGTAGCCCCGCGCCAGCACCTCACGGTACTCCAGGGGCAGGTTCACTGTGACGCCGTCCACCGCCTCCTTCTTGATGATGATGTCGTTGTCGTCCTCCTCCTTGTTGTTGCCGTCCTTGCTGCCGAGCTCGGTGTCAGAGTGGTTGACGACGCCCTCGTCGTCCGATTCAATGTTAGGGACGGGATAGACCTCCCCGGGCTATAGGTCACGACAGATGGTGGTGGCGCACCGCACCTTGTGCTTCCACTCGAGGAACTCTACCCAATAGGCCTCGCTGCGGTAGCCAGCCTCCCACCATTGGGCCCACGGGAGGTTGCTGATCCAGCGGCGAATATCCTCTACCAGCCCTTTGCCCTTCTTAGGGATGGGCGTCACCGGTACACGGTCCCGGTTGAGGTGCCAGCCGCTGGGGAGGGACATGTCCTTATGCTTGATGCCCCGGCCCTCCCTCCAGCGGCGCTTGCACTCTGCGATGCGGAAGTATCGCCTTGTGCGGCGCTCCCGTGATGGCGGGTAATCCTCCACGGGGCGACCCCGGAAATCCTCTGGCCGCGGCGGAGGCGACAGGGATGTGCCACGGAGGAAGGCCGACAGTTGGGAGCGTTGGCTGCTAGAGCCAAGCGCCTCGTGGTCGTGCTTGCTCTTCCCCTTCTTCAGCCACGATGGTGTCTTCATCGTTGGTGGTGGCGGCGGCTAGGGTTTGTGATGGCGAGAGGTGAGGAGGGCGGCATCGACGGGCGCTGGGTTAAATAGCCCAGCCTTCCATGAACACGCGCAACTTCTCGCTCCTTCGCCATCAATGCCGGCGCGGGAACGCAGGCGGTGCCCAGTGGGTCAGCGTGCCGTCTCATCGCCATTAATGGCGCAGGCAACCGCCGGTCAGCCTTCTGTGCATCAACTTTGAATCGGTGACACGGTTGCGTTTGTGACGAGGTTTAATCTCGTCAATGCCCATTGTTATGGACTTGGGTTTGGGAGAAGATGGGGATGCTGGAGATTGTGGCACGGTTAACAGACAAGCAACCAGGGGACACGAGATTTACCTGTGTTCAGCCCGAGGGAAAAACCCTACTCCGCTTGTATGCTCTTTGATTACGGCGAACTGAAGGTTACAGGGTGCGCAGATTCGATCCGGGCGTGGATGCGTAAAGAAAGTATGAGTCGAGTTTCAGGTCTATTGTGTACGTGCCCTCCTCGTTGGCCCCTCCTAGCCTTTATATATGGGGAGGCTAGGTCTCGGGTGCCGATACGAGTAGGTTACAAGTTGTATTCAAACTCTAGTCTTGAGCTTTCCTTGTCTTGTGCGCTTAGGAGTCCATGTCCATATGGGCTTCATAGGAGCCGAACCGTCATAGGAGTCATGGACCCTGGTAGGTCGTCGAGTGGGCCTTCCGTCGGGCTGGAACAGGTATGCTAACATCGGGTACCCATAGGGTATAACCATGTCAGTAGCCCCCGAGTGATCAGTCGAATCGTAGATTCGGCTGAGGACTCTTCCATCCTTCGGGAGCAGTTATATGTTAATAGTATATGTGTGTAGGGATTGTTGATGCGTGTGCCTGACTCACCCGACGGATCGTGGTCGATTAATCGCCTTAGGACGAAACAACACGATCTTCTTCAGGTTTGGGTCCCTTAACCTGTGCTCGAACATATCTCAAGCGTAATTCAACTCAGGCCGTGGAGGACTTATAGGAGTGGAATTCCAGTGATTTTAATTGGTGTACCCAACGTGTCCGTCGGGATTTTTCATCGTACCTGCTGGTACGGATTCATACTAGCAGAGCGCAGTCAGGTGCGTTGCCAGGCCATCAGATGATATCTGTAGGTCTTATCTTTGCGTCGCAGACGCAACATCCGAACATTTATCACCTCGGAGGTGCTTCGGGTGGCTAAGGAGATTGTCGCTCACTCAGCGTTTTGTTGGGGCAGAGTTGCCAAAAAGTTTTTGCGTGCTGATCCGAAAGATTGCAGTCGAAGATTTCATAGGGTGCGCGACCAGCGCTCCCTATGGGAGTAGCCCCCAAGTGTCTGTTCGAGTTGTAGACTCGAGCAGAGACTTTTAGTTCAAGCATTGCTTCAAACATTAGGTCCGCAGGACTCGAAAATTTTCGGATGCATAAATCCATCCTATGGGAGTAGCCCCCGAGTCCGTAGTGGAGTCGTAAACTCGACGTAGGACTCAGAGAAATAATTTTGTCCTCATTTGTCTGTCGGGTGCGCGGCCAGCGCTCCTGATAGGAGTAGCCCCCAAGTATTTAGTCGAATCGTAGATTCGAGTGAGTACTTTTAGCGAGCCGAAGTGGTGCTAGTATAGCTTTTGATGACGTCAGTGCTTACGGTCGATGACCTCAAGCGTCTGCTACGCCAGAGATGACTTGACTGGACGAAGCGTGGGTCCCACTTGTTGACTTTAAATTGACCGGTCACGCGCGGCGTGGAGATGATTACGGCGTCTCCTCGATTTCCGCACGTAGTAGACGGCGTGGTAACGATGGTTCGTTTTGGTGCTGACACGTGTACGGCCAGATCTACCGTTGGCGTTAGGTCTTCTCGATGGACGGCCATCGTGCGTCGTCTTCGCTGTTATAATCCCTGGTGAAATCGTGGTTTGTTTTTCACCGCAGCAGTTCATCAATTCACTGCCCCCTCGTTCTTGAGCTATTCTTGCTGCGCGCTGAGAGTTTCCTCCACATTTCCTTTGTCTTTCTTCGTTGGCAACGCCACCACCGCCGTAGCGTCATGGGGAAAACAAATAAGTCCGCATCTGTAGTTGGGACCAGCGCCGCCGGAGGCAAGAAGGGCACCGCCATCGCCGCCACCGACGGTGGTCGGCGGCGATCGAACGCGGAGAGTGATCTCCAAGAACCGCACGAGGCGGAGCTCGATCCCGCAAGACACGACGTCTGTGAGACTCCCGGCAATGAGGTAATCCCCGCCCCCATCCGGGTATCGGGTTATGTTTGTTGCCTTCATGATTCGCGGGTTTTCTTGTCCGGTCCTTGACTTCCTTCGTGGACTGCTATTTTTCTATGGGGTTCAACTCCATCATCTGTCTCCCAACTCCCTTCTCCACATTGCGTGTTTTATCACGCTTATGCAGTGTTGGCTTGGCATTGAGTCAAGACTTTGGCCTCTTCCTAAGCTGTATTCCGTGAAGAGGTAGTCTGGTTCGGATGGTGTGTATCCCATTGGGGGTTTTATCATCTCCCTCAGTCCCAATGTGCAATTCTTTTCCTTTTCCATGTCCGAATCTGTCCAGTACTGGCGGAGGAAATGGTTTTACATCCGTGACTGCATCGCTGGGCAAGATTTTGGTCTCGCTCTTTGACCCTCCCAATTGATTGAGAAGAAAAGATCCTGGAAAAACCAAGTCTTAGACGGTGAAGTGGCGGAGATAGAGGCCTGCATTGTCGGGTGAAGGATCTCCAATTGATTCCCGAGAAGGAGGTGAACGGTCGACATCATCCGGACGTTTCTTTGAACGTCGGGTGCTTTCTCCAAGCGAGGGCGCACCCGATGTTTCTTTACTCTGGGCGCCGTGATCCGACGAGGGTTTCGAGTGAGAAAATCTCCGAGGTGGAACTTGACAAGGCTCTTCGCGTGCTGTTGAAGTTCAAGGCCGACGAAGAAATCCCGGGGAAGTCGCTGACTCCTCCCTTTTCTTCGATGTTGGTCGTACCGAAGGTGTAGATTTGCGCACGTAGTGCTTCCCTTTTGTTTTTGTCAGCTGTGTACTTTTTCCTTTGTTTGCTAACAAAGTTCCTTTTCCTTTTGCAGAGCTTCAAAGTGCCGGGCATGGCACCACCGTTGCCCGAGAGGTATCCGAATGCCCTGGATAATGAAGTGGTGGATTCCATGTCCGAGCTACCGTCAGCGCGATGCCCAGCGGAGGATGCCGATGAATCGAGTGAGGACCATTCGTGCAAGCAGTCACGGAGTTCTAGCGAGTCGTCAGATGCCTCGACTCCTCCGACTCCCAGAAATCCTCTGGGCCTTGAGCATCATGATGATGTTCATGGGGGTTCTTCCTCTCCCCTTCCTGCCATTCCTGCGGGCGTTGTTGCAAGACCCGCCAAAGAAAGCGGAAGAAGGAAGAAAAGAAGGAGGAGAAGAAGGAAGAAAAGAAGGAGGAGAAGAGGGCCCGCAGGGCTTCTCCTATCTTCGACCTGAGCGCATTGGGCTCGTAAGTTTTCTTGTTGCCACTGTTGTCCTTTGTTCCCTTGTTATTTTTGCACCTGTTTTGATTGGTTCGTATGCAGGCAATCCTCCGACGACTCTAGTGATGGTGCGCGCGAGATGATGGGGGAGTCGAACATTGCGTCGCCTCCTCCTCAGACGGTGGCGACTTCTGGTGACGCTGCACCAGTTCCTCCGGTGCAGGAGAGGCTGGTGGTTGCGCCTCAGAATTTCGCAGGCGGGCCTGCGGGTTCGCCTTCGGAGCACGTAAGTTTTTCTGCTTGACGTTACGGGGGGATCCCCCGAGTGTCTTCGTATGCTGATGTTGTTTATGCTTCTTTGTGTTGGGCGTAGCCCCCAAGTCCTGCTCTTACTACTATTGCCTATTGCTGCAGCCTTTTGTCCAAGAGGCCAAGCGGCTGGTGGAGGAACGCCGACGAGGCGTAAACTGGCAGCTTCATGTTATTCGTCTGCCTTGTAGTACTTCTCTTGCTTATCCGGGTCCTGTTCTTTGACACTTGCTTGTTGTAAATGCAGAGGAGCATAACGACTCTCTCCGTGAGGTCGATGCTCTGAAAAAGAGCCTTGGCCAATCGGAGCAGAAGGCCGAAGCTGCCGCTGGGGCGAGGGAGCGCCTTGAGCTGGAGCTGACGAAGGCAGCCGAAGCGAAAGAGCGTCTGCAGCAGGAAGCCACAGATCGTGAGGAGCAGCTGGCCACCGTTGCAGCTGCTCGTGAAAAAGGGGTGGCGGAGAAACTCATGGCTGCTGCCAAGGCTATTTCGGTAAGCGCTAGCTTTGTACTTGCTTTTTTCTACGGATCTTCTTCTATGTTGCCTTTCTTCATGTTTTCTTCTTTTTTTGTCTCAGATGCCGCAGTATCGAAGTTCGATCATGGTGCTCTGGAGCACGGAGTGTTCTAGATGATGCCATCAGCGGTCAAGACCGCCGCAAAGACCGCTATCAAATCCTCGCCAAGGCGAAGAGGTCCTTGGTCGCTTCTACCAGAGCTCTTCCGGCGGGCGATCCCTTGAATACGTGGATGCCTGCAGAGGCTCACACCGGTTACCGCAGGCATAAGCGTAAGGGAAGGGCATCGACGCTGTCTCCGGGCTGGCGATGGCCATGGCGGCCGGGCGGAGCTGGACCTGCCCCAGACATTTTCTGATGCCTACAGCTGCGGATGGATCCGAGGTAGCCTTCGCCGCTTACTCCGCCGCCGCATTTATATATGGGCCCAAGCTCATTGACTTGTCTCGAGTATGCATTGCGGCCAGGCGAGGCCAAAGCTAGGCGATGCGGTTCTCGAGGCGACTCGTGTCCTCCGCCTTAGGCATAGTAGACGAGGGTAGTTTGTAGTCTATTTTTGTTGTAAATATCTTTTGTAGTATCATCCTTGTGCCAATGAGTGGCCTTATATACTTTAATGAATTCCTCCGAGTTGTGCTCTATCCTTGGCTGAATGTCTTGTGCCTTCTTTTTCTCGCTGCTATAGGTTCCTTCGGTGCCGACCAGCTTGACACTTCATCCGAAAGGCCTTGCGAGCATCATTGATGATTCTCGCAGCTCGCGTTTCTTCGAGATCGCTGCGCAGCTTGGAGAGAGATTTGCTTGGGTTACGCGTCGCTACCGACGCTTGAAATCCAAAGCGCACTGCAGCAACAGAGAGGAGTATTTGATGGCGGAGCTGGGTCGGCTGTCCGAACAGCCGCAATGTAAGTTGATCCTTCTTCGGGTAGCTCGGTTCGGGTGAGCCTGCTGGCCTTACTCTTGTTTTGTGCGTTTCAGAGGTGCCAATCTTGCCCGAGGGAAAAAAGGATGATTGTTCGAGTCAATTGCTTGACTCAACAGGACATGGAGGCCGGCAGCTTCTTCTGGATGGATCGTGATCGCGCCATAGTTCTGGCGACGGTGCAGGATCGTGTCTACCAGGTTTCGCTGGTGCTCCGCCAGGTGCAAACATCGCTTTCCTCGGTGCGGCACGTCATGTTTCCATTGGATGCCGTGCCAACGACCCTTGCAGGTCTTCTGACGAAGTTTCGGAGTGCCAGCAATGTCAAGGAGCTGGTGTGGCAGCAGCTCATCGCAGGGGTGAAGGCTGCCTTGTCTCTTGTGAGGGTGCACCGCCCTGACGTAGATTTGGCTGTCAGGCGATCCGGGCCACCTCCTCGACCAGATGGTGGTGAGTGGAATATGCGTCCAGATACGCCTGTAAGGCAAGATGTCAACAGATTGTAGATTTGTTTGAGCAACGTGCTCAAAGTTATTCTTCGTAATAGGTAGGACCTGAAAATAAGCAGATAGATGTAAAATTTGTATATTGCGGCTGGGCGTATGTGCCCTTTGTTGTAAAGGTTTGCTTGTTTGCAGCACGCAATGCTTTAGCACGCGTCTTTTCGCTTGTTCGACATGGTCAGCTACTCAGGTGTACACGTTTTGTCCTCAGTCGATGAAATCGTGAGGTGGGGGAACCCCCGAGTGCGTATGTAGCATGTAGTAAAGTTGCAGAAAATAGTCAACCGAGGGTTGGGGGTGAGGTACTTAGCTTTATTTATATCGTAATGGAGGAGGTACATGATTCGGCGGAGTAAAAAGGGGGGTAGGTTGCTACGGGTAGAATCGTCGCAGGTGCGAGACGTTCCACGGGTTGGAGTATGCGACTCCAGACTCCATGTGCTTGAGGCGATAGGCGCCACCTGGGATGACCTTGGTGATGGTGTAGGGTCCTTCCCATGGTGAATCGAGTTTGTTCGGTCGCTTTTGCTTGAGTCGCAAGACGAGGTCTCCTTCGACGAAGGACCTTGGGCGCAGCCGGCGGCTGTGATAGTTGCAGAGACTCTGCTGGTACACCGCTGATCGAGCTGCTGCTATATCCCGTGCTTCGTCGAGTGTGTCGACGACGTCTTCGAGTGCAGCCGTGGACTCGGCTTCGCTGTAAGCGACGACTCGTGGAGCCTAGTGGCGTACTTCGGCTGGTAGCACGGCCTCAGCTCCGTGCACCATGAAGAACGGTGTGTAGCCGGTGGAGCTGTTTGGCATAGTACGTAAGCTCCACAGGACAGATGGTAGCTCTTTCGTCCAGTTTCTAGCTTTGTGCTCGAGTGAGCTCATGAGGCGCTTCTTGATGCCAGCGCCGATTAGGCCGTTGGCCTTTTCCACTTGCCCGTTTGTTTGCGGGTGTGCCACTGAGGCATACGTGATATTGATCCCGAGGCCTTCGCAGAAGTCCTGGAATTCTTCGGAGATGAAGTTCGATCCGTTGTCGGTGATGATGCTCTGTGGTACGCCAAACCTGTAGACAATGGATTCGAAGAATTTGACGGCGGTTTTGCCCTTCTGGTTGGTGACTGGCATGGCTTCGATCCACTTGGTGAATTTGTCGACTGCGACCAGGAGGAAGACGTGTCCTCCCTTCGAGGATTTTGGCGCTTGTCGATCATGTCAAGGCCCCATTGGGCAAAAGGCCAGCTATGGGTATGGGTCGGTTCGGACCCAGTGCGCGGGTTTGTCGGCGAACCGCTGGCACCCGCTGCATCTTCGGACGATGTCTTCGCGTCGCTCATGGCCGTTGGCCAGTAGAATCCTGCTCGCAGAGCTTTGGCGACGAGGGAGCGGCTACCTGCGTGGTGGCCGCATATGCCCTCGTGGATATCTTGGAGTATGGCCTTGCCGTTATTGATGGTGACGCACCGTTGTAGTACGCCCGTAATGCTGCATTTGTACAGCTCGCCGTTGATGATGGTGAAGGCTTTTGACCGACGAGATATGCGCCGGGCATCTGTCGGGCTGTCTGGCAATTCTCCGTTTATCGAATCGGAGGTATGGACGTGTCAAGTTTCGCCGACCGCCATGACCTGCATCAGGTTAACCATGGCAACTTCGGTATCCAACTTTTCGGTCCTTCATGACCTTCGGTAGCGTAGCCCCGAGTGTTCGCTTCTTCGGGTGATCCTTGGGGAATTTCCGCTGATGGATGGCACGCAGATCTGTTCGAGGAACACACTGGTGGTACCTTTGCACAAGTGGAGCCGATGTTGGCGTAGTCTATAGGCCTCCTCGTTTCTCTCTTCCAACGTGCGAAGTTCGCAGCCGCCAAATTCTCCTTCGAGTGCATTGTATAGCGCGCAGACGCGATCATGTTTTCGGCGTGTGCGTCGCACTCATTCATCGTCTGGCATGCGACAAGGTTGGAGTCACCAGATGACCAGCGCGCCCACATATTTTTGCCATCTTCATACCATGGATGAGGGCTTCATATTCGCCTCGTTGTTGGAGGCTCAATTTCATCCGAAGGACGATTTCATCTTGTCACCTTGGGGAGGTCAAGATGACTCCCGCCTCGCCCGCTTCGCTTGGAGCCGTCAAAATGCATTGTCCAGATCGCGACATGTCCTGGGTGTCAGCACCTGCAGCTCCATCCAGGCACCAGGAAGTCCGGAAGGACTTGAGATTTGATTGCGTCGCTTCGTAGATGATGTCCAGGGTGATAGTTCAATGCCCCACGCCACGCTACTGTGGCCTCCGGGTTATTCAGATGCTGTTTAGGGGTGCTCGCTGACGACCATCACCGATGCTCCCGAAAGTAGTGGCTCAGTCGTCGAGCCGTCATGAACACGCCGTAGGCCAGCTTCTGGTAGTGCGGGTACCGCTGTTTTGTTGGAGTGAGAACCTCGCTGAGGTAGTAAATTGGGTGTTGTACCCCGTGGGTCTTGCCTTCTTCGGGTCGTTCGACCACGAGTACTGTCGACCACCGTGTGTGGCTGCTATGTACAAGAATGGGCTCGCGCCTTTTGGCGTGACCAAAACTGGCGAGGTGGAGAGGAGCCGCTGAGGCTTTCAACGCGCTGCTGGCTTCGGTGTCCACTCGAACTTGTTCCGCTTTGGCGCAAATGGTAAAATGGTAGGGCCTTCGCCCATGCGGCCGATGAACTCGCTTAGTGCCGCCATCGCTCGCGAGCTGCAGATGCCCTTGAGGTTTTTCGCTTCTCCATTGTCATGATAGCTTTGATTTTCTTCGGTTCGCCCGATCCTCGTTGAGAGATGAAGTACCGAGCAATGACCGAGGGGACGCCGAAGGCGCACTTTTCTGGATTGAGCTTGATCCTGTAGTGATCAAGGTTGTTGAACGTCTCGCAGAGATCGTCGATAAGTGTTCTTGCCTCCTTGGTTTTTATGACTATGTTGTCGACATAGACTTGGACGTTGCGACCGATCTGGTCCTTGAGGCAGGCCTGCATGCATCGCTGGTACGTGGCACCCGTTTTTAGCCCAAGGGCATTGTGTTGTAGCAGATACTCCGAACGGTGATGAACGCCGCTTTTCTTGATCTTCGACCTTGAGTTGAATCTGGTTATAGCCTGAGTAGGCGTCGAGGAAGGAGAGTTTCACAACCTGCAAATAATCGATGATCTGGTCGATCCGAGGAAGAGGGAAGTGGTCCTTAGGGCAGTGTTTATTTAGTGACATGAAGTCCACGCACATCCGCAAGATGTCCGTGTCCTTCGGGACCATCACTGTGTTTGCCAGCCACTCGCTTTCCTTGATTTCCCGGATGAAGTCTGCTGCGAGTAATCTGTTGATCTCCTTGCCGATAGCTTCGCTCAGGTTCGGCGCCTTCGGATGGATCGCTGATCGGCTTGGTGTCTGGGAAGACATTGAGTGCGTGCTTGGCGAATTCCCTGGGAACTCCTGGCATGTCCGCAGGACACCAGGCGAATATTTCCCAGCGCTCACGGAGGAATTCGACGAGTGCGCCTTCCTATGCGGTGCTGAGGTCGTTGGCGATCAACGCCGTCTTGGAGGCATCCGTTGGATGGACCTGCACTTTCTTGGTGTTGATGGTGGAGTCGAAAGACATGTCGTGCGTTTCGCCAGGACTGGGTAGCCCATTGTCCGTCACCTCGCGGAGCTTACAAGCTCGCCTTGCATGCCGAAGACCGGAGATTTTGTTGAAATCCTCGTCGCATTGGTCCGATCGGGTGAAGCTCCGTGGACGTGATGACGCCTTTGGTCCCGCATCTTGAGTAGTAGGTATGCGTAGTGTGGGACGGCCAGGAACCTTGCGAATGCTACGTCTCCCAGGATGGCATGGTATTGCGACGACCAGTCCACCACTTCGAATTCTAGGCGCTCCTGCCGAAAGTTGTCCGGCTTCACGAAGATGACGCCGAGCCCTATTTTGCTCAGGGGGAGGATGCCCTTCCCTGGGACAATGCCGTGGAATGTTGTGTCTGATTGTTCCAGGCTGCATTGCAGGATCCGCATAGCTGCTAGAGTGCTTGCGAACATTAGGTTGATGCCGCTGCCGCCGTCCATGAAGACGCGACTCATCTCGAAGCCTTCGATCTGCGCCCAAAGACTGTGGCAGCATGACCTGGGCGAGGGATCTGGCAAGGGTGATCCGCGCGAATGAATGTGATGCAGGACTCAGATCCGCTGAGGTACTCAGGGATTGCAGGCGGAGTTGCCACGGCCAAGTTGATTTGTCGGGTGATTTTGTTCTGCACCCTGTTGGTGGGGCGTCCCTTCTGGATCATATTTAGCACTCCCTTTGGTGGGGGGTATGCGACCCCGGCGTTGTTTTGCGCTGGTGCTACTGGTTGATTTGGGCCTCCAATAGACCCCGGCGTGTGCTATTTCACCTGGCGCAGGTGCGTTTCCGAACGCAGGAATTGGAGCTTGTTGCCTCATCTGCATCATGCCTTCACTGAGTTTCTGGAACTCGTGGCAGTCCTTGAGCATATGGCTAGCTTTCTTTTTGCCATCTTGTTTGTCGATGTAGAAGTGGATGGTGCATGGACCCGAAAGTTTGTCGAATGTTGAGGGTCCGTTGTCGCGGTCGCGGCATTGCCACGACTGCGTTGGTCGTCCGTTGTCGCGGAAGTTTCCGCTGCGGTATCCTCCGCTGTTGCGGCTGTTGTCGTTCTGACGGTCGGCGAGCCGGCCGCGACCATGTCGGGTCCGTCGCGGTCCTCGAGACGCGCGATCTCCTCTTGCTGCGGCGTTCGCCTTCGGCCGTAGTCGCCCTCTTCATCTGATTGCGCCTACCGGATGCAATCTTCGCCGTCTGCCCAATCTGGCGATTTCCATGAGGTGGTCGAGTGTCTTGGGCTTTACACGCCAAGTTCCTCCTTGAAGTTCTGGGCGCTGACGCCGCCCCTCAAGGCGCTGGCGGCCCTTTCTTCGAGATGTGTCTGGAGTTCTTGTCAGACCAGCGTAGTATGTACGAGCGAATAGATTCACCTGCTCCGAGTGTGCTCGCAACTCTTCGATTGAGGCAGCCTCTTGTCGGTGCCTTTGAAATTTCGGATGAAGCTATAAGAGAGCTCCTCCAGCTTCAGATGGATCCCGATGATAGGCTGCTAAGCGGACCAGCGCGCTGTCACCGCGGTGAAGGCATTTCATGGCGGTTTCTTTGTTGCCTCCGTGAAGCTTGACGGATGACAGATGGTCACTGAGCCAGGACTTTGGATCTTGCATGCCGTTGAACTTCGGAGTATCCGAAGGAAGCTTGAAGTTGCGTGGCATCTGTGTTCGCCGGACGAATCTGCTGAAGCATCGAGCCCTGCAGAGTTCTCCTTCGTCTTCATCCATCTCAGATTCAGACGAGCATGCGCGTTTGGCGTGCTTTGTCGATCTTCTTATGTAAGCTTGTCTCTGGCGCCGAGTCGCGTTTATGGCGGTCTGAGCTCTTCTTCTTCGAGGAAGATCGTGTTCCTCTTAATCTTGGATGAGGTGGGGCTCGGTCGCGCTGGCGGAGCTTTCTTCTTCGGCTCCGTGAGCGTCTTCGTGAGCGCAGCTCCGATTAGTCCTAGTCCGGTGAGTGCGGACCTATGCATGGCCCTTTTTGGGTCCCCCTCCGGAGGTGGGTGAGCCGCGAGATACGCAGTGGCTGCCATGATCGCAGCTTGTGGCGTCTTCAGGATGATGTTGCCGTCAGCGTCCATATCCATGAACGATGTGTGGAGAGTTCGGGTCACGCCACGCTCCTCGGTCCAGGTTTTCCACCCGAGAGCGGTGCTTGTTTCCCTGGTTTCCGCTTGTGCTAGAGCCGGGTCCCATGGCGGAGAGCGCAGCTCGTCGCGCACTGGACTCAGAGGCTGCTTTCTTGCGTTTGTCGAGCGTCTCCTGCATCTTGACTTTCTTCTTGTGCTCCTCGATGAGGAGGTAGTGGTACGCCCTCAGCAGATCATTGGGAGTCCAGGTAGGACTATTTCGCTCGCGACGGCGCGGCGTGCTTCGACCCATCCTTCTTTGCTAAGTTGGATGAGGTGGCCCTGCTTTTCCCGCTGCTCCACCCGTTTTCGCGCTTCCGCCCCGCGGGTTGGGGTTGGCGGCGGGTTAGGCGTTCCTCGTCGGTTTGGATGATCGCGCGCATGATAGCGCTGCAGATTGGTTATGCTTGCCGCAGCTTCGGATCCGGAACCGTAGGTCCCTTCATCCGAAGGTGGATCGCCAGATCGGAGTTGCGTTTGCTGCCATCAGTAGAACTCATCTGTTGATGGTGACGTGCGTAACGGGTGTGGAGCCCAAGCGGGCCTGATTGACGGCACGGCACCCGCCAGGAGGCGGAGGTGCGGTTGTCCCACGAAGCGAAGCTCGAACAGAATTTCGAGTCCGTCGCCTACGGGCTCGAAATCCTTCATGGTATCCGTGAGTGGGCGGTGAAGTCAGCGCCGAAGAGGAGGTGATTCTCCGTCGCCGGAGTTGTAGATCGATCGGGTCGGAACCGTCACGACCGCACAATCAGCAGCCCAATTCCCACAGACGCCAATTGACGAGGTTTAATCTCGCCAATGCCCATTGTTATGGACTTGGATTTTGGAGAAGATGGGGATGCTGGAGATCGTAACGGTTAACGGACAAGCAACCAGGGGACACGAGATTTATCCAGTTCGGGCCCCGGAGAAAAACCCTACTCTCGCTTGCGCTCTTTGATTACGGTGAACCGGTTACAGGTTCTGCAGATTCTGGCGTGGATGCGTGTGCGAAAGTATGAGTCGAGTTTCAGGTATATTGTGTACGTGCCCTCCTCGTTGGCCCCTCCTAGCCTTTATATATGGGGAGGCTAGGTCTCGGGTGCCGATACGAGTAGGTTACAAGTTGTATTCAAACTCTAGTCTTGAGCTTTTCTTGTCTTGTGCGCTTAGGAGTCCATGTCCATATGGGCTTCATAGCAGCCGAACCGTCATAGGAGTCATGTACCCTGGTAGGTCGTCGAGTGGGCCTTCCGTCGGGCTGGACCAGGTATGCTAACATCGGTCCCGCTGACTGCGTGTGAATCAATGCTGCCGGTAAGCGGTGGCTCCCGGGTGGGCCAGTGGTACGCGTGGGCACGGGCAGGACACGCGCGTTGTCCATGCGCATCCGGACCAACGTAACCGTTGCCCAGATTAGATACACGGATGGGTTAAGCCGGACATGTTTATCCGGATGGTCGGCCCACTGGGGCGCCGCGCATGTCCCGCTCGTCCGTGCAGACGGGTTCGGACACGCTCAGACGGGATGCATCGGCCCGGTGGAGATGCCCTAAATCCTCCAATTTTCTATATAGGACTAAACTTTAGCTCTCACTCTTCTTTCTTGTCGCCAACTTAGGTTAAATCATATATAGGCTTTCACACATATGAACTTTAAGATTTAGAGAAAATCTAAAATCTGTATGGACCAAAAGTATTTAGCCAAATTGTTTCTAACAGTTTTCATCGCTGCTAATGGGGCAAGTGGACGCCCACATGTAAGAAAAATAGTCAAACTCATGGACCAAAAGTATTTAGCACTCCTATAGTGCGGGTACAAACAAGCCCGCTCTATTGAATATGTTCCTTCGGGTACGAACGAGCCCGCTGTGGCACGCTTCCGCGGTCCTCAGGTCCTACTTGGATCGAGGATGACTAAAAAAAATAAAGAGAGTGAGAGGTGAATATTTGTATGTTTGTTGACGAACTCCTAACTAAGGAGTATTTAAACAGTTAAAAAAGGCGTATTTTATATACTTTCTTTGACTCATATTAGTTGACTTAAATTTGTTTAAATTTGAATAAATCAAAACACTATTTGGTATATAGGTTTATCCAAATTTTAACAAATCCAAGTCAGAGGGAATAATATAAAACTCACGAGACATGGCATGCGTCGAGAACGTTGACGCCGGCCCTGCCGGCCCGGTGACAGGCAGGGTCGGGTCGCCCGTGGCGCCTCTTCCATAAAACGCCGGGTTGTCTCCGACCTCTCCATTCATCCCTTCCACCTTCGACCCTTCCGCATCCACTTCCATCCAACTCCGGTCCACTCACAGCAGGCAGGGCAGGGCAGACCTCTGCGTCTGTGTGTCGTGGCTAGCTATGGAGTGGGAACCCAGCTTCGAGTTCGACAATCTTGTTTCCACCCCCAGCGACGCGGGGTACCCTTTCCCTTCTCCATCCTCCGACCTTCCTCCGCATGTCCAACCCAGCCATATGAACCTAGATCAGCTTCAATCACAGCTGGGAGATGTACTCCCATCTGTTGCGGCCATGGAAGTGGAACCCAGCTTAGACGTCGAGAATATTATTTCCACCACGACCGACGTAGTAGGTCCATCGTCTGACCTTCCTCCTGTCCAATCCAGCATAGATCCGCGTCAATCAGCCGTCGCAGCGGCAATAGAATCGTGGGAGCCCCCAGACTTGTTGTCATCCACCCCCACCGATGCGGAGCTCCTGGAGAAGTACCTCCTCCCAGTAGTCCAGCCCTCAGGGTTCCCGAGGGAATCCGAACTGCAATTAGCTCTCCGATGGCAGACTTCATGTACTATTGGTTTTGCAAGCCGGCCTGCTGCGGTGGTGAACGCTGTCCTCCCTTCAATGAACCCGTGGGAACTTCCTGGTATGTTGTATACTGATTCTATTATTATTCTGATTCTATTACGTATTATTTAAGAGTTCGCTTTCGTGATCATGTATACTCTTACTTCATACAGTACTATAGATCAAAACACCAGGTGGATCCAGTCGTGTACGATTGATAACTTTATTACTATTCATATTTTACTCGCGCAAGCAGGGATCATGGCGGGCAAGCAGGGGAGCAGAGAGATCACCATACGTTGTGTTTGACCTCTAAAGGTCAAAAAGTGAAAACACGTGATGGGTTCTGGATAAATAAAGACATATATTCTGTAGTCTATTCGAGCAGCCGGGGACTGAAGGGTCTTTTTGGGCGGTGTGTTGGGATTAGAAGGACCTACATTTGGAGCGATATGGGGGGAAACAAGAGCAGCTGGATCATGAACGTCTACAGCGAATTGAGGGGACCATATGTCCAGGTGTGTAAATTGCGGGTCGCGTTCTAATATGTTTACATTAAATACATGCTACTGTTATGTTTTTTCCTTCACGGTGCCCTTAATCACTGTAGGATGCCTTGGTTCTGTGCCATGTATTCGAAGCCTCACCTGATTACCATGCCAAGCTGAAACACCCCTCATTTTCTGAAACAGGAGGCGGATGCTTTGGTAATTAAAGAATATTGTCTCTCTATTGTATAGTACTATTACAGTTCAGCACTTGTACTTTGTGAACTGAAAGCTATGCATGATGGTTAGAGTTCTGTTTCTATTAACCCAGTCATTCTCAGTTATCTTGTCAGCACTATGTTCTTGCTAGGGAAAATGAACTAATTAAACCATGCTAGTGCTAATCTGTTTAATCTGCATGTTGTTAGTTCAGTTCTAAAATTCCTGCCTGTTTTAGGACACTCAATTGCATTTTTTTTTGCGAAGGCCTTTGCGGAGGAAAACACTGTCATGATGGGTTTTGCTCTCTAAACAGAGCTATATTCAATTCAATCCCCCGTGAACGGTACCAGATTCGTGATCCTAAATTAACCTCTTACTCCCTCCGTTTCAAAATATAAGATGTTTTAGCTTTGTGAAAGAAATGAATCTAGACCACTTTTAGTGCGTATGTTTATAGAGGTTTGGAGTGAACCTACACATTAAAAGCGGTCTAGATATACTTCATTCACAAAGTTAAAACATCTTATATTTTGAAACAGAGGGAGTACATGACAATGCTTGAGGATGTCTTGTTTGGTGGCCCTGATCCTCACAGCTCCATGGGTAAGCTCGAGTTCGTCTCTCTCTCACGAAGATCAAACAACTTACAAAGGCACCACATAAATATTAGGATCATACTGAAGTTGGTGGAAATTCTACACAATATTAACATGTCTTTCCTTTCTATTTGGGCTTGCTAGAAACTGAGAATTCTAACCCAAGAAGTGGCGTCTCTCCAACTAATGACCATGGGCAATCGGACAATCACACAAAGAAGAGCTCGGATGTTTGGGATTACTTCACCAAAATACATGCACGGGACCTTGAAGGGAATGTGTTGACACTTGCAATCTGCAACCACTGCTCAAGGGCATTAGGAGGCAGTTCAGCGGGCGGTACGTCCCACCTCGCAAGGCACACGTGCCCGTGCAAGTTCAGACCGGTACAAGCTGGCCGAATGGGTAAAGGCTAGGTTAATGTTCTCTCGTCCCAAGCATCTTCAACCTGGCCGTAAGTCTTGTTAGTTTGATACAGTTTCTTTAGATTGGAGTAGCTTGCAATGGAAGGTGCCGATGGAAGCTAGGGCGACGAGCTTGGAGTGGTTTAAAAACGAAGTTATGTCCTGCTCCTGCCGTGAGTGGCTACTGCGTAGTAGGCTGGTTAATGCTTAGTGTCATGCCTGGCATGTCACGTTTGTGTTGGGTACTCGTGTAAAAGTTGATACTGTAACGCTGCTAGTATGTGCGCATCTCTGATGCACGGGTCACGAAGAATAAACACTTCCACTGTATGTATCTAGACCTATTTTAATATATAGATACATTTGAATTTAGACAAACCTAAGTTAGTTATTTCTAAACTAAAGAAGTACAAAATAAAATCTGAACTGTATTTCATATGTAAATATGTAAATTGATTCTACTCTTCACTCGTCACCTCTCGTGCTCCGCACGCTACATCCTTTATCTCCTCTCCCTCCAGAATTCAATATGGTAATTTTATACGATTTCGAAGATCGAGTGGTATGAATTGGAAAAATCGACATGCAAAGTGGTAGTTTTATGCTATTAACTCCAAGCTCAGTATTGACTTCTTAGAAAAAGCAGCCACATAAAAAAAAGATACAGGAGAAGGACGATTCACAATCAAACAAGTTTTGCCTACCAAATACTCCACTAGCGCTGGAACTAGGGGTAGTGTTCACAAAACTAACTACTATCT
This sequence comes from Avena insularis, assembly GCA_023614405.1. Classification (NCBI taxonomy): domain Eukaryota; kingdom Viridiplantae; phylum Streptophyta; class Magnoliopsida; order Poales; family Poaceae; genus Avena; species Avena insularis. The sequence continues at coordinate 101,926,836 of CM042693.1, forward strand.
TCGTTTCAAAATATAAGCCTTTCTAATAGTTCAAATTAAACTGCTAAAAAAGGCTTATATTTTGGATTGGAGGTAGTACTAAGCAATCGAATAGTGGCCATGGAACAAAATCAAGAATGTCAGAGAAACATATTAGAAGCTAATGGTGAGTATTCTTATTTTACATAAAAATTTCCGCACTACTTAGTACTCCTCCCGTCTCGAAATAGATGTCGGAGATTGTCTAGATTCAGATGTATCCAGACGATATGGGACCTGAAACCACACCAATGAACATGAACAGTTATAAGATTATTTTAGGCATTTTGTATACTCCCTCCGTATTGAAATTAGAAACACTGCAGCAATTAGCGCGTTATTTTTCAGTTCATCTTCTTGTGTTTGACTTCAACTTTCTAATGGTGTAGATATGAAATTGTGGGGAAGAACTCGGAAGCATGTGTGCAACAAGTGCAATAAGAGCTTCGCTTCAGGGAGGTCTCTTGGAGGCCACATGTCACGCAATTGGCGCATTGTTGAGCAGCCAAAGAGGACGAAAAGCCCTTTTGCTATTGTTGCCGGTGTGCATGTCTCCTGCTGAGTCCAAGTGATGAGGAGACTCTGCTATCATCCTCGGGAACGTAATGCCATATGTGCTCAAAAGGTGTTCTCTGCCTGCAATTCTCTGAGGGAGCATAGTGAGAAGAAGGAGTTTGAGCAAGCCTGTTGAACAAGCAGTTGGGCTGATGGAAGCTATGGCCATTGCTAATGGTGACTACAGTGTCATGTTATCTCCTACTGTGAAGTGCAAGCGATCAAAGAGGGAGACACCGGCACTTAATTTTTATGTGATGGATGCTGCAATCACTCTACTACTACTTTCAGAGCATTCTAAGATTTTAGCTTACGGAGATTGCTATGCAGAAGATATGGACAGTTTGTCCTCCAGTGTGTCAAAGGATGTGAAGTGGTATGCTTTTGATCATCTACTAGTTTGATCACCTGAGTTCAAGAAGCCAATAGGTCACAAATGTTGAGCTTATGATGATTGCTATGGGCAATGTAAAAAGTACAACAACTTGAGCTCCAATGTTACCAAGTACAACACTTTGATCCCTAATGTTCCCATGAAGGACGATAAGAAGAGTAACTTGATCTAATGTTCATGAGAAGGTAAGAACTTTGATCTCCGGGGTTACCAGAACGGAGGTAGAGCTGAATGTGCTCGATTGTGAGCTGGCTGGAGGTGCCGAGCTTAGGAAGCTAAGGACGGGCAATTCAGTTGATATACAGTGTGTTGATCTTTCAGCTGCAGTGAAGGTCAAGCAGGACCAGTGTAGTGCTTGTGGGAAGTCATTTGGGTCAGGGCAGGCGTTGGGAGGCCACATGACGCTTAGCCATCCTAGGTGCAATCATGGACGTCACATGTCTCCTGATTGTCCTGATTCTATTGAGTTGCGAGACAAGAAGAATAAGAAGCTTGAATGGGTCTCCAAGTTGCTTGATTTCGGAGTTCCAGCTCTCACTGATGGATACTACTATATTGTCGCAAGCTTGTCTGAACCTCAGCCAGGGCATGCGAGCAGTGTCTACTGAGCTGGTGGTGTTTAGTGTAGTCAGAACTGCTACAGTTACTTCAGTTTTGACTAGTCTAGTAGCATAAACTCCAATCTGTCTGCTTGTAGATAGTCACGAGCTTCATACTGATACTCATCTATACCGTTGAATTTTTCTGGACAGTGAAGGTCACGGATCATATTCCACTACAGCTTTGCTCAGTTGAATCACGAATGCAGGGCATGCGATTGTATCATTCTAGTACGAACTAATCATCTGGAGTTACCTAACAGATTTAGTTTCTCTTTACACTTGTGTTCTGTAAAACAGATTTAGTTTCTCTTTACTCATCTGTGCTAACGCGCGGCGCCGCACGGAGCTGCTCCCGAGCAGAGGCTGCCAGCTCACGCGAAAAGGACGCATGACGAGAAAAAGGACGCGAAAGCCACATGCATGACGCACGAAAAGGACGTGCCTGGAAGCGACGCGCAGGAGCCTGGGCCTCCAGGACAGCTGACGCATGGTCCTAGGACAGCTGTGCTGCCAACCCCAATCCCCCACCCCCTCTCCCTCATCCCTTCTCCTTTGCAACCACTCCCATCGGCCACCTCCCAGCTTCTTCTTCCTCAAGAAAACAGAACCAGATCTGAAGCCATGGAGGAGGTTCCTCTGTCTCCATAAAAAACTAGTGGAGTAAAAGAACGGGTTGGTCATCCCTTCTCCCCCATACCTTCTAACCCATCCCCTCTATTTCTTAATTCTATAAATTTCACCTCTATTGCAAAAACACACATAGAACAAGAACAAGTAGAAAAATCTGAAGATGGATTCTCTCACAGAAGTTTTGATATAAGCACATAGAAACAGGTAGAAAAATATATTAGCAAACAAACAAGATACTTGTCCAAGAAAAGAGGGTACTAATAGTAGTTTAACAAACTACAAAGAAATAAGGAAAACATGTATCCAAACAGATCCTAGAGATATCATGACTGAAATCTTCCCATGCTTGTGCTGTAACCAACATTTTAAATCTGGTAACTTGATATTTGCACATAGAAAATTGCATATGCTTCCATGTGAATGATCAACTTCAACCTTGTGCAGCATCTACTTAAATGTTGCATGCATGTCGAAAATTCACTTCTCATTCCTACATTGAGAAAAGAGTAAGCATGCTGAATTTGACCAAAATTCAAAACAATTGACTTTGCAGGTTACACAAAAGAAAAACCATGGATATTGATCAGCTTTTAGCAATGGATGAGTCTAATGGTGATGTGTCATTGACCGGAGCACAGAATAATGGAGGTATATATGTGGTTTTACACATAGAATGGTAAAAACTCAGAAACAAAATGAAACTGCCAGATTATTTATCAAATGATTGTCAGGTTATACATGCAGAACTACCAGATTATTTATGAAAATGATTACCAGGTTATTCAAAACAGAGCTAGAAATTAAGAAACTGCCAGATTATTTATCAAATGATTGCCTGGTTATACATACAGAACTGTCAGACTACTTATGAAACGATTACCAGGTTATTCAGACAAAAGCTAGAAAAATAGAACTGCTAGATTGTTTATGCTCTGTTTACCAGGTTATACATGCATAACTACAAAAATTAGCTTTGTACATGCAGAACTACCAGAATTAACAGATTGTTTATGCACTGATTACCAGGTTATACATGTAGAACTACCAGAACTGCCAGATTGTTTGCCATGTTTCCTACTAGCACCAGTCACAACAACAATTTAAATAATTCAGTTTTAATAAAACTTCTAGAATTCTAATGTGCTTCATACTAATGTGAAAAAAATATGCAGATATGATACTTTTTGGTGTAAACAATGAATAAACACTTTCTAGGGGTGGTTCGCTCGTGATTACTGGCCCTGACATGAGTCTAGCACAGTCAAGTGCTGCTCACACACCTTCGGCAGAACAAAATAGTGGTAATGATGGGATACCATAAGTCATTTCTACACTCCAGCCGCCAACTACACACATGAGGTTCGATACATTGGAGGAAGCTGAAAGGCACTACAAGATGTATGCGCGGAGGAAGGGATTCGACATTAGGTACAACTACAGTAAGAATTCAGAAGTAACTGGAGGGTACATAAGGGCATCACTTATTTGTCACAAGGCAGGTCACCAGAAAAAATAACATGAAGACACTCAAAATCCTAAGCATGTTGTGCCGGAGAGGAATAGGAGTACAAACACAAGAAGTAACTGCCAAGATCGAATGATGATCAAGTTTAGGGATGGAATCTGGGTTGTGACGGACTTTTGTGATCAGCACAACCACCCGCTGATTAACAAATGGTCACTAACAGGGTTCCTACGATCACAAAGAGAAATCCCGCAGGAGGACCAAGATTTCATCAAAGTTCTTCATTCAGTGAATATGGAAACAAGTAGGATGATGCAAGTTATGGCTACACTCTATGAGTCGCTTGAAGGAGTCCTGTATACACCCAAAGACATGGCGAACTTCAGAGCTTCAATTCGAGCTGAGAACAAGTACACAGATATGCAAGATACATTTACGTACTTTGATGAAATGAAGCAGCGAGATAAATATTTTTATTATAGATTCACACTTGATGATAAAAACAGGGCTGGGAACTTATTTTGGGTAGATGGAGCTGCTAGAAGAGCATACAAAAACTTCAATGATTGCATATATTTTGATACAACATACTGTACCAACCAGTATAAGATGCCTTTTGCTCAATTTATAGGGATAAACAATCATGGACATTCTATCCAGCTTGGATGTGGGTTCTTAAGGAATGAGCTCAGTTCTAGTTTTGATTGGCTATTTGAGACCTAATTGCCATGGATGGTCTAGCTCCAATAAATATAATTATAGATCAGGATTTTGGAATGAGGTCAGGAATAGATAACAAGTTTCCAAACACTAGGCATAGGAACTATCGTTGGCATATAGTTGACAAGGCAACAGAAGAGGTTGGGCCATTAGTTGCAAGGATTCCTGACCTACGATAAGTGAGCAATGATTGCCTAAATTGCAGCCTGTCACCAGAGAAATTTGAAGAGAGGTGGAATGACATGATACAAAAGTTTGGCTTGCAAGGACATACAAAGTTTCTGGCACTGTATGAGAAAAGAAGTTACTGGGTCCCGGCATACTTTATGCACTCCTTCTACCCATTCATGCAGACAACCCAATGAAGTGAAGTCTTTAATGCAGTGCTGAAACAATACATTAGTCCTTCAAACTCATTCATCGAGTTTGTTCGTCAATATGCTGTTATCCAAGAAAAGATAATGAAAGCACAAAACAAATAAGAAGCAGACTCAACCCTGACTACAGCTAAGACATGGTGCTGGCACCCAATTGAACATCACTTGTCAACGGTGTACACGCGTGGCATATACAACCATTTTCAGAAAGAAATGCTATACACAATGTCATACAACATAGTATAGACTGTTGACCGTATTTACAGGCTCGAATGCATCACAAAGTTTGTGCCCACATACCACAACATAAACTACCAAGTTTATGCAGACCATGAAAATAGTGAGTACAAATGTCAATGCTGCAAATTTGAGAGGGGTGGCATAGTGTGCTGTCACATTCTAAAGGTAATTTAAAAACTTGTTGTCAGTTCCTAGAATAACTATGACTAGTTACCTGCTAGGAAAATAAATGATTGCCAGGTTTTAAAAAATATAGTAGCTTGCAATCATATGAAAAAACTGCCGGATTAAAAATGAACATAGTTGCAAATTTATTTAGTTTTGACATATTATGTTTTTGAGAAACATACTAACTATGCTACCTACTTTTTTTGCTTTTCCAAATGAAGACCATGTTCTATATAGGACTGACAGTGATGCCACCGTCATATATTCTTAAAAGGTGAACTTGGAGCCTAGAGGAGAATTTAGTGGAAGAAACACCAGGCCAACCAGCGGAGATAACGGAGGAGTCTAGAAAGAAGATGTCTTTGGCAACAATGTGCAATGAGTTCAAAAGCATGGCACTATACGGAAATCAAATGGATGATGGCAAGAAGATAATAAGGATGCATCTAAAAAATATGAAGAAGGATTTGGCTACACTAAAGAGAGAGACGGAGAAAAGAGCAAAAAAAGCTGCTGCTAATTCTGCTATCCCAACAAATTCTTCACAACATACTACAACCCAGAGAAATCAGCAAGATGCAACTAGAACAAGTATGGATGAACAACATCAAAGATCTGGGCCAGAAACACATCCACCCAAACGCAAGAAGGCTGCTCCAAAGTCATCAGCACCCACATCTGGTCCTAGGCCAACTAACAGTGCTAACTTCACAAGTTCGGACCCAATAATACCTCCAACCACTGCAACATCTATGAAAACATCCCATGCTCATATACGTGATCCCCGCAAATCAAACACAAAAGGAAGAAAGAGAAAGTATGCATTCAAGAATCACTGAACATTGGTAGGAAGGAACTCCGTGTATGCAAACAATGTGGCTCGACGGAACATGATTTAAGAACATGCCCAAAAATATCGCAGCTATCAAACCAGAATTAAAAAAAGCCCTATGGATTTACTAATGTTCTACATTTTGTTGTTGTTTCATGTTGTAAAAGACAGTGCGAATGTATGACCTATTTACTTCCATCTATATTCATATATGTATGGAGAATTGTAGTTTTACCGTATCACATTGTTGTTCAAATTACTCCTCCAGTTATCCTTTTCCTCATTGAAATCAGAAGTGATCCACTTGTATGGTATGATCATCCTCAGTTTATAAGCATCACCTTTGCCAATTTGTGGGATGTTCTGCCCATCCCAATACTCGATGTTGTACAGCACATGAAAACCATAATTGAAACTACGAGGGGAAAACAAAAAACACATCAATATTATCTAGAAACTGAAACTACGGTATAAAAAATTCAGAAATCCTAATCTGGAAATAAAAAAGACAAAGGAAAAGTTGACATACATATTTTCCTGCACTGGCACATTAACAATTGTAAGTTCCCAATCTTGTATATGGACCTTTGAGGTGGCATAATGAATCTGCCATAAAGCCTTGATCTTACTGATTAGAGCGTTTGCATGTTTAGTGAGACTTTCACTCGTTTCGCCACACATGGAGTCAAGTGCTTCAAACCTTTCATCTTGGAAGTTCATAGACAAGCAATACTAGTGACTGCCTTCCTTAGTTCCTCTACTAACCTCTTCAAGGACTGGGAAAGAAATCTGGACAAAAATACAGACAAGGGAAAAACAGGTAACTAATCTGAATTAAATAGGCAACTTCTCTGAATTAAATAGGCAACTTAGCATTGGTAATATGGTAATTAACGTACTGAAAACACACACAAAAGGAAAAAACAGGCAACTACTCTGAATTAAAACAGGCAACTTAGCACTGCTAATATGGTAATTAACATGTTGTTTAATTTCAGAGTAATTTCAGAATAGTTTCTAACCTGTTTCATTACACTGAGGGAGTAATCTGATCTTCTTTTGAAATAAGAAACAACAACCTTCTCAAACTGTCTAGTAATCAAAAAAGTGAAGAGATGATATGGCATTATCATCTTGCCCTCCACTTTGTTTGTACGGCGCATGTACTCGATACCAACTTCCATGCAGTGATTTGACAGTTCACCCCTAACATGTATAGAATCAGCCAAGTAACCTATTACAACCCAGTTGTTTGTGTATTTTACAATCCGATACCTAGTTTAAAAGAAGGAATGAAAACTATTAAGCATGAACAACCACCAGGATAAAAAGGAGAAAAACAACACCTACGAGATTAAAAATGAACATTTACCACAATAAAAGAGAAACAACTATCAGATTAAGTTTGAACAGCTACCAGCTTAAAATGTGTTTAGTGGAGGGACGTGCTAACCCGGGGCGCCACATAGTTTTTCTGGAGTGCGTGCGGAAGGATGGCTTGGGTTTCGTGTGGCGTGTGGCAGTTACCATTAGATTTTATCTTTAGTGGAATAGCTACTAGATAAAATGTGAACAACTACCGAATTATATTTGAATAATTACCATATATTTGAACAATTATGACAAAAATAACTACCATATATTTTTGAATAACTACCAGATTATATTAGAACAACTACCATATTATATAAAGAACAACTACCATAAAACATATATTATGTTTACCTTTTCAAGTTGGATTTGCTTGGCCATGGATGTTTACTGCTCAACATTAGCTTTTGGTATACACTATCCTGGTCTGAATTGACTTTGATCAAGCTATTAGGAGACACTAGGAAACAGGACACATTTTTTACCCTCACTTTGTGAGCTTGGACCTTCGGTGTTATGCTTTGAACAACGGTACCATCCATGGTGCTTGCGGGGGCTGTAGCTTTTACCAACTCTCTCCACCTTTTCGAGAAATAATCCTCATACTTATTAAGCTCTACCGCAACTTCCTCACTAAGGAAATCAGTTTTATTGAGGATGTAATCTTCTAGCTCCTTTGACAGCTTGAATTCTTCAAAATCAGAGTCAGTGCATGTTTTTTCAACAGGTTTGCTTGCTACTCTGTGGACAACAACAATTTTTTTATCAAAAACAGTTATCCTATATACCCTTGGCTCGCATGTAAAAAAACTTGATTCACATAGCACACAAATTATGGCAAAAAATGCGGCTGCCTAATTAAATAATATTGTCTTCCAGATTAATTAAACTAGGTTAGCAGATAATTAAACTTTATTCCTATGTTTTATCGAAAGGTGATCACTACCATGGTTTCAACACATAGTTATCAGATGTAAAAAAATAGAGAGAAAAAATACAAGGTTTATATTACTCAATATTAACATAATATTTTTTTGTACAAGACCATGCATGTTTATTAGCATACTAGCAAAATTCCATAGGTGAAAAAAATTGCTGAATACAAACAAAAGGGGTTACCTCATGGGTCTGCCCAAGCTATTGGAGCAACATCTTGTGCAAATATGGGCATCAAATGTTCCTTGGTAGAGATTGTGCAATCCATTGGAGAATCATTACCAAAATCTTCATGTGAACTAAACCCCAAGTTGAAAGGTGGAGGTGTAAACATTTCCAAACGGTTATCTCTGTTTGAAATAGTAGATGGACCTCCTACATCCATATATTTCCTTTTCCTAAAAGTACCTTCTGCTGTGTGTTGGGAATATACTTTCTGAGTATACCCACAAGACTCGCTGACCAGGGTGGCCCACCAACGGGTTAGAGCTTTGCTTCATGGGCGGCCCAGTTAGAGAAAGAGGAGGAGCCAGATCCGGCTACGACAAGGCCCAGAAGAGTTACCGACTTAGGCATGTAGTATTACTTGTAGTCTAAGCTGTACATAGTTACCGACTCTGTAACGTAGCCGGATAGGTCTCTCCCTGTAACCCTAGTCCCCGGTGACTATATAAACCGGTCCTATTGGAGCCTTTAGGGCAACCAATAAATCGTAACACCACAATCAATTCGCACAGGCGAACCTCTCTTGTAATCCGCTGTAACATCCGGCTTACACCGATATATTACTGGGTTGTTAGCACAAGTAGGATCCGATCACCGCAGTCGGATCTGAACCTGGGTAAACTTGTGCTCACCGCTCCTGGAACATCCGACGTCTCACACCCCATCCTTCCAACACCACTAGGACCCCCTATGGCGTACTTGTCGATAATACGACGACAGTTGGCGTCCACCGTGGGGCTGGTGACCTTTGGAGCATCGTTCTAGGCGGAATCTACGTGTTTAGGAATCGGCGAAACAATTGCCATGGGTCGCGTGGTCTACGCCAGTGATGTCCCTCTCATCCTTTTTGATGAGACTTGGATTCCGGCTTCGAAACCCGTGATGACCTACACGATCATGTCAATCGGCGAGATCGATATCTATCTCGGTTTTGCTGAACTCGCCTAACCCACCCTTGAGGTGATGACCATGGCGGAAGAAAAATTCGGATCTACTTTCTCCGCAGAGGCGGAAGAGTTCAGGGTCCCAGAGAAAGTCAAACCCAGCCAACCCACTCCTGTAGTGGAAGAAGAGGTGGAAGAAGAATCCAGATCCGATCTGTCTAGCGAGATCGAATACACAGACGAGGAATACATCCTCTACGGATCCAACTTTGCTGACGTCGAAGCGGAAACCAAGTTATACAAGTACCTCAAGAACTTGAACAAGAAGAAGCATTGTTTCGTGTACCACGTAAGCACTGGATCCGACTTTTTCGATGCTGGAGCTGGTAGCGACTCGGTCCTAGACGCAATCGAAGAAAACACCGACTTACCTGGCTCCCCAGCGGAGTCAATCACGTCGTAGAAACTTCGAGACTTCAACAAAGAGATGGAGGACTAAGAACAAGATCATGTCTCCAAGAAAACGCAAGTGAGCCAGAAAATCCTCCTATTCCATATGATAGCATGGATGAAATCTCCACCTCGCAAGATGACATGGACATCGGAGATTCCTCCGAGGTCCACAAACCAACCATGACGGAAAGTACCGACGGAATTTTATTCCCCGATACCAGACCAACGGCCATCTTTTCCACTGGTACACATGTTAAGACTACTGGGCGGTCAAAGAAGACGAAGAAGAAAAATAATCCAACACCGGCAGAGCCGTACGTCGAGGAAACCAACGAAGAAAAAGTTGATGAAGAGATCGAGATGGAGAATCGGGACGGAGATCCGATTAATACAACCCCGATCGATCCTCCTGTGGATGGACACGTTGTCACCAAGGGCGCACGTGAAATTTATGGAGATGCTCTCACAATTCCAATCCCAACGGCTTCAGATCTTACGCTGGAGGCACTAGAGAAATGGGCTTAGGACCTGGAAAAGCACCGCTTATTTCTACTTGAAGAGGTCGCGTGCCTTGTCGAGATGAGATAGCAGTTAGACAGTGATCCTGCGAGATATTAGTCAAATTTCAAGCAACATCCAAACAAAACAAGGGAGGTCCGTTTCTTGCTAACAAGAATCTGGATATCCACAAAGATCTATTCGACAGAAAAGATGGAGAGAAGATCCGAGTCTACAGCACGCCGGTGGAAAACGCTGCTGCAGCTCGACACATCCTCGCCAACAATCTGTCTCCGTAGCAGGTCCAGCAGTGCATCGCGTTGCTGGACAAAGGATTAAAGCAGCAAAAGACGGACGCGTCATTTAGTGGCAAGATGGCCTCAAAATCCGCTTTTGCCACACTGGTGCTGACCAAAGCGCTGACGTAAGGCTTCACAGGGATACGACTCAACGTTATCATCCCTGTGAAGAAGAAGAGAATTCAAGAACCGGCTCAAACGGCCACTCTCGCAGGCCGACACATGACCGGGCAAGAGTTATTCCGGCTGCGTCCGAAGATGCCATCAGGGCAATGGTTCCTCATCAAGACCATCATCGGCAAAACAACCGCTATAGAAAAGACCCGGAAGCACGCCGCCATCTAGAAGAGAATGATTGGCTAAGGATGCCACCACCAAGCCGTCCGGCTGGCAATGCCGGATGAAGAGATGATCTGAATCATCCTGAATCAAGTAGGGACGGTGCATGAAGAAACAGGCATCGGAGTCAGCATAATGAGGCTCCACCGCCACCACCAAGAAACCCAGCCGGAAATAATCCACCAGGTCCACCATCGCCTCCCAGCAGCGACCATGAAGGATCACGTTGAAGGAAATATGCCCTAGAGGCAATCATAGAGATGATTATATTTCTTATGTATCCATGAGTTATTGTAATGTTCCTTGAATATCCATATCAGGCAACTTGTATTGATTGGCAATTATGTGAATTGTTTGTGAAACTCTTTACTTGTATGGTTATTTAAGAGTTGTCCCTAGTCGGAGTTCATGTGAGGACACACGTGAATATTAGACTAGCACATCGATTGGTTGATGACTATGTTTCGCAAGTCATAGACATGGAGATGTCAAACCAATGATGAGGGCACATTTTATGAACATGGGGTTGGACTGACCCAACTTGAGACTGGCAATTAGTTGCAGCTCTCTCTCTACACATCGTGCACGTTTTGTCCTTAGACCTGAGATTGTCGCATGTACTTGAGATGTGGATCGACCTACTTTGGGGCTATCAGACGCTACTCCGTAACTGGGTAGTTATAAAGGTAGCTTTCGGGTTTGTCCTAAAACATGCTACAAGGCATGGTCAATCAATATGGGATTTGCCCTTCTCTACTTGAGAGAGACATCTCTGGGCCCCTCGAGTGATCGGATCCAGAAATGCATGGCCGTGCTACATATGGTTAAGAGTTAACCTAGTAAAGGGATTCCGAATCATAGTATCGAGAAAGGGAGGTCAGCTTGGAGTTAGACCAAATATCGTGAGACAAAGGGAAAGACATGTACTAAACCTTGTGATGGTTTGTCCGATATGATCTTTGTATGGGTTTAGGAGTTGGCACGTCTTGCTAGAGGCCGCTACCAACTATTGACAGAATAAGTGTATTCGTGTCATGTCTATACGTATATGAACCTATAGGGTCACACACTTAAGGGGTTGGAAGCCTAATAAGGATTGGATCTGAATTAGACCAGGCTTAGGCTACTAATGGGCTGCTAATGTAGAAGCCCACTAGGGACGCCTATATAAGAGAGGGTGGGGTGAGCTGACCAGGGTTAGACCTTAGACCATTCCAGCCAGCCGCCACTCCTCACGCATGTGTCGCACGCGCGGACCTAGCAGTCCGACGTCTGGCGCTTCCACCCCGCACGTGTGGATACCTCGGAGGCGCTGCATCTGTAGCGTTTGGACGAGCCACGAAAGGGGAGCTACTCGTGGGACAAGAACGAGGAGGAGTCGTAGATCGTCTGCACTGCCTCGACGCGCTTCATCAAGTTCCGCAACTGCGTGTCTAGTGGTAATCCCGTGATCTATGACAACAGTAATTCTGGTTTACGCGGTAGAAAATTTTGATTTGCGCTAGTGTAGCCTACCTGTATCCCTTCAGTGGTATTAGAGCCGATGTTGTTCAGTTATAGGTTCGGGATGTTTGCATATGGTGATATGCAGATTGATATGAATGATGTGATCGTTTATATGGTGGTGGTTCAGGATTGATCTATGCTCTTGCTTTCCGTGATCGTGATTCTGAGATTGTCGAACGAATTACCCCTACCGGTCGGTTTCCGCCATCGGGGTAGACAGTGACACATAAATCCTATTGAATCACGCGAAGATCAATATGATTGATCGAATCGGAACCTAGATCTAAAATGGATGTACTGTGATCAAAGGAGTTTGATTGAATCAGGACAGGAGTCGGTTTATGGTAAATTTGATTTGCTGATCAAAATCCTTAAAGAAAATTGTGAAGATTCAATCTCTCATTTTTCACGGTGCGCTGCCCCTTCGAACCCCGCAGGTGGAGACCCCCTAGACCCCCCTTAATCGTAGCCCCTTTTGTATCTCGTTAAGGTAACTAGGTGTTGCGATGTCACATGATCCGGTAGAATGCGATTCTATGCATAACTTGTTTTTGCAGGATGTATGTGATCAGTATGGCCCATATGTGTATGTGATGCATGTATGAAATTTTGCATGACCGGCGTGTCGTGAGTAGGGCAACACGGCTGGAGCCATATGTGTTGTCAATTATTGTAATGGCCTGCGTGCCAACTTGTGATGATCCCAATACTATGTAATTTTGATTACTAGCTATTAGGAGTAATAGCTTGTATTAGTTCTTGGAGGACTCATCACCTAGAAGATGGCTCACATGGAACATGAAGATGGAGATCATCACGGTGGACAGGTTCTATGGCGATGGAGATCACCATGAGAAAATGGGCCATACTGTGTCACATCTATGTGAATGCTATTCTTATGTGTTTTACTACTATGCATGCTTAGATGATAGAAGTAGAACAATCCCTCAGAAAGTTCAAGTTTAACCATGCCCTCCCAACCAAACCTTGCACCATCCAATGCCCTGTACAATCGTTGGTGGGCCTATGAAATTAGTGTGCCGCGGTTTTCCTTGGCTGGATGGGTTTGTATCGGATACCTACACGCATAAGGGTTGGTGAGCTTGACAAGGTCATCTTAACGGTTAAGGACCTTGGGGCATAAAGGTTGGGCGCCTAGTTTTGACATAGAGATGTCACCCAACAACAAGAGTCATATGTGATATGATTAGCAAGTGTTGCTTACCGATTTATCTTGTCTTCTAGCAGTGATGCTAAAGCTCACTAGTCGACTTGTTAATTGTGGATCTTGAATCACTTAGTATCAATAGAGGGATATTGATTTAAGTGGGAGTATATGCTATTAAATTTTTTAATATGTTTTACTCTTTCATGGTTACATGGCTTAGTATTTTGCATGTTTTCTGTTGTAGTCAATGGCACCGAACACTACATCAACTTTTTCTTTGCGTTCGATTCTTGACGAAGATAAACTAAATGGAACAAACTATACGGACTGGGTCCATAACCTGAGAATTGTTCTCGGGTCTGATATAAAGGAAACAGTTCTGGATACCCCAATCCCCGATGAACCTGCTGATAATGCATCTGCTTCCCTAAAGAATGCCTACAAGAGAGCATGTGATGATTCTCTTGAGGTTAGATGCCTTATGCTTGCATGCATGGAACCTGAACTCCAAAAGAAGTTTGGGGATCAGGATGCGTACGATATGATCGTTGCGCTTAAGGACATGTTCCAAGATCAGGCAAGGACTGAGAGGTACAATGTTGCCAAGTCCTTTGTCGAATGCAAGCTAGCAGGGGGAGCAGCTATAGGCCCCCATGTGATCAAAATGGTTGGTTATAGTCAGACTTTGGAAAAGCTTGGTTTTCCACTAGGCCAAGAGTTGGCCACTGACTTCATTTTGGCGTCTCTTCCATCCAGCTATGGGCAGTTCATTTCGAACTACCATATGCATGGGGTGGAGAAGGGCCTTAATGAGTTATGCGGGATGCTAAAAACAACATAAAGTGACGTGAAGAAGTGTGCAGGGCATAGCCATGTGATGGATGTGCAGAACAAGCCCAGCTTCAAGAAAAAGGGTACTTCTTGGAAGAAGAAGGGCAAGGCTAAGGATACGATCCCTAAGCCTGCACCCAAGCAAAAGGCTGGACCTGTAGAAGACACCGAGTGCTTCTTTTGTCATGAACATGGCCACTGGAAGAGAAACTGCAGCAAGTACCAGTCTTCTTTGAAGAAGAGTGGAAGTAAGAGTACTTCCCACTTAGGTACGCTTGTTGTAAATGTTGTGGACATTCTTCTCGTTGATTCCTATGTTAACTCTTGGGTATTTGATACCGGATCGGTTGCTCATATTTGGAATTCGATGCAGGGGCTAATAAGGACTAGAGAAGTGCAGAAAGGCGAAGTGGATTTTCGCGTCGGAAATAAAGCAAGGGTTGCTGCATTGTTCGTCGGCTTCATGCAACTTCACCTTCCGTCGGGATTTATTATGGAGTTGAATAATTGTTATTACATTCCTAGTATGGGTCGAAACATTTTATCACCTTCATGTTTGATGAGGGATGGTTATTCAGTCGCGAGTGCAAACAATGGTTGTGTAATCTCTAAGAATGATATGTTTATGTCTAATGCTCCCATTGTGAATGGGTTATTTCTTTTAAATCTTGATGATGCATATGTTTACAATGTTAGTGCTAAAAGGCTTCGGCCTAATGATTTGAGTCCTACCTATTTATGGCATTGTCGTTTGGGGCATATAAGTGAAAAGCGCATGAAGAAGCTCCATGGTGATGGTCTTCTAACTTCGTTTGATTTTGAATCATACGAGACATGTCAAGCTTGTTTACTTGGAAAGATGACCAAGTCGCCTTTTTCGGGTTTACCCGAGAGAGCGACAAACTTGTTGGAACTCATACATACTGATGTATGTGGACCAATGAGCACGACAGCCAGAGGAGGATATCACTACTTCATTACTTTTACTGATGATTTCAGTAGATATGGTTATGTCTACTTGATAAGGCATAAGTCTGAAACTTTTGAAAAGTTCAAGGAGTTTCAGAGTGAAGTAGAGAATCAACATGGCAAGAAAATAAAGGCCTTGCGATTTGATCATGGAGGTGAATATTTTAGTCACGAGTTTAGCGATCATCTTAAGAGTTGCAGAATTGTTCCACAACTTACGCCGCCCGGAACGCCACAAAGGAACGGGGTATTCGAACAGCGTAATCGAACTTTGTTGGACATGGTTCGATCGATGATGAGCCAGTCGTATTTGCCATTATCATTTTGGGGTTACGCTCTAGAAACAACAACTTTCACACTTAATAGGGTACCATCTAAATCCGTAGTTAAGACACCATATGAGATGTGGACTGGAAAGAATCCCAGTTTGTCTTTTCTAAAGATTTGGGGTTGTGATGCATTTGTCAAGCGACTTCAGTCAGACAAGCTAACACCAAAATCGGATAAGTGCATTTTCGTGGGATATCTGAGGGAAACCTTAGGGTATTACTTGTACAACCGAGAGGAGGGCAAAGTGTTTGTCGCTCGTAGCGGTGTTTTCCTAGAGAAAGAGTTTCTCACAAAGGGAACAAGTGGAAGGTCGGTGCGACTTGAAGAAGTTCAAGATGAGCCAGTTGGGGATTCTATTGTAGCGGAACAAGTTGAGGAACCCGTGGCAACAGAAGCACCACAACCACTGTTGGAATTATGCCCTAGAGGCAATAATAAAGATGTTATTATTATAATTCTTGTTCATGATAAAGTTTATATTCCATGCTAGAATTGTATTAAGCGGAAACTTTGATACTTGTGTGGTTTATGAACAACACCGTGTCCCTAGTACGCCTCTATGGACTTGCTCATTTATTAATGATGGTTAAGGTTTCCTAACCATAGACATGAGTTGTCGATTAATAATGAGATCATGTCATTAGGAGAATGATATGATGGACAGACCCAAATTAAGCAGAGCAATTAGATTGTGTCATCGTGTTCATCTTTGTGAAGCTTTTTTCTTATGTCAAGTATTGTATTCCTTAGACCGTGAGATAATACAACTCCCTGGTATCAGAAGAAAGCTTTGAGGTCATCAAACGTCATCCTATGTGAGGGTGATCATAAAGGTGTCTCTCAGGTAATCGGAAAGTACTTGTTGGGTTGTATGTATCGAGATGGAATTTGTCCCTCCTGAGTCGGAGAGATATACTTTGGGCCCACTCGGTAATCGATATCAACACTTCTTGCAAGCACGTGGTTAAGGAGTTAATCACAAAGTGATATCGGATTACGGAACGAGTAAAGTACTTGCTGTGAACGAGATTGAACTAGGTATGTCGATACCAACGATCGAATCTCGGGCAAGTAAAATATCACATGACGAAAGGAATACATATATGGGATTAATTGAATCCTGGCATCATGGTTCATCCGATATGATCATCGATGAATATGTGGGAGTCAATATGGGTTTCCATATCCCGCTGTTGAATATTGATAGAAGATCATGTATGCATATTCTCGAACCCGTAGGGTCACACACTTAATGTGCTTCGACGCTAGGATAGAATGGATAATTGGTTTATGAGTTTTTGTTCGGAGTCTCGGATGAGATCCAGGACATCACGAGAGGTTCCTGAATGGTCCGGAGAATAAGATTCATATAAAGGAAAGCAGTTTTTGGATTTCGGAATTGTTTTGAGGTATTTATCGGTAAGTTTAAGAAGAGGTTCTAGTAGAGGAGAGGGGATCCCACCAGGCCCACTTGCGTGCCTGGTGGGGTGGGAAAGTGCGCCGCCACTTTGGGGAGTGCACAAGGCCCTAAGGCCCCCCGGCCGGGTATTGTTACCTTGGAAGGTTCTAGAAGGTGGGAGGAGGGACCAACAGGCCTTGTTGTTGTGCGGAGGCCGGCCTAAGGGAAAGTGCACTGGCACTTTTGGCCAGTGCAAGGCCCCCAAGGCCTGGCTGCCAGCCCTAGGGGAAACCCTAGGGGAGCCTTCTAGAAGGGGCGGGAAGACTTGCACCCCACTCCACCCTTGGGGCCGCCGCCCTAGGGCTTGGAGGAGGGGCCAAGGGGGCGGCCAGCCCCCCATATAAGGAGGGCAGGGGCGCAGCCTCCCCCTCCTACTCCTCCAACCCCAGCCATCGTTCTGCCGCCCCTCCACCTCTCTCTCCCGACTACGCGTAAGCGAAGCCCTGCCGCAGAAACTCTCCACCATAGCACCACGGCGTCGTGCTGTAGATCCAATCCATCTCTCCCCCCACTTGTTGGACCAAGGAAGGAGGAGACGTCACGACACCGTACGTGTGCATCTCTCAAAGGCGCCGCCACTTGCGGCGTTGGATCGGATCAGATCGCGAGAAGGAGAAGGCTAGTTCGACTACATCACCCACGTTCTGTTGAACGTTTCCGCTGTGCGATTTCTTCAAGGGTATGAAGATCTCATCTATCTATCTCGTTGATTGCATCTCCTAGATTAGATCTTGGATTTCTTGTTCGCATCCGTAGAATTTTTTTGATTTACTATGCTGCGAAATCCTTCAACCACGAAGGTCGGCGAGGCTCCGCGGAGCGCGAGAATTAGTATTGTTAGACAATGATGAGCCTACGACCTATGCAGAAGCGATGGTGGACCCAGACTCTGAGAAATGGCTGATCGCCATGAGATCCGAGATAGATTCCATGGGTGACAATCAAGTTTGGAACTTGGTTGACCTGCCTGATGGTTTTAAAGCCATCGAGTGCAAATGGATCTATAAGAAGAAGATTGATATGGATGGAAATGTTCACATCCATAAAGCTCGACTTGTTGCAAAAGGTTTTCGACAAGTTCAAGGAGTTGACTACGACGAGACTTTCTCTCCCGTAGCGGTGCTTAAATCTACACGGATAATTCTAGCCATTGCTACACATTTCGACTATGAAATATGGCAGATGGATGTCAAGACGGCTTTCTTAAATGGAATCCTAACTGAGGACGTGTATATGATGCAGCCCGAAGGTTTTGTCGATCCAAACAATGTTGGAAAGGTATGCAAACTTCTGAAGTCCATTTATGGGCTGAAGCAAGCATCTCGGAGTTGGAACATTCGATTTGATGAAGTTGTAAAGGAGTTTGGCTTCATCAAAAACAAACAAGAACCTTGTGTTTACAAGAAGGAAAGTGGGAGAGCGCTGGTATTTCTAATCTTATATGTAGATGACATATTGCTCATTGGAAATGACATTCCTATGCTCGAGTCTGTTAAGACCTCATTGAAAAATAGTTTTTCGATGAAGGACTTGGGAGAAGCGGCATATATTATGGGTATCAAGATCTAGAGAGATAGATCAAGGAGGCTAATTGGATTAAGCCAGAGTACATACATTGACAAAGTGTTGAAACGGTTTAGCATGGAAGAGGCTAAGAAGGGGTTCTTGCCCATGTCTCATGGCATTAAAATCAGCAAGACTCAGTGTCCTTCGACTACTGATGAGCGTGAGCGCATGAGTAGGGTTCCATATGCTTCGGCTATTGTATCCATCATGTATGCAATGATATGTACTCGCCCAGATGTTTCCTATGCTCTAAGTGTTACGAGCAGACACCAGGCTGATCCAGGTGAAGGTCACTGGACAGCAGGAAAGAACATCCTTAAGTACTTGAAAAGGACTAAGGACGTGTTCCTAGTTTATGGAGGTGAGGATGAACTCAGTGTAAAGGGTTACACAGATGCGAGTTACCTTAACGACTCAGATGATTCGAAATCGCAATCAGGTTATGTGTTTGTCTTGAATGGTGGTGCCGTGAGCTGGAAAAGTTCCAAGCAAGATACGGTGACCTCCTCTTCAACAGAAGCTGAATATATTGCTGCCTCGGAGGCCGTAAAGGAAGCTGTTTGGATTAGGAATTTTCTGATCGCTCTCGGTGTGGTTTAGGGCGCGTCCAATCCCTTGGACGTTTATTGTGACAACAATTGTGCTATTGCACAAGCCAAGGAACCTAGACAGCACTAGAAGAACAAACATATTCGCATGCGTTACCATCAGATTCGAGAGTTTGTTGAGGATGGTAGTGTCATGATATGCAAAATACATATGGACTCAAATGTTGCTGATCCCTTGACTAAGCCTCTCCCGCAGCCCGCACATGAAGCGCACATAAGAGACATTGGTATTAGATACATTTTAGATTGACTCTAGTGCAAGTGGGAGACTGAAGGAAATATGCCCTAGAGGCAATCATAGAGATGATTATATTTCTTATGTATCCATAAGTTATTGTAATGTTCCTTGAATATCCATATCAGGAAACTTGTATTGATTGGCAATTATGTGAATTGTTTGTGAAACTCTTTACTTGTATGGTTATTTAAGAGTTGTCCCTAGTCGGAGTTCATGTGAGGACACACGTGAATATTAGACTAGCACATCGATTGGTTGATGACTATGTTTCGCAAGTCATAGACATGGAGATCTCAAACGAATGATGTGGGCACATGTTATGAACATGGGGTTGGACTGACCCAACTTGAGACTGCCAATTAGTTGCAGCTCTCTCTCTACACATCGTGTACGTTTTGTCCTTAGACCTGAGATTGTCGCATGTACTTGAGATGTGGATCAACCTACTTTGGGGCTATCAGACGCTACTCCGTAACTGGGTAGTTATAAAGGTAGCTTTCGGGTTTGTCCTAAAACACGCTACAAGGCATGGCCAATCAAGATGGGATTTGCCCCTCTCTACTTGAGAGAGATATCTCTGGGCCCCTCGAGTGATCGGATCCAGAAATGCATGGCCGTGCTACATATGGTTAAGAGTTAACCTAGTAAAGGGATTCCGAATCACAGTATCGATAAAGGGAGGTCAGCGTGGAGTTAGACCAAATATCGTGAGGCAAAGGGAAATATATGTACTAAACCTTGTGATGGTTCGTCCGATATGATCTTTGTATGCGTTTAGGAGTTGGCACGTCTTGCTAGAGGCCGCTACCAACTATTGACAGAATAAGTGTATTCGTGTCATGTCTATACGTATATGAACCTATAGGGTCACACACTTAAGGGGCTGGAAGCCTAATGAGGATTGGATCCGAATTAGACCAGGCTTAGGCTACTAATGGGCTGATAATGTAGAAGCCCACTAGGGACGCCTATATAAGAGAGGGTGGGGTGAGCTGACCAGGGTTAGACCTTAGACCATTCCAGCCAGCCGCCACTCCTCACGCCTGTGTCGCACGACCTAGCGATCCGCGTCACGCTTCCACCCATGCGTGTGGATACCTCAGAGGCGCTGCATCTGTAGCGTTTGGATGAGCCGCGCAAGGGGAGCTGCTTGTGGGACGAGAACGAGGAGTAGTCATAGATCGTCTACACTGCCTCGACGCGCTTCATCAAGTTCCGCAACTGCGCGTCTAGTGGTAATCCCGTGATCTATGACAATAGTAATCCTGGTTTACGCGGTAGAAAATTTTGATTTGCGCTAGTGTAACCTAGCCGTATCCCTTCACACGTCGTAGCCATAGGAGCTGTAGGGGTGGAGGCGGCAATCGTGAGAGGAGAAGCAGAAATCTGACTCCACCACATAGAAGCCGTGAGCCTCCAAGGCACAGATCTCTCTCGCCAAACGATGCTCGCCATCGCATCGAATCGAACATAGAAGCACGGCGGTACGAGGAATAATATGTGTACATGGGACCCAAGTGCTTTGGTCCACGTATACGTCAGACCAAATTTCCGGTTGACTTTGGCATTGCCAAACATATTCAGCCCTAAGATGGTGCAGCTCAGCCAGATACTTGGCTCCAGGATTTTTTCCAGGCTTGCTGCATCGCCAAAGGAGGAAACAACCTGGTTGCAGTCCGATATCTCCTACTAATGCTAAGGAAGACGGCTCGATCATGGCTCAATAAACTGCTAGAGAATTCAATTCATAACTGTATGATATGCAAACTGCGTTCTTTTCAAACTTCGAGGTAACATACAGGAGCCCTGCACAATCGGAGACTTGCAGCGTTGCACCCAAAGATCCGGAGAAACCTTCCGGGATTACCTCGGACGCTGGATTGATACGAAGAACTCCTGCGAAGGAGTAAACAAGCAAACTGCGATAGAAGCTTTTATTGCAGGACTTCCAGTCGGACTTTTATGTCACAGGCTAAAGCGTGACCACGTCATAGATTTGGGAGAAATGATAGAGACGGCAAGCAAATATGCCGACGCTGATGATGGTTCAGAAGGGATGCTAAATATTCTGGCCAATCCCAATGCGGCCAAATAGCAAAAACAAACTCAGAAGCGCAAAAACACCTCAGACGAAAAGCCGGCTCCGTACAACACAGCTATCAACGCAACGTTTGGATCCGGAGGACGAGGAGGGCGTGGAGGCGGCCGGGGTAGAGGCAGAGGAACTTCCCGAATCCAGGGCAGAGGAGACCAGCAACCCGAAAGAACCTATACCTGGGATGACATTGCCAATAATCCATGTGTCCACCACTTGGATAGTAACGGGGGATCTACCCAAACAAAATGCCGAGTGTCGTTTCAATGACGACATCAAGAAAGACGAATCCGCTGACTACAGAGCCAAGCGACAAAAATGAAAGAAAAATTCCGAGAAAGGAAAGGAGCCCAAGGAAGATTCTGACATGGAAGAAGCGGAAGCCGCTGCAGAGCCAAAGCCGGATGGAAAGAAAACTTTTCTGACAAAGAAAGACGCATACGTCTGCTTCCTTGGATCCCAACCAGCTAAGGACAAAAAGGCGGTTCTTCGTGAGCTTAATGCCACGGTTCCGGCTGTCCCACAATTCCTGGACTGGTCAGAGATGACCATCACCTTTGATCGTTCAGATCACCAGAGGAAAACACATCGTCGGGGAAAGTACCCTCTAGTTGTCAATCCTCTTATTGATGGCTATGAGTTCTCAAAAACACACATGGACGGTGGGAGCAACATCAACATCCTCTATATTGAGACACTCCACCGCATGAAGTTACACGAGAGCCAGCTGAGTTACAGCAGTGTAACTTTCCATGGCATTGTACCAGGGAGACATGTGGATTCTCTGGGTGAGATTACTCTAGACGTGACATTCGGAACCCGAGACAATTACTGGACCGAGCCACTCTCTTTTGAAGTGGTACCATTCAAAAGTGCTTACCATGCCATCTTTGGACGTCCAGATTACTGGACATTCATGGCATGTCCCTGTTATATCTATAACATGATTAAACTTCCAGGTCCAAAGGGCGTAATCACCGTACGAGGAAATCCGAGGAAAGAGCGAGAGTGTGACGAAGGATCTACTGCCTTCGCCGAAGCCGTGCTGCACGCCTAGGAGTACCAGGAGATCAAGAAGACCATCAATCTGTCTGAGATGCCCGCTATGAAGAACGAGGTGCTGAAGCCAAGTTTGCATTTCAAGGATTCGGAAGAGACGAAGAAGACGTCGCTAAAGGAACATAGGGGTAGGCTTAGGCCACACATAGGAAAGCGTGCTCGTCGAGTTACTCAAAGATAATAGTGATATCTTCGCATGGCAGCCATCTGATATGACTGGAGTACCTAGGGAACTTGCCTAGCACTCTCTTAATCTGTACCCAGACGCTAAACCCGTCAAACAGTCCTTATGACAGTTTGGTGATGAAAAGCGCAAAGCAATAACCAAGGAATTAGCCCGCCAAGAGCTATCGAATTTCATAACAGAGGTCACCCATTGGGTGGCAAATCTTGTACTTGTCCCTAAAAAGAACACCATTGATTTAAGGATGTGTGTTGATTATACCACTTTGAACAAGGCATGCCCAAAAGATCTGTTCCCTTTGCCAAGAATCGATCAAGTTATCGACTCAACGGCAGGGTCGGAATTACTCTGTTTTCTCAATGCATATTCCGGATATCACCAAATACCGATGAAAAAGTCGGATCAAATTAAGACGTTTTTCATCACTCCTTTTAGAACCTTCTGCTATAAAACTATGCCTTTTGGCTTAAAGAACACATGAGCAACATATCAACGTACCATGCAACGTTGTCTCAACGACCAAATTGAACGCAACATCCATGTATACGTAGACGATATAGCAGTTATGTCCAAAAAGAAGGAAACTTTAATTTCCGACTTGGATGAAACGTTTGCTAGTCTACGAAAATTCAATATGATGCTAAATCTAAAAAAGTGTTTCTTTGGAATTCCAGCCGGAAAATTGTTAGGGTTCATCGTCTCTGAGTGAGGCATAGAGGTGACCCGGGACAAAATAAAGGCTATCTTAAACATTACCAGGCCGACTTGCCTGAAGGACGTACGTCTCACTGGTTGCATTGCAGTGGTGAGTCGGTTCATCAGCCGGCTCGGTGAGAGAGACACACATTTATACAAACTCTTGAAGAAAACCGACAAATTTGTCTGGACCCCAGAAGCCGAAATTGCCCTGCAAAGTTTGAAAGATCTGCTTTCAAACCCACCAGTTCTCGTAGCGCAAGAACCTCAGGAACCTATGTTACTCTACATTGCAGCGACCAACAAGGTCATAAGCGTGGTAACAGTAGTTGAGTGCGAGGAAGAAGGCCACGAGCATAAGGTGCAGCGGCCAACTTATTATCTAAGTGAGATCCTGACAGAATCAAAGCAACGGTATCCACATCATCAAAAACTAGCCTATGGAGTGTTCTTTGCATCCAGAAAGCTACGCCGCTATTTTCAAGAGCACAAGATCACAGTAGTGAGCACAGCTCCTCTGCGAGATATAATCAACAAACGCAACGTCACATGACGTGTCGCAAAGTGGGGAATAGAGCTTACAGCTTTCGACATTGAGTACAAACCATGTATAGCAATCAAGTCCCAAATTCTCATTGACTTTGTTGTAGATTGGACAGAAACGGCAGAAAACACAGGCCCTCCAGACTTAGAATTTTGGACCCTTCACTTCGACGGATCAAAAGCACAAGCAGGCTCGGGGGCTAGCGTGGTGCTCAAATCACCCCAAGGAGATAAATTGTTCTATGTGTTGCAAATACACTTCACGGCAACCAATAGTATTGCCGAGTATGAAGCACTGCTACATGGAATACGCATGGCCAAAAACATTGGCATATCAAGACTCATGTGTTACGGAGACTTAGATTTAGTTGCTCAGCAAGTATCTGATATCTGCAACGCAAACAAGCACATGGCGGCATACAAAGCTATTGTGGATCAACTATCCAAATTGTTCGAGGGTTTTGAGGTTCAGCACATCCCTCGAGCAGAAAATGAGGAAGCAGGTGCACTATCAAGAATAGGCTCTGCGTGGAAACAAGTACCGGATGGAGCTTTTCTAGAGCATTTAAGGGTCCCCTCCATAGTCGGAGTTGATGAGGACTATCCGACGAAATCCGACTCACCTTTAATAGCAGTTCTGGCTGTAATTCCTAGCTGGAAAAAACCCTATCTGGATTTCCTGATAGACGAAAAACTACCCGAAGACGAAGTCTTGAGTCGGCAGATTGTCCGACGAGCAAAAGCCTACACTATAATAAACGGTGAGCTCTATAAACGGAGTGTTTCTGGCGTATTTCAGAGATGTATTTCTTCGGAAGAAGGAGTGAAAATCTTAAGAGAAATCCACGAAGGCGAGTGTGGTCACCACGCTGCAGCCAGATCCTTAGTGGCAAAAGCTTTTCGACACGGCTTCTTTTGGCTTACAGCTAAGGCGGATGCCGATAAACTGGTCAAAACGTGCAAAGGCTGCCAAAAGTACGCTCATCAGGCACATGTTCTGGCTGAACAGCTGTGAACAATCCCTACTACATGGCAGTTCACGGTCTGGGGACTTGATATGGTAGGGCCATTTCGTACGACAAAATGTGGATTTACTCACCTACTAGTGATGGTGGATAAATTTACAAAATGGATTGAGGCAGCAGAGACCCGGATGAAATAGACCGTCCATGGAATATTGCACAGCGACGTCCCTTCTATTCTTAGTTATATTTTCTTGTAATCATATATGTACATGTTCAAAGTGAAATAAAGTATTGGTTTCCTCATATTGTTATCTTTGAGACGTTTTTGCCATCTTATTTCCAAAAGAGCATGTAATTTTTTCAAAAATCCCAGAATGCTTGAAAGTACTTTATGCTCATGTTCGTTCTGGTTACGATTTTTGAATATTAAAAATGTTACCTTAGGGTACAAATTTTAAATTATTGTCTATACTTTGATTCTTTATCTGATTGCTTAGATGCGGGCATTTTCCGAGTAATGAGTTGTTAGTACTGGAAGCCGGCTTTGTTTCCAAGTTTAAACTGGTTTAGCAATTGCGCTCCGTTGCTCGGCAAAGTTTCCGTGCTAAAGGTTAGCCGACCCATAAAAGGGACGAGGCAGAGAGCCAGATAAACCGATAAGTATAGGCATATATATATATATATGTAAACACAAAGTGCTTCGGAAATTTTCAAGCACATGCATAAAAATATATAAGCAAAAGTGCTAAGATAGTAAAGACATCCGTTTTTACAGACCAGCACAAAATAAACATTGTATCCATCATTACATTGCTATAAGTTCAAGATAATGCATAGGAATTGTTTATGCTATAGGCGGTGGTGATAAAGCAGGTGGAGCATTAGAGTCAACAACAGTGTCGCCCTCGATCTCAAACTTAGAAGGATTGCTGATTTCTGGCTCTTGAGGCGAAGGAGGCGTGGTGACAGATTCGAAGAATAGCGTCGTGTAGTTGGTCATCTCCGCCACCCGATAAGTGTAACCTGCACAAGACTCTTGGATGGCCTTGATGTCCTGCGGGTTACCCTCATCATCATCCTCGACAATGCCCTTGGTGACGTGCCAAATTTCCATCTCGCTATGGTGGCTCATCACCATGGCCAGAGCTGTTTGCGCAACAGTCCGAGCGTAGGAGATCTTCCAGTCTTCGATCAATTTCGGAATCTCCTTGACCTTGTCCCTCACCTCGTGCACTGACATTGTGTGCAAGTCGGAAAGCTTGACGGCTTCGCCAGCCTCTTCTAGAGTTTGGCGGAAGTCACACAAGACATCTCCAACGAGCTTAATGCGCTCGAGGCGAGGTTCAGAGGTGGAAGAGTCGAAAATATTCATGGGGGCTGGGAAAGAACCAAAAAGTCAAAATTCGGCTGAAAAGTAAGTCGAAAAATCAAACAACAAAAGTAAAAGAAAGATTCGGAAATCTTACCTAGAACAGAGTGATTCCATTGCGCATGCTCCTTGCGGAGACTATTCCGTTCACTAGCTGAGGCCTAGGCAAGATCCCTCTGAATATCAAAATCCTTCTTGAGATCAGATAATTCTTTATCTCGGAGGGCTAGGAGCTTCTTGAGCCTCACGGTCTCGTGATTGCCTGTCTCTAGGACTGCGGCTACGGATTTCTCCGATTCCAAATTTAGCTTCTCAAGATTGTCCCGGAGTTCAGCATTTTCTATCTCCAAGACCTTGAAGTTTTCGGCTTGCTCCACCATCTTGCTAGACTGACAAAACAGTTCTGCAAAGACAAAATATCAGTCGGACAAAATAAAAGTTTGGATATGAAAAAAAATATAATTGGCAAAGAAGAAGTCATAAAAGTTTACCTTCTGCTCCGTATTTTTCAACTTTGAATTCTCAAAGCGCAAATACTTGATTTCTTTGCGCTTATTGCTAATATTCTTGAGCAATTCCTAGTTGGAAGATGCAATTTTCTGTAAGTTTAGAGACGGAATACCGGCAGACGGATACTAAGACTCGGGCTGCAAATTTAACTAAATAAAATTATAACACAAGCCTTGGGGGGATACACTACATCGTTCTTTTGCAACCTAAAAGCATCAACTCGGAATCCAATGATGTTTATCCGACTTTATGCTTGGGGTCTAGAGGATATGATAATAAATGCAAATAAGAATCGAAAAATTGCAATGTGTTCCAGGTGCATCTTTTCAAATCCGAGTTTGGTGTTGTGAAACACCTTCTCGATAATGGTGAGGGACGGAACATCTGTCACTAGAAGTTCGCCAGATGCGACTTTAGCATCCCGGACCAAAATTTGGTCCAGGAAGCTAACCAGCTTGACGTCTTCCTCCTCTTGGCTCGCTGCCTCTGGAGTCAAGGTTTGCTTCTCAAGACTGGATTGAGCCAGTCTGAGGATCTCTTCCTTTTATTTCCTCTTGAGGCCAGGGACAGCGGAATCAACCACCTTATCCATCGTTCTTGTAGGCATTACCATGGGATCATTACCCTTGACGGGTTCACCCTTGTTAGTTGCCTGGTCATCAACGATGACCAGGGCTTTCGAGATTTTGCCAGCATCAGGGGATGCAGAAGCTCCCTGTGTTGATGGAGTACTGGATGGGGTCGATGGCGGCACAACAGGGGAAATAACAAGCTTTTGCTGGCGCGTCTGCTTGCCCGGCTTGATGTCCGGCTTTAACTTGCTCTTTAACGCTGATTTAACTCTAGAACACGAAAATCCTAAATATTAGGTGTGCTCTAGAAAGAAATAAAAGTACATGAGTACTAAAAATGAAAGGTAGGGTGCTTACTTTTTAACCACTAGTGTCACTTGGCTACCAGCAGCAACAACTTCCTTCGCCTTACTCTTCTTGGAGGCGGGGGCGGCAACTTCTTGCACCTCATCATCCTCTGTCGCCTCCGGGTCGTCTGAAGCATAGCCCTCTAGTGGAGCTAGCTCGGACTCGGAGAGTTTCTCGAGCTGACAAAGTCGAAAAGCATCGACGAAAATAGAGTCAGAGAAAGAACAGAAAAGAATGACGAAACGCAAAAGCAGAGTCGAAATATTTACCGGAGTCAGAGGACGGTTGGTCGTATACATCTTCATGGAAACTTCCGAAACTTTCCGTTCCACTCTTTCCTTGATCAAATATTGCATAAGGGTCTTGTAGTCCTTCGGCGCGAGCCGGCTAGAACTGACCCTCATCTTGTCCTTCTTGTCGCTCCTGATCTAGTGCATGAGGCGGTCTCCGTGGTGCTGGAGAGGCTGGATCCGGTGCTCCAGCCAGTAGTGGATCAAATCGGATCCACGGAGTCCCTCATGCTTCATCAAATACTCAATCCGCCTCTTGGCGAGGATCAAAATATATGACAGCTTCGGTGCCTCCGCATCCCATGAATCTTGGTGGGGAGAAGCGTTGTTGACTAACACCGGAAGACCTTCCGCCTTTCCAGGAGCCGGAATATCCTTATGATAGAAGAAAGTTCCAGCCCAGTGTTTGACGGACTCACTAGCGTTAATCCAAGGATAGATCCGATTCCTCCTAAGGACAAAGCTAAGAGTGCTGGTGACATAAGGCACACTGGCACTGACCGGAAAAGGGTGAGACTTGGCCTAATGCCAAGAAACCCCTCGCACAAAGCTGCGTGAGTACTGAGCTCAAGCAGGGAGTTGGGAGGAAGATTATGGAGTTGCACACCATAGTGATTGAGGACCTCGACGAGGAAGTCTGACGGTGGCAAGCTGAGGCCACGGTCAACATGAGTGCCGAATAGCACCCTCTTGTCGTCGAGCGGCGTGGGGACAACGTGTCCTGAGGCGTCAGCCATGCACCGGCAACGATGAACCTTTCATCCTCCATGACTTGGAGCTCCGTGTTATCCATGGCGCTGGGGATCCAAAGACCCCGCATTTTCTTCTCATCCACCGCTGACGAACCCGCCGCCGCTCCTGAGGATGAGGCAGAAGCCATAGATCTTGGAGGGAAAAGGGCTGGTGGGGGAAGGAGAGATTTTTTCTCAATGGTGCGTATATGGGAACTGGTGCGGAGCGCTCGAGGAGTACGAGGAAGCAATGAACGAATCGATGAAGAGGTGAATATGCGAGAAAGGGTTTTCTCCCCTCTTTATTTACCTTTACGTCAAGATTCGTGCGATGACACGTGCGATTATCGCCACGCGTATAGGAGAGGAGGAGTTAGCTTCCTCGCGACTCTTCCGCCCCCTCGATTTTCACGCAGGCATTGAAATGGCATTTTGTTCCGTAAGGAACGGACCCACCAATGGTCGTGCTGATGGACATCCTGGGACCTGGTCTGAGAAGTTGTTAGTCCGCACGCCACTAAAAAATCCGGCTTATGTTTCAAACCAAGCAAGGAAAAGACTAAGGTCAGAGCAAGATATATCCGACTCGATTGACTCAGAATCCTACATTAGTGAAAGAAGTTTCCGGGAACCCTTCAAGATTCTCAAGACAAAGAAACCCTCAAGCTAGATGATTTATCCGACTTTAGATCTTGGAGACTTCTGGGGCTACTGTTGAGGATATACTTTCCAGGTATACCCACAGGACTGACTGACCAGGGTGGCCCACCAATGGGTTAGAGCTTTGCTTCACGGGCGGCTCAGTCAAAGAAAGAGGAGGAGACAGTTCCGGCTATGACAAGGCC
Source organism: Avena insularis (assembly GCA_023614405.1). Taxonomy (NCBI): domain Eukaryota; kingdom Viridiplantae; phylum Streptophyta; class Magnoliopsida; order Poales; family Poaceae; genus Avena; species Avena insularis. The sequence goes on from CM042693.1 coordinate 101,956,724, forward strand.
TAGAAGAGTTACCAACTTAGGCCTGTAGTATTACTTGTAGTTCAAGCAGTACATAGTTACCGACTCTGTAACATAGCCGGATAGGTCTCTCCCTGTAACCCTAGGCCCCAGTGACTATATAAAATAGCCATATGGGAGCCTTTAGGGAAACCAATCAATCGTAAAACCATAATCAATTCGCACAAGCGAACCTCTCTTGTAATCCGCTATAACATCCGGCTTACGCCGATATATTACTGGGTTGCTAGCAGGAGTAGGATCCGATCACCGCAGTTGGATCTGAACCTGGGTAAACTTGTGCTCACCGCTCCTGGAACATCTGACGTCTCACACCCATCCTTCTAACGCCACTAGGACCCCCTATGGCGTACTTGTCGATAATCCGACGACACTGTGCTTGCCTGTGTTTCATCAACCCTAGGTAATACTCCTTGCTTTGTTACTGATTCAGACAACCCTCTAACAAGTTCTTGAATTTTTGGTGGTACTGCAACTGGTTGCCCATTAAAAAACCCAGGAATTTCCAATTGAGCACCAAATAAAGGGGACAACTTCCATGGCTTGTAATAGCTGCTGCTACCCCTAGGGAATGTACCTTGTGCTACCGGTGAAACCACCATGGTTCTGCACATGTTCTCACTTGCTGAGCTGTTTTTGATTGCAAGTTGTCAACTGTTGGTGATATCTGGATTGCATTGGCCTTGTTTTTTTCCATCGCCTGAATTGTTTTTTTGGCTGCCAAAAGAAATTGTTGCAGCATTGCTAGCTGATGGCATCTTTGTAGTAGCAGGGGAAATTGGAATAGCAGTGATCATTGACTTTCCATTACGGATCCTCGCAGTGATCATTGACTTCCCATTACGGATCCTCGCAGCAATGGCATATTTTTCATTGTTCATAACCATAGGGGACACCACAAAATCTAAATTTGAACTCTTCCCATCCTCGATGGTTGGAGATAAGCTAATAGACTTGCACTTTGCATCACTAACATGCTCAGTACCGGGGTTTCTCGTATCTTGAATCTGAGCAAGCTTAGGAGATTTACTTGAAGGTGTGTTGCTTGACAAACTATGTCGTTTCCTACAGGCACAAAAAAGGAAAACACGAAAAAGGATGTTAGACAAAAAAATCTATATATCTTACATACTATAAGTAAAAAAAGTTGATTGCAAAAACTCCCATAACAGTCAAAAAAGCACACCTTTGATAGGTATTCACACTCTCAGATACAGGAGAATTGTATGGTTTATTGCTACCCCCGGACTGCTCGTGGACCTTCTTTGAATCAGCGCTGTAGTATAAAAAAAGTAAAACAAGGTTTAATTGCCAGATTAATTATGGACAATTATCATGTAATATACTTGACTACCAGGTTTTTACAAACATGGAGTTGTAGGAAAAAGAAAAAAAGTATTTAATTGCCATATTAAATAGTAGTTACTGCCAGAAAAAATGCATTGGCTTATTAGTTTATGGCAGAGGTAAAAATTGTTAACAAAAATTGAAAAAGCAAGGTTAAAATACTAGATTAAATATGAACAACTATCATGTAAGATATACTTAACTACCAGGTTTTTACAAACATGGACTTGTAGGGAAAAACAAAGAAACTTTTCATTGCCATATTAAATAGTTGTTACTGCTAGAAAAAATATATTGGATTATCAGGTTGCTGCCAGAAAGTAACAGAAGATTTAACTGCCATATTCATTATGAACAATTAGTGTGTAAGTCATATTTGACTACCAGGTTTCAACAAACATGGAGTTGGCAAAAAAAGAGGACATACTTGCTAGATTACTTAGAGATTACTTCATGCAATTTACACTAGGTTGTCAGGCTCATTTGTGGATTCTTCGAAACATTTTCTTCAATTTTAGTTGTTGAATTTTTTGTGCCAATGGGGTCTCCTGCTTCAAAACACTTTTTGACAGGGATCCTGAGCTCTTTTGCAACTAAATACTAGATCTTGTTATGCATATCCAATTCATTGGCTCTTGGTTTAGTGGCTACTCTTTCATGACACTTAGCCTTGCTACAAGACATGCTGCATCTCCATTTATTTCTTCTTCAGCTTGTTGCGCACAATCCATCGGGGAATCAGCAGCGAAATAAGCATGTCCTTTACTCCCGTCGAAAGCATCAGTGTCACTAAATGATGGAATCTTGATTTGAGAGTGCATAGCATGAGGAGATGCACTTGTACTAGCCACTGATTTGGATTTGGTTGGTGTTCCATGTGCTTTAGAAATTATTCTAGTGCTTGCACAATGACTAGGTTCTGCATCATCTTCATTTCTCTCTTTCCTCATCTAAATCTGAAGAAGAGGAACCATTTTCTTCATCTGCATTCGGTTCTTGAGCATCACCATGTGCAGCTCCTTCATTTTCTTCTGTTTCATCTAACTCAGTCAAACCTTGAATAAGGTTGCTTAAAAGACAATTAAGTCCAGATGCAAAAGTCTGCATGAGATTGAATGCTTTGATCTTTTGCGGCATAAAAAAGGTACTAGGTTAGACAACCGAAAATAGTTTCATACCATGAATTTAATTAGCTAGTAGGTAATATAAAAATATCAACACCTTCTCCTTGCATGTAGCATGAATATTAAGATTCATCCAAGCATCAAAACCATCTGGCCCCCAAAAAGACCAATTTCCCTAGTAAAATCATCTTTGAATTCATCCCTTAGCTGCAAAAAATTAGGGAGGGGGAATGTTACATAAACACATGAAAAAACAGGAACGTGTAAAAGAAGGACAAAAAAGGAAGAAAAAACAAGAATTCCTAACCTTCATAGATCCAAAAATGGTTGAATCAAACTCCTGCACATCTATTTCACCAAGGACATCGATTACATCTTTAGTATAGCAATTAATAGCAAACTGTGCATGCTCAAACCCAAGATCCATATGGTCGGTATCGAGAGCAGAAAAGTATCGCAGCTGCAAATTTGACACAAAAAATCATAACGTTATGTCGCTACCGGATAAAAATTGCCTTGCCTTCCAGAAATAAAACACATGGCTGCCACAAAAAAATACACTATGATGCCAGCTAAAAAAGTGATACGGCTATGTGGCTACCAGATAAAATTGTCTTGGCTACCAGAAAAAACACATGCCTGCCACAAAAAATTACACTAGGATGCCAGGTAAAAAAGTGATAAGCTATATGGCTACCAGATAAAATTGCCTTGGCTGCCGAAAAAAAACATGACTGCCATAAAAATTACTCTAGGATGCCAGGTAAAAAGTAAAAAAAAGGCTGCTCTATATGAATACATGGCCAGTTGTACCAACTATTTACTTTTTCAACAAAACATGATAAAAGCTCTCACCATGCAATACAACAAACACCCTTTTGTGTATTTTTTTTGTTTGATAGGTGCTTGTGTAGTTCATCAGCAATAAACTTGCACATATTCATTTCTTAAGCTTGCCCTACATCTCCCTATATAAAAAACGTTAGATCACAAGATTAAAAAAGAGGAACATGTATATAGAGATGTATAAAACTCAAAAGGACTTTAAAAAGAGCTATAAAATGTAACAAATAGTAACATACCAGCATTGGATAACATTTGTTACTCATTCTAGTATCAGTAGTAGGAGAAACAACTGTTGATGTAATGAACAACATCCAAAGCTCCCTAAATTTTTCATCCGCTTCCTTGTACTAAGCTATCTTCTTGCCGATTTCAGAAACTTTTGGCCTACTACTTCCACCAGGAAAAAGTCTTCCTGCAATCTCAACTTCCAAATCATAATGTACATAGTATTTGACAGCCAACTGACCACATGGAAGTCCAATCATATCATGGACAGACTCCTTTGTCAAAGGGATCACTCCACGGCGAGGGATTACAAATGATCATCTAGCCGGATCGTAACACTGTGCAAACCAGTAAATGATTGGATTGTGCAACTGCTCAACTTGATATCAAGAAAACTACCATGCCCCATGGCTACTATGGCATTGCGTTGATCGTTAGTTAAACTCTTGTATAACTTTAAGATAGGTGCCGGCGAGGGCCTGTTCCGTTCTCCAGCGAAAACCTATGAACAAAACATGAGAACAAAAATGGATGAAAATATGAAAAAGGTTCCTTTTACCAGGATATCAATGCATTAAATGTCAGACTAAACTAAATGCAGCTACCAACATAATAAAAAGTAGCTTAACAAAAAAGGTTCATATTACCACATATCCAACTTACATTACGCTTCTTTCTTGGAACTTTTCCCTGCCGGGCAATAATAACATCCCTTTGTTTTTCCTTCCTCCGAGCCATCACATCAAGCCCCGCTATTGAATTAAAAAACACAAAAGAAAAAAAGGAAAAACAGAACTATTAGTATATAGAAATAGTCTTAACTAAAAATAATGGCAACACCCCAAACAACAAAGGCACAAAAAAACTGCTAAGACCTAAATAAATTAACTACCATGTTATCTAGAAAAATAAGCTACCAGATTATATACAAAAAACTTCTATATTATATACACAAACTTCCAAATTATATTGAAACAACTAGCAGGTTGCTCATAATAAAAATGACTACCAGATTATGCAGGAGAGCCTACCAGATTCTTCATAGTTGAACTACCATATTAAATACAAATGAAGTCCAAAATATATATAAAACATATCAGGTTACTTACAAAAACATACTTACCAGATTATATACAAAAAGAACTACCAACTTATCCAAAGAACTACCAGATTAAATACATACAACTACCAGATTATTTTTAAATGACTATTAGATTATATATAAAACAACTAACATCTTATTCCTTCAAAAAAGGTTTACTTATAAAACAACTACCAGATTATATACATACAACTACCAATTTATTGTTAAATGACTACCAGATTATATATAAACAACTAGCATCTTATTTCTTAAAAAAGGTTTACTTACACAACAACTATCAGCTTATTTTTAAATAACTACCAGATTATATATGAACAATTAGCAGCTTATTCAACACAACTTTCCTTATAAAATAACTACCAGATTATATACAACACAACTATCAGTTTACTTTTAAATGACTACCAAATTATTTATACTTGATGAAAATATATTTACTCCTACTTGATGAAAAACTGCTAAAAAGGAATGACCGGTAGCGGGTCCAGTGCACAACATTGAAATGAAACACGTGAGCAGATACTGTGATGACAGGAAATGTACAAAGAAGTAGTTGCAATGTAGACTATAGATCATCATTTTTTTGATTACACAAAAAATATATCAGACATGCATGAGACCGAAGCACAAAAAAATGCAGCAAAATGCTACGCCTACAGAGTAGATTTTCCCGAATTGATAGCTTATGAATCCTATGGCATTGCAAAAAAGATGTCAAACCTTCTGCACACAGTTGATGGCTCTAGCACCACCCCATTGTGTCAACATATGAATGCTATGAATAACATAAAACTCGGCTCTTGCATATTCACACATGTAAACACGGTCCCACAAATTCCTCAACCACTTGTTACCTATACACTCATTTTAACCCCCAAAAAACTCCTTATGGCTCTTGCATATGAACTGAATCCCCTCTATCACCTGGCTTACCCATTTGCACTTTACATACTACTTGCGTCTACCCAAGAGAACCAAAATCAAAATCTACCAGAACCAGAACCAAAAATCTAGGACTCAAAAATCTAACCAAAACCAAAATCGAAGAACCACCCACCCAAATGACCCATCGGACAACAAAAAACTACCATGCAGGGACGGGAGTTGAGCGAGCCAACGCAAAATCGACCAACTACAAGCAATATTCTAGATCATACAGACGCAAACTCAAACCCAAATCTCGGATACCCATATATCGGCTACACCTCGCAAACTAGCAAAATCGTCACCGTTGGCCCCCACCCATATACAACCGAGCACCACAACAGGAAAGGGGAGGGGATTGGTGAGGGGGAGCGGCGGAAACACACCGACGAGCTACCCCCTTCGCCGCAGGTCACAAAATCGCCATCGTCGCCCCCCACCCATATACAACGGAGCACCACCACCAGAAAAAAAGGGAGGGGAGGGGAGAGGCGGACTGGTGGAAACACACAGAGCACCAACGCCACCGCATACAACTCCGATTCAACTTGTTAGAGCGCATCGGCGACAGTGAGAGCAGAGCGCATCGGTGGGGGTAAGAGCATCAGCGGCGCAAACACAACGCCGATTCGGGACAACGAGAGTAAAGAGGTGCGGGATAAACTCACCACTGCAAGGGATGCGCCGGATCCGTCGTCGACGGCGGCGAGCAGCGAGCGAGCGGCGATGAGCGGCGAAGGCGTTGCTGGCGGAGTCGCCTGGGTGCGAACTGCTCTCGAGAAAGTGACGGACAAAAAAACTGGATTAATTTTCCGGAGAGCATGCCCCCCCAAATTCAAAAACAGTGTCACATACAGGTTGGCCCCACGTTCTGTGCCACGTAGGCCACGACCGGGGAGAGAACTGTGGCACAAATTTCAACGCATCGTAGGCCACGACGCGGGGAGTGGATGGAAATTTCAATGCACGCCTCAGCCTTACGTCACCTGCCGCACAAACAGCGACGCGCGCGGCGCCTTTCATTAATTTTTCCAAGAAAGAAACATGTCAGATTCTGTTAAATATGTTACTCCGTATGTTGTTTATTATTCTGTTGGCTTTTCGGTCTTGGATCAGGAAATAGATAATCACTGCTCTGATGATTAGCTTTGTGGTATGATATGGTTTCTGTGATGAAACTGTTTCTTTTAAATTTGGCATTCTCTTATGCTCCGTTGACTGAAAAATCTAGATTTTCAGTGGTCTGTGCCTCTTTTGCATGCCTGTTGCTAAAATTCTGGCTTGTCTGCACTGATGAAAACTGTCAGTGATGCTGCTACCTCCAAATTTGCTTCAGGTCATGGACTACACACTACATGGCAATACAGTTCCAGTCCCAGAGTGATGATGGACTGACTGCACTTAATTATAATTATTCCTCCAAATTTTCAAGAGCTTATTCTGATTACACAGGACCCAATCCGAGTAATTATAATTATTCCTTTTATACACGAAAAAAAAGACTAAGAATGGTGCTTCAAAATCTAAACGACCCCACTGCTATCTCAGCAGCTTCCTTGTAAATCATCCTAATTAGTGCTCTGATTGCCCCCTGGGCCTGTATGAAGAACATAACTTTACTCTCCGGCAACAAGAGAGCATTATCATACTCTGGGTCAATCCCCCATGCTATATATTGTGCAAATACACAACGAAAACCAGCTACTTCTGGAACATGGATGAGGTTGCAAACCCAACTCAAGCAGAATTGAGCAGCGAATAACTAACAACAATTCGTTTTGATGAAATGGGGATGAGGTTTCATATCGAATCCAAGTCAAGCAGAATTGAGCAGCTAATAACTAACAATGGTTCTCTATTATTGAAATATCCCAATCCATTAGCATTAACCAATGCATCCTGGTAACACCAACACCAGCATCAAGCAACAAAAAGTTAGACATGCAGGTGCATCCAAGAATTGGAACAAAAAAAACCAAGAATTGGATTCACAGAATTCAGGTTGCAACTGCAGCAACCTTCAGTCGAATCACGGTCTCAGCACGCAAGAACACGCAAGAAAACACACAAGGCATGAATGTTTCACGACGCAGGTCCATGGCGAACGCAAAGCGGCGGACGAACAGCTAGCGGTTCCTTCCAGGTGCCCCCTCAGTTAGCCAGTTGGCCAGCCGCCAGGCACATCCTTGCGGGCGCTTCTAACGAGCGAAACGCAGCCGTCGACCGCGCCCATCAGGTGGTCCTCGAGGAGGTGCAAGGCGTTGCCGCGCTCTTCGTCGAGGAACCCGTCCACGCCCGGGAGGAACGGGTGGTCCAGCAGGAGGCGGACGCCCATCAGGAAGACGCAGCACTGCTCCACGCAGTGGTACGCCTCTACCGCGAACAGCCTGGCCTCCCGGAGTTTCCGCGAGGCGCTCCGCTGCGCCGCGGCCGTGCCGCGGAGGCGGCGAACGCTGGGCAGCGGATACCACGGGGCGTAGGCGCCGCCGCGGAGCGCGAGCTCCTCGGCGCTCCCCATCAGGTACGCCGCGGCGCCGAGGTCCCTGCACGCGTCCTCGAGCGCCCGCTCCGCGCGCTGCATCCTGGCGCGCATGGCGTCGGTCGCTGGCGCGCGCACCGGCTCGGAGAGTGCCCCCCGCGCGTTGCCGATGTTCCAGACGATCATGCTGAGGGGGGCGTGCACATCCCGCATCCGCTCCCGGAACAGCACCTTCCACACCGCCTCCGCCCGCGCCCCCGCCATCTCTCTCTCTCTCTCTCTCTATCTCTTCCGGTGCCGGCCGCGGTGGGTTTGGGTTTCTGAATGCTTCGGCCGGTGCGCTTCCGAGGCCGGCGTGCTCTTAAATAGCCCGGCTGGCGAGGCGGGGTCCACGGGAGTAACCGATTATTTACCTCGAGCGCGCGGCCGAACTGAAGGATGGGGAAAATTACCGGGCGGTTAAAAACCTGAAACCGCCGGAGAGATGCTGTCAGTGAGAGAGAGGAATGCAGTCAATTTCGCGTGGCTTCCCTCCCAAAGCTATGAGACGAACCAGAGCTGGGAATGGGAATAGAAGTATTGCATTGCATTTTCGGTCTTTATCTAATCACATGCCATATTTACCACACAATGACCCATTGATTGGGGATTGGATAAATACACGCCCTAGGGCAACCAAGACGTGCTCAAAGTATCTCTAACAGATATGTATATCGTCTGGCCCGCAAAAAAATTAGCCGATGAGATATCAAGCCTAAAAAATTGCTTTTTAGATACTGTAAAGGTCCATCCGTCTACTATATATTTAGTGCCGGGGGCTGTACCGCATCCGGTTTTCCCTTCCTCCCCTGCCCAGAAATCTTTGCCGCCGCCCACACCCGTCTCCGATTCCGACCACATCCATCGTCGAAAAACAAATCGCCGCCGCCCACCTCCATGTCGACCACCATCTTGCCATGGCCGGCCAATCGAGCCACGATTTGGGCGATCGCGGGCGCGCTTCTCCGCACTGAGGAGCTCCTACGAGCTTGCCCCGCCATTGCCGAGAGAGGAGGTACGTCGGCCGCTTCGGAAAGCAGGACGCGTCACGCAGTACTAGGCGCCAGCGTGACATCGCCCGCAGGGCCGCTGCTCAACCCTATCGCGGACAATGACGAGGCGCTCTTGATGAACGAAATCTGCACGGCCGTGTTGGTCGTCCCCAATCCAGCTCGCGCCAATGATAACAACTCGAACGACGAGCATGAGGATCTCTTGGTAAAAGAGGCGAAGTTCAACTCCCTCTACACTGCGCTCATGGACATCGTGGAGCGTCGGAAACGCCACCGCCTTACGCGTAGAGCGGAAAAGCGTGATTTTTGCCGTGTCATCCGCATCTCTGCCCGCGAGCACCAGGCGCGGCTCGCGGGCCTCGTCGTCGACTACACCGAGGCAGTTTGAAGAATAGGTATTAGGGTTTCGTGGGTTAAGCCCCCACGTGATCAATTATATTTATATGCAAAGCGAGGTATAAATACATCATACGCGTACGTACGAGTCAGCCCATTATACATGGATATACAACCGATCTTAATACTCCCCTTTAATCTGAAACTACATACAAGGTTCAGATTGTTGGAATTTGGTGAGTTTTGGGCTGTTGGCCATTAGACAAATTCTGAAATTCTCTTTGGCCACTTGTATATGGCAGCATATGGCTGTGCTAGTGGTGCTAAAGTCTAGTCCCACATTGCTAGTTGAAGGGGAGTTGGACCACCTTATATAGAGAGTGTCGCACCACTTACTAAGGTGTGATAAAAAAGAGTAGCCCTCGCGCACTTCTCCTCCGACGCCGCCCGCCTCGCCACGCCACGCCACGTCTCATCACGACGCGCGCGCGGGTTGCGGAAATCTCGCCGAGCTGAGCTTTATTTTACTGGTTGAGAAAATTGATTATGAGTCATTAACGGACGCGTTAATTATTTCCAGTTTTTATGGACGTGGTTGTTACCGACTCGGACGTGGGTTGAGCCCACGATCTTCCTAACCTGCACTATATAAGCGTCCGTGCTAAACCACCTGAAAGAACATGTTGGGCCCCCATGTGTGGTTTTGGTAATTAATGACAATCTTTATGGACTAATATGTGTATTAAGTTATACTTGTAGGATTTGTCCATTGGCATCGCTTGGAGCATGTGTTGGCTTCAAGGTCGATGAAATGCAAAGAAGATATGTTGGGCAAGCTCAATATGCGAGGTCGATGATGAGGAATTAAGGAGGGCGTTCCATCTTGAGAATGGCAAGATCGTCTACATCGAGCTCAAGTGGAATGCTCAAGGCAAAGGTATAATCTTGATAGGTTTTCTCTTTTGCTGGTCTCACGTCGTGTGTGTGAGACCGGGTTTAGGATAGATAACCGTACTATCAAGAGAGGCTCTCATATGAGTAATTCGGTCACATCGTTCGGAGAGAGCTCAAACCTTTGCATACTTGCATCATCATATTTGGTTGTTATTTGGTCTTATCCATGTGATGATATAGAGCTTGTGGTAATCTCCATAACAAGCTCTTGTTCATCTAAATCGGATCTCCCATTTGTATCTTGTTGCGATTTTGATTTATGCGGCTTTTCGGTTTCTCACCAAGTGAGGTATATCACATTATTCTACTTAATACTTTCTCACTTGGTGATAATCAATATTTCCACTTTCTCTTGTCGCCCTCTATCCAACGCAATTTGAATCGGGTCAATCGAAGCTTCCAGTCAAAAGTTATTGCCGTTTGAATATTTGCCTGTTAGGCTGTTTTCTGGGCCAAGCGGTAGTACCGCCCGGACGGACTGGTACTACCGCCCGGACCTAAAAACGGCCCGATTTCTTTCTGCCTTGTTAGGTACCGTTTTGCGGTAGTACCGGCCAGCCCGGTAGTACCGCCCGCGTGGGCCGGTACTACCGGTCGGCCCAGGAAAACAGCCAGATATTTTCAGATCCAGATCTGCCCACCTCGCGCTGCGCACTGTTGCGTTGACCTGTGCGCTGCTGCTGCGCGCCTACTGCCGCGCGTGCTGGGGCCCGCCCGCTGCTGCTGCGCTGCATGCGAAGCTCGCGCGCGCGCCCAGCCGCTCACGTGCTGCTACTTTGCGCTGCTGCTACTACCGCATACGGCCCCCGCCTGCACTGCCTCGCTCGCTGCGCGTGCTGCGGGTCCCGCTGCTGCTGCGCTGCTTTTCCGCTAGGGTTGACTGCGCGCGCGCACTGCTACTGCGGCGCTGCGCTGCTGCTGCCTAGGCCTAGGTGCTGGCGCGCTGCTGGCTTGCCGCTGCGTCGCTGCTGCTGGCCCGCGCGGGCCCCGCCGCATGCTGTTGCTGCTACGCGCGCGCTGGCCCCAGCCGCTGCTGCATGCTGCTGCTGCCGCTGCACTGCCCCACGGTGGCCCCCCCGATGTCGACCGCTCGCTGCGCTGCTACTTATCTGCTGCGTTGACCCAACTCGCGCTATTGCTGCTGTTTTTCTGGTTTGGGTCCGGTACTACCGGTTAATTCCGGTACTACCGGTCCGTCCAGAAAAATAGCCCCAACGGCTATATTTTGGCTAGCCCTATATAAGTCTTTTGTCCATTTTGATTTAGGGTTGTTTCTTTTCCCTCTTTCTTCAAGCTTTGCCCTATTACTTTTGAGATATCTCTTGCTTGATTTCTTCCTCTCCATCCAATGATTCTTGCACACATTTGAGAGGAAGATTGAGGGGATCTAGATCTACGTTTTGACCAAACCAAAACATCTCTTTGTGAGTGTATCTTTGGAGATCTAGATTTTGGAGGATTTTGTGTCTCTCTTTGATTCCTCCTCTCTTCTTCCCCCAATAGTTTTAGTAGCTTTGTTGGAACTTGAGAGTGAGGGATTTGAGCATATTTGTGGTGTTATTGCCATTTGCATTTGGTGCATCGGTTTGAGTTCTCTTTGGAGGATTTGGTTTGAATTGCTCATTGGAGCTTGTCCCTCTTGGGTTCTTGGAACCCTAGACCCTGTTTTGTGGCCTTGGTGGCATTGTGGCCTTTTGTGGCATTTGTTGGGAGTCTCCAATTAAGTTGTGCCCCAACCTTGTGAGAGGTTCCGGTTGCCACCGACAAGTGCACCGATAGTGGAAGCGTGGATCGATCCCATTGGGGTGAGATTCACCGGAGAATAAGGGAGGCCTTTTGTGGCGTTGGTGGTTTGATACCACCCCCTCTTCAAACGAGACGTACTCCATGTTGGGAGGAACTCGGTAAAATATCGGTGTCCCCGCGTGCCTCGGTTATCTCTATACACGAGCTCTTTACTTATGCACTTTACATTGTGATATCCTTCGTGCTTGAAGTAATATATATCTTGCTATCACTTTGTTGCTTGTATTGCTTAGTATAAGTTGTTGGTGCACATAGGTAAACCTTAGTTGTTTCTAGGTTGTGCTTTACAAAGTAAACACTAGTTTTATTCCGCCTTTGTTGAGCCACTCTAGGAAAAGTTTTAATCGCCTATTCACCCCCCTCTAGGCGACATCCGTATCCTTTCACCACCACTAAGTGGCTTTCTTTAGGAGCGGCTTGGTACCTTGCACACACTCCTACACTTAACACGATATCGGGCCTGTATACGCAGAGGTAAAGGAGAGAGCCGATCATGGATCGGTATACCTTTTGATCCACGTCTTTACCCTTGGGATTGAGCTCAAGATGACACTTTGTTTGCATTGGGGTAGCAACGCCATTGAGATCCGTCATCTTGAACCTTTTGAGCATGTCTTGGGTGTACTTAGCTTGATTAATAAAGGTTCCCTTACTAAGTTGTTTGATCTCAAATCCAAGAAAGAACCTCAGCTCACCCATCATGGACATCTCAAACCTGTCAGTCATAAGCTTTGAAAATTCACCGTTAAAAGCTTGGTTAGTAGAGCCAAAAATAATGTCATCTACATAAAGTTGGCATACAAAAAGCTTAACCTTCTTAGTAAAAAGAGTGGGATCGATTTGCCCAACTTCGAATCCACGGTCTAGCAAAAGCTCTTTAAGGTGCTCATACCACGCACGTGGGGCTTGTTTAAGGCCATAGAGCGCCTTTATCGAGTTGTAGACATGGTTCGGAAATTTGGGGTCCTCAAACCCCGGGGGCTGCTTGACGTATACTAACTCATGTAGAGGACCATTAAGGAAAGCACTCTTAACATCCATTTGTTGTAATTTGAAATTATGATGGGCTGCATATGCAAGAAGGATACGGATGGACTCAAGACGAGCCACAGGAGCATAAGTCTCGCCAATATCAATTCCTTCCACTTGAGAGAATCCTTGAGCCACGAGTCGTGCTTTATTCCTCACAATAATGCCATTTTCATCTTGTTTGTTCTTGAAGATCCACTTGGTGCCGATAACATTGCGGCAATCCTTTGGTTTCTCTACGAGCTTCCAAACTTTGTTGCGTTCGAAGTTATTTAATTCTTCATGCATTGCAACAACCCAATCGTGGTCTTCAAGAGCATCAAAAACCTTCTTCGGTTAAACCATGGAAATGTGAGCTTGATGATCACAGAAGCTTGCAAGTTCTCTTCTAGTGGATACCCTTCGTCGTAGATCACAAACAACCTTGTCAAGAGTGTGACCCCTTAGTTCAAGGTTCCGATCAGCACGAGCCTTGCGACGAGCCTCAATGTCCTTATTGTTTCTAGAAGGAGTTGATTCAGTATTTGTATCCTTGTCTTGATTACTGCCTCGCCCTTGATATTGTTCTGCATTAACACCAGAAGATAGCTGCTGAGTTTTTTCTTCAGGGCCGAATAATCCGCCCCTTGGAGGGGCCGGACTATCCGGCCTGGGAGGTGAAGCACCAGAGCCTTCTTCCTGAGGGTGCCTGACAGGAGTTGGAGACCCAGGGCCGGATAATCCGCCCTCAGGGGCCGGAGAATCCGGCCTGGGAGCTTCAGAGTTGTTGACTTCTCCTCCGGATCCTCTGGAACGAGTTGGAGTGCCAGGGGCGGATTGTCCGCCCCTTGTAGGGGGAGGATAGTCCGGCCTGAGACTACCAACTTGTCCAGGGGACAGATGATCTTCAGCAGATTGCGGTGTTGGTGCAGGACTTTCTCCAACAGTAGGAGCTTGTTGATCTTGTGTAGATGAGGGATCCACATGTGTGGAGCATTGTCCTTCCCGATCCGCCACAAGGGGTTCCTCAATGGGGCGGAAAAATCCCACGCCCATTCTTCTTATGGCATCTTGGGGTATTTCAACATCTGCATCACAAACATCAACTTGCCCTACAAAGGAGCCGTTATTTTCATCGAACTCCACACTACAAGATTCTACAACAATCCCAGTGAGCTTGTTGTAGACTCTATAAGTGTGGGATTCGGCACCGTAACCAACAAAAAATACCTTCTAAAGCCTTGGACTCAAATTTTGACAAACGGACACCTTTAATAAGAAAGAAACACTTACACCTGAATACCCTGAAGTATGAGATGTTGGGCTTGTTACCGGTAAGTATTTCATATGGAGTCTTGTCCAAAATCTTTCGGAGGTAGAGCCGGTTCGATGAGTGACAAGCAGTGGATATGGCTTCAGCCCAAAAATTATATGGAGACTTGAATTCAGCCAACATTGATCTTGACATGTCCATCAAAGTCCGGTTCTTCCTCTCGGCTACACCATTTTGTTGAGGGGTGTACGCAGCGGAATATTGATGTCTAATCCCCTCTTCGCTCAGAAACTCATTCAAAGTGTAGTTCTTGAATTCAGAGCCGTTTTCACTTCTTATTGCCAAGATAGGAACATTGTGTTGATGTTGAACTTCATTGGCAAAGTCAATGACAGTTTGTTGAGTCTCACTTTTCAGCTTGAAAACATAGACCCATGTGTATCTTGAGTAATAATCGACAATGACCAAACAATATTTCTTCCCACCAAGACTTGCATGAGAGGGAGGACCAAATAAATCCACATGAAGTAATTCCAAGATCCTCTTTGATGACACAATAGTCTTCCTCTTGTGGGGAGAGTCATGCATTTTTCCTTCTACACAAGCCCCACAAACATGGTCTTTGACAAAAGAGACATTGTCTTTTAGTCCAAGGATGTGGCCACCCTTCTGGAGACTTTGCAAAGTTCTCATGTTGACATGGGCTAAACGGTGATGCCATAGCCAGCCCACGTTGGCCTTTCCGAATAGACACATCGGACCCGAAGTGGTTTTCCCCGAGAAGTTCACCACATACAGGTCATTTTCGACGTATCCAACGAAAGCGACCTTTAGAGACTTGCTCCACAAGAGTACCACCAAATCATCATCAATAAAAACAGCAAAACTCATCTTGCCAAGGGAACGAACATAAAGAAGGTTGTAACCGAGGGTCTCAACAAGCATGACGTCCACGAGAGAGATATCATGGGCAACCACAACCTTGCCAAGACCCAATACCTGAGATTTAGACTTATCACCATAGGAGACTGTGATATTATCATGATTTGGACACATCTCCGTGATGATCTCCTTGCTTCCGGTCATATGACTAGTGCAGCCACTATCCAGCACCCATTTCGACCCACCGGAAGCATAGCCCTGCAAGAAAATTACTTCTTGGTTTTAGGTACCCATTTTTCAATGGGTCCTTTCATGTTAGTAACAAGGGTCTTTGGGACCCAAATAGACCAAGCAATATATTCATCAAAGGGACCGATGTAATAAGCATAAACATCGCCATAGTAATCACAAAAGAGTTCATAATTCAGATTGTGAGACCCTGCAAAACCAATATTGTTAGTCTTGTCTTTTGTGACATTCTTCTCAGTGGTGCTTATCTTTGATTGCACATTCTTGGTCTTGTTCTTCTTGGTTTTCTTATTCTTGGACTTGGTGACATACCCAAGTCCCTCTTTACCATGATTTGACCTTTGCTTGCCAAGGACTTCATCAAGCACACCTTTGTCCTTGGTAGTGATGTCCTTGATCACTTCTTTTTCCACACTAGCATTTTCCTTGTTACTATATGTTGAGTTGGACGAGCTAGGAGTATCATATTATTAATCGACTTTGAAGCTGATCATGTGACTCATTGAGAATAGAGAACTCGTTTTTCAATGCCTTGTGAGCATTGTCAAGTTTCTCCAATTCCTCGGAGAGTCTATCATGAGCAGCCCAAAGTCAACCCTTTCCTTCTTTAACTTCTTTGCTTTGGTGACAACATTGTCACGTTCCTTAACAAGTTTAGTCACAATTTCATCATGTGACTCTTCAATAGACTCAAGCCTCTCTTCAAGAGAGACCCGAGCCTCTTCCTCCTCTTCAAGAGCATTTTTTAAGGATGCAATTTCCATTGCATCCTCCCTTTCAATTCTGCCCTTTTCCTCAAGGAGAGCTTCGTTTTGGGCCAGCTAATCCATTAGAGCTTCAAAACGAACTTTGTGCTCACCTTGCAAGTTAGTGTAGAAATAATCCAAAGCAATAATCTCTTCTTTAACCTTAAGACTAGTAGGATCATCCATGTCAATCATAGCCTTAGGAAAAGAAGAGTTAGAAGAAGTTACCTCGGAGCTTCTTGCCATGAGGCAAGTAGCATTCTTGTTGATGATGTTTTCATTCGGAGAGTCGGAGAGAGAAGTTGATGTAGATGTGGTGGCTATAGCAGCCACCTCTTGAGAGCTATCGTCCGCGTCCTCATCTTCACTCCCCGATGAATATTCTTCTTGAGCCACTAGAACAATCTTTGGTTGCTTCTTGAAAGGAGCATTCTTCTTTACAAACTGTTTCTTGCGTGGAGCTTTTGATTTGTCCTTGAAAATGAGTCTTCCTCCATTATCCTCCCTACTTTGATATGGACACTCAGCTACGAAGTGCAGCCGGTCACCACAGTTGAAACAAGTTCTCATCTTGGGACCATTTTCTTTTCTTCCATATGCTCCACTCTTTATGCGTTCGGTTCAGCTTTAGCCTTGGCTGGATCTTTCCAAGTTTCTAGCATAAAGAGCCAAGTATTGTCCATGAATCCTTTTTATATCCTCGTGATGATCCGGACCTTCTAGGGCATATTCATCATGATCAATCACACTAGTCTTCAAGGCCACGTTGACCCCTTTTTGCATCCCCATAGCTCGAGCACGAGCATCTTCGGCATTCATGGCAGCCACTTTGAAGGCGGCCATTTCTTGCATTACCTCATTGGATGTCATGAGGTGATAGTTATGCCTACCTTGGAGACTTTTCAAACCTGTGGGCTCAAACGGCATAAGTGCACTGACATATTTGCGCTTGATCCATGCATCATCAACATGAGCGGCACCATGATTTCTGAAGTTTGTGGCTATAGCCTTAAGCCTCCTATACATGTCTTCATGGTCTTCTCCATCCAACATATAGAATCCTTCAGCTTCGTTGCTCAATGCATCATAACTATTCCTCTTCATACTTTCATTTCCGATGAAGAGCTCGGTGAGAACATCCCAAGCTTCCTTCGCTGTACTAAGATGCTGAATGTGTGGCATATCTTTGTCACCCACACCAAGCTGTATCCTGTGTAGAGCTGTAGCGTTGAGTTGGCTATCGACCACTTCTCTTCTTGTGAGATTGTTGGGGTTTCCAACATGAAGACCATTTTCAATGATCTTCCACAACTCTATGGAGGAGCTGCACACATGAGATTTCATCAAAAAATGCCATTGAGTAAAAGTATATGCAAAAAGTTTGGGTGGATCACCCCTATTATGTATATGTGGGTGAGGAATAGGTGGATCAGGGGAATACACATGAGAAACCTCATTGTATCCATCCTTACCGCTATCCTTTTTCGAGGAGGAGCTCTTGCTAGTGTCATCACCAACCACTTCGTTATCTTTAGAAACAGTTTTACCCGTTTCCTTGGATTGCGGAGTGGTATCCTCAGAGTTAGATGGAGGTGATGTTGCGGATGTGGAGAGACGCATTATCAATTGACGCATCTCTTCCGTCTTAGCCTCCATTGAACTCACCAAGGTTGTTTCCAACGTCTTGAGATCGTTCATGGTGACTACCTCCGGAGCATCACTCCCATCTACCTTGGAACCCATACTTCTCTTAGGCGGTTAAGCCCGAAATAAGAGCTGAGGCTCTGATACCAATTGAAATGGATCGTATGGGCACCTAGAGGGGGGGGGTGAATAGGTGCTAACCAATTTTTAATACTTTTTCAATTTTAGGCTTGACACAAATTAAATTCTCTAGATATGCAACTACGAGAATTTCCCTATATGCAACCCTAACTAATAAGCACATAAAAAGAGGATCGAGGAAACCGTAGTGGAGCACGCGGAGACACAGGGATTTGTTTTACCGCAGTTCCTTCCTTGTTAAGGGAAGTACATCTGCGTTGGAGGGGTGGGCGGTTCTAAGACCACCACACCACAATAGGCCTCACCCTATTCTCCGATGGATCTCGCCACAAGAGGCCTAATCCACCTTCTCCACTATTGGATCCCTTCGAGGCGGGAACCGGTGCCTTTTACAACACTATCGGGGCACACACCCACAACCAAATTGGGGGCTCCCGAGATGACAACAAGTAGATCGGGGGTTCTCCAAATGAATGGAGAGGAGATGAAGCACTTGATTGCTGATGATGAAGATCGAGTTCTCCTCCTTCGATTCCCCAAGGGACGGGGCCTTTGGGTGGATCTAGGTGGAGCTCTCTTGGATGAAGGTTGCAGATCAGATCTCGTCTTTTTAGAATGAATCAAGAGATCTGGCAGGAGGGGGAAGGCTAGATTAAATACCCCCCTCCCCAGATCTGGCCGTTGCACAACTTTGGGGGCGGATTATCCGCCCCCCACTTGGGGCGGATTATCCGCCCCTGGGAAAACTCCGCCCGAGGGCGGATTCTCCGGGGGAAACTCCGCCCCCTCTCTAGGGCTGGCGCCTGCGAAACTTGGTGAAGATCTTGGGGGGTGGATTATCCGGCCAGACCGGAAAGTCCGTCCAACACTCCGCCCCCTCTCTGGGGCTTGCGCCTTGGCGATGAGCAAGGGGGCGGATTATCCGGTGAGGCCGAAAAATCTGGCCAAAACTCCGCTTCTTCCGGGCTTGCGCTTGAAGAGAGGAGGCGGATTATCCGCCCCTGGTGGGGGCGGATTATCCGCCCCCCAAAGGCAGAATCCTTTTCCCTTTTTCTCAAAGAGAGCTGCAACACTTCAACACACGTTAAATAATCCTTGATATTGTTATCTAACACACAAAGCACTAGGGATTATAAAATGTTCTTTCAATTGTGTACCTTGTGGATGATAATCCCACTTCTATTTCAGAAGCCTATGCATCTCAAGATGCTGACTACTGGAAGGAAGCTGTCCGAAGAGAGATGGACTCCATCTTAGCTAATGGTACTTGGAAAATCATTGATCGTCCTTATGGGTGTAAACCTGTAGGATGTAAATGGGTGTTCAAGAAAAATCTTAGACCTGATGGTACTATTGAAAAGTACAAGGCACGTCTTGTGGCCAAGGGTTATACCCAGAAATAAGGTGAAGACTTTTTCGATACCTACTCACCTGTAGCCAGATTGACCACTATTTGAGTACTACTTTCCTTGGCTGCCTCACATGGTATTCTCGTTCATCAAATGGACGTTAAGACAGCTTTTCTAAATGGAGAGCTAGATGAGGAAATTTATATGGAGCAACCTAACAGATTTGTAGTAGATGGTCAAGAAGGAAAGGTGTGTAAGTTAGTGAACTCTTTGTATGGTCTTAAGCAAGCTCCTAAACAGTGGCACAAGAAGTTTGAAAGAACTTTAACTGCTGAAGGCTTTGTTGTAAACGAAGCTGACAAATGTGTGTACTATCGCCATGGTGGGGGCGAGGGAGTTATTATGTGTCTCTACGTTGATGACATATTGATATTCGGGACCAACCTCGCTGTTATCGAGAAGGTCAAAGAGTTCCTATCTCGCCGCTTTTAGATGAAGGACTTGGGAGTGGCCGATGTAATTTTAAACATCAAGCTACTAAAGGATGACAATGGTGGGATTACACTGCTTCAGTCTCACTATGTGGAAAAGATATTAGGTCGCTTCGGGTATAGCGACTGCAATTCTTCTCCAACGCCTTATGATCCGAGTGTGCTACTTCGAAAGAATCGAAGGACTGCTAAAGTTCAATTGAGATATTCTCAAATTATTGGCTCGCTCATGTATTTAGCCAGCGCTACTAGACCTGACATCTCCTTTGCTGTAAGCAAACTGAGTCGATTTGTGTCAAATCCTGGAGATAATCATTGGCCTGCTCTTGAAAGAGTTTTGCGCTATTTGAAAGGCACTGCGAGTTATGGTATTCACTATATTGGGTATCCACGGGTACTTGAGGGTTATAGTGATTCAAACTGGATATCTGATGCTGATGAGATTAAGGCCACAAGTGGTTATTTGTTTACACTTGGTGGTGGCGCTGTTTCCTAGAAGTCTTGCAAGCAGACCATCTTAATGAGGTCAACTATGGAAGCAGGACTCACAACATTAGACACATCCACTGTTGAAGCAGAGTGGCTTCGTGAGATCTTGATGGACTTACCTGTGGTTGAAAAACCAATACCCGCCATCCCGATGAATTGTGATAATCAAACTATGATTGTCAAAGTAAACAGTTCTAAGGATAATATGAAGTCATCAAGGCATGTGAAGAGGAGACTGAAATTTGTCAGGAAACTGAGAAACTCTAGAGTTATTGCGTTGGATTATATCCAAACATCTAAGAATCTGGCAGATCCCTTCACAAAGGGATTATCACGCAATGTGATAGATAATGCATCGAGGGAGATGGGTTTGAGACCCACGCTATGAGTTGATCCCAGTGGCAACCCACTCTATGTGATCGGAGATCCCGTGAATTAGGGTTGGGAGACAAGCTGTTGGTCAGCTGAGAGGAGAGTATCCCTATATTATATTATATTTACATCTCCATAAAGATACAATACTCTCTTAATCTGCATGGCAGGATGATATTTATCTTAATGTGTTCCAAGTGGCTTTTTATAAGCGGAGATGTTGTCCTGCAGAACATCTCTTGAGGAACACACCTATATGAGTCTAACTGTCAAACGTCGCAGTCCGTGAGAGTTGGGTGCTCTCTAACAAACTCATGAAAGGGCGTGGAGTATGACGCATAAGCTCCAAACCACGGGGAAGCCGACGGTAGCCTTGTACCGGTCTAGATTTTGTGTGAAACTAGCATAGAAAACTTGTAGTTCAAGGCATAGTCCACTATTCAAGTTGCTAGCTAGTGTAGCATGAAGTTTAACGTGGAAGTTCAACTTAACAGTCTCCACTACACACCGGTATATAAAACAATGTTCTGGAAGGAAAATGATGTGATGTGCCAATGAGACTTTGTGGGGGATTGTTGGAATTTGGTGAGTTTTGGGCTGTTGGCCCATTAGACAAATTCTGAAATTATCTTTGGCCCACTTGTATATGGCAGCATATGGCTGTGCTAGTGGTGCTAAATTTTAGTCCCACATTGCTAGTTGAAGGGGAGTTGGACCACCTTATATAGTAGAGTGTCGCACCACTCACTAAGGTGTGTCAAAAAGAGTAGCCCTCGTG
This sequence comes from Avena insularis, assembly GCA_023614405.1. Classification (NCBI taxonomy): domain Eukaryota; kingdom Viridiplantae; phylum Streptophyta; class Magnoliopsida; order Poales; family Poaceae; genus Avena; species Avena insularis. Next base: position 101,978,362 of record CM042693.1, read on the forward strand.
CACTCCTCCTCCGAAGCCGCCCTCCTCGCGTCGCCATGCCTCGCCTCGTCACGACGCACACGCCGCGGGTTGCAGGAATCTCGCCGAGCCGAGCTTTATTTTGCTGGTTGGGAAAACTGATTATGAGTCATTAATGAACACGTTAACTACAGCCGTTTCCAGTTTTTATGGACGTGGCTATTACCGACTCGGACGTGGGCTGAGCCCACGATCTTCCTAACCTACACTATATAAGCGTCCGGGATAAACCTAATCGGCATCGAATCAATCCACACACACGCCTACCCTCCAGAACCTTGCACCGCCGCTTTTGTCTTCTCCATCCCAGCTTGCGGCGTGCACCACAGATCGGGACAGTAGGCCTCCGGAACCCCGCCTCTCGTGAACCTGTAAGGGTGAGGGGCGATCAGGTTTTTGGGGAGCTCTCAAGCGCGACTACTGGCAACCACGATGTCGTCCGACGACGAATTCCAGAACGATGACTTCTTCCCGGACGTGCGCGACCTCTTGGACAACCTCAACATGGGCGACGCTGCTGCAACCGCTGCAGCTGCTATTCAGCCTACATCGCATGTGATATCAATTTCTCTCTTTCGGATTATGCTAGAGTTCTTTGTTCTAGCGTTTGGTGTAGATGTGATAGGTTTATCTCCTATAGATGTAATCTGTTCATCTACTTTGTTGATCTGCATAATTGGTTTTAGTACCGTTTGTATGATCATGATTTATCAGTTTATTATTCGGATTAAATCATATGGATTATTGCTTATATTTCCAACATACAAGGTTCAGATTGGTCTTAAATTGGTATAACATCTTCTTTGTAGCTAGTTTAGTAAATACATCAGCCAACTGATCACTAGAAGAAATAAATCTAACTTGAAGAGCTCTAACAGCTACTCGTTCACGCATAAAATTGAAGTCTATCTCAAGATGCTTAGTCCGAGCATTAAATACTGGGTTAACAGTTAGGTATATAGCCCCAATATTATCACACCATAGAATAGGTCTGCGCTGTCGCACCACACCAAACTCGGTGAGGAGAATCTCTATACATATGGCCTTAGCTGCACCATTTGCAAGTGCTTGTATTCTACCTCAGTACTAGATCTTGAGACAGCAGGCTTCTTCTTTGAACTTCAAGAAATCAAGTTCGGACCAACAAACACAGCAAAACCTCCAATGGAGCGGAGATCATCAACATCACCCACTGAAAGGATACAGATGTCGCCTATAGGGGGGGTGAATAGGCGATTAAAACTTTTCTGAGATTGGATCGACAAAGGCGGAATTAAACTAGTGTTTACTTTGTCAAGCACAACCTAGAATAACTAGGGTTCACCTATGTGCACCAACAACTTATGCTAAGCAAAACAAGCAACAATGTGATAGTAAGATATAGATTACTTCAAGAACGAAGGATATCACGATGTAAAGTGCATAAGTAAAGAGCTCGGGTATAGAGATAACCGAGGCACACGGGGACGACGATGTTTTACCGAGTTCCTCCCAACATGGAGTACGTCTCGTTTGGAGAGGGGGTGGTATCTAACCATCTACGCCACAAAAGGCCTCCCTTATTCTCCGGTGAATCTCACCCTAATGGGATCGATCCACACTTCCACTATTGGTGCACTTGTCGGTGGCAACCAGAACCTCTCACAAGGTTGGAGCACTTCTCCACAACTTAATTGGAGGCGCCCAACAAACGCCACCAAGGCCACAACGCCACCAAGGCCATAAAACCGTCTAAGGTTCAAAGAACCCAAGAGGGACAAGATCCAACAAATATCACAAACCAAATCCTCCGAGGAGAACTTAATGCAAATGGCAAGAACACCACAAAGATGCTCAAGTCCCTCACTCTCAAGTTCCAACAAAGCTACTAAATCTATTGGTGAAACAAGAGAGGAAGAACACAAAGGGAACATAAAATCCCCCAATGTCTAGATCCCCAAAGATACACTCACAAAGAGATGAATCAGTTAGGTCAAAACGTGGGTCTAGATCTCCTCTCTCTTCCACTCAAATATGGGCAAGAATCATCGGAGGGGAAGAGATTAATCAAGCTAGAGAGTAAGAGCAAGTATGGACAAAGCTTAGACTAATATAGGAGGAAGAAGCTCTCTAAACTGAAAATGGACAAAGGCTTAAATAATGGCCCTAGAAAATATGTCCGTTGGAGCACTTTTTCGGTCAGGGCCGGTAGTGACCGGTACTACCGCCCGGCAGCCGAGCAACGAGCAAGCAGGCCAGTGAGACCAGCAAGCGAGCACATCCAGCAGGGGATCAAGCAGGCGAGCAACCGAGTGCGAAAGCAGGCACATCACGCGCGCAAGGGAGCCACGCGGGATTGCAAGAGGGGCCAGCAACAGCTGGCCAGCGCAGCAAGCGTTAGGCATGGCAGTAAGGCAGTCAACACGCGCGCATGCAGGATTGGCACGGCCTGCTGGGGCTGGGCGCGAGGTCATGAGCGGGCGGCGGCAGCAATAGGGTCTCACAGCAGGCAAAGAAGCGCCAGTGGCTTACGAACGCAGCGACGAGAGAGGGCGGGCGGCACAGGCGAGAGCTGGCGAGCGGGCGCGACGCAGTGCGGGAGTAGGCCACTAGGGCTGGAATTCGAGCCGAGCCGAGCCAACTCGGCTCGACTCGCTAAAGCTCGTTCAACTAACGAGTTAGCTCGACTCGGCTCGTTTATAGAACGAGCTCATATTTGAAACTCGGCTCGACTGGGTAAACTCACGAGTAGCTCACGAGTAGCTCGTTTAGCATGTTATAAGTTACGATTAGGAGCACATATAAGAAAAATAGTAATCATCATACTAATTTGGAATTAAAACACCGATAGTACTTCCATAATAACATGAAAGAAGATCAATGGAAAATATAGTAGCTCTACACCATTATAGGTTCAAGAAACATTCATAGTATGGCACTCATCTATGAAAATTTTCAAACTTTGTATTTGAACGAGTTTAACGAGCTAAATGAGTAGCTCGCGAGTAGCTCATTTAGCTTGGGGTGAACAAACGAGCTCAAATCGAATACTTGGCTCGACTCGTTAGACACCGAGTTCGAGCCGAGTCGAGCCAAGTCACGAGTTACTCATTTAGCTCGCGAGTTTCGAGTTATAATTCCAGCCCTATGGGCCAGCGAGCAGGACAGAGGACGCTGGCGGCCTGGGCAAGCCAGGATGGGCCGGCCGGTACTACCGGGCCGGTCCGGTACAACCGGAAGCGGGTGCCGGGCCAGACTGACAATGGGCTGCACGACTCAGGCTCGACCGGTACTGAGCTGCGGTAGTACCGGTCAGCCCTGAAAAATAAAATGCCTTTTCTTTTGCTGTTTTAAACCGAATAGAGGGTAAACTCGAACCGCGATAACTTTTGATTGTTAGCTCCGATTGACCCGATTCCAATTGCGTTGGAAAGAGGATGACAATATCTACCCTATAAGTGAGAATCAAGTGAGAATACTTCATCTATTTTATAGTGTGATACCTCACTTGGTGAGAATCCAGAAAACCTCCAAGAACAAACTCGCAACAAGATATAAAGGGGAGATCCAATATTGATGAACAAGAGCTTGTTATGGAGATTAACACAAGCTCTATATCCTCACATGGATAAGACCAAATAACAACCAAATACGATGATGCAAGTATGCAAAGGTTTGAGCTCTCTCCGAACGATGTGATCGAGTTACTCATTCGAGAGCCCCTCTTGATAGTACGGCCATCTGTCCTAAACCCGGTCTCCCACTAATAACATGAGACCGGCAAAAGGGAAAACCCCAGTTTTAGCTTGCACAACATATATTTTTCTTGAAATCCATTTTAAAACAACTCCGGAGGCATATAAGAGGATTACTATGTTGTTCTAATTAAACTTTTCATTTAAGTTGCTTAACAATGCATTATTATAGATCTATTAGATACTTCTTATTTTTCGGAACATTTTGATATATTATTTGTATTTTTCTGATAAACAGATAATTAGTTATTGAATTTATAAGATTATATCAATTTTAGAAATTGTTAAACCATTTTAAAATGGATTTACTCCGTCATTATGACGTCAGCACAGGGTCAGGGTATTTTCTCACTGGGTCTGGCTCTATCCAGAGAGTCTGACGGGTGGGGCCTAGGCCACGTAGGCACCACGTGGACGCCACACAGGAGCCACGTCGGCTCGCCGGCCAACGGGCCGCATTTACGGTGGCATTTGTGGAGGAGGGCGCGCGGGACTACGAAACTTAGTGCTAGAACGAGCTCGTCGAGGCACACCTAAACCTGGCGGCGCCGCTCCTATTTAGTCACCGGAGACGCAACTAAGGCGAGCGGAGGCGACAGAGCTTGTAGGTGGTTGCGGCTACTGCGCTATAGAACGGGAGAGGGCGAACGGAGGGGCGCCTGAGCACCAGGAGCTCACCCTGAATGCGTGAGGATGGTCAGAGAGGGTGTGTGGGGGTCTAGGTTGAACGGATCGATGCCGGCAAGCTTAATCGGGGTCGAGGAAGACGACACAGGTGGCGGCGATTAGAAGCACGAGGCCTCGATTCCTTTACTCAGCAGGAAAAACACGAGGAAGCACGAGAGAGAGTGAGATGGGTACGGGAAGAGAGAGGGGAGCGTCGGCGTTCTTATCCTTTACTCAGCAGGCGGCGGCGGGTATCGTGGCGCAGAGGAGATCAATGATGGGAGGAAGAAGAATAGGAAATAAGCGAAGGGGTACGGGCTGCGTCGGGCTGGATATGGGCCACGATTGGGTCAGGATTGGGCTGCGGGAAAGGAAGAGGAAAGAGAGAGCTTGCTGGGCTACGACCTGCTAGCTTGCTAGCTCAATTTTTTTAGCAAAAGCTTTTCCTTTTCTGTTTTCGATTTCTGTTTTATATTTTGAATTCCAAATCTGTTATGAGTACTTTTAAAACACAAGAGGCTTTTATAAAATATACCAACTATGGTGGGGCCCTTTTATTCAAATTGGGCTCCACAGATTTTGATAGCTTTCAAATTCAAAACATCTTGAATTGATTTCAAGAGAGGGAAAAACTAGGGTTTTATGGTTTGATTTATTTTCTTTAATGCACAATTTAAAAATATGAGGCTCATGCAATGCACAATCAAACCCTAATTAAGGATAAGCTAAAACTGGGGTGTTACAACTCTATCCCCCTTACGAGAATCTCGACCCGAGATTCCTAAGGTAGGAAGAGACAGAGAGAGAGAAAGAAACATGGCCACTCTAAGGATAAGAGGGAACACACTAAACAACACATAGAGTATCCCATGGTAAGCTCATGGATGAATTGTTTAGAAACAACTCTGAGATGACAAACATGAAACACGTCAAGGTAAAGGAGGAAACAAGAGGAGAAAGTTTCAAGTTGTTAGATATATGGTCTTCATAAGGATTGAGACCATGGAACTCACATAAGATTTTGAAGCTTCTGAAGAGGAAGGTTCCAACAGAAATATCATAACCACAGACTTTGCTAGGGAACCTTTACTAAAATACTTAAGTAGAGATTTGGGTTACAGAGATATGGATAAAGAAAACCAAGCTGTTGAACTACTTTCAAAACAGAAGGGTCACTATTTCATCCAACAGAAGGCCAAGAGAGAAAGGTGTTTTGGTGGAGAGGACTCATAAGAGTCACAAGGAACATGTAACAAGAGAAACTACTAATTATCAAAATCATAGTCACTCTTAAAACATGGGAAAGAAAATGAAGGAAACTCTTTATTCATACAGGTATATCAAAATCTTTGCCAAAGATCATGATATCACTTTACACCACTAGATGAATAGGTAAGAAGATTCCCGATGACATGAGAAGAAAAAACTTCGTTCTCAGGCTTCAATTAGTTGACACAACAAAGTGTTTGCCAACATAAAGGGTCTGGAGGATCGACCGAGAGACATTTAGAAACACTACTTTAAATGTTCTCCTTGATGTTCAAGATATGAGACACCAAGTAAAGGTCGGACTTCGGATACAAAGGAACCATAAGAAAAACTCCTATAATAAAATATAGAAGGAGCCTCTTGAAGAATGGATATCATTGCTGAATCAAGAGAATATAACAAAAGGTCTTTCCGGCTAAGTGTGTCAACCATTACATCAATCTTGCCAGATTTATAGAGACCAATGTCAAAACTTTGAGGAACACCAACCATCATTGCTTCTTGAGATTCAGCTTTGGTTAGGGGAGATGATATTTCAGACTCAGCATGTCCGAGTAGAAAGTTTGCAACATTTACCATAAAGGTAAAGTCACTAGATTCTCAGATATGGACTACAATGTTAAGCTCCAGAAGATGAGCTAGATTGCTATACCCATGTATTTAGCAACTTGTCGAGAGACATCTGCACAAACATAAGGTATTGCACATGTGTCCTTAAGGAACGGAAATAACTCTACTCGAATCCACGGCGACATCTTTCAACAATTGCACATGAATCGGATAAGGTCACTTCTAACATCCAGAACACATACTTCAAGATGACTCGAAGATGGTTCTCGAAAGTTTCCAACATTAATGCCCAATATTCCATATGATTCTAATCTAACAAGGAGAAAATAAGGATATTGTCGATGGGCTCAACAACAAACTTATGGAGACACTCCAAGAATATGGTCACATATGTTGCTTGAACAAGGCAGTAGTATTGGTCAGACCAAAGGACATGAAGATGTACTTAAGTGAAACATCACAAGTAGAAACACCATCAAGATAGTCTTTGGAACTGAGTTTGGTTTGACGATAACCCAAATCAAATCAAAAGAGGGGAAGATATCATATCCACGAAGGAAATATTATCATTCTTCAACACGAACAAATCTAGACATCCCTTAACAAAGGAACTGGGTCAGATATAACTTTTGTCTTACAACTCTCCAAGTTTTTGTTTAAGCTCAACCAACTAGTTTAGTGGTATCCAGTATGGATCCTTGGAGAAAAGAGCAGTTCGGAGAACTTGCTTTCTCAAGAACTTGACAGTACGGTCATGTGGCAACATGCGGATACTTATAGTAGACATATAGAATATCATGAACCACCGATATGTCACTTAGTTCGAGAGGAAACTTGCTTGGTAAGGCAAGAAAACACAGTCTCAGAGCTTCGGAACAAGCTTAACTCTTTGACCAAAGAGAGTGTACTAGAATATCGGACTTGGTAGCACGACCATTCTTCGCTTAGTGATAAGGTTAACCAATCACGCTAAAATGACACAAATGTCCTTGGAGTTCAAAACAATAATAATTGCTAAGAATCTCAGATGGCCACATTATTATGCACACGCATCACTCACGAGCGCGAAAGCTCGAATAAGGGTGGATAAAGATGTGTAAACGCATCACTTCATTAAGAGAGTCATGAATCTCAGCACGACCTCTTAGTATAAAAGAGTGTGATACTTTAAGGTAGAACAGATGGAAGACAATCAATGCCTCTTTATCTGCAGATTACAACACTTTGACCTGGTCCTAGAAATGACGAGGTACTAGAGTTTGTTTCTCCTGACATCCCGAAATGGTTTGTCTAAACGGACCACAAGAGTATCTTGCATCGGAAGACACCAATGCACATTCACTACTTGGCTACCAACTGTTAGACAAAGGTTAGAACACAACAAGGGGGAAGGAACATGCTCAGGTTAGAATCCCGAGATGTGGATGCATGAATTATCAACCTTTCGAAACCGATGCATAGAAGTGATAGGTGTGGCAGAGTCACGAATATAGATGCGAGACTCTCGAGGAGTACTCTTGTCGTGATCTATTTGGTTCCATTAAAGAACATCTGCCATAGCATGTGGTAGGGGAAGTCCTTAATTGTCACAATTCAATCGCGACAAAGACCACAAACTTGGGTTAAAGGAATTGTAGTACCAGCCATCCTGGGGTAATGTATGAACATTAACGACATGGGTCAAAGGAATGGATCTTGGGTTAAAGATCAGATTCATGTACAAGATTCACAACACTAGAATCTAGCACAATCCGGGATCTTAGATTCAAGTACAAGGGTTAAAACTCGAGAAAAGAAGTAACTACTACTTGAGTGACATAACGTACACTACAAGGTAGTAATGACGAGGTAGCTTCCAAAAGAAGGAACACCTTCTGAAGTACCCAAACAAACAAAAAGGAGGCACACGAGGAGAAAGGAAACCTTGAAGCCTAGAGCAGAACACTGTGGAACCAACAATTTGATATTGTGCTTCCAAAAGATAGAGAGATCATGATGGAAAGGAATCTCTTAGATGAGGCAGGGCAAAAGGGAAACAAGGAATTCACAACACACACAACTCTAGAGAACTCAACACTAGTTCAACTGGTTGAGAAACGACATGCCAAGAAGGCACCTAAGCTTTGAAAGACTAGAAGAGATATCAAAACTTTTTCAAAGTCAACACAAGGTAAGATGACCCAGAGTTAGAGCGAAACTGGATAAGAAGTAAAAGAAGAATACTAGAGTTTTCGCAAATACTTTTCATTTTTAAAATAGTTTTCACAAGCACTAGACTCAACATCGACCAATAGCAAGGTTTTCCTACAGTCGGTACTGCTCTGATACCAAGACCTGTGACACCCCCGGGATCAGGGATAAACAAATCCCAGAGCTCCTTCTGACATAAACTTAACCTTGAGCTCGAGGATATCCAGTGAAGAATCGATAACACAACAGTGACCCTACGATACAAAAATTATTACAGAAAGCTCATAACTGAGCAGATAACCAAATTATTACAAGCATAGGTCACTGACCACAAACATCAAACACCGGAAGGCAAATTATGCTATTAAGTATAGCAAACTTAACAAATGGCTTAAGAGGCCTGAAGCATAACGATGACGTCCCAGCCCATAGATTCCAAGCTGCCGGCTGGGAACCCCAAGCTACTCGTCGATGTCGATGTAGTACCAAACTGATCTTCAGGGAACACTTACTCTGCCAAAAGTATCAACAAAGCAAGGGTGAGTACAGGGTGTACTTCGCAAGACTTATGGCTGGTGGAGTTGTTTTGCATAAATCCATCTTTGTTTATAAAATAAGAGGGAGAGAAGAAGCTCGTCTAATCAGAGTATTTTAAAAGGGGATAAGAGAGCGACATCTCCAAAGTATTGATCATCGTCTTTTGATATCCACCGAATCATCATCATCTGAACCCTTTCTAGGATCACCCTCGCACTCCATGCGGAAGCATCCTTAAGCACACTTTGATCTGCCAAGTTTTACGATTAGGTTATAGTTCTCTATGATCTTGAGTCCGGTCGCCAAGTCGTTCATAACCGTGAACACGAATTTTCGAAAAGATTTAACTCTGCAGGGGTGTACAACTTTACCCACACGTACTAACCTTCTCTTAATGTGTCACATCCCAAAATTTTCCAAATTTTGTAATGTGAAAAATAAATAAACAAAATAAATAATTGTTGAAATTTAGGGTGAAAAGAAACTTTTGTTTCTAAGTGGAAACTTAAAATCCCATCTTGAACAAACTTGAGTAATGTTTGAATCCAAGTAAATTCAAATCAAGTGGAATGCATTCTTCATAAATGCATCTGGAAATTTAAGCACTTAGGAAATAAACCCAAACCCTAAAACCCTAATGGAAGAAAAACATTTCCAAGTTATCTCTAAGCCTATGGATTTGATCCATATAAAAAATTTGTCAACAAACATTTATAAATGATCAAGAATGACAAATGGAATTATTATAAAACCATAGAAAGTTATTTCACTTGATTTACATCCATAGATAAAATCTTATGAATTTAATAAGGTAAGGAAATTGAATTTCCAAAGTTAATAAAGCACCTATATAGAAATCCATACAAAATGGTGAGCAAATAATCCTAAAGACATTTAAAAGGATAAACAAATATCAAATAAGATATTACAAATTGGAATCACCAAGTTTTGGTCTTTAAATAAAAAGATATGGTTTTTAAAAGACAAAGGAAGAAATAATAAATAAGGACTATTTGATATGAGCCAAATTAAATCTTGGCCTAATTCATAAGCAAATGGAATAAATATAATCCAAATCCAAATAAAATAATGGATAAAGAAATTTTCAAATAAAAATAAAATGACATTAACCATAATTCTATTTCTATTGGAATTAAACCCATATTTGATTTAATTGGAATAAAGACAAATACCCAATTTAAATGATTAAAAAATCATATTAAAAATATTCCAAATAAATCAAAGTGAATTATTTGACACCCTATTAAATAAATAACCTACTGAAAAGGTTTTGTGAAAAATTGGAATTTAAATAAAGGCTTGAAAATATATTCAATCTTATTTGAATAAATGCATATGCTTATTTTAATAACGAATAAAACATAAGTAAATAAAAGAACTATTCCTAAAATAAGTATTTAAAATACATGTTTAAACAGTATGGTAATATACTGAACTTTTGGAAAGGGTTTGAATCCAAACTAAGTCTGAAATCATTTAATCAAAATCAAAACAAAAAAAGAAATCAGGAAAAAGAAGAAAAATAGATAAAAAAAGGGAATAGAACCTAGCCCAACTAACCTAGCCCACTAAGCCCAGCTATCCCACTCCCTCCCCCCAGCGAACCGTTCCTTTCTCACCGCAGAACAAACCCACCCCCTCACTTATCGCTGACCCCCACCTCCCCGCTCTCTCTCTTGCTGACTGCTGAGCCCCACCTGCCAGACCATCGTCTCCACCCGCCGCGGTGACCACGCTCCCTTCTCGCCGTTACCGGCCGTTGCAGAATTGATACGCTGCAAGTTAATGGCTCAATTAATCACACTCGCGACCTCGCTCGTGTAACCACCTCCCTCTCCCCTCCCTTTTCCCTCAGAAACTGTTGCAAGAGAGCCCCCAGGCCATCCCCAATTCCACCTACACCGTCGCTGCCTCCGACGAGCATCCACGACGATTCCGGTGAACCCAGGACGCGCCTTTCCCCCTCGACCACCCGAGCCTGCTCTCCTCTCCCGTGCGCACCTGCCAGCACCCTCAGCTCACTCGCGCGCGCCCTAGAACCTTGGCAACAACGACAGTCGAGCGTCGTCGTCCATTGCCTCGACTCCGGCGAGTCTCCCTGGTGAGCATAGACCCCCCTTGCCCTCCTTTTGGTGCTCACTTGTCCGTGACTCGCGTACGAAGCTAACAGCACCCTCCGTTCGCTCTCTCGTGCCCTGTAGCAACATCCCCAACGACGCCTGAGCGTGCCCGACGCCGACGCCGTCTCCGGCGAGCAATCGTCAACGCCTCCGTGCTCCCCTTGGCCAACCGAGGCAATGAAGAGAATCAGTACTTCACGGCGAACCTGGTAATTCCCTCCTCTACCTCCCTTGCTTCCTAAATCGCCAGCTCCGCCACCGTCTGACCGCGCCGCAGCCAACCACCGCCGCTAGCACCGCCAGTTTAGGGTTAGTCGTTTTGGACCGTGGTATTTAGATCTGTCGGCTAGGATAGATCCACTAGACGAAGAGGTAAGTTTGGTTCTGCACCGTGCGATGTGCTTTAGATCTAACGGCTAGCATCCGTCGATCCGCGCGAACCGGTATCGCCTAGTAGAATCACGCCATGTGGCCCAGTCTGTTTTAATAAAACTAGAATGATCTAGTATATGTTCAAGTTTGTAAAATTCATAACTTTTGATCCACACGTCCAAATTTGGTAAATTTTATATCAATCGAATCAGCAGACCAAGTACTATCCCACCATGCACTTTGTTTAATGAATTTATTCTGGTAAAATGGTTGTTTTTGGAGAAACTTGTGTAGGCATAATTTGAATATAAAATTCATTCTAAAATTAGTTTTGTGATAAAATCTTTGGCAAATGGATTGTTTTGAACCTACTGACCATATAAACAAACTTGTGGATTCAAAAACATATTTTGTGAAGCAAAAGAATAAATCTTTGATTTAGAACATTTCTAGTCAAATAAAAATGTTGTTTATATGTTAAAAATACTTTTTGGAGAAAAATCTTGGGAAATGATTTGGATTAAACTCTCCGACCCCAAACACCAAGTTTTAGAATTAAAAATGTATTTGGTGAAGCCTATAAATATTATTGTTTTGCTAAAGGCATTTTCAACTACATAAAATATTGATTTGGTTTAAAAATGATTTATAAGCAAAATCTTTTGCAAATGATTTTGCCACTTATATAAAATGACCAATAGGTGTTTTAGAATGTTTATAACCTATTAGAAACCACTTTCCAAATAAAACATTCTTTGGCATGCTTGCATGCATTGCTTTGTTTCTATTATTTTATGTGATGTTTGCTTGAATGGTAGATTGAATTTTTGCTTGCTTGATTGAATTGTAGTGGAATTTGAAGAGTGTGATCATTGCAAGATCAAGGAGTGAACTTATTATCTCTACCAAAAAGGCAAGTGATGCTTCATACTTTTGTCCCATTATTTTTACTATGCACTAGTGATACTTCAAAGTAGGACTTGCATGGAATTTTACTAAGTGTGCTATGCCATGTGAAATCCTAGTAGATGAAACCTTAGAAGAAATTTCCTAAGTTAAGATTCCTACTACTATCATGCTTATCTTTGCTAGTAGAAAACAAGGGTGGATTATATTCATGCTATGGAATATTTCTAAGTCAAGGACTTGTGTTTTGTTTAATAAAACAACTAAGTGAATGAAACATCTGGGTGGAATGGAAGGAATGGTTTGTGTTGAGTGGTTATACAAGGCCCATTTCTATGGTTTACCTTGTGTATCTCACTTGTGGAATGCCACCCAGGAACAAAGAGATTTGAGATGTCAAATGTTGAGAAGCTGCAAGTGCAGCCACTTGGCATTATGAGCTCTGCCTAGATCATATAGGTTGCAATAACTTAGCCAAATGGACAGTTGGTAGTACGGGATTGATAGGTTGGCGCGCGTACATTTTGGTCTAAGGGAAGGCTTTTGAAAGATCTTGTCTTGGTGAAACCAAGTTTTGTGGGGAAAGTGCACCACCACTACAGAGTGTAAAATATAAGTACTTAGCCATGTCCCTGGCAAAGGACAATTTGAGCATCAAGACATGGAAGCTATCAAGAATCTCCTCATCCCAATTTCTAAGTTAAAATTTTGTGGTTGAACAAGGGTTGAAGGATCACCAATTTCTATTGGGAGATGCCTTGGGTGATTTTGATAAGCAAAAGCTTAGTATTT